>CM076994.1:145580240-146230215 GCA_039090855.1 Macrothele yani
AAGATCCCCATTCTGAGTAATTGATTGCTCTTTGGCAGACAACAGCTGACGGTCATGTTTTATTATAATAAATGAAAAAAATGGACTAAAATTCACCGCCGGCTTTCTTCGTGAGATAAGACTTCAAAGCAATAACCCTTTGTTTGTTCTCTCAGCGAAAGAATCTTCAGAAGTATTCTCCAGAGGAAGTTTTTTTTTAGTTGCATAAAACGAAAATCATAAGGTTTGTTTTTTTACCATCAGTTTTCCTCATTTGAAAAGCTTTGGTGTTTACTTCATAGCTGCGGGAGTCAACGGGTATATCATTTTACTAGGAGCGGTGTCCCTTCTTCTCAAACTGGTCTTGCAATAATTGATCGTCAGAATAATGACTGAGTTTGTCAATTTTTACCCCACCCGTTTTTATAACGATCGACCCCGTTGTGGCAATGGCAGAATGCACCCGAAATAAGTCTACTGTTCTGAGTATTTATATAAGCAAGCTAAAAATTATTTTTGTGTAACCATAAACACAGTTGTATGCTTGTGAGAAGTTTTGACATTGATACAGCCAATATAGGAAATGCTGTATTTCACAATTGTACTGAAAACCGTTATATTAAATACAAATTATCGCCCAAGGGATTAACTAAAACAACTATTCAATGTCGAAACAAAACAAAAATCCTTGATTAACTTCTGCTCTTTATTCTTCATGTGTCAAAACCGTTGAGTACTGATAGCAATTTGTGCCAGTGAGTCTTACACAGGCTATTTAAAATAGCAGCATAAACGTGCAAGACACTATCCATTTTGTCAATGTGCCTATCTTCAATAATGATGCAGATCATGGAATAATAAGGCATGCCAAAATAAGCTGTGTATTGTGGTGGATATTCTGCGAAGCGCCATGCTTCTGAAATGTGCTAGCAGAAGTATCCTAGGCGAGTTGTCTTCCAGAATAATATCATTGATTTGTTCAAAGACAGGCATACACAGCAAACTTGAGAACCGTGGTGAGGTCTCAAAGCTCCTGTACAAACTGGACAAAACAGTTCCATTATATCCATGAGGGTTAATTGTCAAGAATTAATAATATCAGGGCATGTTTTCATTGCAAGATGCTACCCAAACCACAGTCCAGTGCTAGACTGTTTCTGGAATTTACTAGCGTTTCGTTTCGCCAGGAACGAAGCTTGTTAGTACACAGTACGTATCTCCAGTTGAGTCCTCATCCAAACGACTGACTGAGCGTTGTATCAGTAGTGGTCGGTGTTAGCGAAGCGGAGTGTCAACGTGTCAGACGGCCAGCATCGTGAAAACTAGGTTGCATATTTTGACACTGTCTCAGTCTACGCGAGAGTCAACTCTGAGGTGCAGTGGTGCCCTTCCACTTCCTTTCATAGGTCCCTTTTTGTGTGCTCTTCATCAGACACTGGTTCAGACCATGGCAGCAGTAGATGCCTCAAGCAACTGTTATAAGCAGGTGAAAACTTATTATGCACTAAATCAACGGAAAACGGGAGTCTGAGTCTTAAACTTAGTGTAAGAATAATTCGATGTGTCACTACGTCAAGTAAACTTCAACTCCTTCTGAGTCACAATAATGTGGTAAAGATCCTGCTTAATTTGGTGCAAACACCTTGGTTCTGTTATTTGTCCCCGTTTATCCAAAACTGGTTAATCATGTTTTCATTTCTCCGTCCTTCAGCAAATATTCTATCAACTAATATCGCAACATACCCTTTTTTTCTCTTTCAAAGTTTAACGACTATCGTGAGCAACTCAATGAGCTAATTAAAGGCAATTGCTCGTATATAATTTAGTGACACTGATTTCAGGGAAGAGTAAGAGCCAGTGCCTTAAGAGAAACATACCATCCATATCTCACCAGGATTCGAATCTGGGCCCTTTCTGTACGAATGATCAGAATCCAAGGCTCCGTACCACTCAGCCACCGGAGCGACACCTTATAACATAACAGCACATTTCCAAAATAATGAGAAAAGCAACGTAGCCAATAAACTAACAAATATTTGTGACAAGTGAAGGAATTTTTCAAAGGAAACATTCACTTCTATTTTGGGATTTTACCTTAATCAAAAACAAAGAACAATAATGTTATTTTCCTATTCAGTTGTTACTTCCCTTCGACTCTGTTGGTAGTACATTGCTCGTTTTCTATGTTTGAACGGATTTCGTTCGTCTTTCAGATCAACTCAGTTCATCTTCATGAGAACTTATGTTCTGTTACTATGCACGTAGTCGTACAGTTAACAGCTGGATTATAAATTTGTTTATTTTACGTGATTTAATAAGAAAAGGTTAATATCCAAGACGGCAAACTTCACTGAAAGGCCAGTGTGTTTGAGATCCCATTGTTTGACAATATAAGAATGGACGTACAGGCCTGTGGTCTGGAAATTTTATTTTTCTGTCGTAAGTCGTCAGAAAAGGAGCAGAGATGTATATATCACGGATATCTGGTTCTTCTCCATATTCGTTTTGTCCTCATCTGGAAGGCATAAATGCTGTGTGCAATTTTATGGTACTCGATCCTTCTTTTTTCTCCAAGCAGCTGCTCTAAATTTGAAATGCCTACCTTCCTCTAGCCTTTGTCTTAAAGGCTGGTGTTCCAGACATGAACATTATTAAAGAATATGATAGCTTTATTTTTACAAGCATTGAAACAATATTCTGTTAGTGAGCTTTGTAATTAAATTTTAAATTATTTAGTAATTTATCGTTAATATAGTTCATTCGGTTCTTTAAAAGTATGAATACTGAGGAGGACGTGTTTAACCTCTGTTTCTAAACGTTTTTGTTAAGAATTCTGAAAATGAAGCTATGGTATAATTTATATGCAACACGTGGAATTCCGTAATACATAAATTAATCGACTGCAATTAATACTCAATAATTAATGTTGCAATGCATATGCATGTCTTTCCTTTCTAAGTACGTTCAAACATCGTATGCCTTTTTACTCAAAAGTCTTCTGCCAATGGTTAGGCTGTAGAAGTATATGAATTAATGGAATATAGTGATACATGAGTGCATCATATTCGTGTTTCGTAGAATTTTGGTGAATGTACTATGATGTTTAATATTTCTGAAGCATTCATTTAATTTTCACAATTATCCTTTTAGTATCGAAAGCAAATTTTTTTGTGATACAACTGCTTAGTTTTACAGAAAATTTAGATGTAATTAATTAATTTCAAATTTGTATTACAGTGACTGTTTTCTGAGTTACATGTCTGGCTTTCCTGAAGCATATCAAGCAATCTTGTCGTTTATAAGTGCAAAAGATTAAAAGCCTCTCTCCAGACTCAGTACGTTAGAATTGATTAATTGCTTTGTTGGAACGCCAATAATTTCACTCTAAATCCACTTCTTATGAGCATACGTTTCACTTAAAGTCTTTACTTCAGTCAAACAAGCATCAAAGTTTCACTCTTATACGCAGTTTACTGACGAACATAAAACATGAGTGAGAAAAACGTACTTACCAATTCTTTGTCTCTGAATACCTGTAAGGAAACAAAAATATTCATATTACACTTTGCATACGTTTGTAATACGAATGAATTTGATATGAGAAAATACATAAAACAATCGCAAAGCGAAATCAGCGATTCTGTGTGAGCCAAATTCTTCGTCAAACATCTTACCAGCCAAAACTTCATTGCGAGAGGAAATCAAAAGTCCTTGACAACATTCTTAGATCTATAAAATAGGTATACTTGTTGGTGTACCTTATTTTGACAAGTACCTGAAAATGCAACTGGAAGAATAACCTGAAATTGGGATTAAATATTATTACTATCAAATTATAATTTTTACTTCTTTTGCTATTTTTGTTATTTATTTAATTCTTGAAAATCGGGGATATCCGCAACTGTTGCGTCTTTCCAAACACGGCATTTGCGTTTTATGTTTTACAGAAGTCAGAATATCAACAAAGCTTTTTTTTCAGTGTTTAAGAGTTCCATCTGTTTGGTCTTCAGTGTTTCACAGAAACGATGAAAGATACAAGTACTAGAATATAATGCTTACGCACAAGGAAAAAACTGTGTTTGAAATGAGGTGACGATAAATGGAACATGTTCTTGAAAATCTCCAAAAAGAAGGTGAAAAATTTAGTTTCATTCGTGTATTCTGGCATGTTCACAACAGTGCATGGTTGTGTATTAAACAAAATAAAAACAGGTCAAGACATTTTAGATTTACTCCTTGTGTTTATTAGATCTGAAAAACCCCGTGGTGAAGAGGTGCTTACATATAGTTACATAGTCATAAACATGCATGTTTGGTAGGTGTATATACGACATAAGCAAGCATGTATGTCAACACCAACGAAATGTCCTCTGCTACACTACACCTACCAGCATGCCGTTCAAGAATACATGTGCTAAGAATATTTAGCACAAAAAATTATTACTATAAAATACAGAGTACACTGTGTATAATAACTTGTTAAACTCGGGTTGTAAGTAACTATATCCAAAGAAAATGGCAATGTAACTATTGAGTTGTCGGAAAAGTCATGACGTATTTTAGCCATGTTTTGCGGAGGTCATTTATTGATTGAAAGAACAAGATCAATCAATGATATAATGCCCGTTTTGTTCGATGACCTTTTGCCATCTTTTAGTGAGCTGCAGAATGCCTCGTTCATAGAAGGGCCTGTCTTTCATGGCGAAAAACTGTACAAGGTGCTGATTTACAGCCTCATCTGAATTGAACGTTACACCACGCAAGGACTGTTGAAGAGAGCGAAACAAGTGGAAGTCTGACGGCGCAAGGTTAGGAGAGTGTGCTGGGTATGGCAACACATCCCACTCAAGCTTCAATAATTTTTGGCGTGTGATCAAACTTGTGTGTGGTCTCCCGTTGTCGTGATGGAACACAACACCTTTACGATGAATGAGCTCTGGACGTTTTTGGATGATGGATTCGTTCAAACTGTCTAATTGCGACAGTACACATTCGAATTGATTGTTTGGTTCCGTGGTAAGAGCTCGAAAACCACGACACCTTTAAAATCCCACCACAATGAGACCAGAACATTTCGCTGATGAATGTCTGCTTTGGATGTCGTTTGAGGCGAAGCAGCACGTCGGGACCAAGATCGCTTACGCAGCACATTGATGTAGACAATCCACTGTTCTTCTCTAGTTATCAGTTACTTCAAAAAAGGATCGTTTTCCTTACCTTTAATGAGCATATCGCAGATGTTTATACGCGCCGTCAATTGAGCTCTTTGAGTTCATGTGGAACCCACACATCGAGCTTGCTTACGTATCCCAGCTTCTTCAGGTGGTCGTGAACGTTTGAATGATAGATGTTCAATGTGTCTGCAATCTCTCGTGTCGTGTAGCGTGGGTTTGACTCGATCAATGCCTTGATGTTGCCGTCATCAGCCTTTGGGGGCCTTCCGGACCGAGGAGCATCGTTGAGGTCAAAATCACCAGCACGGAATTTTGCGAACCACAGCTGGTACTGACGTTCTTGTAGAGCATTATCACCGTACACTTTACACAATTTTTCACAAGCTTGACGCGCGTTCTTCCCTTTACGGAGGTAAAAGAGTAAAATATGGTGAAAATGCACAGTTTGGCTTTCCATCTTCATCTTGATGTCAAATCTCCGCAAATCCACCAAATCGCTCGCTATTCCTTTTAGACTGCAGCTAGAACTGTCACCTGTCGAATGCCATAGCGATAATAGAGCTGCGCATGCCTCTAGTACTTCCAAAACCGCCCAACGCCATCAGGTGCCAAAATACGTCATGACTTTTCCGACAACCTAATAGTTTGAGGTAAACGATCCTAATCGTTGGATGTAAACGATCATAACAATTATCACAACTGCAATGAATTCTTCATTCAATTACAGGAAGATGACAATTTGCCAGCCAACTGTACAGATATTGCACCTATATCCTAAAAGGCCCCTCCAGCTAATATAGTTAATTATTTCTCACACAAAGCGCTATATATTTTTACAGAAAGTAAAAACTGTATTCTAATGACATTTAGTGGTGTTTTGATAATATGCCGCAGGATCTTAACACATATGGAACTTTCTGGCGGAAGTATTTTTGCCAAATGAAGAAATTAATTGCATTATACAGTATATAGTTTGCAAAAGATCCCATTTTCCTTATGGCCGACTAAGTTCTTGCGAAATAATTTTCTTTAGATGTAA
Organism: Macrothele yani; assembly: GCA_039090855.1. NCBI lineage: Eukaryota > Metazoa > Arthropoda > Arachnida > Araneae > Macrothelidae > Macrothele > Macrothele yani. The sequence continues at coordinate 145,586,433 of CM076994.1, forward strand.
AAAATGCAACTTATTTTAATACTCTGTATACCACATAAAACTAAGTTCATTGTTTCGACTTCATTGCTCATAATTTTTACACCGCTGAACTTAAACAAATCTCTAAGTCTTCCAACAGACTGAAAATTATCTAAAACGGGGACAGAGATTAACACTAAATGTTGGCTTTTCCCGACACTTGGATCACCATAGTGTTATTCGGCCCTCAAATTGTGATGCCACATTCCGATAGAATTCTGAATGGAATTTAATTTTGTTTTTCCAAGACCACTGACTTCATGAATATACGCATTTGTAGAACTAACCGAAGGATTTCATTAATTAGCTTCTGTTTAACTCCTCCCATCGGGCAAAAATCTCATTATAGGAGAACTAATACATTTCTTATCCCTCCGGAACTTTCGTTTCTGAATAACACAGAGCTATTGCTTTCAATAGAGTGGGAGAACGAATGCCGTAATAATGAACATTCAGATCACTCAACCGTCTGCACATTTTTACTGAACTAGAATTACTCGACCGCCAGAGATTTCTAATGAACGCGAATCACGCTGCATAACACCAGAATAAACCGATGTAGGGCCGTTATTTAGCGAATATGTTAAATAACAAAGACATTATAGAAAGGTTTGAAACTCAATGAGTAGAAATCATCGCGCCAATAGACCTGGAAAGGCGTTTATTGAAAGACTAAAGCTCCTGTAAACAGCTTTTCTCTTGTTGTTAAGTAACTGTCTGAAACCACTTCGAAGAAATCAAGAAAATTATTGAAACACATGTAGCGCCTTGTTTGGATCTTGAATTATCTGTGAAAAATAATGTCTGTTTCACTTCTTCTTGCCTGACGCGAATTGAAATTCCATGCAAGGAGGCATAAACAGGTGTGCTCGATAAAAAAGAAACAAAGGTAATAAAGTGCTTGTCACGTGAATTACAATAACTAAAGCTTACAGTGAAATTTCTCCAACTCAAAATGTAATGATTCTCCTTTGCCACTCCGGTGAGCAGTGGTCTAAGCACTTGTTTCTTCAAGACCATTCGTCCAAGAGGGTTCGGACTGGAATGCAGGTGAGGCATGGATGTTGTGTTTGTCTAACGGCAGTGGCTCTTTCCTTTTCCTGGAACTAGTGGCCCTAAATTAAGAACGGGCGACTGCTTACAGTCCATCGAATTGCTCACGGTGGTCGGCAACCAGCCCCCCAATGAAGAAGCTGACCTAGCAGCATTATAACTGTGGGCGGGAAGTTCCCGTCTGTTCCAGTTACTGTGCAGTGTGGCCAGTCAGGTTTGTGGTGAAAGATATGCATGTCTTCTTCACATTTTGCTGTAATCTTTGTTTGGCGCGATCACTCAGTTTCAGCGGCTTTTGACAGCGCGGCTTAGATCCAGCAACCCTACCTGCTTTCCGTTGATTAAGAACATGCGTGACGTTGATTTTCAGTACCACATAAGATAGACAATGCTACGTTTTGGTTGCTTATACATGTGGCATCCAACACCATGCCCTTCAAAGACCGTACCTTCAGTTCCAAACGACATTGTTGCTTCCATTGTTGCATGAGAGATGTGTCAGCACCAAACACTCCTCGTGCGTGCGATTCTGGTTTCGTAAATGTACGTTCATTTGTGTATGTAGAGGAGTCCAAATACCTTTGTCTATATAGTGTATATTCTAAAGTTGTTCAGAATAGAACTATAATGAATTAGCTTTATTTTCTTTTCGCTAAGCTAATTATATGAATGATTCTCTTCCTACCAGTTAGCTAATGATATACTTGTACTAAGCTTCAAAACAGTGATCTCAAAATGGTTGTTACTAGTTAATTACGAACGTAAACAAAGTCTTAACGCTGGTTATTTATGGTAATGAATAAATGTTATAAACCTAACAGCCAGACAGAGGTCTGACAAAAACTATTAATTGAGAAAGACGTACTTACTGCAACTTCTTTGTTATAAGACTCTTGGTCAACTAAAGCACACACACAACTTGTTTTACATTAATGAAGAATCTCTCCTCATAACAACACAATCTCTCCTCGTATTATAAACGCTCTCCGTAAACAACAACGCTCTCTCATAACAACAACAAAAGCTCTCTCTAAGTCTCGATGAACGCGCCTGTATACTAGCTACCACCACGTCATGACTTACACTCATTGCCAGATCTCATTCAGCGGGTGAAATAATATTTCGTTCAGTAAGAAGATAATGTACATAGTAAAATAAAATAACCAGAGATAGTAAAATCAAAAGGAAAGTGAATATAGAGTATACGTTACAGAACGATGTGGTTTTTTAACAATCGCGGAATGAGCTTGATTCTTAAAAATTCATTTCTGTTTAAATGCAGAAGAAATTACCTCAGTTAAAATAACTCACATCTGAATCATACGTATGTAAAGGGATGCAAAAGTTCTGTCCCAGTGCTGATGGCGGGAAAAAAACTCAAAACTGCATCGCTGCCATTTAATAACGAATTCACCGTTGAAATATATTGCAGTCTAAAACTCAAGGAGGAGGTATACTTTAACCTGTCAAAATTGGCTTTACAGCTGAAAGTGTTATCGAACATACTAAATAGCAACAGTAAAATGAAACGCACGACGTCAAAGATCATACGTAATGTGTAATAGATATCGAAACAAAACAAAATGTTACGAAAGAGACACAAGTTCAACTGTCATCCAGCGACATTCTTCCATCAGTACTGCGTAACCAGGCGACAGGACGAAGGCCTCAGTTGGGTATATGTCCACTCGCCACCGCAATGTATATTTGGTCCGAGTGTGTCATGCTTAGCACCAAGTGGTTTAAGAGCTCTTGGGGATAAATTTTCCCAAGTCTGCTGAAGAGCTCTGATAAGTTCTAGAAAGGTTTCTAACGATGGATTCCTTTACTAAACAATCTCCCCAGTAGTTTTCAATTCATTTTCGATTGGATTGACATCAGGAGAGCGCGCGGGACTCCTTTCGACGGATATACTCCCTAACAAATACTTCATCCACAGCTACTGTATAGTTAGGACGGATGATCGTTCATGAAATAAAATCTGCGTCCGCACAATCATGGAACAGACGAACAACAAATCATATCAGTGCAGTACAGCTGCCCATTGATTGTCCTTTGATCATTCACCAAAAGTTCGGACCGTCCAATGTCTATGCTACCAGCTCACACCATGACGCTGTGACCACCATATCAGTCCCATTCAAAGACGTTTCTAGCATTATACACAGTCTCACGTTCCCTCCACATAAATGACCGTTAAAATGTGAAGATAAAAAATTCGCTTTTATCTGTGAACATTACTTTGGCCCATTGTTTTGACAAGTCAACGTGGGACACACACCACTGATGGTGGGATATACGATGCCCCCTGAATACTGGTACACACGGTTTTCCGAACATATAAACCTGCTCTAATCGGACATATTAGCATGGTTTGCCGCAAAATTCGTAAACGTTTTGTGAAGTACCTGTCAGCAGGACGCACACGACATAAAGGTAGATAGCAATCAGAATGAACGTCTGTGTAGCTCAGTTGGTAGAGCGACTTGTTCCGGAATAAGCGGACTCGGGTTCGAATCCCGGCGTAGACCAGAAATGACGAAGAAATTTCCTTCGTTATAATGACGCCCGAACTATCCGGATGACCCGGCCGTTCAAAAGCTCGCAATGGTGTGATGTTCTTTCCACACCGCGAGATAGGAAAAATCAGAGAATCTCTTCTCCAGCGCTTCGAAAAATAAACGTGTGTGACGTTACATTCCACACACCAGATTGACTGGGAGTTATCAAGTGCACGTTCTACAGTGGATGACTGCCTGAAACGATTCATGGTCACGGCTGACCCGTGGGCCATGCCCCCGGCCCTCTTTCGGGGGGGAGATGTGACGTACCAGCCAGCAGGACATACACGACATAAAGGCAGATAGCAATCAGAATGAACGTCTGCGTAGCTCAGTTGGTAGAGCGACTTGTTCCGAATAAGCGGACTCGGGTTCGAATCCCACCGTAGACCGAAAATGACGGAGAAATTTACTTCGTTATAGTCTGCTTACTTGAAGATGATTAACCAACTAACCTGAGGTACTTTGTCCACATGTTTTGGCATTATAGGTTGGCAACGGTAAATCCATTTGTTCACACAGAGGGGAAGATCCACAGCTGAACATCTGCCAGCAGCTCTGTGTCTCATGAACGCTGATCAAAGCAGCAAAACTGTGCTGTATGCTACACCAAACTCCCTGGCTACATTGGTCGCAGTTTTGTCTTCTTCGAGCTTGCCAAAAATTCGGTCTTATGCAAAATCATTCAAATGGTATCTGTGAGTCATCTTTATATTACCTCAAACTCGCAGTTTCTCACTCAGTCGCTAAAATACTTGTACATGCAGAATAAAATGAACTGATACGAAACACGATTCGGGGTCCTGCCTATACACACCCTCGGCTGTTGTCACGTGTTCATGGCAAATCTGTATACAGGGTTCGCACCCTGGATGATCGTTATGTATCACACCACATTTGTTTGCTTGTGTTAGCAAGCTCTTTTAACCCATAACCCTTCGTAATAATCAGATTTTATGTTGATCCTTAAGTTTCCGACAGCAGTGTATTTTCAAGAACGACAAAAAACTATTTATCTCGTGATGTACAATCACTTATTTACTAACACTAATCGAAATTTTTATATATTTCAAGAACTATATGATAAAGCACTTTCTTGGAATAATAATGCAATCAAAACAGCCTTCGTTGATAGTCTGCGTCGTATGACTTGTATCAATGTATAGTGAGCTTTTGGGAGCACACAGTTAGTTATACGATTTACTGATCTGATTTAATGCTTTTCATCTACGGATTTTCTATTTATTCAATTATCTAACAATCCGAAAAATATATTAACAATGATACACGAAAGTGCTTATCAAAACATCATGCATGCCGTTGATGATAAAATTAGTATTCTATATCTATTCAATTTTGTAGAGTAAAATCTCAAATATTTCATTTGCTTGGACGAACTGACAGAGGTTCATTTATGAGATTCTAATACATAAAGTCGTGCTTGTTCGCAGTGTTGCCGTGCTATAATTCCCGTGAAAATTTCATTGTTCATGAATTTTCCAATAGATCCACTCACAAATCCCAGTGGTTATGACGAACGTAATGTCGCCATCCAGGTTCCTGTTAGGTGTCGTGGCATGCTTGGGAAACATCGAAACAGGTGAGCTCCGAAATGTATAGGCAGATATCCTGCAGCGTACTTAACGCTGTTGCACTTCGCAGCACCGGAGTTCATGTCAACATGTATCGACATTGTCTTCCGTGAAAGATTGGAATATGTCCACCTTGTGATCAAAGAGATGGTATTATATATAGGTATAAGCTCATTATATTGGCCTGTTCCAAATCTCTAAAGCACAAATTCAAGCTTCGACTAGCCTAAGCGACTTGTTTTAAACCTGTTTTTCCGCTGTTCGGTATAATGTCAGATTCCAGATCAACTCAGGGAAGCACCACTGTTTTGTGCATTGCAGTTTGCCAGTTTAAGTATTTCAATTGTAACAGGGTAAATGATTCTGATCATAAGATGCGTATTTTAAACTGAATCCTTCAATTAGTTTTGACCAGTTGCAATAGCTGACACACAATTAAAGGTAGATTGCCTCCTGGGCAATAAAGACAGTTGAAGACAGAGAGTACTTTCTACAGATAAAATATTTAATAGTACTTTTAAGCGCACAAGGTCTTTCGGGTAGACCTTCCACCCATCATCACGTTACAACATTGCGTATGGTCGTTGGGTATCAGACATTTATAAACTGCTGGTAGATAATCATGTCGTACGTATATCAACATTACGATGGTCACGGTGATTGACAAACCTTTGCTAAAGCTCTACAAACCCTAGCCACCAGCAAGCGAGTGAGGGGAGGAAGGGGGAGGTTGTTAACATACTTGTTACTGGATCTTCAATGAGTCGTCGCCAAGACAGAGGTATAGAGACTGGTAGGTCATCATTGCAACACTTGGTACCATATTGGTAAATAAAAAGGCTTTCAGCGAGAAGATTTAGGTTTAAAAACTAAAAATTTAAATTTGTATGTTTTTAAAAGCATTAAATCTTTTATCTGTACAAAGTGTTTCATCTTTTGCAAGTTTTAAGAGATCATGCAGGACAGCTTTTTATCATGGAGAAATTTTATTGCAGTAAAAAAGGGCAAAATTCACAGGCAGTCGCGGGGTACGCCGAAATTTCAAAAAATACCGTATTTTCCTCAAAAATTCAGATTTCTGACACTTTCCCCACGCTTTGGATATGTAAAATGCGTTGTCTGTCACAAAAGAGGTTATATTCGCAAAATATATTTCCCACACATTAACGCACTGAAGTACTAATGCCGCGCTGACTGCTTTAAAATTTACGGATTCCAACGTGATGCACTCGAAGAAGATTGCATTCAAAAAGGTTTCTTCAGCATTACAGCTTTCAACATTCGTTTCAACTGAAGGAATAGTAAGAATGGTCGAAATGTACCTATCTTCTGAATCAATTGTTTCGTCAGCTACGATGCTTACACGAAATACTGATTTAAAAAATCTTTCACTTGTTTCTTGTGAATGTCACATATTTTCGGCAAATAACATTTCCGCATGCAATTTGCATTTGAAACAACACCAATATCTTTCAACGAATTTTCAAAGTAATTTTTTAATGTAGAATTATCCAGTCTGGAAAGTGGGATGTTAGCTGCACAAAAGGCACCAGTTAATTTCGAAAGTTCAGTTGAGAGATGCTCTTATTATTCAATTCTCTTCTCATTTAATTCATCAAAACATCTCTGCATGATTTTCGGGTGACTATTCTGACAGAGAATTTTTTTTATGCAGCTTGCTTGCTAAATGCTTTTCACAACTGTCGTTCCTTGAAACATCCACTGGTATGTTGCAACACGAAGAGAACAATAGATTTTTGTTCATATGAAACGATCCCTTGCTGTACTACTTGCACCTTTCAGATACACTCATTTCACTCAGGTGGCTCCTTCTTAAAATTAACAACAATATCTGGAAACGTTATAAACTAATTACGAAAAAGCTTTATTCTAAGCGTCTGCAAAACTCAAACACTCTCTTCTGTGAGCTGCTTTTTCCAACTCAAATTAATAATACAACTGACGACATCCGGTTTACGGTTTACTAGTGCGGAAAGACGTCAAAATCAGTCCACAGTAAGGGGTTGGAAATTAAAGAAGACCACATGTGCATTCTTTAGCAGAATGCTATGGCCTGAAATTACCGTTGAAGCTTATTCAATAAGAGTCTCTTCGTAGCGAACAATTTTGAGGGGTATTTCAAATTTTGGAGTTTGGAGTAGGTTCACTTTGCCGTATGTTGTTCGCGTAAGTTCTAGTGAAGACAGTAATAAAAGTATTTAAATATGAAAATTCATCTAAAATTATATTAGAAATTCGGCAAAGATAGGAAAAAATCTGATATTATCTGATATATTTCGTATTCGCAAAATTGCAGAAAATCCCCTAAAATTCGCAAAAAAAAAAATTGGCGAAAATTGGCGCCGCGAAACAATTACTAGCCTAACCCCATAGCCCCAGGAGTTGCCCTTGATAATCGCTAACCCTCCACCCGCCCACCCTGAAAAAAATAATGCTAAATTCAAATGCTCTTTATTTACTTTAGCAAATAACTTATCACACCTCAAATTTCCGGTTGACACTAATTTCGTACAAAATGTTGTTAGCTTTACTAAATAAAATCGACTATTAGATTTCGACAAATTCAACGAAGCATTAATGAAATTTCTTCATGGAACTGTTTTCTGTAAATAAATATATTCACTCAATACCAGGCTTTTGCATTTTGGAAGATTTCACATTTGACCAATAAAATTTCTTTAAAAAACATCTATTTGTTTACTCTGAAAAATCAAGACATTTGTAAAAGGAAAAATGGAGTGACTTTAGAGAAAATGGATAGTAAGTAGCGTCTTTCCTTTACGTGGGGGTTTTTCTTCAAAAATGAAGTGTTACGATTTAACTGTGATTCCCATTAAAAGTGACATGAAATCACCATTAACTGTAGACCGATCGACGGTAAATGGAGGAAACTCCTTTTCCAGGAGAAATGAATAAATTATTTTGGCATGTTAATCAGACAGATTTGAAGCAAAATCACTGCGAAACTAATTTGCTCAAAATGTAATTTTCCTGGCAAAGAGTTTTGTAGCTCTTTGCACAAAACATCACTTAGTGAAATGCGTGATATCATTCTACAAATCGTACCTTCAGATGATTTGCTGGGGTCCATAACTTGAATATTTGCAAAGTGCGAGTAGCCCACGCAACCACGTGGAACGAACATTGTGACACTTGCAGTTTTCCTGGAAATATATATAAAAAAATAGCATTTGTAGAGGCGGGAAGGATCACGAAAGTAAGCTCTCAACTTAATTGAATTCCGGAGTTAATTCTTAGGGTGAACAGGAGAAAAAATAATGGATACTTTCGTGAAAAGTAATGACGCTAAAAACTGCAGGTGCATATGAACCGAAACCTACCGAATGGAAAAAGAATATAAATAAAACGGGAACATGACAATTTCTACTCTCTTACTGTTTTCTAATCAATTGAGAAGCATTGTTTCACCTGATGAGTTACTGTTTTTTCCTTTGTAAAGAGTTGCTAAGGTGACTGAGACAACAACACACCTCCCTTAATTCGGTATAAAGTGTTTACGACTTTGCACATATCTGGCGAGCACGGAGACATATAATTTCTGGTAATGCACAATGCATGTACAAAGGTTATTTGCCTGGCATCTTTGAATTACGTTATGTCATTTTGAAAGCTAATGTCGTGTATGTATAATAATGAAGTCTTAATAAGGTTGTACAACGTGTTTCAAAGCTACGACATCGAAAGGGGTGTTTCCGTGCTATTTGATTAAAAGACTTCATTCACGAAAGTGCTTGCTATGTTCGAATACATCATTGCAAAAGATCGCTTGTCTCGTTGGTAGCAAGGTTATTAACTATAATTAGAGATTATAATTCACTGGTAATTTCCTTCCAAACACATAAAAAATCGCTCTACCATCGTACGAATTAAATAAAAAATTAGGAGCGTTTAGTATGAATGAGATATTAAATCCATTCTTTGGATCTGCAAAAATAATCCCGAGTCTACACGACCATACGCACTCTATAAATATCGTCCATTAAAAGGTTACACAAAACGAAAACTAATGATATGCATTCACCGAACCACTTTCTATTGCATCATGTCTCTCACAATGTTCCATTGTGAACAATAGTGTAATTTGATTCATCAGTGCCTTTCGACAGAACCATAGGAGCATTCACTGAATGGGCTTGAAGACTCAGTGAGACAGATGGGAAGTCCCTGATAAAGCTAGACCATAGTTCCAAGCGAAACTGTAGTAGACTTTAAGTTATAAATACAGGTAGTTGCATTTATAAATGCTGTTTTAGAACTTTATTTTTTTAATTGACGCGTTAGTCTGTAGCAAAACACGTGGAGTTTTATCCCACACGTTCATTTTGGCTCCATCTGACAGCCACTGATGATACGGCAGACATCCTACCTGAAGCCAATTTCTTCTCAAACTCGAAGCAAAATACCTTTTGTTATTTCTGCAACTGCGGCGATGATTCGCCTTCCTAGTTCAGCGAGATTTGTAGGAAATCTTGGAACAAACACTCGAACTTTAATGAAAACTTATAGGAAAAAATCGAAAGGTGTCAGGTCGGAAGAACGATGACCTGCTCGACCAAACCATAGTATCGGCACTGTTTGACTAATTCACCGTCCTGGTAAACGTTCACTGAGAAAATTCTGAAAATCTGTACAGTAGTGATGTGGTATGCCATCTTGCTGAAAGTGAATGCGTCTTTCTTGATCATCGTCGTCCAAGTGTGAAATGAGATAGAGTTTCGAGCATATCCAGATGTACGACCCCGTTGATGTTTTTCTCATGAAAAAAGAAGGGGCTTAAACCTTACACCTATGTGCCATTCCATTATGACACCACAAGCCTAGAGAAATGAGGGAGCCTGGAGACCGAACTGTGGTGCAGGTTAAGTTCACAGAGCGGTATATATACAAACCGAGGACCGGCTTTCGGTTAGTAGAGTGTTCGGAGTCTGAATGGGAAGAGCTGACGATTTATTGGCGAATGATAAAGCACAAATGTGATGGCATGGCGCCTCGGAGCTACGATCTCGGAAACGACGCGGTTTGTGCTGTAGAGAGTACGTATAAAAAGTGGTACACAGATGCCCAAAGGACAAACCGTCGTTCAGCCGTGGGTCGTCTGCAGCTCATTGATGCCAGAGGGTAGCGGAGACTGCCGCGCGTTGTTTACAGCGACCGCAGGGCCACAGTGCGACAAATCATCTGCAGCTACAACAGTGGTGATCAGGGCAATGTGTCACAACACACAGTTCATCGCAGCCACATGCTCACGGGCCTGCGTAGCCGAACACCCAGCCGGGTCCCATGCTTACTGCAAGTCATCACCAACAACGCATGAAATGGTCCCAATATCATTGAGAGTGTACCGAGGTTGATTGGAAGAAAGTAGCCTGGTCTGGCGAATCAAGATTCCTGGTGCATCACATAGACGGCCGACACAAATACGCCGGTTATCAACGGAGGCTATGGCACCTGGATGCACTTTTGGGCGGAAACAGGCCGACGGCTGCGGCGTTATGCTGTGGGCGATGTTTTCTTGGGTCAGTTTAGGTCCCATTATTTAAATAGTACAATCCATGGCAGCTGTCAGGTATCTGAACGTCGTTGTGGACAAGTTCACCCATTCATGGCAACTCTGTTCCCTGCTGGTGGTGGCCACTACCTACAGGATAATGTTCCATGCCTCACTGATAGAATCTTCAAGGAATCGTTCGAGGAACATGCTGAGGACTTTCTGTTAAAGCCCTGGCCTCAAAATTCCCCGGACATGAACCCAATCGAACATTTGTGGTTCGACTTGGGAAAGCAGGTTCGCGCTAAAATACCACTACCCCGAAATATATGGGAAGTGGAGAGCCTGCTGTTGACATTATAGTATCAGATTCCCCAGGACTCATATCCCCACCTAATCGAATCGACGCTTCGCCGAGTGGCAACTGTTTTGTGGGCTCAAGGGGTTCCTAGCGCATATTAGGTAGGTGGTCATAATATAATGACTCGTCGGTGTATGTTTGCTATGCGCCGAAAACGCATTCACCTTTGTCTGTTATGAATATGTTACAGAGATTCGCGTGGATTTTTGGCGACATACAGCCTGCAGGTGTGGGTGTTAATCTAGTGGGAGGATCTCTACGATACTGGGTGCAAAATTTCCATGTAACAGGTGTCGCGAATATTGTTCCTTCAAAGCGAAACACACAACGAGCCAGCTACGTACCTGTGAAAGCAGCCACTTTCAAACGTACACCGCTGGCGGTCGCGGTTACGGAACTCGGTGCTATGGCACTAGGTGAAGTAAAACTTTATAGGTTTTGCTACAGATTAATGCCTTTACAATTTTGTAAGTATCCTGAATAAGTTTTATACGCTTTCGAAGTTGTAAAGTCCTTTTTTAATGGCCCTGTATTATGAGTGTTCTTTTTTCGTGTCGAGGTTTAGCGACCAGCATGAAAAACTGAAAGAGGTATAAGCTGTCGTTCGTCCCAAATTTGAGACTTTTAGTCCCAGAAAGGGGACGAAATCATCTCAGAAAGATAAACACACTAATCTTGTTTCATTCTAGATTAGGCCCAGAGTCTAACACAGACGGATCAGTCAGAAAACTACGCCTCTGACCCCTTGCACACCTAGGCGGTGCATTATTTTATGGAAGGTGTTTAATGTTGTGGCTCATTAAATATTTATTTTCTTGTTAATTTAAGTCTTTGCAAACAATCAGTAGGAAGACACAAAAATCGTACAGTCGTCAAGTTTTTCAGCGAATGGAAACGGCACAGTGCCTGAAACAGCGGCGAAGCGTCCATAAACGCAATGGAAGCGCTACTTCCCTTTGAAATAATGAGGCAAAATACTGCACGAAATCGCGAAAAAAGACAATAGAGATCCCGTGGATGCGATTTCAACTGCGCACTGCGTTTCCAGCTGTAACCTCTCAGCGCTGCATGGGAGCCTGAGTGGCGCATGCGCTTGACGTTTGACTCTGTGTCTAGACCGCTTCCAGCTAGTAACCTTATGTTTCGGTGAAATTGTTTGTCTGCGTATAAAATGATTACTTCGTTGGTTCTGTGTTATATTGTATTGGCTGTTAATGTGAGAAAATAGTGTTTTGCAGTGATATTCATCGTGAATATACAGTATATGTGAATTATCAATACAGACATTTAACGTGGACCATGAACATCAAACAAAGATCTGTGGCGGCCAATGAGAATTTTTCCGTGACTCACTTATAAACGTGGAAAGAGCGAAGATCTTTGTTTGATGATATGTGAATTATACTGAATTCACTTTTTTGATCGGTTTCTGTACGTCAATCTCAGTTTTTTCTAAAACTTTTTTGTATGGTTTTTCGTTACACTGACAAGTTGCTTCAAATCTTACAAGCAATCTCCTTCCCCTGTGTCAGAGAAGAATGCGAATTGATTCAATTTCTGGCGAAGACAGAAAATCGTCGTGCGGTCGAATATTTCGAGAAGTCCTCGACGTTGTTAATCTGAATATTTCCGTAATATTCAGTGAAGTGCCAAAGCTAATGTTCCTACGTATGCTTGATAAAACACAATTTCCTTAATTCATCACGAAATTTCCAGAGATTGCTTTTTCTTATTCGAAAGAAGCTTTTCCAATATTTTTCGATCTCATTTGTCTGAAAAGTGAACTCAGCATAATTTATTCACAGCCGTATATGCTGAAAGAAAGTGTCGGTGAATTCTACCAGTATCTGATTGCTGAAGACATGGTCAACGTATTTCCCTAGGTATTCAGACTCAGGTAGCTTATATTGACTATTCCTGCTACAAATGCATCTGCTGAAAGGACCTTGTCTGCACACAAATGAATCAAAACGTTTTTTAAAAATACAGATCTGTTGTAATATGTATTTACAATGGCGTTTCCGTGTTTACCACATAAATTAAATTCTCGTAACCAACAAAATTTTTCACTGCTATAATTTTATACAGTATGTGTTAACATATATAATGTTTAAATGTTTATAAGTATATAATTTTTAAATATATATGCGTACACACACTTAATATTTGCATGCATATATGTATAAGCATAATTTTTATTACATATGCATTGTGTGTGTGTTAATAAAGTGACTAAAGATGGGCTGTTCTGACCGCTCCCCCTTCCAGAAAAGTCACGCTCTGCCACGGTCCTGAAGACCAGTTTCCTGTTCTACTGTGCAAAGAGAATCGCCTGATTATCAGACAAATATTACTTCCCGAAAATTGGAAACTCATTCACAGTCACGTGACAGAATTAGTCTAATATTAAAACTGCTTGAGAGAAAAAACTAACAAACATTAAATGGTGATCATGACTTCACAAACTAGTGATGTCGCTTGACTCCAACACGGTGAAATCCAAGGAAGTTTTAGGGTTGATAAAATTATTCTGATATTATTAAACATTTGCTACGTGAATTTAACTTTGAATTATACTACATAGTATATATGATAGCTTTCGTTAAAGTTAAAACCCGCATTTATCTTAAGTAAATCATAGACGTCAATTTTTAAACTTTTACCAATGCCAATTGCTGCGCTGGTGACCAAGTGGTCTGATGCACTAGCTTCTGGCTATTCGTTTGAGATGGTCCCGGGTTCCAGCCGTGGTGAGGCATGGGCGGTCTGTTTCTCTGATGGCCCAAGCTCTGTTCCTTCCCTGGAACCAGACGCCCTATATTAGGAAAGGCCGACTACTTGTAGACTTACGAGTGGTTATAAACTCAGGTTTAAAAAATATAGTTGTTTTAAACTCCGAAAGAAAAACGCAAAAAAAAAAAAGTCATATTCCTTTAGTAATAAACTAGCGTATAGCCCGTCCTACGATGGTTGTTTTTAAGCTTTAAATGAATATTAATATAGTGAGGATGTTGCCCATCCTGTGACGGAGTAAAATGTTTAATTGAAGCAGATTGAAAACAAATAAAATAGACACCGGATTTCTGTAAGGAAACAAAGTAAAAAATATACAGTAAGAACTCATTCATGTTAGAACTAAAAATTATTATATTCTATTTATTGCCGTTTTTAAAAAGACCTCGCGATTAGTAACATTCTGTGTAAAATATTTGTTGTTTTATAATTGTAGATCAGAGCGTTTAGATAGATCGTTATTTTGCAAAATGTTTAATATAATCAGCACTAAACTCGGAAAGTTGTTTTCGTGTAAACTTACTCTAATAGCTTTTTCTTTGATCTTTCGCGTTAAATTACTTTATTCCCTTTACGGCTTGTTTTAGACTGTCCTATTCGATGGTTAGTTTGAAACTTCATAACAAAGCTTTTTCTACAAAATAATGCGACATCTGGTATTACAAATCAGAACTATCTAAATTCTCGACAATGTGCTATTGGCGCGACATCTGCTTTTAGATGCAATCTTGCTCACTTTGACATCTCAAGATTTCAGTTTTTATTGAAGGTTACGGCGTTTAGATTGATCGATATTTTGCAAAATGTACAATATAATCAGTACTAAACTCGGAAAGTTAGTTAAATTAAAAAAGTAAAAAATAATTAAAGCGTACAAATTACTATTGGAATTGTGCTAAGGTAAATAAATATACAAACGCAACTTGCCGTGGTATTAAGATTTTAATTCGAATTTTCTAAACTCGAGTCATTGATAATCCAACGTTTTTCAAATTAGCACGCGATCACCTTGATATCTAAAAGTGATCGCGTGCTATTATACAGCAGCCAATCATTTTGACATCGCGAGAGCACACACGAATTGTCCAATAAGTGATGGCGCAACAATGCACACGTTGCTGCGACGTCAAGCGTTCCAGAGAGGCAGACGGGTCTGGGTGTTTATATATATATATATATTATGAGATGTATGAACTTGTTTACTCTTCCAAAATTCATCAATATTTGGATTTATCTTGCTTGGATAGAAACGTAAGTCCTCTTTAACATCCAACTTGTTTCGATATTTTGTTTTGATGGTGGTTAAGGATGAAAATCCAGTTTCACATAAATATGGAGTTGTAAAAGGCAACAAATACTTAATGGCATTGCTCGAAAGAGTTGGATATTCTTTTTCTATTGCAATCCATAAACTGATTTATGGTTTCATAGATTAAATGCTTTTTATACGAGAGTCACAAGATATGTCAATCAATTCTTCTTTATTTGACAAAGGAAAATTACATATTTCTACATTACATGTGAACGGGTCGCGAATCCATTCGTCTTATTCAGCGGGAGATGGAAAAGATAAGAGTTCGGAGAATGCTGAGATGGACGATGATTTGCTGCTTAAATGTGATTAAAGTTTCGAATCGTTTGCTCATTTTCTGACGACGATAAAGAATCCAGTCGTTGAAATTGGTCAGAGCTGATTCCTTTCAAATTAACGACTTCCTGTAATTCGATTTTCCCACATCGTACAACATTTATAGTTTCACGTATCCCAAAGGAGTATTCGTACTCCACTTTGAGAACCACTGTTTAACGCGCTGGCTTCGGATTATTCGTTTGAGAATGGCCCTAGTCCCGGATAAAGCACAAATGTGGCGCCTCAGTTAGGGCACTGTACCTCTGCCTCAGCCCCTTGGAATCAGTAGCCTTAAATTAGGGGCATGATGCTAGTTGTTGCCCTTAAGTGTTTCCAATAGAAGTCGTTAATCTCCAAAACAAAACAAAAAATAATAGAGCGAGTGAACAGTGTCGTGCACGAAGCGACCGTGTGTCAAGCGACCCTCTGGAAATCGTGCGCGAAGCTACCCTTTTAGATTTTATCGTGGACGAAGCGACCCTGCAATCGAATCAGTTTATATATATATATATATATATATATATATATATATATATTGAGGTTTTCTCTGTTGTTTTTGTACTTGTTAAATAATTTTTATTAGTCTCTACTTAGTAGTGTGTGAGTTCTGAATATTCATAACTGCTGCGTTGCGCGTCATGATCTTCAGGTTGTTTGTTTAGCAAATTAGGTTTTAAATTCTTTGGAGTAAAATTTAGTCTCTTACTCTGCTCTTGGGTATATATATATATACACACAAAGCGTAGTCAAATTATTTACATCTAATTAATTAAGTACTTACATCTTCTGAATATTGTAGCTTTTGTCCTTAGTCTAACTTGGTAACATAGCTTAATGCTTTCAGGCATTTTTTAATATCTTTATAATTTCCAAATTCGACGTGTGATGCACAAACGACAATTAAAAGAATTAGGAGAACTTGGTCCAAAAAGGAAGAAAATGCATATACAAGTAGACGAACGCATTCGCAATATCATGGGGGAATTTGGAAATTTAAAGTTCTTAAAAAATGCACTGAAAGCATTAAGCTGTGTTAACAAGTTGAACTAAGGGCAAAAATTACAAAATTAAGATGTAGGTACTTAATTAATGATGCCAATAATTTGACTACGATTTGTATATATATATATAAAAAATTATATTAAAAACTTGTATTTAGTATAAAAAACTGGATGTAATTAATTAATTAGATGTAAATAAATAATTTGACTACGATTTGTGTGTGTATATATATATATAAGTAAACTGATTCGATTAGCAGGGTCACTTTGTCCACGATGGAATATAACAGGGTCGCTTCGCGCACGATTTTCCACAGGGTCGCTTGGCGCACGGTCGCTTCCCGCACGTAATCGAGTGAACTATCACGTAAAAGTTTTCGTCACTTGAAAATTGTGCTAGAATTCCATCTTTTCGCATCTGTTAATGTCCAGTGAAACTCTTAATCGTCTTGAAATTTAGGAATAAGTGTGATACAATGCATATGCTGGAAGAAACTGGTTTTGAAATCTAGACGTTGTTTAAACCTTTCAGTCATGTGTACGCATCACGTAAGCATTATCAGGCGCAGTCCTAGATTCTTCTGCACGCGGGTATTTTTTTAAGTGCTGCTTAACAATTTTTATTATTTTTCTAGTAGCTATTATTGGGATAAGAAAGTGTCTTCAGTTTTAGGAATGATGCACCAGAAAAATGAAGTTTGATCGATGATATTTTGTGGAGAAAAAAATGTCCATTTCTTCTTTTCAAGTGGACTTCATTCCCAGCATTTAGACATCGTTTCAACGAGTAGATTCTTACCGCCCAGCTTTCAAACTTAATGACTACAGGATGAACCAATCTACTTTAATTGCCATAGAAGACGATTAGTACGGCCTTTACACAACCCGACGCACACCAAATAAAAAAGAAAAGGTTTGATTAAAAAAAGTAAAAAACGTTCGACACCCACTGCACGTGAGGACACGAACAGCATGTACTGTGTTATTTGTGGCCCATGACTCATAAACCAATGCAACTACTTCGTGACTTCTGTCTCTTCCTAAAGAAGCGGTTGAGAGAAATAATGATTTAATTGGGAACAATTATCTTCTCACGAATTGATTCCGACGATTCCATATAATGCAGAAATCTGTGAAATTAATTTAGGTGTCAGAGGGTAAGGATCATTCATTCTGTTGCAAAGGGGTGTGAATTTCATATAAATTATTTGCTCAAGTATACCACTTGTTCTACCAGCGATAGAAATAATAGTATGTTGGATGTGTTGCAATCATCGCGGTATCAATTTGATGACATCGGAAAATAAATGCACATTTCAAAAACTACCTACGTAGATGTGCCCAAGTTTTAAGTTTCTCTGATTCTAAAATGGAAAACCACCTTCGAAAACTGTTAATCAGAAACAGTGAAATATTCATTTTATTAATTCTAAAACGTTAAAACATTTCACGTAAAAGTGATTAGAACTAATGCATTTATGCCGGAAACGAAGGGAGTTTTGACATGTGAAATAAAATATTATTCGCGTAGATCTTTTGATTACATCCTCAGGCTCATTGTTAATATTTTCGTGGTATAGATTCAGAATTTTCACTTCTGTGTTCAAGCAATATCCATTAATCCTTCTTTTAGTTAAAGCACACACACACACACACATAAAGAGAGAGGCGCAGATATGATGCAGAAAAGTATTCATATTAGTTTTCAATTAAATCCGAACTATTTCAAGAAAATATAGTTTCTATGTGAGTACAGGTCTACTGATTTATTAACATTTTGAACAAGACGAAATCTTCGTTCTGTGGTGATGTTTTTTAGTGACATCTTTTACGATTTCTATGATTTCCCATATGCCAGCACCATTTGGAAAGATGAGTGGCATATATATTTACAAACCTCTCTACGAGAAAGTTTGAATAAAACTCCTGCACTCCAAATATCTCACAAGTGAGGATGCACGAACTGCGTTGCATCTGGAGGGAATGCTTTCTCGACGCGAATAAATTATTAATGCCGCAAATAGCACAGAGAATTTTCATCGTGTGGTAGAGAGCTGCGATAGAAGACAGACTGTAATGTTCTGAGAAATGTTCATGAGAAATGATATCGGCTTCGTAGTAGTGTTCTGAAACAGACCCCTCTATCACGTAGCACAGCCTTGCAATTTGACGTAGGCCCAATACTAAGTCCCCGTCATTTATAAATAGGAGACGGTGGCTCAATGTAGGGCCAACGTTAAATTTCAAATCTGTGCCACTAGGGCCGGGTTCGACCGCCAGATGAGGCACGTGTGGTGTGCTTCTCATATGGCAGCAGCCCTGTTCCTACCGTAGAACTAGTGGACCCAAATTAGAGATAGACGACAGCCCACAGCTGATAGATTTGCTCGTGGTGATCGTTAAAATTCGAAACAAAAAGAAAAAGTAATAATAGAAAGAACAATGTTTCAATAACCGCGAAATAAATCAGCATGCAAAATTTTCAAACGAAATGATGTGCTTAATAAGATGTGGCATTTATTTTTCCTGCTGAAAATTTAACTTCAGTCATTGTATTTCAGTGAATCAGTATGAGATATTTTCAGTCAAATCATTTCAAAGTATTAATAAAGGAAATTTTATTTCAGTCATTGTGTTTCAATGCATCAGAATCAAAGATTTAAAAATGTGTTCTAATAAGCCACATTAATGGACAAATTGTAGTCCTTCAGAATAGTAGTATTTCTGGAAAATCAGTTAATGCACTGTATATACCAAAAATATGAATTTCCTAGGTATAACTTCATCTGGCAGTGTTACAAATAACAATTCACCTTTTTTTTTTAAATCACTAATGTTTTTAGCAGCAGGCGAAGATCTCAATGAGCTCTTAGTGTGGTTTACAATAATAGGGGTAAAAACCAAATGACTCTACATAAAATAAAGTGTGCTTTCTACGAATGTTGGCAAAAAAATTCAAATATCGTCGTTCCAGAAGAAAGCTAAATATTTAAGGTAAAATCTCTGTTAACGAAAAAATGTAAATACGCTTTTGCTTACGATAAATTTCAGCATACAACTAAATATTTTTTGGGTGAGATCAAATCTCTGGTCGTGAATCAGGTGCAAATTCCGCTTCTGTTTTTGATAGGTGACTACCAATACTTTACACGCCCTATCATATTCTCGATGCTGATTTGACACAGGAAGTACACATTTTTGGAAGTACACATTTTAAGTACACATTCCACCTTTCAAGGCTGATACAAATTGATAAACAGTCCTTTTATGCTCGAATGCCACTGGTTTGCATATTCTGACTGACACTGTAAATTATGTGTAAAATTAGAATCCAAGTTTACAGAATTTAAACTCATTACAAAACTTAACGAAGTGTTTGAACAGACTGCAGCACAAGTATGTTCCCACATTGATTAAAAATGCATCTTTAAAAAATAAAATGAAATGCGTTGTAAGAAAGCACACGTATATTATCAGATAATAACTAATTGACTTCATTACTACAGACAGTCAATACTTGTATGTGGCAAATATTTTACTGAACTTCTTTCTGATATACTTTCTTGATTCTTCAGCCATGAGTTAAGATAATTTTTCGAAATTCTACTGTAGAAAAGATCTCACTCAAAGACTCTTCTTATCATATCATAGAACCTATGTCTTAGACCCTACATATAACGCTTGACATGATTTCTTGGATTTAGCCTTGGCCAAATGACAAATCAAGAGCAGCGAAACTTCTAGAATTACCTAAGTATGACACATTCCGTTCCTACACCAAACCTCAAAAATGCTGCTACTAAAACATCCAACCTATGTTTTCATTTTAAATTTGTTTATCAGAAAAGTTCAAGCTGATTCTGTTAAAACGTTCTGTGATATAATGGAATGTACTACAAAAGAAAAAGAGAGAAAATATATGGAGTAATGTCAGTTCTGGATAGTTTTATGGCAATTCAAATATCAGGCTTTGTTAACAATACAAATTTCTTCTGATAAACCTAAGTCTGAATTCATGTACAAACTTCAATAGTTTCACCTGAAAAACTTTATGAGAACCACGTCTTAAATCTCTCCGGAGTTTATCATCAATCTAGAAACGATATGTAGAAATACTGGACTCCAATAAAAAGAGGCGACTGAAATTTTCAAATATTCAAGACTTCTAAGCATTTCTGGATTTTTTTCCAAAGTCGCACTTTTTAAATATGATTTTATTTATTTTGAATTTTAACTGAAAGATACCTCAATTAAGTAATTTGCACTATCTCCTTTTTATGGATATTCCTATGAAAACTGTAGTTTTCTCTTTTAATCAGAAATATAAATGAGCATAATTTTTTTATTGGAGACTTAATGACCACCGTGAGCAACTCAGTGGACTACTTATAAGCAGTCGCCCGTCCCTAGTGTAGGGCCCCTGATTCCAGGGAAGGGAGGGAGCCAGTACCGTAAGATAAACAAAACATTCATGCCTCACCGGGATTCGAACCTTTACCCATCTCAAACGAATGATGAGAAGCCATTGCTTACATTACTTCGTCACTGGGTAGGCAGAACCATTTTTAATACTAATCTTTTGAAAATGTAAATGGGTAAAAATTGTATTCCTCACTATTTGTAGCAGTAAAGTTGCAACATAACCGTTTAAACATGGGTGAATTTATACTTTTCGAAACAGTTTGTATAACTAAAGAAATATTATGCAGTTTAAAACGCAGTTATTGTTTCGCTCTGATATCGTTCTGTTGACAAGATTTGATTTTTTTACTAGCACTGTCTAAACATTTCAAATAAACCTTGGAACAGGGAAATATTTGAAGCACATTCTCGAGACGAAAATGAGTTTAAAGGTTTAAGCTATAAACGAAAGAAAGGCATTTGTGCGGAAACAATTGTTTGTCTTCAATACTTTCCCCCTAGGTATCTCATTTCGTGAGATGAAAGTAACTTAAATGCAATGATGGATTGATATTGACAAAAATATTGAAGTTGAGGGAGTGAAAGCTAGCATTTATTGAAAGTTTTCGTTACATCATACAGAACATCAAACAATTGTCAGTCAGGAATAAAAAAATCAAAACATATATATTGGCTGAAGAGCAGTGAATCCTATATTTGAATATCGAAAGAAACCTCCATTAACAATTTTAAGTGCTACATTTTAATATTCTGCAATTTACTTTTAGGAAAACGCAAAATTCAACAAAGCTAACGAATACCAAAGGCACAATATTGGCGAATACAGAGGAAACGCATATGTAAGGTGATACGTTAACACCAAAATCTAGCTTCATAAGCATTTTGACAAATTCACTTTGTAACGGAATTTAACGTTTAAATCTTTATTCAATAGTGCCTAATAATTTCTGTGCTAAGAATTCTATATCGGGCACGGTCATGTTTTTCACAAAATAAATATTTCGTCTGAATCTTCTTTAATTTGCTGTTAGCATCCGAATGCAGTGGCACAATTGGCTTAGACCTAAAAGCCAGTATTTTTGCCGTTTTTGTCTGAGAAAGTGGCTCCACGCGTTACCTCTAACATTTCGTACGACATGAGTCAGGGTTTGAAACTTGAGCGGGGCATCGATGTTATTTTTGTCTTACGGAACACGATGTTTCTCTCCCTAAAACCAGTGGCACTAAATTAGAAGCGGGCGCCTTTTTATAGCCGGGGCCAACGCCCCTCTCTCGTCCCTTGCTCGGATCGTGGGCACGTCACGGCAGTTTTCCACTACCGTCACGTCACACAAAGCGACGGCCATTAGTCTGGGAGGACATTGGAGCAACATTGCCTTCTCCTCAGTTGCGCCCGTTACCAAATATATTTTTTTTTGATGAATAATTGATCTCATGTTGTTAAACCGAAGTTATATTGCTTGCTATATACTACAGATAAATTTAACATTTCGTCATAGAGATAAAATATAGGAAAGTACATATTGTAGTTGAGGAGAAAAACTGGGAATGAATATGTTGGCGGAAATACACAGTCGAGTCACATTGTTGTGACCACTTCCAACTTCTGACGTCAACAGTGCGTAGCCAATGAAAGAAGACGAGAGCCAAAACTGGCACTATTTCTGAAAAAGCGCAGTTTGTGAACTGTTCGCGTGCTGCTGTGGTTGAAGTGTATCGTGATTAGAGAAATGTCACAGTTGCGAATAAGCGACGTGAAAACTGCTGAGCACCACGTGCCATTCATGTGAGAGGTGAACGTCGGCTGCGAAGGTGCTTGAGGGCCGATCGACACGCTACCGTGGAGCAACTCACTGGCTGAATGAACCAGGGCGCTAAAGAAAGTGTTTATAAAACGATTGTTCAACGAACCCTGCTGCGTATGGGGCTCTGATGCTGACGGATGGTCACTACACCTATGCTAACGAAAGTGCATCGGCAGAAAATGCTTACATTTGCATGGCAGTATCGGAATTGGACATCTGCTGATTAGCAAAGGTCACGTTTTCTGTTTCATCGAATAAATGGGTGTTGGCGTATAAGGCGAGAAACATAGGAGAACAAACGTTCTTCAACCATTGCTGAAAGAACGCAAGCTTGTGGGGCAGCGTTATGATCTGTGGAATGTTTTCGTGGTATTGCCTGGGTCCACTCGTACCTGTGGAAGGCACTGCGGACCGAATTCGCTATGAATCCACCCTTGGAGACCACGTACACCCATACATGCTGATTGTCTTCCCTGAGGAGGATGGGATCTTCCAGCACGACAATGCGACGTGTCACACAGCTAAAAACGTCCGAGAGTGGTTGGAAGAGCACGATGAAGACTTCAAAGTACTTCCCTCGCCCCCTAATTCCCCAGACCTAAACCCGATTCAGCATCCGTGGGACCACCTCGATCGTGGTGTTCGGTCTATCAATTCTCCACCACGCATCCTCCAGCAGCTGTCAGATGCACTGCAGTCAGCATGGCTCCATATATCTGTGAACACCTTCCAGCACCTTATTGAGTCACTCCCAGCCTGTCTAGCTGCTGTCCGCGCTGCACACGCCGGTTATTCTGGATATTAGCTGGTGGTCACAATAATGTGACTCGGCCGTGGATAACTGTGAGGGCTTAATTTTACGGCTGTTTGCGTTTCTTATCACTCTGAGAGGAAATTACGTTATTACATTTTCTGCTAACTAAATACAAGAATTAGAACGAAAACGAGTCTTCCGCCGATATTAACGGAGCATTTAAAAAAAATAAGTTCAATAAATTTCA
The DNA here is from genome assembly GCA_039090855.1 of Macrothele yani. Taxonomy (NCBI): domain Eukaryota; kingdom Metazoa; phylum Arthropoda; class Arachnida; order Araneae; family Macrothelidae; genus Macrothele; species Macrothele yani. Next base: position 145,610,200 of record CM076994.1, read on the forward strand.
AATGAAAAATACCAGTTTAGTGCTTGAAGTTATTTGTCTGCTTCTGCTGACGTCACACCGAATGAAACAGTTGCCAGCGTTTTGCGGTTGGGGTTATGACGTCACGCACTATAAAAATAAAATCGCCAGCATGTTGAGTTGAAGTTCTGACGTCACGTGCGTTACACAAATAATCGCTATCAAGGTTTTGAAAAAATGGGTTGTGAATACACGAAGAATATTTACAACACGAGCGTGCAGATTTCCGTTTATTTGGCGTAAAAGTACAAACTAAAAAACTAGAACGCTAGTTTTCACCGCGTAGACGGGCGGTTTCATCAGGATAATTTATGATTCTGTACTCAACCTAGTAAATATTATCCTGATGAAGCCGCCCGTCTTCGGCGGTGAAAGCTAGCGTTCTAGTTGTTTGTACTCTTACGCCATTTAAACGGAAATCTGCATGCTCGTGTTGTAAATAATCGCTACCTTACTGGACTTGCGACTAAGTTCAAGTTTCAACACCAACAAAACATTCTTGGTGGCGCAAAAAAGAAACAAAAAAGCCTATATCATGCAAAAGTGGTTCTTGTGAAATCACCAAGAGTTTATAAAAGAATGGCGGCGGAGGGACTAATTCAGGGAAGAGAAAAGAGCTCAGAATGAAGCAAAATAATGACTATAGCAATAAGAAGAAAACGCAACAATACCAGTTTCAACAGGTTCTTCCTAACAGCAGTTGTACATTTTCACCGCCCAGGCTCCGACCATGGGACGAGGAAGGAACGTTGGTCCCGTTTTAACTCAGTGAGTTGCTCACGGTGATCGTTAAACACATACACACAAAAAAAAGTTATTTTTATTGTTTGATTCAGGGTTTAACGATTATCATGGCCTATAAGAGCTGTCTCCTCTACCTAATTTAGGGCAAATGGTTACAGGGAATTCATTTTTCAGTAAATCATCTGATTTTTACACCAGTCTACTGATACATTTTTTCAGGAATCTGCCGACATTTTCTGGTTATAAGATTTGAATTCGACTCGCAAATATAACATAATATCCGTGGTGCACTTCTGATACCAATGAGTTGAAATATTTCAAATACCATGCTCAGGTTTACTTTATTGAATTGCTTGGATAGTTCAAAATCATACATGTATATCAATAGTCACTCTACAGGAATCCTTTTGTGAATGTGTGTCTGTTTAAGGTGCATAACAATTTTAAAATAGCTTGTTATCTATATTTACTTTTGAGAAATTCATATTTTTAATAAAATATATATTTATATAGCTGGTAAGTTAGTCCGTTACAAATATTTGTATAGCTAGGTAATCTGTCTGAGAACCAAAATATTACAAATGAATCTATAATTAGATATTTGTGTTGTTGATCCTGTTTGGGTTGCGGGAGCTATTTGTGTTGTTGATCCTGTTTGGGTTGCGGGAGCTATTTGTGTTGTTGATCCTGTTTGGGTTGCGGGAGCTATTTGTGTTATTTTGAAAATTTTAGGGAATCGTACAATACGAAGTACAAGTACATAATTTTTTCTTAAGGAGACAGAAAGTGATTCTGAGGCAAATTTGACTATTTAGGTCTATTATCTTTATGATCAGAACCAACATTAGTTTTAAAGTTGTTTTATAAATAAATATTTTATAAAAGAAATTTCTACATTCGCATTGGTTTACATGGTTTTTTTTCGAATATTGGGTAGTATCAAGTGTGACGAAGTGTTCTTCTTCCAGCTAAGGCAGCATGCAGTACTACAGTAATTTGTTAGGTGGTATACATTATATTTCAAGCTGAAAACCTGATTTACTTATTTGCACTTTTGTTTATTCGATTGTGCTGTCTTCAGCAAAATACGTCTGGTCTGAGTGTCAGAGCAGTCTAGCTGACTTGTTTATAATTAATTACAGGCTCTATCTCTGTACCAGTGACATATTAATCAATGGAATCCCTGAAGGATTTTGGACTCAAGGACGCGCACAAATGTATCCACGAACCTCAAATCGTGCACTCTAAGTACATGCCTACGACCCCTCATCCACACGATCTTCAGAAGAATAATGTTCGACTACTGAATAAAGAGTAATGCCCCAACTTCACAGGGCTTTCAACCGCTATAGTTAGTAGAATGAAGCTCTGAAACGTTGTGTGACCCAATTTCCGGCACGTCAGATACTGTAAAATCACGCCATTTAAAATTGCTGCTTCGTTGCAGATGACTGCCTAATCTAAATTCATCAACCAGAATTTAAAATATGCTGACCTCGAATTTTGGAAGGCAGAAAGGCAGAGCGAAGGGGTTTCAACAAATAGACACCGGTGAATTCTCTTCTTTTGCCAAAAATAATGAAGATGGTGATCGTAGAAAAGGAGATTTTCGTGGTCAAAAATTAGGGAAGAAACCTGTTATGTCAAATAACGAATCTCACAAAAGTTAGGTTTATAATGTAACTATGGGAAATCGGCTGATTACTCAAAGAAAAATTGCTGAGAAACCTGAAAATTTCAATGAACCTATGGGTAAACATATTTCAATTAAGTGATATCGGATAATTTCCTCAAAAGAAATCCAGCGCGTGTTCACATCCGAGAAAATTGAAATCTACCAAACGATTTCTGTTATGTTATGAAAATGCAACCAACGATGTTTTGGTGTTAGCACTTTTACTGACTGGAGAAAAGACATGTTCATCTCATCAAATCTAAAAGAAGGCGACATTATCTGATTTACCATCCTTGTCACATTTACCCAAAACATCGGATTGTCATCTTTAAAATTTGTATTATATGACGTAATCCCGTATTTCTTTCATGATTTATCTGCTTCTCCGGGCAAACACGGGATAAGATTCTTAGCCTTCAAATTCGCTAAACATAAATGCCGGTTGCTTCGACTAGCGAATCCTGTGATGGTTAAATTCAAATTGATCGGAAACTTAAAACTTGGTCGTTCTGGGTGGTGTAGTGGTTAGCATACCCGGGCGTTTTCTGGGAGACGCGGGTTCGAGTCTCGCTCCAGGACGATGAAAATTTTCAAGTTTTCGGATATTATCTGATTTACCATCCTTGTCACATTTACGACAAAAATCGGATTGTCATCTTCAAAATTTGTATTATATAGCGTAATCCCGTATTTCTTTCATGTTTCTTATTATTTGACAATAATGAGAAAAAACTGCGAAATTCTGAAGTGTTATAAATCATTAGTAATAAATCATAAGTATTAGTAGAAACAGGAAAAGCATTTTATAAATTTTTGTTCTGGACATTCGATAGCGGTAGTCAAACTGAGATATATAGAATTCTAGTCGTATGTCTTACACAGAAGCTGAGCTCCGAATCACTTTGCACTTTCTACAGTTTCACGCATTAACAAGTAGTTGTGTAGACGCTTCAGTGTCTGCATATTCAAACTGTGTCCTGAGCATACATCTCACACAAATCCTTTCTTAAAGCAAGGGTATTCTCCCATTTTTCCTTTAATTATTAGAGAAGTAAGTAACTAGAGAGAATCAGTCAAGAGATTATTGCACCTGGACGTGGCCTACGGCTGTAGAGTAACGGATGCCGTACAGCAATAAATATAAGTGCCATAAAAATACGGCGTATCGAAATTTTATTGTACTAGATTTCTGATCAATGACATCAGATAGAAGTACTTTTTCGAAAGTATTTGGTTGCATATAACATACGAGCAAAACAATGACATATCTCGGTTACACACGTGCTCAAATTCCTCGGTTGTAAACCCAAGATTTTAGACCTGCTTCTTTGGTGTAGACGTTAAAAGATGTTGTACACTTAATTATTAAAGTCACAAGGAAAGACTCGCCGTAAATTAAATTTTTAAGTTAAATACTTCTTATGAATATATATTCAGGGTTCATTTTACAGAATGAGGGCGAAAAGTGAAAAGTATTCCAACAAAGTTCCTTGATGTGGATATTAAGAGACATTTGCAGGAAATGCACACCGTAAATTTAATTATTTAAGTTAAGTATCTCACCTAAAGTCTGTTTATGCACTAGAAGCGGGTTAAACCTACTTACAGGACAGTAACGACTAGCTGATGACCATTATCCTGTACCGTCCAAATGCGGACTCCACAGGGTTAGGAGAACTCTCTCAAAAGATTTTTGGTGACGGCGTTGCGAGTAATCCTGCCTGGATCCGACATTCCTCCATCCGGACAGGATCGGTCCGTGGACCTGCAGTGCGCTGCTACCCCCGGTTGCCGGCACTTCCCACCTCTCCTTCATGACCCGGGTGTGCGTGCCATTTGGGCAGGGGCTAGAAATTTTTCTCTCTACCCCTGACTGTGAGAATAATTGCTGGCGCGAACTGTTTGGGGCATCTGCCCTTTATTCAAACAAACAGGTTACATACATGGTTATTTACACTGAGGAACCCATCTTCGCTTAGGAAACAAGTCCTTTGCTCAATGGGCCCTCTCACATTGAAATATTTACATTATTTACATTACCACAGGACTAGGGTAGGTTCTGTGGTGACGACTCTGGGCTCGAGTCATCTGTTTCCCTTCTTCGGTTCTTCATTCCTCTTCTTTTCTTCTTTCTTCTTCCTTCTTCGTTCTTCTTCGGTCACCCCTCTATTAGGTAGACCGCCTGTTCCTCTTTGAAGTACTTGACCATCTCGATGAGCCCCTGTCTCGCTCTTGGGTACGCGAGCAGGATCGAGAGGTCCCTCGTCTTTGCCAATTCTGGCACTAACGTTGCTCTCTTCCCTGCCAGAGAAGCACATTCTAGAATCATGTGTGCGACATCTGCAGTCTGGGCACCACACATGCACACTCGCTCCCTAACCGCAAATCTGCGGAAGTACTCCGACGACACTCCATGCCCGGTTAGTACTTGGTTAAGGAAGTCATTACTCTCAATGCGCCTTATAGAGATTCGGGGGAAGATACGGTATGTCCTTCTACCCGTATCCCCTTCATCCCATCTCTGCTGCCACTCCACCAATGTGGCTGATTTCAGTTGCGTCCGCACACTTTGCAGCGGCGTTCGCATCTGAAAATCTATCTCCTCTTTACCAGTAGCTTCCTTCGCTAGCTGGTCTGCGCGTTCATTTCCAACTGTACCGACATGACTTCGGATCCAGTGGAAGGTAACCCTCCTACTCTCCATTGATTTGTATAGCACTTTTATCTCTCTGACAAGGGGAGTCTTACTCCCGAATTGGTCCAGCGCTTTCAGGGCCGCTTGGCTGTCAGAGTGTATGCTATAGGCCCCTTCTCCGTTCAGTATATTTTATTTCCCGTTTTGTTTACAAAATGGCTTCAAATTGTGTGAGAGCGAATCAGAAAAGTATATCATCTGTTCAAGATATCCGCAATCATTGCACCTAAGTTTGCGTTCCGATGAAGTAATTTATCAATGACAATAGATGGACAAGGAACACATTTAGAGAATGTTAAATATGATTTGTTTTCGCGTAATAAGAAAGATTTCAGGGGAAGTGAGTATTTAGCAAAATTTCTCGATTCCCCACTATATGTTGTTAGTCCAAAGTGAGTGCTCAGTGCAATAACTCTCTTCATAGTTATCAATTCTCTAAGCCGACTGAGCTCAGAAAATTGATAACAGAAAGACTGGCATCACACATGGAGCCATCACAATTTGGTTAGTCTAGCAATTGCAGTAAACCTGTTTAAAAACCAAAAAGGCTTGGCTTTTTGATAAGATGAGCATAAAGAACAAAACTTCATTACACAATACAATTTCTTCTAGGTCAGTGAATTCATGAGCAGAAAAAGCTTAATGAACATGAATCGTTAAAAACAAACGTACGTGAATTTTTCATCGAAGGACTACAACTGCGTTTTAAGATAGATGTTTTAGAGTGTTATATACAGTCGAGCTCTTGTATATAACAAGCGAGGTTATAACTTGATTTCAGTTATTGCGTGCAAACGAAGAAGAAAAACAAATTTAGAAGATGTGAATCCGTTTATTGGTGTAAATACAGTATGACATGGATGTTAAATCAGATAATATCCGAAAACTTGAGAATTTGGTCGAATTTTTTTCAAGTTTTCGGATATTATCTGCCTTACCATCCATGTCATATTTACACCAATAAACGTATTCACATCTTCCAAATTTGTATTGTACAACGGTGTAATCCCGTATTTCATTCATTGATATTCTGCGCCTCCGGGCAATCACGGGAATTAATTCTAAACCTCCAGATTCGTTATATATGAATGCTGCTTTCTTCGACTAGCAAATCCTGAGATGGTTATATCCAAATTAATCGGAAACTTGAAACTTTGTCGTTCTGAGTGGTGTAGTGGTTAGCACACTCTGGCGCTATCGGGGAGACGAGGGTTCGATTCCCGCTCCAGGACGATGAAATTTTCGAGTTATGGGATATTATTTGACTTAACATCCATGTCATATTTACACCAATAAACGGTTTCACATCTTCCAAATTTGTATTGTACAATGGTGTAATTCCGTATTTCATTCATTGAAGAAGAATTAGTTGGAAATGATATATTTTTTTGTGCAAATTGTTTCGACCGAATCGATCATGGTAGTTGAAAGCTTCATGTTATAATGAGAAAATCATTACGCTGTTGGCATTGCTTGAGCTCAGATATGTGGCGGACCTGGTGACGTAAACGAAGTGAGTAATGGCTGCATTAAAAATTCGCCGTCAGATACAAGAAAAGATTTTAATAAAAGTGACATTTTTCATTCCTGATGAAACTAGCGTGTTTTATCGATTTTTCCGTTCCATGACCCACAAGCCTACGAGTAAACATTACGGAGATGGACAATTATCCAAACCTCAAAAATGAGTGGCACTGGAAGAACAAAACCCTTAGCAGTAGGCCAATCGAAAAATGTAGACGGCTGCGATAGCGCAATAGTCTAATAATTGACTTCTGACAGTTCTTACGAAATGAGTTCAGGTTCGAATCCCAATGAGGCATGGATGTTGTGTTTGCTTTACGGTACTCGCTCTCTTTCTTTCCTGAAATCAGTAGCCTTAAATTAGGGACGGAGACTGCTTATAGCCCATAGAGTTGTTCACGGTTGTAGCTAAACACCCAAATAAAAAAAAATCTAGGATGTTTTTAAAGTACTAAAAATCTTAAATCCTTGATGTCATCATCCATTTTTGAAGCAGTGCGTTACTGGAATAAATAGTTTAGAAAATGGGATTGAATTTAAACAATTGCTCATCACGCACCATTCTTCGCAAACTAACATCAAGCTTACATTTTTACCACCGAACTCAACTTCTATCCTCCAACTAATTGATCAGGGTCTTAATACAAGCTAAAATTACCATTTTTAGAATTTTCTAATATTGTAACCTATAGAATTCAGTGAAAGAAGAATGCCAAATTGAAATTTCAGTTCTTGACGTTAATCGATTTATGAATGAGACATGGGATACGGTCACATCACACAACATCAAAAACTACACAGCTGGCCACCCAAAATGCAGCAACAAGAAGGACACGAGATGGCAAAGCCAGATTTACTGGACACATAACAACAGATACAAAGATGAAACGATTGAGCTTACAGGCCCGTGCGACTTGCGGAACACGCAGATATCAATAGTTCGGGTGGCCCCCATGGCTAGCAATAACGACCGCTACACGCCGCGGTATCGAACGAAAGAGGCTTTTGATGTGGGCTTGGGGTATGTTGGTCCAGGCTGCTTCCACACGTTGCCACAGTTCATCAAGCGTAGCCGCGGATGGTGCTTGCCGGGCCACTTGGTTGCCGAACAGCGACCAGACGTGTTTGATGGGCAACATATCGGGAGAACAAGCGGGCCACTGCAGCAGTGATACCTGGTAGGCCGTGAAGAATTGTTGCACAATGCTTGGCACGTGCGATCGCGCATTGTCCTGTTGAAACGTGGCCGCTGGCAGGTCCTGCAGGTATGGGAGGACTACAGGCTCCAAAACGTCGGAGATGTAGCGGCGGCTGTTGAGTGTACCGGCGATGCGTACCAGAGGGGGGTACGGTTGTCATATCCAATTGCGCCCCAAACCATAACGTCAGGCGACGGACAGGTATGGCGATGTATAATGCAGGCGTAATGCAGTCTCTCGCCGCGGTGCCGCCACACGCGGATCCGACCATCGTGGTCTTGCAGGGAGATGCGGGATTCGTCGGAGAAGAAAATGTCGTGCCATTCCGTAGTCCAGGTGCGGCGTTCAACGGCCCACTGCCGCCGCACTCGCCGGTGGTGTAACGTCAATGGTAATCGGAGTAATGGGCGCCGTGCGACAAGTCACCGCTCCTGCAGACGACGTCGAACGGTATGCTGACACAAGTTGTTGCGCAACACACCCTAATTCCTGCGCTAACGTTCGTGATGTGGCGGTGCGAGCCGGCAATGCCCGCCGCACAACATGCCGGTCCTCTCGATTGGTGGTGTGCCGCGGCTGCGGCAAGCGCTGACGTCGGTCCGTCCGTCCGTCCCTCCTGCACCCACCGAATCCATACTCGCCTCACTGTGGCTGAATGTCGTCCCACACGGGCGCCGATGTCTAGGTACGATAAACCGCTGTCGCGATAAGCCACTATTCGTCCTCTGTCGAACTCCGAAACGTGCTGGAACGACTGCCGTATTCTGCGATGAGGCATCAGGAAGCTTCCCACGCACAGGTCCGGCAGCAGAACACACTTCCACTACTTACACCCTGCCTTCTGTGCGCCCTTTTTATAGTGCTTCTCGGTGACGTGCCGATCGCACATGATTTGCATATGCCCTTACAATGCTAATCGTTTGCATGTCCTCTCGCGGGCGACGCGTGCTGCGAATTTCAGGCCAGTCGAATGCTTCCTTCTTGGTGTTGCATTTTGGGTGACCAGCAGTGTATTTCAATAAGGCAGGACCAAGGCCCACGAAAGTCGATGAAGACACTGAATAAACTTATGAAAGTATTCCATTATCAATATCATTGAAAAGATATAACTTGAATATTGGAGTGACTCGTGTGAGTGATTACGAGCCCGTGAGCAATAACCTTGTAAGCGCAGAAACGCCGACAGGTGAGAACATTCTCAAAGCTGTTAAGTTTTCGAAGGTAACAACGCGGGATACAAGGATAGTGAGTCTCTAGTTAATGTAGTATCGAGCGCCGAGAGACATACTACTTTAGAAATTCTTTATTTTTTTACGAAACCAATGACATTGACCCAAAACTTCAGTTTCATCTAATTTAAACAAACGTCATTGCTTATATATTTCACCGATAAAAAAATTTAAAGCAGAAAGCATTGAAAAACTTCTTTAAAAATGAAATTACTACCTGTAATGTATTCTTTCAAAACTTGTTTTTAATAATGAAATTGCGTATGCAAACATATTTTTTTTCAGGGGGGGGGGGTTAATTACGTAGTGCATAAATACGTAAATATCGAGTACATACGTAAATTGTTAGTCGTGTAGTCGAAAACTATGTTTATTAATTGTTTTTATTTTGTTTTTCACATAAAGAAATATCTACATGTCCTTATATCGATACGATGTAACGAGTAACGGTTATAACGAGCAATATTCATCTATTCCTTGGATTACGTTATAACCGAGTTTCATTGTATTTTTACACCACTACACCATTTTTTTGTGTGAGATAAATAAAAATCTATCATTGTTTTCTCTATAAAGATCTACAGATATTGAAAAATGCTTGTCGATAGAGTACAACATATGAAGCTTTCCATCACACTGCGAAAGTTTAGGCACTGGAACTGAGACAAATGCTTTAACCTTCAGTATACATGATGCCTAATAATAATCAGTTAATCATATTGTTGGAATATAAATGTGGAATCTTTCATCACTGTAACAACATATCTTTCTGGAAAACAAGAAAATCGCCAACGAATACTAAAATCAATTTTGCGAACTGCTAGTTAAAAAAGTCGGATAGTTGTTTTGGCATTGATGCTTCAAAGAAGCACGCAAACCTTTTCGTTAAAATCATTGTCGTACTAGATGTTTTATTTCGCATGAAATACAATGAAAATCCCTTTTCTTTCTTGTTAGGGGCAGCATCAAGCGAATTTTCACGTGACTGAAAAACCTTTAGGAATTCAACCTCTTAGCACGAACGCTACAGGGACCAAAGAGCAGTTTTCAATGTAGTGTAAAAAGTCGTTTTGAAAACTGCACGCACAATTTCATACGCACGCACAAAGCGTTTAACATCAACGTGTGTACACATTCACAAAATTGCTTTACGTGAAGGAAAATACTGCACCGTTAAATACAAGGGATAGAAGCATGTAAATTACATTAAGTTTTTCTCAATCCTACGCAAACCGTTGCTAAAGTTTTTGAGGTGTTTTGCCGCCCTTTTGCTGACGTTTTGTGAAGAAGACACTCATAACTTAACACAATGTTTCTAATGCCTGCACTTGAAAACTTCTAAATGACGGAAGTCAATCAAATAGCAGAAAATTCCCAAAGCACATGATAAGCTTCAGCCAAGTCGGCTTTCCGAAGGTGTCATATCAATATTGGGAGGCAATTCACAGGTGATACCAGATAATATATCGAAAAAAAAAACATCTTCGCGAATGGCTCACAGCAAAACAGCAAGTCACTACTGCTGTCACAGAGCATGTTCAGCTTGATGGAATTGCAGAGGCAAACTGCTTCTCCGTGAACGGTTCAAAGAAAGATCACTGCTATTGCCATAGAGCATATTCAAATGGATGTATTTGTAGAGGTACCGTAGTTCCCTACAGGTGGTTTACAGTAGGAGTGCAAATTACTAATACTGTCAGAGAGTATTTTCCGCTATATGGAATTGTAGGGGCCCCAGATACAACATTTACGAAACAAAATGCATTGTGCCATTTACCGACGAGTTGCGTATCGGTCAAAAGCGAAACGATGGTGGGGCAAAAGCCTTGGTGCATATTGGAGATTTTGGTGAAAATGCCCATCGTTCACAATTACAATATAATACTTTATATCATTTGATATGCGACCATATGCGTCTGAAGCCTGTCATCCTTCTTGTCATAACGAATGAAAAACATCATTGTGACGCTCATATTAATCATATAATTATGATCAATTCCATGTGAGTTGGACCATGGGATTCCAAAATATTACGAATGTGGAAAGGATTTTGCTCCAGTAATATGCATGTCTTCAGATGTGTTTTGCCTTGAGTTCACATGATTTAACTGGTGCTCATTGGTGAAATAGAAATGGTCTACATGCGCTTTTACAGTGGCGCGGAGGCCTTGAGAATTCCAATTAAATGGAATTTTTAGAGAGATGTAGTGGTGCCAAATCTGCATGTTATACTCTTTACTTCCACTTTATTAAAGATTACTGCCATTTCCAAGCATTTAAGAGAGAAAGAGACAGAGAGTACTACTTTCTCATCACACTCTGAAAACTTTTAAGGAATGAAATGTATTCAGTTGTATAGAGGAGCTTAATCAGCTAAATGATCTGATTAACAAGAAATTGAAGCGATACATTGAAACGCCGTCAATAATTCCTGATGTAAGATCCTAATTCGTTCTGCTGAAACCGTGTTGTGTACGTTTCAATAGCAACTGCAAGAGAGAATCGTTCAATTTCTTTCTCCATTATTCATAGGATTAAAACGGTCCGGAAGATTTTCTGCATCGCTTGAATGATAAAGGTTATTGTGCCAGTGTTGCTGTATACTTTAAATGAGATACAGAAAGGGAGTCAAGTTGCAGTGTTTTAGATGAAACACATTTAAGCACAATTTACTATGCGCATTTCACCCATCCACCTACTCTGCCACAATACTGTAGTCAGAGCAGTCGCTCTGATAGCTAAAAAATATAAGAAACCCACCTGATCTATTTCGTTCCTGCGACTGTGATGATGGGTACTCTGATTAAACAATATCAATATTGAGAAGATTGTTTGTGCAAGGAAGACTAGGTGCTCCATCTCTGCGCATGGAGAACGTCAGGGATGTTTGAGTGTAATCATCGTACGTATATAACATGACTACGCAAGAGCGGTAGAAGCTGCAGCTGATAGGGGAAATGTGGCCGTAAAAGAGCGGTTTATATTCAAGGTGAGCACCACCTATTCCGTACTGTAATGTTTGAAAGGAGGGCCACAGTGGAGAGGATAATGTCAGCCCTCAACCACGGTATAGAAGCGATGGTTTGTGCACACACCCCGCGACTTACAATGGTATGATAATGCTATGGAAACAGGCTTCCACATTGAGTAACCTTGTTAACAACAGGCCATTCAACTATGAGGCTGCAGTGGACAAATAACTCGCCAATGGACGGTGAAAGACTGGAAACAGGTAGCTTTGTCCGTCGAATCGAAGTTATAAATATAACAAGCCGACCGGAGTGTGAGTTGGTGGCTTATAACCCCGAAACCATGGACTCCAGTTATAAAGTCGGGGTGATGATGCAGGCCGGTGGAGGAGTTGTAATGGCCTTGGCGTATTTACGTAAACCACCTTAGAGGTCCTTGAACACATGAAGACCAGCAACATTGTACAAGGCTATATCGACGTACTCACTGAAAATCTGCATTTTTTCACGCATATCCATTTCTCACTAAATAGAGAGGCTGCCTTCCTTCAACAAGGCAACATCCCCTTTCATCGCTTCCGTCTGAGCATTCGACAGACGGAAGCGATGAAAGGCAGAGCATTCAAATGAGTTCGAAAACTTTGAATATTCCTCTCACTTTCCAGACCTGAGCCCAATGGATAACTTGTCAGACAAAGTGGAACGAGAATTTGAGCACGAAACTCTCGAAAATGTATGGACGACTGTCCTGGAATTATAAATTATATGTAGCAATAGCATTCAAAGGCTTTAGAAACCTCATAGATACACTATACCCATGAGAACAAAAGTATACGAACACCCCTATAGAGAAGTGCCTTTTCCAACATACGTCCAAACAGGTATAAAAGCCACACCTGGCCTGAAAAACATCACAGACAGTCATACACAGTAGGACGTAAGGCTGAGCTCAGTGTCGTATGACCGTGACTATGTGTCACGGTCATAGGCTGCAATCTTAGCAGCAAGTCAGTTCGGGACATTTTTTCCACACTGCAGTTGCTCCAATCAAATGTAAGTAATATTAGTGTGAAGTTGAAAGGCCTAGGAGTAGCAAAAGCTCAACCGCGGCGTGGTAGGCCACAGAAAATGACAAATGGGGTCCACCGAGTTCTGAAGCGAGTGGTGCAATAAAATCGCTTGTGCTTGGTTGCAACACTCACTAACGAGTTCCAAAATGCCTCTGGAAGTAACACCAGCACCATAATGGTTCGTCGAGGGCTGAGGGGAATGGGTTTCGATGGACGAGCAGCCGGACACAAGCCTAACATCAGCAAGAATAACGCCTAGCGTCGGTTTGAGTGGTGTAAAGCTCGACGCCAGTGGACTCTGGTGCATTGGAAACGCATACAATGAAGTGATGAATCACGCTTCACCATCTGACAGTCTCAGGTACGAGTCTGGATGTGGAGGATGCCAGGTCAACGTTATCTGTCCGACTATGTTGTCCCAACTGTGCAGTTTCCTGGAGGGAGCATCATGCACAGGGACCTTTTCCATGGTTTGAGCTAAACGCCCCTAGTTCCCGCGCTCGAAAATCTTAACGCTGCGGCCTATGATGATGTTTTAGGTATTTTTGTGCCCCCAAAGTTATGGCAATAGTTCGGCAAAGGCTCTTTCCTTTACCAAAATAATACTTCACATTCCTGGTAAGGGGCCTTCCACAAAGCGATGTTCGTGAAGAATTAGTTTGATGCGATAGGTATGGAAGAGCCAGACTGGCCTGCACAGAGCACCGATTGCTACAACACGGAACACATTCTGGATAAATTGGGACGCCTACTTCGGCCCATTCAGTGCCGCCTGACATCTGTCACCGACCTGATTAATACTCTTTTTGCAGAATGGGAGGCAATTATCGCTGCAACGTTTTTGCAGAATTAGAGGCAATTATCGCAGCAACGTACCAAAATGTAGTAGAAAGCCTTCCCAGCAGATTGGAGGCTGTGATAGCAACATACATTGATAATAACTAAAACTACAACAAACTACTAGAATAAGGTTTATTAAAAGGCGTAGTGTTTCCAAACCAAACTTTATGGCTATTTTCGTAACAATGTTGGGCTAACTTCCGTTTTTGAATTTCGCTGGGGTTAAAACAAGAATGGTTAGATATTACTTCGTTATCCGTATTTAGATACCCTAACTTTGCGAAATAGAATGTTCTTTATCGTTGCTCTTATTTGATGAGGTTTGCAAATTTTTGTCCTAATGTCGTTTTACCTGCAAACGATATATTGGAACCCCTAGACCAAAAATATACGGTATAGGTAACGAAAATAGCACATTACAGTACGTAACCCCAAATACGAAATAAATCAGTTGGGTTAGCTTAGCATTGTTCTAGACGAAGCATCGGAAAAGCGGGTTAACCTTAACCATGTGTTGTCCAAATTCTTAAACCAATATCCAGATTTCAGACACGTAATCTAAAACTCCGAATGTACACTACCTGGTTGCCCGTGTACGCACCTCCAAAACAGAGAAAATCTAATTTCACAGCAACGCTTATGGCAAACCCGGAGAGACCTTTAAGCCATACATTTTCGACCGCTTTTTGTTGAAACTAAAAATTATTTAGTTTCCAAACGGCACAGAAGAAAGAATTAGGTCTATTCTTCTAGTAGAATTGAAGTAAAGTCTTTCGTGACTAAAGCGGACAGCACATAATTAAAGTAAGCTGGCCTTGTCACTTGCGTGAGTCCTGTTTTCTCACACGATCATCCCTTTGGATACGTCATTGTGACTTGTTCAAATAGGTGGGGTTCGCAAACATAGGAAACACTTCTGCTTTATCCGTGAGAAATTCAGTTTTTTTTTCCCTATTTTTCATCCATTTACAACATAATTACCCCTATTCATGCGATATCACCAAGCACGTCGCACAAGCCTATAATTAAACTGTCGTCCCACGTAGAAGGACAGGATCCTCAAAAATGACGCAACATATGTTTTTTGTAATTAAGCTTGATTTATCAAACACCTAAAATTGCACATGCCCTGAACACCCTTGTGCTGAATAAAGTGAAGTATCCGAACTACACAGAAACTGCATAAATATTGGATGAAATGCGTAAATTCCTAGAGGCAGTAATTAGCACAGTAACGTTCATGTACATGCATGCAGTATGGTATACTAAAATGTGTAACACACTTTTGACATCAATCTCAATGAGAAACATCAGTGAAAAACTAAATGTCATGAAAAAGTTTGAGTAATATTATTTTATCAGGTTGCCAAATGCTCATTAAGCTAAACGATTTTAAACAAGGCAAAGAACGCTTATTTCAAATGTCAGTTTCACACTAACTGAAGCTTACTATTTAACCAACAGTCTATTAAAATAACAGTCTGAAGCTTACTGGTAACCATCAGTCTTATTTAACCAAAAGTAGTTTGTTTATTTCACGTGCTTGTTCAAGCAAACACGCATGTGATTCGGATTCAGTGACAGAAGCTGTGTAAAACAACTCTATTTGACGACCTACGGGCCAATGTTTTCTGCTGGTTTAACCTTTTCAAGATTGTCAGGAAATCTTATCGTAAGTTTCATTTATCAAGACAATTCTGGGGAGATTCTGTTTCCAGTGCCTCCCACTGGCTAAGTAGTCTCAAGCGTGGAAATAGGATTTCTCATACTATGCCCCGTAGTTTGTTGACTGGGGTCGTAAAGCCACTGAAATAGAAAAATAAACATGAATATTTTAATTGTGTCTTGCATAACATTTGTCACAAACATGTACTCTTTTTAGGAATTACGTTTCAGCAAAAGTGCCTGAAAGCGAGGCATGTTTTCCTTTTTGGACTTCTTTGTGTGTGTGTGTGTGTGTGTGTGTGTGCAGTACTGTTTAAGGAAAATGCGCTCAATCTGCTTTTCAAAAAGGCATTTTTCCTAGCATATATGCACGGCATCAGTAGATTGAATAAGATTCATCATGCAAGAACTTTCTTTCAATGTGCACTGAACCTTATGTGTTTCTCTCTGTATCTGTCTTGGTATATCTATCGATTTATCTATCGTTCCGTTTCTTCCTAGTCTTCAGGGACACGGGGTTAGGACTATCATGAGATTCTAAAGCTAGAAGAAGTTGCTGTACGTAATTTAGGTCAACTAAAACTTGGGAATGGAGAGAACAACTGATGTTAAAGGGAATACGTTACCCTTTTCTTACATGAGAGTCGAAGGCAACCTTTAAACTACTTTAGGAAGAGACAGAAACCTATATCCACAAAAACAGTTTCACGAGAATAGATTGTTGCAAAAAGTTCTTGAATTACTGCATATGAGATGTAACAGTTTGCAATGGGACGCATCTCAGTGAATTTTGACTATTGCAGAGGAAGCACATGACTCGATTCCGTGCAGAAAATATGAACACCAGCCTGGTGTCTGCAAATAAGTACTCTGTGTAACTGTTTCCCTTGAGTGAAAATTAACAAGCTAAAGCATTGGTCATGCTGAATGGAAAAATTACCAGGAACAATAAAAAAAATATTTAGCTAAAATTTATGGGGAAAAAATAAAAGGGAGCAGCAAAGCAAGTGACACCGTTGAATTTAACAATGAGTGAATTCGACGGTCTCACTTGTTTTGTGAAGCACATGAGTTTTTACGTCGATGTTATAATGGACGTATTAGAAGCACACAACCTGTTCGCCAATATTCCTTGTAACGAAGTACACGGGTACATTAACATTGCTGCTGGAATTGACAGAGTATTCAACGTCCGGGTTTGAGTAAGCATCTAAATGATATGCCTGCTTGCATTTTAAAGAAATTCTTTACACCTTATCTCCTCAAGTTGAACATATACTGTATACAATAACATGTATTTACACGGCTTGACATAGAGAAAACCATATCGTGAAGAAATGCACGATATTGGAAGAAATTTAACACACGTGTACACAAATAGGTAACAAAGAAATGATTTAATTTCTGATGGATTACATCCAGGCGATGGCGAGGAGACAGTTTAATGGGGCCTAAGTTAGTAGGTCGTATGACAGCCGTGCTGGGCTATACTTTCAGTACCATAGCGTGGCATCTCGTGGAAAAGTCCTCCGATGGTTATATGAAATATCGCTGACCATGCATCGTTGACCACTGCGAAGGGGTTCCACAGAGGCGTTGAGAAAACGAGGTCCCACACGTTCCCTATAGGGAAGACATCTGGGTATAGAGCTGACCTGGGTAGTCCATAGATACCTTCTGGCAGAGTGCTGGTGGACATTGTCTTCTTGGAATTGCGCATCAGGGATATCACGGAGGTAGACACTATGATTCATGCATAAATACTAGTATTAAAAGAAAATCCGTCTTGTTGCACGATGATATTTATTCAGCTAAAAACGAAATCTATGTACAGTTTAAAAAATACAGGTGCGTAACAAAACGGGCTGCAATACCTTATCGACGTATCGTTTGATGTCAATGTACCCCTACACATCAGCCTGATGTCAAACCATGACACCAGGCTGACGAGCAATATGACTCTCACGGATAGTAGGAAGATTAGCTTGGTGACCGCGTCGTCTCCAGAACCCCGGTTCGAGATCGTCAACGCTGAGATAGCAGAGAGATTCGGCGCTGAAAACCACATGGCTCGATTCTTTCCTCCACACATCTTTGGTACGGGATCATTGTGCGACAGTGTGCGGCAGTGTATGGCAGTCATCACAATGGCTGGCGAAAGCGCAAACACGTCAAACACATCGTAGCCAATCCGAGATTCACAGTCGGGGTCGATACCGTGATGTCCATAGCTGCCTGTAAACCTCGTCGAATACTGTCTGGTGTGGATTGTATTGCTTCTACAGCTTATCGCTGAATGCGAAGATCGAGGCTTCTGGACATCCGCTTATGTGCAGTAGTACCGCTAGGGGTACACGACTTACGATCCTCCAATCATTGTCGCCACATTCGGCTGACAGTTGTTGCATCTCGATGCGGTGCAGAGATCCGCCAGCAGTATGTAGCCTTATGGTAAAGCGTCTGGTGATAGTGTGCGTATGATGGTAAGTTTTTCGATGATCTTCCCCTCACGTTCTCACTCCTTACATGTGATTTCGCCACCGCGATCACTCCAATGCAGTGGTCCTCGCGCCCACGTGGGGAAGACTGAACTTAGATACACCGAGCCGGTTTGCCCTCTTCTGTCTTTAATATATCACGTGATTGGTTCTCAATTGCAATAATTTACAAAACCCAATTCCGATACATAACCATCAATCCGCCTTTTGCTCCGATAAATATTTTCTGTTGTGGCATTTTCTTTGTTGAGCAACGAATATATTTCACTTCCTCACACCGCAGATGCAAATATAGTTTCACCATTTTTGATTTGTGATCATATATTCCTTTTTAATGCATTATTCATTAAAAGTCATATGTTCAGTCAGGGATAAATTATACTTTAAACGAGTTGAAGTGTATTCCCCTCAACTATCCTTTCATGACAGAAAAATATCAGTTTTTGATAGAAAAAAGGACAATAAATATATTTATTTACTTTTATTTACTCAAAAAAGTATAACTATACTAGCGACCAGACTTTCTTGGCGTAGAATAGAAGTCAAAGTTTTCAAGCTTTCGCACTTCAGCCAGATGGTTTTTCAGCGAAAGTAAGCAGAAAACTGCCAGAAATTCGGATCACTAATATAGTTATACACTTTGAATATAGGTGGTGTATAGTTACGCTTATTAATTAAATTTATTTATTTACATTTATTAAAAAACAGCTGTTTTATATTTATTTTCTTCATAACTAATACACACAAAATTTCAATAATATTTCCTTCGTCAAGAGGAGTTTAGTTGGATGACCTCCCAAAAAAGCATATTTTTTCTAAAAAAGTTCCCTTTTGACGGACATTGTTGGTACATAAGCAATACTAAAATCTTATATTTTTGTGTTCTTATCAAGTTGTTTAACTTGCGATGTCTTCAAGGCCAATTCAGAAGGATACGACAGTCATTTGAAATTGTACCGAAACCTGCACGCGTTACGAAAATTTAATTATGAACTCTAATGCTTGCAGCACTGCCTCGTTATGAAACGTCACTGAAAGCAATTTTCGGTGACCGTAATTTGAAGTCGTTTGAATATTCTACTTAATTCCTACAATAGATTACTTCTGTATTTTTTTAAGTTAAGGTTTACGAGGTCTTTATTCTAGCTATGCATCTAGCTGCATAATGAAATAGAAAAAAAACCTTTCCCTGATGTGATTGAGCTTACTGTAGTAATACCTTCACTTTCTAACATCACAGTAATGGAAAATGAAGAAATGTCTAAGCACCATAATTATATTTAAAATTTTTCTGCGACACAAATGGAAATTCGGAACATTCGGATTTGAATTTGTGGTACTCACCCATGTTTTTTTCCTTTTTGATTGGAGGTTTATCGACCACTGTGACCAATTCAGTGGGTTATAAGCAATCGCCCGTCCCTAATTTAGGGTCATTGTTCCACGTAAGGGAAAGAGCCAGCGTCGTAAGACAAACACAATATTCATGCCTCACCGGGATTCGAACCCAGATCCGCCTTAGACGAATGATCAGAAGCCAATACGTAGACCACTGCCCTACCGGAGCGGGACTCATGTCTTCATAACTCAAAATGTTGCTCAGATTCTTATTCACGCAAATTCCAGCAATGGAACCTTACGTTAAAATGCTTATCGTTGACAATTTCATAACTAATACTGTATAATGAAATACATTTTTTCATCAATTCTTCAAGAAATGTTTTCTGTCTTACTCTGTGCTAATTTGAATTTCTGGAACTCTTCGGAAGATGATGCTCATTAGTCGGTTGAAAGTTTAGTGCTATGAATATTGACTCTATTGGAAAGTATGCTAAGACGATTAGTAATATATCTATATCATCATCTTCATCCATTATCAATCCACTGCTGGATGAAGGTCTCCCCAAATTCCTTCCACAATTGTCTGTCTTGGGCCTGTCTCCTCCATGTCACTCCAGCATACTTTCGAATTTCCTTCTTCCATCTCCCGTCGGGTCTTCTTCTGGGTCTTTTCCTGTCCCTCGGAATCCAGTCTAAGATTTCGTTTGTCCATCGGTGGTCAGTTCTTCTGGCAACATGTCCAGCCCATTGCCATTTCAGTGATTTCACTCTGGTCATGATGTCGTCCCCTCCTGTGGGTTCCCTTATCCACAAGATCCTCTTCTTATTATTCCTGGTTACGCCAAGCTTGAATCTATCTCTCCATGCTGCTTTGAGTTGTCTGCTGTCTTTGTATGTCTGTTTTAGTTAAGGTCCATGTATCTGCTCCATACCTAAGCACTGGCAGGATGCATTGACTAAACACTTTTCTTTTGAGACATAATGACATATTGCAAACAACGGAACTATGCTGTCTTTATGTAATAAAACATCGGAACATCTCTCCTTTCACTGAATTAAAAACTTCTGAAAACTAGTTCCATAAAACGCAAAAAAAGAATATTTGAACAATAAGGATAAAATTCGTTGCTTTGTGTTATCACATAAAGTCCGTGTAAAGTAGCACTAAAATACAAAGAAAAAAGGTGCGAAACTCAAATTACACATGGTGACGTCATGCATTATGATGGCTAAAAAGCCACTGCGTTTTTTACACATAGATGGAAAAACATGTTTTGAAATGTAAGTAACGTCATTTGAGTTCATTATGTAACGTGACAGCTGGCAATCAAACTTGTCACGTCAGCCCTGTCCGCTTCCGCTATTTTGTTCTGTTTGGATATTTTCTAGCTTGTTTTTCCTGCTGTAAGTTCCCAATCTTGTGTATGAAGCTTCTGTCTTTGGATTTTGTTACTTTTCCAAGTTGGTGAGTTCTTTTTTTTTTTTATAATCTTCGTTTTCTTTTTTTGCATCGTGCTGGTGTTTACTTATTCCTTGACTGTCATCTTCAAGTTGGCGTGACTTGTCTGGACTGATTGTTGTCCTTGCTTTTTTCTGTGCTGCGCTGCTTGCGCTTGCTTTGCTCACGCAGCAATTGTGGCGTCACACTGCTGCGTATTTCGCCGTGACCCCCGGAAAGAGAAGGCCATCGCACTGATTTGTGACGTAACTGGAGGTGGTCGTCTCAGCTCAGAGAGAGAGAGAGAGAGAGCCTGGGCGCATCGGAACATATTTCCGATGGTCACGATCGTTGTTTTAGAATTTCGGTATTCCAGTGAAAAATTGCATCACAAATGTGACATATCGCTGCAAATGCTTTACGTATTAACGATATTGTAGATCCCGTTTTTTAAATCTGAAAATCAATGTGCGGATTCTGTATATTTTTTGGTTGCTGTTTTCAATCAATAAATTTAGGAACAGGAATAAACGATCATAGGAGATCGTTTTCAAAGACTACGTCATTGTGTTTAGCTGTTATAAAAAAATTATATGAACTAATTGAAGTGAAAACTATATATGTACATTATTCCTCCAGAAGATGAGTATGAAACAAGAATTGTTCACTGTTACCATAATAAGCAGTAGGCACGTAAAATTTTATTTCACTTTTAAAGTAGACCTCAACAATATCCATTTGCTAAAATGCTTTTTTCAAATGCTTGACCAAATTAATTAACTAAGGTCTTCTGTTATTAACTAAGGTCTTGTATTTGAATTTGATTAAAAAGTGATCTATGTAGTACCTTACTATGGGTATAAATGTGAAGTTATCCCTTTTGATGGCACGAATCCACTTAGAACACACATCTTAGTCTTTTGGAAATCCATACACATGAATTTTGGGTCCTGCTTCATAATTTCCACGGCAGCTGAGAACACAACACGGATGTGGCATAATCAAATATCTATCTCATTCAATTATTGGTATATGAAAACTGTAATTAAAATGTTAGTTGAAGCAAACCACAGGAAAGGAACATTATTAATTTGAGGCAAGCGTGGACGAACATAAAAATCACAAGTCACACGATTAGGCGTAGCGTGGTAATGCAGACCGGACTGTTTGATCAGTAGATCCACGAGGTGTGATGTCACTGAAAATGACGTCACGAATTGATAGGCCTTCAAGATCTCGGAGGCAACGGTTTCGCTCGCTCTTTGTTAGCATTTTGCTTTGGTCGTTTCGTGACCCCTCTACATCTGCGTCATGACTACTGCTGTGTTTATTTCTCACTAACCCGTACCGTCTTCACAATGTGTTGACATACCATCGTCTGCTTCTAAATCCGATGGCGTTCTCCCTCCTTTAGCTGGATTATTTCCGTCTTCATTGGATAATATGTTTCATCGATCTGGATCTACCTTAACAGATACTGTTCCTCCGGCTTCTGACTTCGGTAGTCGATGTTTTCTGTCCTGCATCTCGGTGTTTGTTATGAAGCCCAACACACAGCTTACTGCCTGTTCATCTGCGTTATATTCCTTCTTGCCACCTGATTCGACTACACATATAGCCCGTAAACCTCGTACTGTTATCATACATTTGGCTTTTTCTCAACATGTTGCACGGATTCTTTCTACACCTCTTACACTCGGCGATCAATGTTTATATGCTGAACCCCTATCACAGCGTCCTTTTTAAATTTCCTTTTTTTCAGTTCTTCCTGAAATTCCTGATTCACTCCTGTTGGCCTTTCTTTCGTTCTGTGGCCGCACCGTTCGTTCGGTGCGTACACTTCCCACCAATGTTTGTGATCCTTATGGAAGCCCTCTTTTTGGTTGTCGTCGGCAGGCGCTCCTTACATTTTCTTCTGAGGCTGCGGTCTCTTCTAATCCTACAAAGTTCTTAGGGAAGTGTGAACATCATTCCTATCCCATTAATGTTGTCACCCCGTTTCACTGCAACGCTTGCCTAAAATTTGGTCATTATCAAGCTAAATGCCCATTTGTCTTTTCACCTTCTGCTTCAGCTCCATCTGTTGCTGAGACTCCTGTTGTGCCTGCGACTATTCCTGAGCCATCTCCATCTCTTGCTCCGACTCCGCCTAGATCTCCTGCTACCACAGATGTCTGCCCTACTCCTTGCCTGTGCCTCCGCCATCCGTATCTTCTGATGTTTCGTCTTCACACGTGTCGTTGCCTGCTACCTTGCTCTCACCACCGTGCACACCACCACCTGTGTCTTACAGACTGTTTACTCCAGTTACTTCTCAACTTTCCGACTCTCTCGACGCCTCTTTTATGGAGCCCTCTGATATCCCAGAGCTTGTCTCTTCATGCTCCAGTGTCAATGAGGATCTCTCCATTCAGCCTCTCGTATCACCTGAGCCACCTGTCACAGTGTCCAGTGCTCCTTCGCCCTCTGTTGGGCCAGAGCTTGTGTCTTCGTGCTCTTGTGTCACTGAAGAAATCACTGTCTCGCCTAAGGCATCGCCTTTGCCACCTGTTTTGGTGTCCAGTATTCTTTCGATGTGTGTTGGCTCTCCTGACGGCACCGTTTCCTCGTCTGCAATTCTTCCAGCTGTGAAATCTCCTGCATCATCTGTGCTTCCTGCTTCTCCACTGCCTATATCTGCCTTCCAGGGTGCATTCCCTAAGAAGCGGTGCCGAACTTCACATATGAAAACTCGTAAAATGCATCTTGCTTCTAGTGAACCTCTGGACCTATTCCTGCTGATTTGGCTTCGTGTTATTACAAGTATTTTACAGTTCATTCTTTATATGTTCTTGATCTCTAGCTAGCTGCTTCTCTGCCTCTCCCCAAGTTCTCAAAGGACCTTGTTGATGCGCTTATGCAAGCTGATCCCACTTATAGTTGCGTGGTTACTCCTTATACAGCCTATAAACTGTTTTTGCACGCAAACTAGATGCTGCTTTTGATCGTTGTTGTTCCTACAACGCTCCTATAGACTATGTTAATGTTTGTGCTGATCTTCGAGCCCTTCAGAGTGCCTATAGCACTGTCGTATCTACGTGTCCTGCTATTGGTCCCTGGGTGGTGTTTATCGACCGTCCATGTGTCTTGAACAGTTCTCCGGATGTTGTCCTCCTCCTCAGTGATTTGACTCTCTCAGTTATGTTATTCTTCTACTGACTTTATTACCAGCTATTGTGCAATGTTCATGGACCTTTTTATTGCTAATGTGCCCCTGTCAATACTTTTGTTTATTTTCTTTAGCGGCTTGTATTTTCCCTGCTTATTGATGTGTATTTTCACTGTGTTTTTCTCTGTAAATAAAGCGATTTTGGTGGCCGTAACTTAGAGACGGGCGACTGCTTATGTCCCATTCAGTTGCTCACGGTGGTCGTTTAACCTCCAATCAAAAAAAAAGATGTTACATCATTTGAATTGAAAACTGACACTGAAAATTTGCAGAACGGCAAATAGAAACTCTTCTAGTTGTCTGCTTTAAAACCGAAAACATATATAAGGAGACTGCATCGAAAACTTTGTGAAAAGGTGACAAGAGCTCACGCAGAACAAGGGTGAAAATGTATTCAATCAAAATATTTTCGAATTATAATTTTAGCTTGAAATAAAGAAGAATGCGTGGATATTCGTTATGGAACAATCTGATGTTTGTACTTGAGATATTCGAATTGTCAACTTTTTCAATCAAAACGCTCCCAAATTTCAAGTAAAATGCAGATTCGTACAATATACACTGACGGAAAAAAATCCCAACACCACGAAAAAATAGTTGTAGAGGAATGAAATGGCGGCAATGCATTTGTATAGGTAACATATTTAATCTATTAAGGTTTCAAGATCACAGCTTAATGTAAGCGCGAGAAGAGCCATTTTAAATGTGAAATGCTGGTACATTAATAACCGGTGTAACCGCCAGAATGTTGAATGCAAGCACGCAAACGTTCATGCATTGTGTCATACAGGTGACGGATGTCAATTTGTGGGATAGAGTTCCATGCCTGTTGCATTTGGTCGGTCAATACAGGGACGGTTAATGTTGGTTGGGGGTGACACTGGAGTTGGCGTCCAATGATGTCTCATACGTGCTCGATTGGAGAAAGATCTGGTGATATAGCAGGCCACGGCAACATGTCGACACTCTGTAGAACATGTTGGGTTACAACAGCGGTATGCGGACGAGCGTTATCCTGTTGGAAAACACCGCTTGGAATGCTGTTCATGAATGGCAGCACAACAGGTTGAATCACCAGACCGACGTACAACTGTTCCGTCAGGGTGCGTGGGATAACCACAAGAGTGCTCCTGCTGTCATGGAAAATTGCTCCCCAGACCATAACTCCAGGTGTAGGTTAAGTGTTTCTCAGCCGCAGACAGGTTGGTTGCAGGCGCTCACCTGGCCTCCTTCTAACCAACACACGGCCATCACTGGCACCCAGGCAGAACCGGCTTTCATCAGAAAACACAACAGAACTCCACTCCGTCATCCAATGAGCTCTAGCTTGACACCACTGACGTCGCAAACGGCAGTGGTTTGGAGTAAGTGGAATGCACGCTACAAGTCGTCTGGCTCGGAGCTGTCCTTCAACTAACCGATTTGTAACAGTTCGTTGTGTCACTGTGGTGGCAACTGCAGCTCGAATTGCTGCCGCAGACGCAGTACGATGCGCCACGGCCATACGCCATACACGGCGGTCTTCCCTCTCAGTAGTGCCACGTGGCCTGCCGGAACCTGGTCTTCTTGAGGCAGTACCTTCCCTTGACCACCGCTGCCAACAATCATGCACAGTGGCTACATTTCTGCCAAGTCGTTCTGCAATATTGCGGAAAGAAAATCCACTTTCTCGTAGCCCTATTTCACGACCTCGTTCAAACTGTGTGAGCTGTTGATAATGGCTTCTTCGTCTTCTTAAAGGCATTCTTGACTAACATCAACACACTACGTCGAATCTCAAGGATAACTAACGCTCACGAACGTTACAGCGCGTATTTACAGCAAACCTGCTTTGCATGTTCCGAGGGGCGCTACTAGCGCCACACGTATGCGCCGAGCGCGAAATTTGCATAGACGTCATCTTACAGATGTACTCTCACCGCCTACCAACTGTCGTTTATCTAACACAACCCCTTCTTGGTGTTGGGATATTTTTTTCCGTCAGTGTATTTGAAAATGTTGCATTCAAAAGCATATCATGTTTATCTTTTTTGAACGACTGCATACATTATTGCCACCAGGACCTCCTTTCTCTGTTTTGGAAGAAACAAAGTTCTACCTTCATAAAATTTCCTTTCGACACAACAAAGAGATTTTCATACACTGCCCCTTAAACTTTTGAGACTCTGCTATGCAGTGAAAACCAGGAACGTTTGTTAAAACTATCGACAAAAGTTTTCAGGCGTAAATGCTGATTCTGAAAAGACAGACGGACCAGCGAATACCCTTTCAGCCTCAGGGATACCTAAAGAGGACTCCCTAGTTTTAATATTGAGGTCGATTTTCTCTTGTCTTTTTTTTTTTCTAGGAATGGTTTTTCTTGGCAGTGTTATGAGAAATAAAAAGAAAAGATAACCCCTCGCAGTTAGAGGGTAAGAAAAGAAGCATAGAAGAGAGAGGGTGGATGCCTCTCTCTCTCTCTCTCTCTCTCTCTCTCTCTCTCTCTCTCGCTCTCTTTCTCTCTGATCCAAAGTTTTAGTATAAGGATCTTCTTCCTAAAGAAAGATAAAGTTGACAGGGAAAGAAAGAATGAGAGACAAAAGAAGTCGCGAAAGGCGTGTCACAGCTTCATTGATCTGCGGTGAGGACCAAAGGTTAGCGGTGGCCGAAAGGGTTTTATCTCTTAACGGTCGCTCCATGATATTGATTTCTCGCGCTTTTGTTCAAAATCGAACTTCAGCTTTTAGAAAGTAGCATGACATCACTTCTCATCTTATAAGAAAAATACTTAATTGTCCTCTTGACACTTTTCACTCTTAAAGGATAACTAGTAGCATTCACACAAAGAAGCGAATTAGGTGAACCGTAAGGATAAGTCAATAAATTGTTTTCTAACTATATGAAGTTAAATCAGTTTGTTAAATAGCTTCTGTTACTTTTTTAATGTGATACTGGTTAACAACGCTACTGTTTAAGCTTGCAAAAATCGCTGTCTGTAAGAAATTTTGTTTTAATCAACAATTATTACCCAGCAAAAACAGAAGTGCTGGGAAACTGCTGGCCACCAGCTGGCAGTGATGGGTCACTGCTGGCTGAAATCTGCCGCTCAAGGCGCGGTAGTGGTCCGTTGGTGGCTGCGCAATCAGTTGGCGAGCCATTGATGGCCCTGCAGCATCGCCGTGAATTGTGGGCCTCCCAGCAAGTGCCACTAGTGACCCGTTGCTGGCAACCAATGCAACCCCAACAGCAGGTGAAAACAACGGGACTGCGCATGCGCAGAAGCAACACTTGCTGTGTCTCTCATGGTACCAGTTAGTTGAAGACGACGCTATCGCCATCGTGTTACTTTAGTGGATGTTAAGAAAAAATTCCATATGTAGAAAGGCGAATTAATTTCCTAATGAAATTCCACGTCGACGAAGATATCAGATTAAGCCATGAAATACTAGATTACAGCCATGAAATGCACCCACTCCATTCCCATGAATAACAGTTCATGGAATGGAGTGGGTTAGTTACAAGAAAAAATTTGAAACCGCTTGAAACAGATGTCCTGGAAAACGATTAAAAAAACGTTTGTTGGAAAAAAAGAATTATACGCGTACAAAATGTATTAATTATTTGAAAGAAAAAAAGCAACGCTATGAGGATATAATGTGCTCATCCATGGGTTGAATACACAAGACTGGGAGGAATTCGCTTCTAAAAATAACGAGAAGTAAAATAAATATATTTCCTCTTTAAAACAAATGTAGCTTCGGACAACGGAAAGGAAAGATACAACGTTAAAAATGTAACAGAATGTGACATGAACTCGGGTAAATATATATTAATTCAACAATCTCCTTTCAAGACGACAATGACAGTACAAAACTTTGGAAAGCGACTCTAAGTATGTGCACTCCTTGAAAGTGAGTGAAGTTCTCTTAAGATAAAAAAAAACTATCGTTACAATGAAAAAATAAATTTATGAATTATATGAAACTGACTTTTATGAAAAATACCTCGCAATATTGTAAAATGAAAGAGGGAACCATTCGATTACACATTCCGCACGAAACAGACAGCTTTAAGCACACGCTCCTGCGTGGCAAATAATTCCTGTCGGTAGAGAGCTCAGCTCCCACGCCGACGGCCCTGGTTCGTATCCACCCAGATTCAAACGCGTGGTTTTCCGGTCTGTTGAGAAAATTTCCCCAACGCGTAGTGCCATAATTTACAAGTTTGGTAAGGGTAGAAAAAAAAGTTGTAGCTTTGGCAAACTCTGGTTATCCTTGATATTTTTTTTGTAACAATTACTGGGAAATTGGCTGGCAAGATTCGGCAAGCCACCAGTTACGTTACATGGTTGCCGGCTTCCACTACCGGCAAACTAGCGGACCACATTAGGCTAGCCATCATTTCTGGCACGTGCTTGCAGTGCCGCTGAAGGGCCACTTGTGGCAGCTACTACCTGTGATGGCCCTGTTGGGGCATATGGCAACTGATGAGGTGCCCATTGTTGGGCTGAACTGCTGGCCCTTCTGTTTGCCGCCCGGACATTTTATTGACGGTTCGGCAGCGGCAACATAGTGCTGGGCCAGCAAGACCGTTTTTGCTGGGTTAAAGCATAATATTCTTTATCTCACAAAACGTCTTTTTAATATTCTTTATCTCACAAAACGTTTTTTTTAACACAAAACGTCTGTTTGTCTGAAGCAGCAAAAACTCTCGAACGCCAAACTGTGGCATCGTGAAATTTGCAAAGCTTATTAATACTGGAATTTCTAGGTCAACGCAACTATTTTAAGATCTCTACGTTGTTCCGTTCGCGAGTTATGAATTAATTAAAAAGCTAATCAACAGAGTCAGCGTCATTTGCTACGTCATCGTTATCCTGGTCCAAATCTGAAAGCACGTGACTGCGTTCATCGCCGCGGCCCATCCACAGGTGTTTCTATTCTTTGAGAACTGTGCATAAAAAATGCAAAAACGAACTTTGCGAAATCTTAACGAAACGTGTTGAAATTTTTATCAACACCATGAATTGTTAATAAGAGGAGTCCCTCAAAATTTCACCGGAATCCGGTCAAAACTTTTTAAAATAGGCATGGAATTTTTAATTCATCGGTAAACAGAAATATATACGCCGAAACGGTTAATAAAATTTTGAGGGCTAATTTAAAAATTTATTTACCGATTCAGGGGAAATTTGGAGGTCATGTTCTTGTTAACGATTTATGGTGTTCATTAAAATTTCAGCCGGTTTCATAAAATATTCGCATTCATGCGTTTTTAAATTTTTTATCCCAGAGATTCCCCCTTAAAGACGTCTGAAACGAAAGCACGTGATGCATTTGATCGTCCATAACAAATTGTTAACGAATTTTGTCCAGTCATTGTTCTAATGCTGTGTCTTCTGAACGCGTGTTAAATAATTCCTAAAGCTTTTAGACTGTTTGGTTATACAGATGCCATACATTCTGTACATTTCGTTGCTTTGATTCTCGACAAATATTTGTGACAGCCAAGTTCTGAAATAATCACACTATCAATAAATAATTTGTAATGACCGAATTTGTGAAATCAGCTTTTTTCTTTCTTGCAAGCATCAATGTTTTTTCCCGATTTTTTCAGTGACATATAAGGGAATATGAAATTAATGAGTCTAAATCCCGGGCAAAGCCGGGTAGTAAAGGTAGTATAACATAAACAACGAGTTTTACATATTCTGTTTATGTACTGACGTTTTAAACTCTTACCTGTTGTACATATACCTACACATGAAGTAGAAATAACTATGCATTACTGAGGCGATGTGGAAAAGTCCTTTTAAAGTCTGTTCATTGATGTCTATATAATGTATATCGGTACTTAAAAATTTGTTATCACTCTTAGTAAAACATATTTTTGTGTCCTCATTTGAGCAGTGATTAGACAAAGCCGTTTTTTCCCTCCTAACGAAAACATAAAATTCATCGCCCAGCGATCGATTTCATACAATTAAATCAAAGCACATATCAAGGATGCTTGCGAAAAAAAACGCCAATTTACTTGCTTCTAAACATTTTTTCTCAACGGAAACTATTTGGCAGATAAACATTTAGAACATGAAGAAGGGTGCTTTAATGAACGGAAAAGCATTTTTTCCACCTCTCTATAATGCTTCCATAAAGAGGAATACAACTGAACTGTCCGTTAGAAAAGGCCCAGAAAACCAACATGTGATAATAGCAAACTGTATAACCCGTGCCACGCACGGTTGAAAAAGCTGTGGCTGAAATTTTTATAACACGAATCGTAAAATATATAAACATAACTGTAATAAACGGTTGAATTATTAATGACATAACTATAATAAAAAACGTAACTATAATAAACGGTTGAATTCTTAATTTCTATGCTGAAGGCAACAGGAGCAATAGAGTAGGTTGAATTCCTGTTGGATCAGTGGATTTTAGCAATTCGGTCTTTATATTTTATTTTCTATAAAAGTAATACTGTAAAATGGTAAAGATTGTACACTTTACATAATCGCGTTCTCGGCCGTTTCTTTCTACAGAGACCAAAGACGAAAACATACGCACAAAACAAATTATTCCTATTACTCGACGTACATTGGATGAATCACACTGCTTGATTGGTTGCACTTTGGACAAATGGGTGATGAACGAATGTGTATGCGACGAAAAATTCATTAGGCAAATTGGAATTGGGCGAATTGTCTCTATTTAAAAAACTGGTATGGGATGAATTGAAACTGGACCAGCTGTCACAAGGGGAATTCTTTTAACTGGATATCCGTTAGGAATGATTATGAATACAGTCTCGTTTCTTTTGGGGACAATCCTTCTAAGATAATTGAAGGTTTTAATGTTTATGGAAAAACAATTTCATTCACAAGGAACGACAAGATTTTGCTGTGGCAGGAATAATCGCAACAACGAAAGATTCAAGAGGAACTTAACCAGTTTTATTGTTAATGAATGCAGGGTGATAAAAAAATTCACTTTCTGGTGCAATTAAAGCAACTGAAGGAAAGAACAAAATATCAAGTTCTTTATAAGCCTACAGCTCATGCTAATACAAATAAAAAATTCAAAGCCCTGCTGCTAAATTTCTGCGGGGAAGGAACTAAACAACATCGTGTTGACTATCGAGTCGTTAGTTAGAACTGTTCTCTGAAGGGCAACATATCTGAGCACTAATCACTATATCAAATGTTGAGGTAAGTGGCTTCAAATATTCAAATACTAAATATTCAAAATACTAATACATTAATATTCAAAATACTAATACATTAATATTCAAAATACTAATACATTAATATTCAAAATACTAATACATTAATATTCAAAATACTAATACATTAATATTCAAAATACTAATACATTAATATTCAAAATACTAGTATTCAGAACTGTGGCTTCAAATATTCAAATACTTGAAACGGTACTCGCATAATTTTCAAAGTAGGTGAGGCTTTCAATAATTTCTATACCCAAATATGAAGCAAAATGTCTTGGATATTAAGAGTGTTTGTCGCTGCGGCACCATAAATTGGCGTATAAGAATAAAGGGGATGTCACTGGATATCAGTCGTTGGGTACAGCAATTTGATTTACTTCCGCAACCGATAGTGAGAAGAAAAACTGAAACTGTGTAGAAATGTAAATAAACAGTTTGTAATAATTTTTTTAAAGAAATAAATGATTTCGCTGCAGAATATTTAGTAACGCATACCTGGGGTCAGTTGATCCGGTGGCCGAGTGGCCTGAGCGGTAGATTTGAGATTCCTTGAACAAGTTTGGCTTTGGTTTGATTCTTAATGAAGGTGTGGTTGGTATGTTTTCCAGCCTACCTTCTGCATCAGCCTGGGAGTTGTCCCTTGAACTATGTGCATCTCAGGCAAAGCAAATTCACGAAGTAGTTTCACGGTTATCAAATTCGTGGCGGACCTGATGGGCCTTCACTGCCAGGTAAAGCTATGGGGGAGAAATGATGAAAGTCTATGAAAGTTCTGCACCATTCTTTGCCCATTAAGTAGCAGGAACCATGGAAAGCGTTTGGAGAGTACGAAGAGCATCAAAACGCCACAGACGTGCGCGTTTTATGTATGACATTATAATGACATTATTACCAAGACTGATTATCAGAAGCAATAATGTACAAGTGCATTGGAGCAACCAGAAACTACGAGGAAAAATAAGGATACTGGGTTTGAAAAAAATAATGTCCGATGACATGGATCCGAAGTCGAAGTTCCCGGCCATGGTGCACATTTGAAACTGAGATTGCACAGTACACCGGCATGACATCAGCAGGTAGGTGACGTGACGTAAGTCAATGGCAGTTAGCTGTTAGAAGTCGTAGAGTATAAGCGCCAGCCAACATGAAAGTGGACAAGGAACATCTGATATTGCATGGTGTGCGTTTCGTCATGGTACCACTCCCGTAGTTGCTGTAAGGAATATTACCTGTGTGTATCCCAATGCCGTATCACATCGTTAAAGCTGTCGTTTGTTCGGACGGTTTCGAGAAGGACATTTTGACCTGTCACATCGTCCCAATGCCAGAAGACCCGCAACAGTGGATATGGACATGTTGAAGGCCTTAGTAGAAACCCATCCGAGTGCCATCACGCGGAAGTTGGCTGAATAGCTGGGGACTACCCACACGAGCATAGCCAGACGCCATTTTCAGCATGATAAAGCCCACATGAATACCTCTGGGGTTTGCTGTGAATGTCATTGCGGCGCGGACGTACTGCCTAGGTCAGCACGATCCCCGGAATTCTCGTTGATCGAGCACCTGTGAGTCATTGTTTTTGGCCATTTATAGACCCATATGCACCAGTGCGGAATACGGCTGTTTGGTGTAAAATACTGGCGAATTCTAATCGAGAGTTGTACGGCCTCCATGTCGGGATTAATGGCTCGATGCATCCGCAAATGAGAAGGTATGAAATTATGTTGTTCTGTTAGAAGCATCGCTTTGTGTCAATAAGTATGTTCGGCTGCACCTGCAAATTTTTCCATGTGTTCCTTACCCTTTCGCTATCTGCGTCAAAGTTGGAAATTGCACACGAGGGGAGTTTGGGTACCCCATAAACTCCGTGTTGTGCAGAAAGCAAATCTCATGAGTGCACGCGTTTTTCTGCTTGCACGCGACCAATTTGAACCGTTCTTGTACCTCTTTGTGACAAGTGACGCTAAATGGGTACTGTATGACAATGTCAGCGCCCGGAAACAGTGACTGGACCCAAAATAGAAGACCACGATGACATCCAAAGCCAGCTTACACCTACGTAAGGTCCTACTGTCTGTTTGGTGGAATATGCGGGATATTGTGTTTTTGAGCTGCTGCCGGACAACACCACTATCCCCGCGATTTGTACTGCCGTCTACTCGACGATCTGCACGCATCTCTCACGTCGAGATGGCCAGCACTGCTAAACAATAAGGGCGTCCTCTTACAGCAAGATGGCGCGAGACCTCATAATGGTCGGGTGGCCTGTCACAAGATCATGGACCTTGGCTAGGAGCTGCTGGCGCACCTAACCTATTCCCCAGACACTGCCGCAAGTTACTACTACATTTTCCAGTCGTTCCAGCATTTTCTAGGCAGACAGCGATTCATCAACCGAGACGATGTCCAACGCGCTTTTACTCACTTCTTTGCGTTAAAGCCGATTTCCTAGCCAGACAGCGATTCATCAACCGAGAAGATGTCCAACGCGCACTTACTCACTTCTTTGCGTTAAAGTCGATTTCCTAGCCAGACAGCGATTCATCAACAGAGACGATGTCCAACGCGCACTTACTCACTTCTTTGCGTTAAAGCCGCCACAATTCCACAGGGATAGTATCCAACAGCTGCCCAGACGATGGGAGCAGGTCCTGACAAACGATGGTGACCCAATTTTGGACTGATCTCTTCTTGTATATACGGTATTTAGCACTTTTCTGTTGCTTTGCATTTGCAGACATTACTTTCTTTCCAACCTAATAAAGGGTGTCCCACTCGCTACCGAACCCGACATTTCTTTAATAATATGAACACCAATGAAGGTACTGCAACGAAATGTGAATTGGAATTACCGCATTTCGTGCAAAATGTGATGACACCACAACACGTGCTGGAAGTGGCCAGCATTTGCGTCCAGACAGCATTTAACAAGGCGCACCATATTGTGCAAGGTCCTTGCCAATACGTCCGCCGTCACTGCATGAATATCTTCGGTGACGTTTGCTTTCCAGCTATCTATGGTTCACGGTTTCTTTTGGTAAACTCTCCCTTTTAGATATCCCCATAAAAAGTAATCAAGAGGCATCAGATCGGTTGAGCGTGGTGACCGTAGACCCTTCGAAATGGCGCTGTCGCCGAAAAAGGATTGAATTTCGGCCATACTGGTGTGTGATGTGTGTGATGTCGCTCCATCATGCTGGTAATATCCAATGGAGAGTTCTTCGCCGTCCAATTGATTTACAAAGGTCTTGAAGATTTCCATATGCGCAGCTGTTGTGATGGTTGTTTCGAAGAAGATGGGACCAATTATGCGACGCCGGGTCATCCCACACCCAACACCAATTTTCTGTGAATGAAGGGGTTCTTCATGTATTGCGTTGGGATTTTCACTGGCCCAAATACGAGAATTTTGAGAATTGACGTATCCGGACAGGTGAAACCACGCCTCGTCCGAGAGGCATGGTTTCACCTGTACTTTGGCTGGCTGGCAGACAGCGCCAGGTTAGTCTGTCTGGACGCACTTCCCGCACATGTTGTGATGTCATAACCTTTCGCACGAAATGAGGTAAGTCCACTTCAAATTTCGTTGCAATATTTTCATTGGTGTTCATATTATTCAAGAAATGCCGGGTTCGGTAGTGAGTGGGAAACCCTGTACAATAGTGTTAAATGAGGAAGAGATGTATCGAGCTTAAACCTCATGGACAGATCCCACAGATATGAATTCTGTGCAGCATAAAACAAATTTTTGTTTAGTTTTTTATATCATCATTTTATTCTAATTTTTAAGGTTATGATCCATCATTGTCTTTCCGAATTATTTAAAGGATTTTGCTTATCACATTTTATGCTTATCAGATTTAATGAATTGCATGATCGACCTTTACAGCGTCGTATGTTTTGAAGTCCCAGTACTTTGCATTTTCCGATACATGAATATAATAATATACTTTCGGATCCAAATTAATGGCAATAAACAAAATAAGCTCCTCGTGTTTTTTATTTCATCTTATTCTGCAGAATGCCATTCGGTCATTTACTCGAGAAAAGGGATAAATTATAAATCACGAAACGAAACCGAGACATTCCGAAGATAATTCAGGCCTTCTATCCTATTTTCTTTCTTCAGACGGATATTTGGAATGATTACTTTGTCAATACGAAGCTTCCGCGATAAAGCAGATTTTAAATAAGATATTACTTTCAAGCACTCAATAGCTTGAGTTTACGAATGATGGTTTCCCCAAAGTGTTCTGGCATTCCTCTTACATTTACTTCTACTATTCCCGCTTATTTTGTTCTTCTTTTCTATGGAGATTGAAATAGAAGCATTCTGTTTGATGTGTCTCCTAGCCCATCTTTCTCAGACGTCTTTATAGCTTCTCTGTAGACGTGGTGCTTTCGCAAAATCGTTATTAGCCTCAACTAACGCAACTTAATCTGTTTCTTCTTTGAATCTTCTAATTTGAAAGACTGAACTCACGAAAGTTTCGCATGCAGGCATTATTGTTGATGTTTTAGGAATTAAATAATGTCTCTGTATGAAATCAAATAATTCACTTTTGAAGCGCTGCTATCATTCCATGGGAAGAGGAAATGGAAAAGCAGCCATACTATAAACTAAAATGAGGACATCAAAGCTGTTTCTAATTCCAACGAGATCTTGGTGACTGATTTACTGATGGGATATCAAGTTGTAACTGCGCCAATTTTCTCTCTTTTCTTTCTTCCAAATTTACTTTCAATGGCTCGGTTGCAGTTCGATTTATTCATACACTCAATGCACAAAACATTACATATACCTACCTAGTAGCATGCTAGTCGCCCTCTAGCGCGAATAACAGCCTGTAGACGCCAAGGCATCGAATGCACCAGATACCCGAGGGTTCCTGGAGGTGGTGGCAGCTATGCTAGTTGCAAGTCCACAACTCCTCCGCAGAATCGCTGAGAGCTTCCCCAGGGTTTCAATCGTAGGACATTGCGGGCCATTGGATAGTTTCAAACTCAGATGAATGTTCCACGAGCCATGCCTGGGTGGTTGCGGCCCGATGAGGCAGCGCATCGTCCTTCTGAAAGAGACCATTGGCCGCAGCATGTGCGAAGGTAATGAAACCTTGTAGATGATCAACCAGCACATGCTATCAGCGCGAAGCAGTTAAGGACCTCTCTCGGCACACTAAGGGACATATTATTGTGCTCCCATGGAAAGGATTCTGAAACCTGCACAGATCCACCACCGCCTTGAACACAGCCAACCTGTAACGACAAGGCCATGTCCTCATGCCGTCGACCCCACATCCGCACCCTCCCGTCAGCTCGCTACAGATGAAAACGGGATTCGTCTAACCATACGACGCGGGGCCACTCTGCATAGGAAAATATTTGACGTTCCCGGCACCAGGCAGAGCGTAATGTCCTTTGACAAGCAGTCAACCGTTGCAGACGAGTAGGGCGTATGCTATCGTAGCCCAGGGTGTCCAGCGTGTCGCCGCATCGTTTACTCGCTGACACTGCTTGGGCCTCCGACGTTTAACCTGGATGTGATTTCCGCAGCCGTGGCCAAGTGGTCGGTCCGTACCACCCTGGATATTTTACATCGAATCCTTGTTACTTATGGCGTGTGGTCGGCCCCGCTTGCTCTTGGGTCGCTGGTACATCCGTCGATGGTATACACGTGGTACATACACCATTGATACTGTTGCCCTCAGAAACCATATATTTCTTTTCACTTGGATGATAAAATAACCCATCTGCCATGCGTCGACAATATTTCCACGATCAAAGTCGCTCAGATGAGGACGTTTACCCATGTTTGTCGATTGCGATACACTGTTGAAAAGCCCTGCTATCCGACTATTTATCGCCTGCGTTTGGTTTGGGTCTGTTCCGCTCTGTGCGGGTACACCCATGTCAACCGTCCACCACCTCTATCTCTATTATGTACTGAGTGTAGTTGTCTATAAATATCTTTACATGCACTAATTCTTCTGTCTGTAAACTCACATGTAGCTGTCTGTACTTATTTGAATATATATTGAATTGTTTCAGCGCCCATTGGTCTAATTATCTAACTTCCCATGCGTATTTGTTAATTTAGACCTCGATGTGTTTCTCTACAAATACGTACGTGTCTCTACTTGTGTGCTTATCTATCGGCTTGATGTTTGGTTTGCGTTCGGTATGTTTCATGCCGATCTGCCGGAAGATCAAATGTATCTGCTAGCACATTTCTTTTTCTGGCAGTTAGTTTAAGTGCTTTCGTATCGATCTACACATATTTAATATTCGATTTGCGTACCTCAGGAGCCTATATATTTGTCTTGTTGTTCTGCTGACTGATAGGCTATAGTCCCAAGTCTTTAGCTAATAAGCTGAACTGTACCCACGTTCGAGTGTCGGAAAATTTATGGGTACTGGGGTTCCCCTACGGAGTATGTTCCGACCCTTCTTTGGAACGAGTGACTTTGAATTTGCAACGGGCTTCTTCTAATAAATTTAGATGCAATCGTGGGCCGTTAAACCTGAAAAGCAAATGTTTACTTGTCGGACTTTCTGCCTATAACATGAGTAATTTAGAAATAGCTATCGGCAATATATTGGAAGGTTTAGCCATTTTTATTCATCTGTTTCTTCGCAGAGTGAATACCAACGTCTGACAAAGTTGAATTTGTTGAGGTAAGAATCGCACTTTTTTGGATTAAATTTTCTATAAGAAGCTTTTGCTAAAATCCAAAGTAATAAAACCGATTATTCAGTTCCTGGTAATGCGCTAGCCACGGAGGTACAGCGCCTAGCATACTGAAACGGAAATAGGGACATTTTGGTACGATTACCATTGTTACAGAATGCATTGCAGGAAATACCGTGTACAATAATCCTGAGGGGAATTACCGACTAATGCTGCAAGCTGTGGAACAGCTCAAGTGCATATATAACATGAATGTTGCGGTTATCTTACTTTAGTATTTCAAGATCTACATGGACCACCTGTAACAACATAGGCCTCCTGGAACTTTCTCTTAGTTGATGCAACACAAAATTTCTGAAATAAGGTAATTTTCGAAAAATAGAATTAAATATTCTTTCGGATGGAGGGAATACTAAGGAATTATCAAGCAAAAGTATTTTATCCTTTTATCTAAAAGATATTAGCTAGTGAAAAATATTAATTACTTTCTTAATTATGCACCATATTATATTAAAAAGCCTTCTTCTCTTGAGCATTTTGGAAGGTATTAGAGTCACATGAAATTTCAAGTACGAGAATGTTTATTATTTCCTCCTTTGGGGTATTGCAATATTAGTGTTAAATTTTAAGGATGCTGCACAAAGCTAACCTTCCTATGCACCCCTTGCCAGACCTACAGAGCCAGTTGTTCTAATCGACTATACTACACCGACGGATGCACATTTGTCGTCTTGACACGTACTTCGCTTCTGTTGTACGTCATACGGCTTATATGCAGCAGCTCCTCCATGGAAATTTAACTTATGCAGCTCTTTACGATACATACAGGTTGAGTGAGTTCACACACTCACCCTAGTTGAAACCTGAAATTATTTGGTGATGATTTGTGCAGAGGAATGTGGGTACCCACGGACAACACGTTTCAGAGTTCTGTTGTCACTTTCCGTCAATTTACTTGGCCTTCATGAAAATTTCTTAGCTTTCGTAAGTCCCTCGCGTTTCCATTTACTAATAACGTCTTTAACAATTGACAGTGGGTGTTGCAATTATTTGCAGTCGCACGCACGAACAGGTTGATCATGTGACACCCTATAATAATTCTTCGTTGGAAATCAATAAGCTAAACACGTGTGACCATGTCTCTGGAGTACACGATATACGACGTCTGAGGGGGTTTATCCGCAGTTTTAAAGGAAATCTGGCACACGCAATCTGTTGGAATGTTCCATTTTTGTTGCGGAACGGGTGTCAGGAGACTTCTTTTCTACATAGGTATTTTTTTAATTCGTACTCTTCGGTAGAAACCAAAAAGAGTACCTGTGAATTTATAAATACTTCCAAAAGTTCGCGCGAAGTTTTTGAATTTGATGATCAGTTTTGTGTTCCTCATGTTTATTCTTTCCTTCGTCTAACAATATGCTATTACTCGTATTATCTCAGCAACATGTATAGGAACAGAAAATAATTATTTCACATTGCATTGAGATTTGTCATTCAACACGTTGCTCAAAAGATACGACCTCTTGAAACTCACCTGGCCGCCACCTGGGCGCCCAGGTGAGTTTCAGGGTTTCAGTCTAAGCGCTGGGTTATAACCATTCGTCTGTGTGAGGATCCGGGTTCGAATTCCACTGAGGCATGGATATTGTTTTGTCTTACGGCACTGGCTATCTCCCCTCCTTGGAACCAGCGGTCCTAAATTAGGGACGGTCGACTGCTTATAACCAATTGAGTTGCTCATGGTGGTCGTTAAACCTTCAATCAATCAAAAAAACTCACCTGCAAATCTGGCACTAACCGCGTATATCGGTCAGTCATTATATTCCCATTGTCTAGGCAGTTGTTTAATGAATTCGTTCGTCACTTGACTGCCGTCTGTTAAAGTTTTATTTCGATCAGCTGAGTGGCACGCGCCGATAGGTATCTTTGAGAATATGGCATGTTCACACGTAGTTACTTATCATCGTTCATGTTCTAAAATATGACCCATCCCGACGTTATATACAGCACAATTGTTCAAGTTTCGAAGATTTAAAAAGAACCTGACCTACCATGCTGAAGGATGCGCATCTGGCTCCTCGGCTTCCTGAATTAAGGCACGAGAAAATCCTATACACGGTTTTGTTATGTTCATTTTTATGGCACTGATCGTCTCCCTTTCCAGCAGCTACTGGTATTAAATTAGGGCCGATCTACGAATTGTACTTCTTCGGAAAAGAATAAAGTTAAATTATAATTCCTGCATGACTGCTAAAGGTATTGTAATTTTTCTCTGCATGAATGATGAATAATGAATAATAGCTGCGGAAGTCACTTTAAGCCGAAGGTCCCGAAACAAAGTTCCCTCGTTATAAACAAGTCCATCTTTTTTGATGGGCTTCAGCATGAGGTGTTTGGTCAAATCTATAGCAAATTGTGTTTAGTCAAATCTATTTAATCCGAAACTGCATTAAACGCAACTGCCTTTCCAATTTCTTGCTTTACTGTGACCGATTCCAAATACTGGGTAATCTGTAAATGCTTTTTCCCATCTTCACTTTATTTCCTGGAACCAGTTACTCTTGAGTTCAGTGGATGACTCCTTCTGTCTTTAAATTCTGATGCGAATCGTGTGGCTACTAAGAAACTGTTGCTTCAAACACATTCTTCATCGCAAAGTTTGGCATTTTCCTCTCTCACCTACAACAATCTCAAAAACTTCCCTTCCGACAGGGAAGTGCTTGAGATTTCCGAGAATAAACGAATGAAAATGTGTATCTTTGAAGATCAAATGCATGTTATTCAAAAATTCCGTAATTTTTACCCCGATTACTGACAGCAGATTTACAACATCCCCTCGCATTATTTATGGCAGAAATGTATGAAAATAAAGGGCCCGGGCTTCAGCGCCGAAGAGACATCTCTAGCACGCTTTTCCGACGGCGGTGGTTCCACCCCTTTCCTAGAACCACTGGCCCTGAATTTGGAACTAGCGACTGCTCATAATCTTTAGAAATTTCCTTTTCGAGGTTTAACGACCTCAATGATCAAATATAAGTGGTATAAGCAATCGCTTGTCTTTAATGTGGGGTCATTAATTCCAAGGAAAAGAGAGAGACAAACGCACTACCCACATGCCTTACTCGGAACGCAAATCGAGGCGCAGCTCGAACAAATGATCCGAAGTCAATGTCCTCAGTCCACTTGGCCACCGGGTAGGCCAAGTCTCCCGTAGTTTCTCATGGTTGCTGCAAATCCCAAATCAGAGGAGGAAAAGAAATAAGAAGCCAGACTAAACTATCCTTTTAATGTACTGTAACTCTCGAACTGTTCTCTCCAGTAATCAGAAATATTTAATAAAAGGTTTAAGTTTTTTAATAGACTGCAACTTTGACAACGTCTCATATTATTTGCACATTTTGGCATGCGATTCTAATGAAGGAATGATAATTAAGTACATGATAAAGTCATAGAAATCCGTGAAATGGCGTATAATAAGATTTAATTTATGGTGCCAAGCTTTCGCCTTCCAACGGAAGGCTTTATCAAGCCGGATATTTTTCGACAATGAGAAACTCTAAGGACCATACGCTGTCGCCCCCTCCCTCAATTCGGGACACTGGTCCGGGGAAAGGAGAGAGCCAGCGCCGTGACGCAGACGCACCACCTATGCCTCAACCGCGGATCGATCCATGTTACATCTCGGACCCAGAAACCTGCGCCCCATGCTGCCGTGTCACTCAGTCGGCATACATACACATCGTTGTTTGTATACAATGTTTGTGTTAGAATTACTCTTTTAACATCATAAATGTGCATTAACAATTAAATGTTTTATTAACATCGACTGTAGTTTCGCAGAGCATTTGGCTCGGAATGATGATGCCGAGCCAAACGCTCTGCGAAACTAAAGTCGATGTTAATAAAACATTTAATTGTGAATAACCATTGATAAAGTATTCTAAATCAACATCAAAAGCGTGTAGTTTTGAATTATATATCATAAATGTGATGTTTTTTATATTCATCGAATTTATAAATTTATGCTGTGAAGAGGACAGTTGCTCTATTTATTCAGAGATTCCGAGACAGGTAGCATAGTTGGCTACGAGATGGGAAGGTGTCTTGCTGAAGGGGTTCCTCGAAAGGTGTGTAGAGTTCACCAGTGTCGTTAAGAATGGATCCTGTGCCATTGTTGTGACAGGTGAGCGTCGGCCTCGAAGGTGCGTAAGGGCCGATTGACACGCTACAATGGAACAACTCACGGTCCGAATGAACCAGGGGGCTACCGGAAGTGTGTTTAAAACGACAGTTCAGCGAACCCTGCTGCGTATGAGGCTCTGATACAGAAGAATGTTCACTGCATCTATGCTAACGAAGGTGCATCGGCAGAAAAGGCTAACTGCAGTATCGTGATTGTACCTCTGCTGATTGGCAAAGTATTGCCCTCTCCGATGAGTCACGTTTTCTGCTTCATCAAACGGATGGACGTTGGCGCATAAGGTGAGAAACATCGGAGAACAAACACACTTCAACCATTGCTGGAAGAACACAAGTTGGTGGGGGCAGCGTTATGGTATGGGGAATGCTTTCGTGCCATTCTCTGGGTCCACTAATACCTGTGGAAGACTCTATGGATCAAATTCATTGTGAATCCATGCTTGCAGTCCACGTACATCCATGCATGCTGATTGTCTTCCCTGGGGCGGATGGGATCTTCTAGCACGACAATGTGACATGCCACACAGCTAGAAATGTCCGAGCGTGGTTGGAAGAGCACGATGAAGATTTCAAAGTACTTCTTTTGTCCCTAATTCCCCAGACTGAAACCGAATTGAGTATCTGCGAGACCACCTCGATCGTGTTGTTCGCTCTATGGATCCTTCACCATGCACCCTCCAACAGCTGCTAAATGCACTGCAGTCAGCATGGCTCCACATACCTGTGAACACCTTCCACCACCTTATTGAGTCACTCCCAGCCCGTCAAGCTGCTATCCGCGCTGTACACGGCGGTTAGCTGGTGGTCACAATTCTGTGACTCGACCGTGTATATTCTTATGTTTCATACTAAACTTATGTTCCGGCAGATTAAAAATTATAGCATTATAGAATTATTTTTCTGTTTTCATGCGAAAATGCTTGATTTAGCACAACGCATATATGTAAGAAACGTTTATAACAAATTTCTAAATAGAAAATGGGGGAAAAAAAGACCTGAATTTTGAAACAATTCCTTACATTCACGACTCTTAAAAAACATCGATGTAATCCTTTTAACTCTAGATTTTCCGTAACATGGGATTTGGAATTTCTTTTTTTTCTTTACGTCTTCCCCTAAACTTTATTGCTTCTTTAATGCAAAACAGCCGAAAGAGTAGCATATTTAAAGGACCTGAAGTACTTTCAAGCGATAAAGTTTTTTGTGTTGCTGAGCTTCGAAAGAACAGATTCATAGAATACTTGCCCTCTACCTTTCAATTTTGTTAATCCTTTCATCTTATTTCATGCCATTTTAATGTAATCAAATTCTTCTCCGGCCTCACTGTTATGTAACATCCTTCTGCTATTATCCAGCAATCTTTTTCCCGTTAATTTTCGCTTGAATGTAGCAGAAAAATTTTAATTTCCTCAGAAATCCAAGATCAGTATTTTGTTCCTATCCGTGCCGGAGTAATTCTTTTCAGCCGTTCTGAGGGACTTCAGGGAAAAGTGACGAGAGAAGTGTTCTTATTAATTTTATTTTTCCTGCACATATTTTGTTATCCGGCGGAAACAAGGGACAACCTCTCCTAAGAAATTATAGTAGCTTTATACTTGTTTTTCATACATAAAAGGAACAAAATATTCCCAGTTGTAATGAATATATTATTTCGAATCATCAGCATTTTACAATAGTATCTGCATGCAGTTTGAGGTGCATATTAAATAGCTTCTCGAAACCTGATAATTTCCAGAAGCATTTTTTGCTTTCTTTCGATTTTGTGTGATAAGATGTACAGGATAGAATTACACACTTTTATCTATTATAGAGAAATCTATGCATCAATAAAATTAAAAAATACTTCCATAATCTCGGTCACAGATTTAGCCATATAGTGGCAGAAATTAACTGTGTAGTGTATAAATAGAACTATCGGGATAGTACTAATTGCAAACTTAAGTAACTTAGAGAGAATATTCTGATAAGATGATCTGGAAACACATGGATATTATTATTTTGATTATATTTATGATCATCCGACTCAAAGCATAACTTTCCCATTCTGACTTCTGGCAGCGGAGTTATGGGGAATGGACGTATACTCTTACGCAGGCTAGTGGAAAAATTGTGATAAAAAAATCCAAAAATATAATGGTGGTATTTGTAACGACTGTATCTGCGCTACAGTGAGTAGTAGTCGCTGTAATTACTGGCGATATTGCTAACCTCCATCAACCCAATCTGTGATTCATGGTCAGCGTCGATACGGCATTTCCATAGCTGCTCAATTACCTCACTCGTATGTCGTTCACTCTGAATTATGGGACTGCTACAGCTTGTCGTGCATGAAGATTTATACGTCCTACTTTGTACGTGCATCAGTTTCATAATGACGACGCACGCTGCTTTCCTCGAACCACTGTTGCCGTATTCGGTGTAGGATCACTTTGTCCGTGTTCACTTCGTCCACGTTCATTTGGTCCAGTTCGTTTCTCGTCCACGATCCACTTTGTCCACCGTTCATTTACCCCAATCTTCATTTCGTCCACGT
Source organism: Macrothele yani (assembly GCA_039090855.1). Classification (NCBI taxonomy): domain Eukaryota; kingdom Metazoa; phylum Arthropoda; class Arachnida; order Araneae; family Macrothelidae; genus Macrothele; species Macrothele yani. The sequence goes on from CM076994.1 coordinate 145,654,940, forward strand.
TCCATTTTGTCCAACGTTCATTGTGTCCGCTGTTCATTTAGCCCAATCTTCATTTCGTCCACGTTCATTTGGTCCAGTTCATTTCGTCCACGGTCCACTTTGTCCACCGTTCATTATGTCTGCTGTTCATTTAGCCCAATCTTCATTTGGTCCAGTTCATTTCGTCCACGGTCCACTTTGTCCACCGTTCATTATGTCCGCTGTTCATTTAGCCCAATCTTCATTTCGTCCACGTTCATTTAGTTCAGTTCATTCGTCTACGTTCCATTTTGTCCACCGTTCATTGTGTCCGCTGCTCATTTAGCCCAATCTTCATTTAGCCCAATCTTCATTTTGTCCACCGTTCATTGTGTCCGCTGTTCATTTAGCCCAATCTTCATTTCGTCCACGTTCATTTGGCCCAGTTCATTCGTCCACGGTCCACTTTGTCCACCGTTCATTGTATCCGCTGTTCATTGAGCACAATCTTCATTTCATCCACCGTTCACTTTGTGTGAATTCATTTCGTACTCAGAATAAATAGAATATTTCCTATTTTGATGGACGTTTTGTTACTAGACAGAAAAAAAGAGGTCAGCGCATATTACTTACATGCGATGTTTTCCCTTAAGATTTTCGATTAAAAAATAATGATTTTAAATGTTATTTAAAGTAAGATAACGAACTGAACTTTGAAAACTTTTTTTACTCTTCTGTGTGGAACGATGTCAATCATTATGATATAAATCAAAGTTTTACAAAAATTGTTTAATGTTTTGAAATACATCTTGTTTATTGTTTTCATATAGCTTTTAGCTTTTTAATATATTTTTTATTTTGATACTTAATTGTTTATAATATCCATATTAATAATTTTTATGCAAATGAACTATAACGACCGCCCCGGTGGCGTAGTGGTCTAAGGCGATGGCCTCTGATCATTCGTCCGAAAGGGGTCCGGGTTCGAATCCCGGTGAGGCATGGATGTTGTGTTTGTCTTACGGCACTGGCTCTCTCCCTTCCCTGGAACCAGTGACCCCTAAATTAGGGACGGGCGACTGCTTATAGCCCTTTGAGTTGCTCACTGTGGTCGTTAAACCTCCAATCAAAAAAAAAAAAAAAAGAACTATAACGCTCTCTATATGTGCCACAACTATTTAAAGTGAGAAAAAAATCCATAAATATATAATGGTGAAAATAAGTTAACATTGATGTTTACTGTGAATTTGTGATGTGAGAAAAGAAAAATAGAGACTTTTCACATAAAGGAGAAAGGTGGTCTAAAATTTTCCTCTTCAATCCAACACATTTATGGAAATTGGAATAAACTTTAATTTATACCATAGTGTTTGACATCAAACCACACAAAATGGTTAAAAAGCTCTTCAAAGTTGAGTTCCTCACTTTACTTTAAATAATATTTAAAATCGTCATATTTTAATCGAAAAACTTAGAAAGGAAACAAATCTCATGCGAGCAATGTCCCCTAACCTTTTTTTCTGCCGAGTAATGAAAATTCTATCAAAACAGAAAGTTTCCACGATACTCTATCCACTATGAGGACGAAATAAAAGTGGGCAAAGTGAACGGTGGACGAAGTGAGCTGGAATAAGTGAACGTAGATTAAATGAACACGAAAAGAGTGATAGCGATCCGACATATTTGACCGGCAGTTTCTGTATCCCGATCTGTTTCCTCGGCGATGCGACTCAGAAACCAGCTAGTCGTATGATGAAGCTTCTCATAATAGTGTTCGTCTTACACATGCTTTCGCCACCGATATCACTCCGTTTCTGTGGTCCAAAGGCCCAGGAAAGGACGAACAAATTCGGCTACGCTAACCCGTTTTGTCCTTTTATCTCCCTCACCAATCACGTGATTGTTTCTCAACTGCAACCTTTTACATAAACTAGCTGTCGACACATATCTAAGAATTAAAATTACGCTCCGACAGATACTTCCCGGTGTGGCATTTTCTAAATTGACCAGTGCATATTTCAATTACGTCATAACAGGATATACCTGAAAAATCACCACTGCGCTCTACTTCAAGAGACCAAAGATTTTGCCTGAAAGTGAATTCACGATCTTCTCACGGATCTCGAACTGCCAACAAATAATGCGGAACTGTTCACCATAAAGTTTCAACAGCGGAATCCTCTTGAGGTTATTCTGACAGTGACTGCATTTTACTCCCCAACAAAATATATGTAGGAGTTTTCAAAACAAACGGGGAACTCCCTCTTTATGAGGATGTTGATGGGTTTGATCACAACAATGAACATCATGCCCAATCTGAAAGCTATGTTGTTTCACGGTGGAAACGTGCTACCTTCAATTCATGTTGCATAGGCCCACCACACAATGAAAACCTATGGAAACACCAAGAACATTCTTAATTTGCGTGAATTACAAAAGTATTAATGCTTGATTTCTGGGTAATTGCAGGCAATCGCCATTTTACTGGAACTACAGAAGGTACAAAAATTTATGGTACTTTCTGTGCAACTTGGATATTCGTGCAAAGGGTATTCATTACAAGAAGAAGAATTGGCATCGCCGTAAATCCCTTACAGCTAGAACAAGTCGTTGGTAGATCCTAATAAATTTTTCTTTTAACTCCAGTTATAAATCTGAACCTCATGAAATATTTCGTGGAACACTCGGCACGAACGGCCATTTACGTAATTGAGTGAAAAATTCCGGAGGTGGGAGTATTCATTGGTTCCTACAGAATTTAATCTTTAAAAGACAAGCAACTAAGCATCGTCCTCAGTGAAGACACGAAAATAGCCTGCAATACCGTTTGACATGTTTAGACAGGTCTTTTTTTTTTTTTTTTTTAGAAAATGGAAAAAGCTGACCATCGCTCAGAGAGCTTGTGGAGGATCTTGTGATTCCGTGCAAGAATATACGCTACAACGTATCACTGAAGACGCGTTTCCTTCATTCACACCTTTCAGGCTAACTGCGGTCACGTAAGCGATGAACATGGTAAGCTTGTCTATCAGTATATCTGGGCGATGGAGCAGAGATACAGAGAGAAATAAATTACTACCATGCTGGGGATCATTGTTATATGGTGAAAAGAGATGCTCCAGAAATCCAGTGTAGGCAACAAGCAAAATCGTTTCGTGTTTAACGCAGATATGTTTATAGTTATATAATGCTTCTTTACCAGAATACGACAAGAATGTAAATACGAGAAAATGACATTGGTTTCGTATTTCATAGCCAATCCGTCAATTTTATTTCTTGTTTTGCTTTTATCATCCTGAAATACCTATGAAGTAAACTTATTTCCGCCGCATAACAGGATGCACAACAGGATGAAAGAGCGAGGGAATATGAACTTCCATTGTGCATGGCTTTTATCGATTATGAAAAAGCCTTTGATTCGGTGAAACCATCAGCAGTTACAATGGCTCTGAAAACCTGCGGTATTGAAGATGCGTACATTAATATTATTAATAACATCTATGAAAATGCAAGTGCAAAGATTCGGCTGTTTGAAAATACAACACACATAAAAATTGGAAAGGGAGTCAGACAAAGTGACACCATATCTCCGAAGCTCTTTAATGCCACATTAGAAAATGTCTTTCAATCACTGAACTGGGAAAACAAAGGGATAAAGATTAATGGAGACTATCTAACCCACCTTCGTTTTGCTGATGACGTAGTCATTTTTGCAACTACCCCACCAGAGCTGCAGAGTATGATCCAGGAACTTGCTGACAAGAGTAAAGAAGTGAGATTAAAAATGAACTTTCAGAAGACAAAAGTGATGTTCAATGCTTTTACAAGAAATGAAGATTTATCGATTGATGGAGAAAAGCTGGAGATAACAAGCACATACGTTTATCTTGGACAGCAGATATCAAGTGAAGGTCACATTGATGAAGAAATTAATCGGCGTACAAAACTTGCCTGGAGAGTTTTTGGAAGAAACAGCATAATTTTCAAGAGCAATATGCCATTATGTCTTAAAAGGAAAGTGTTTGATCAATGCATCCTTCCAGTGCTTACGTATGGTGCAGAGACGTGGACCTTAACTAAAAGAAACATACAAAGGCTGCAGACAACTCAAAGCAGCATGGAGAGGTGCATGCTTGGTGTAACCAGGAGAGATAAGAAGAGGAACTCGTGGATCCAAAAAATGACAAGAGTTGAAGACATCATGATCAGAGTTAAATCCCTGAAATGGTAATGGGCTGGACATATTGCCATTAGGACAGACCGTCGATGGACAGCTGAAATTTTAGGCTGAATTCCAAGGGACAGGAAAAGACCCAGCAGAAGACCACATGTGAGATGGGTGGATGAAATTCGAAAGTATGCGGGACTAACATGGAGGAGACTGCTACAAGGCAGACAGTTGTGGAAGAAACTTGGGAGACCTTCGTCCAGCAGTGGATTAATAATGGTTGACAATGATGATGATGATGATGATTATGATATCCTGCTTCTTTACCAGAATACGACACGAGTGTAAATAAGAGAAAATGCCATTGGTTTCGTATTTCATAGCCAATCCGTCAATTTTATTTCTTGTTTTGCTTTTAGCATCCTGAAATATCTATGAAGTAAACTTATTTCCGCCGCATAATAGGATGCAAACTAAAACTTGCTCACCAGAATAATTTTTGCAGCCGACGGTGTAACCTTTGTTAAGACGTGTTTACATCAGAGTATCCCGTTTTTCACAAATGAAATGCACAGTTTGTTCCTGTATTATATGTAGTGAAATTGGAACAGCACTTGCCAATTTATCTCAAAATTTTCTTTTAGGCAGAGAAATATGTATAATGAAAAAGCAATCCTACATTATATACAACATATTTCTTTAAATCCTTTGTTATTTACAACATATTTGCTTTAATTTTGTCTTTTCTACTAGGTTCCATGTGGCAATGTTATACCGCGAAATATTCTAAATATGAGCCTCCCTCTCAAGTTCCATGTTCGTCACACCTAAAATATAAAAGATATACTTTTTTATTTAAATCGTTTCGGTTTTCATATATAATTTTAAAGTGATTACTTTTGTGCGTATTAGGTAATTACAAAGGTATCTGCTGTTTTTCGAGGAAGCAAAAGTAACGTCTTGTGATGATTGAATTTGAGGAGAGATGGCGTTCCACCAGCAGTTTGTAGTCATCTGAAAACACAAGATGCCCTACACATATGAATCCGATGAGTACTCAGTTTGGTAGTGGAATTAATACGTGCTTTTACAATGGCGGCATCAGTGACGATTATTCGTGGGTGTTTGTTATGCGAATTTGAACTCTGTTCATCTGCTGCAGAAACAACTCGTCGCATTTGCTTAGCATTTGGGGCAGATGCTGTGAAAGAACGCACAACTCGGAATTGGTTTCGAAAGTTCAGAGACGGAGATCAGTCATTTCAAGACAAGTCCCGGAGTGGTTGTCCTTTCAGCCTTAACACAGAAGCCCTTAAAGTTGATATGAAGCAGGAGATTAGGCAAACATGACAGGGACAAGCCCAATCATTTTGTGTTCATTTAGCGATGAAATCGTCAGAAGACATCTGCGTCCAATATGTAAGACATACAAATTGTCAAAGTGGGTCCCCTATGAATTGTCTGCAGTGAACAAACAGCAACGTGTCTCAGCTCGTCTTGTGTTGTGTTGGTGCCTCGCTATGACAAGGACCAATGTTTGGACGGGCTACTCACATGTAATGAGAAGTGGGTCCAGTGCAGTTCCCCAAAGCATTGTTCACCAGTAGCTCAATTCCTCACACATCGAAGCCAGTACTGCATCCACGTAAAGTTAGGCTGTATATATGGTGGACAAAACAGGGTTCTGTTCAATATGAACTCTTGACGCGGCCAAACGATCACTCCTGCAGTCTACTCTGAACAACTGAAACGTGCGCATGAGGATCCGAAAACGAAAGAAGCATTTCTGGTGAACAGAAATGGAGTTCGGCTCCTTCAAGATAACGCTCGTGTCCACTCCGCTTCATTGACCAGAAGCTCTGTCAAAGAACTTGGGTGGGAGCTTTGTTGGAAAGACATCAAGCTTACTCACCAGATAACTCTCCTTAAAACTATCACTTGTTTCTTTCACTCGATAATGATTTACGTGAACACGACATCTCCAACTCTGGTGCGTTGCACACTGCCTTCAAAAAATGTTTCTCTTCCCATTACCGTCATTTTATCTCAGGGGTATGTATCAATTATTAGCAAGTTGGCAGAATGTTGTTCAAACACATGGTAATTATTTTGCTGAATAAATTGCTTTTCTACTATGTATGTATTATACTTTGTCCCAGTCTCCGGCAAACACTTTTGTGGTTCGTGTCTCAAAATCTTTTATCCACACCCCTACCAAGAAACATTTTGGTAATTTAAACAAGCCAATTTTAGTAATGTGAAAGCGTAGGGAATTTTCCTAAAATCGCGAAACTGTGGGTTGCACATTTTTTACTGTAGATAAACAGCTTTTCCGAAAAGAAGATTGTAGCACGCATTCTAGCTACAACGGGTGTTCAATAATATCCAAAGCAATCACACCTGATCCTTATATTTAGTCAATATTAACCATTATGAAAGAAATCCTGAAAGAAATACGGGATTACACCATATAATACAAATTTTGAAGATGACAATCCGATTTTTGGTGTAAATGTGACAAGGATGGTAAGTCAGATAATATCCGAAAACTTGAAAATGTACACCAAAAATCGGATTGTCATCTTCAAAATTTGTATTATATGGTGTTATCCCGTATTTCTTTCATAATTTATCTGCCCCTCCGGGCAATCACGGGATACGATTCTTAATCTCCAGATTCGCTAACCATGAATGCCGGTTGCTTCGACTAGCGAATCCTGTGATAGTTATATTCAAATTAATCGGAAAGTTGAGACTTGGTCGTTCAATGTGGTGTAGTGGTGAGCATACCCGGGCGCTATCTGGGAGACGCGGGTTTCAGTACCGCTCGAGGAGGATGAAATTTTCAAGTTTGTGGATATTATCTGGCTTACCATCCTTGTAACATTTACACCAAAAATCGGATTGTCATCTTCAAAATTTGTATTAACCATTATATTTTGAAGTAGCTTTTCGGTCGTTAAATGCACTTAACTCATCTTCCGTTTTTGTGTTACTCTTTACGAAAAACACATTTCTGCACATTCTGCTACAACCTCTCTGTGGCTTCCTGGAACTAACTGAACCTCGCCTGAAAATAAAAACACACACAGTCTTGTAGATTTGCTATTCACTCGTGAATAACAGAAGAAAAAGCTTCTCCCTTGTTTCAAACTAAAACACTGCCCGGTGCTTTAAAGTAACAGTTTTCCCCAGCATTACTTACTGACGTGTTAAATTAACTTTCTGTACTAAAAGCTATATCATCTCATTTAGACTTCCAAAAGATGATGCAAAGTACTTTTAGTATATTTGCTTCGTGCTCGAGTTTAAAGCTTACTGAGCGCCTTCTGTACACATGCGTTGGTGCGCTGTGAAGAATAAAAGCTGCTTATTATGTTAATATGACCTTGTGCTAAGTTCTTTTCAAATAATTTAATTCTATAGTAAAATAAATGAAGCGCCACTAATGAAAAAAAACCTCCAGTGTTTTGAAGTATTAGTGTAGTGAAGCGATACGATGTACTTTAGTTTTTTTATTCATCGTGCTTTATAATTTGGGCTTACTAAAAGTAGCATTCACTATATTTGTACTTTTAGCATATAGTTTAATAGGCAAGCACTTTAGAATACGGTTTATAGAGATTGCACTTCCTTCACAAATATTCGCACACATATAAAACAAAATATGCACATTTCTGCGACACGTAATAGGCCATTATTCAGGGTTTGCATGTGAATTGTTCTTCCTATATATTAAACGAATTAAATGCGAAATATATATATACTCCATATTTTTTACGGGGTTCATGACCACTTATTATCTATTCACTTTCTACTTATCTTTACACACGTGCTTATTTTCCACGTAACGGGATAAGATACAGTATAACGACATTATCCTCCTTAAGTAACGCACAGGTTTCCCACTACATGGCGTATGTGCCAAAACATTTTTCCTGCTATCTCTGCTTTCAGGAGATGTATTTAAAAGACTAATTTTCCTTATCACAGTTCTGAAGAGTACATTTCGCATATTTTCTACTTTTCTATTATTCAAAATTTGCCAGAGGGTGTTAGCGTATAGTTTTATTTGAAACCGTTCGTTCGATTCGAAAGGGCACTTAGAAAAATCTTTTTTTTTTTTGTAGGATACACTTTTGTAAAGTATTCTGCACCCTTTTTCTACTTTAAGTAACACACAGCTTTTTTGCTAGAGAGGGGTTAAAAGTATATCATGTTTTCCTCCATATCCTTTCTACTATTTGTTTGATTTGAATATCACATGTCTCTGATATCTTCCTTCCGCTGTGAGAAACTTTTTGTTCACAATTTGTTAGTTTTCGCAACATAGTTTTCAGCATCTCGTGGGAGGAAGCAGCAATTTCTATTTCTAGATATTTTAGTTATTGTAAAAATCCAGTTGAAACCTTTTTTGCAACCGGTTCTACTTATAAGAACCCCGTTCACACTGCGTTTTTTTAATTATGCTCAGTGTTTCCCTAGCTGGATATAAGTGTATTTTATTTCTTGCTCAATTTCTAGATTCTCTAAAATCTGCTTTGAAATATTTTCCCCAGAGATATTCTCATTTCAACCGAGACTCGGTGTTATCTTTCTTGTCGATTTCACCCCCTCACGATGTTTCCCACAATTTAGTTCCTTGCTGTCGAAAATAAGATTGAACGTCGATTTCCCGACAGAGGTTGGAGAATAGTGCCTTGGTATTTGTGTTCATTATTACTTACAATTATTAATTAAAAGACGTTGAGTTCATTCTGTCAGAAAAGAATTGTATGACTGTAAAAGTTATGACCGAAAGTTATGGTGCCACTGCGGGTAAGAGTTCAGTTTGTCTTACGTCCCTGAATCCGGAGACTTTATTTTAGGTATGGGCGAGTTCTAATGTAATTCCGTGTGCGGAACTGCATTTTAACTTTCCTAGAATATTTATTGAGCGCACTTGAAATTTAACGTATCCCGTAGAGGAAAGGCAAATCGAATAATTAAAGAAGAGGAAACGAAATTGTGTGTGGGTTAGAGAAAATATTGTGCGTGTGTTTTAGAAAGATAGAGAGACACAAAGAGAGGAGCAGTCTGAAACACTTGACCAGCAAGGATATTGATCGATGTAGCAGCTCTTGCAAGCCAACAGGTGACTTCGTCTGCCGTAGTTCCACAAATTTGCATGCTGAGAAGTCACGCAAAGCAAGATATCGAAAACCGAAACGAACGAGAAGAGAGCTAGGGGACAAGTTCTGAAAAGCGTTGTCGTTACGGAAGAACGGAAAACCACACTATTGATCAAGGAGAGCAGGACGTTTCTACAATGTAAAAACAAATATCGACCAAAATAAACTTGGATTTCGTCGGCTCTAACAAATTTGCAAAGACTCTCTAAAATGTTATTCTCAGAGCTACATGCTTAAATCAGAATCAATGACGGAATTCTGTAGAAAAAAGAAAGTACTCTTTTTTACTCTATTGAGAAGGTTTGGCCCGCAGGATGTGAATAGCATGTGGCAAAGGAATGCATGAACTATCGGATGCAAGCAAACAAGAAAAGCATTTTCCAAAACACATTACAGTGCGAAGATTAGGAAGAGAAGAAAAAGGTATTTGATTTTGTTTGCATTGGAATACAAATTCTTGTGCTCAAATATATAATGGAAACTTAATATTAAATTTTGTAAATCCCCCTTTCAATCGAAAAAAATGCATTATTTGGTTTGCCAGTGACTTTTTATTACGTGAGGGTTATTCGTCGTGAAAAGCGAAAGCGTAGGGTGATGCACACACAGGTTCACGGAAAATGGAATCACGAATTACTTTATCTTACAGCAAAATAAACGTTTGCCTTACCGCAAGAAAATTGTTTATTTGTAAAATTCTTTATACCGAATATATTTGAATTTCCTAATGCAAGTGTCTCTGCAGGAACCTAACGTGATCAAAGAAAAGAAGGACGAGAGGGAAAAGTAACAGACTGGATGCTTCCCCATGTCATCAATAGAATCGCCCCAAGGTTTGTCGCATTTCAAATTAGAGACACAGAGGATTGTCATGCGATTGTTTTTGCGTGAAAAATGTAGGAGCTCGAAAGATTTAGCATTTGTTTGTATGCCAGTTTTAAACGAAAATGCTTATATTTTTCAGATAAATACGTAGTTGCAGTGTAAAACTGTAGTGAAAATTTTCGTCGCATTCCTGACCACTGGTTGCATACAAATCCGATAGAGGAAGGCATGTGGGTTTTTATGATATCAGTCTTTCGTTCGTCTACAAGAAAAAGATCTGCTCTTCAGTATACCAGATTGCAAATATTATTTGTCCAGGATAGAAGAAAGTATGTGGACGATATGAGAGATATTTCCTTCCGTCTATTCTTCGCTCAATCAGTCTGTCTGCATGAGAAAACAATATTTCCACTTCTAAAAGTCGGTTTGGAAAATTTCCTGCATGGCCACACAATTTACGAAATGTGCGTCCTGCCGTTTATCCGATAAACCGGCTTTTTTCTTCTGTCCGTTGCAAAATGAAATTCTACATTCTGAGTTTTAGAGTCTGAGATAGTTTTTCTCTGGAGAGATACATACAAACAAAGAAATTGGAGGCAGAACTAGAGAAAAAGAATATCTCAGGTCTTCTGCATTTGAATTCTTTTATAAGACAAAGGAAAATCTTTCAGAATTTGTTAATTGAAGCGGAACTATCGGTTCTGCAGTGAACAAAACACAGAAGCCCCAAATAACAAAACTTTTTTTTGGTAGATATTTATGCAACTAGGACCTGGAAATCAACTGCTCTGCCCATACTAACTGACGAATAAAAATGTGTGACTGGTAAGAAAATGTTCATGTAAAATCCTGTTGCAGCTATTAAATTTGGCAGTTTATACATTTCTCTATGTTTGTTTGTGACAGTTCTGTATAGACTGTATTAAATATCCCAAACTGCGATAGTGAAGTGACGGGCGAAACCGTTCTATCCTATTCTTTATAATATACCAGGTGAGGAGCACAGTGCTGCAAATACGAAGAGTTAGCAACGTGATGTGGAAAAATTTAGAAAGTATAGATCGGTACTCTCTAGTTAATATTTAGAAGAACCTCAATGGAATAATGAGACATTAAATTGCACGTCGAAGCAGGTGCGACGCTACGGGTGTGCTGGGGTGAACTTCAGCTTATCCAACGTTTTTTGAGGCCACCCTTTAGCACCCCCTCAAATATTTAAACAGTTGGAAGATATGACATGTGCAACCATCTACGATTCTACGTAGGAAACATGGATAAGTACATGTGAATTTCTCGAATTCCCTGAAATTTTGTTACATAAAATAAATTATTTGTTAAATTTACTGTTTGCGCTCATGCGAATAGAGAGAAACAGAGTCTCCCGAACGAATTTCTCAGACAGTAGTAGAAGTACTACATTTTTGTAATAGTTTAAAACCATGGGAGAGTGATTACTTACCAGGTTAAAAACTAAAATTCATTAACAGCCTTATAAAAGCAAAGAAAAAACTAACGATAACGACCTAAGTAGGTAAAGTTGCGAAGAAATAGAGATTACCATAGAGATTCGTATCCACGGTTCCCATACTACATACATTGAATAAATACTACGTACAGTATTCACTTGAAAACATTTTTTTACTAGGGATAGCATTATCAGCGTTTGGATAAAAGCACATGAACGAAATGCTTTACCAAAATTTCTGCCAAAAACTACAAACTTTGTACCCCTCTTATCATGCTTAGCCCCCCTAATAGCCCACACAGTTCTGAAAGGCTGGGATCGCCATTGCGCTTTTTTCTTTTGTCGTCACTTTTACTGAAAGTGAGGACACAAGAAAATATCTACAATTTCGCATTTTAACATACTGCAGAATAGTACATTGGAAGTTCAGTTCTGCTACGCGCTTTACTCTTATCCGATATCGGAGACACTGAGTCCCATATGGTTATTTTTTTAATGGAAGATTGTACGTGGATTACAAAACGCATACTGAATACACTATGATATATTCGGTTGTCGGAAAAGTCATGACGTATTTTAGCAATGTTTTGCAAAGGTCATTTATTGATAGAAATAACAAAGATCAATCAATGATATAATGCCCGTTTTGTTCGATAACCTTTTGCCATCTTTCAGTGAGCTGCAGAATGCCTCGTTCATAGAGAGACCTGTCTTTCGTGGCGAAAAACTATACAAGGTGCTGATTACAGACTCATCTGAATTGAACGTTATACCACGCAAGGACTGTTAAAGAGAGCGAAACAAGTTGAAGTCTGACGGCGCAAGGTCAGGCGAGTATTCTGGGTGTGGCAACACATCCCACTCAAGCTTCAATAATTTTCGGCGCGTAATCAAACTTGTGTGTGGTCTCGCGTTGTCGTGATGGAACACAACACCTTTATGATGAACGAGCTCTGGACATTTCTGGATGATGGATTCGTTGAAACTGTCCAATTGCAGACAGTACACGTTAGAATTGGTTGTTTGGTTCCGTGGTAGGAGCTCGAAAAACATGACACCTTTAAAATCCCACCACACTGAGACCAGAACCTTCCCCTGATGAATGTCTGCTTTGGGTGTCGTTTGAGGCAAAGCAGCACGTCGGGACCAAGATCTTTTACGCAGCACATTGATGTACACAATCCACTGTTCGTCACCAGTTATCAGTTACTTCAAAAAAGGATCATTTTCTTTACGTTTAATGAGCATATCGCAGATGTTTATACGCGCCGTCAATTCAGCTTCTTTGAGTTAATGAGGAACCCATACGTCGAGCTTGCTTACGTATCCCAGCTTCTTCAGGTGGTCATGAACGCTTGAATGATGGATGTGCAATGTGTCTGCAATCTCTCGTGTCGTGTAACGTGGGTTTCACTCGATCAATGCCTTGATTTGGTCGTCATCATCCTTGGTTGGCCTCCCGGATCGAGGAGCATCGTTGAGGTCAAAATCACCAGCACGAAATTTTGCGAACCACCGCTGGCACTGACGTTCTTGTGGAGCATTATCACCGTATACTTTATGCAACTTTTCACAAGCTTGACGCGCGTTCTTCCCTTTACGGAAGTAAAACAGTAAAATATGGCGAAAATGCACAGTTTGGTCTTCCATCTTCAACTTGATGTCAAATCTTCGCAAATCAACTAAATCTCTCACTATTGCTTTTAGACTGCAGCTAGAACTAGCACCTGTCGAATGTCATAGCGATAACAGAGCTGCGCATGCCTCTAATACTTCCAAAACCGCCCAACCGCCACCGGGTGTCAAAATACGTCATGATTTTTCCAACAACCCAATATTTGCTTATCTTGTAATGTTTTAGTGTTTAAATGGAACTTTTAGATGAAATGTTACCTTCCCTAGAACACTAAAAGGTTAGAGTTCCTTACGTTTAACTTTGCTGTAAAACACTTAATTCTTAGCTGAACGCTGAACAATCCTTTAGTTGACCCGAGATAGCTACAATGCTAGCTGAAAGTCCTAATTTAGCATAGAATATATAATTAAGCACTTCAGGATCACAGCCAGAGTTGAGTAACAAAACAACATTTACGAATAAAATCCCCGTCCTTATTAGAACCAGCAGCATGTCAATTTCCAATAGGACGTCGTAGCACAAATAAGACACGTTGCAATTATTCCATCAACGAATACAAGTCGAAAATACGTTAGATGCCATGAAGCACAAAACTTAATCCACTTACAAATATGAAGATATGAGTCCGTCTATTGTGTAAAGTATGACAAGAGTGGTAAGTCATAACAAGAGTGACTTATCACTCTTGTCATAATTTACACCGACAGACGGAATCACAACTTCAAATTTGTATTGTACACTGGTATAATACCGTATTCATGACTTATCTGCTTCTCCGGGCAATCACGGGAGACAAAGAATTATTTTCAACCAGATTCGCTAAATATGAATGCCGTTGCTTTGACTGGCGATTCCAGTGATGTGTTGTATTCATATTATTCGGAAACTTGAGACTTGGCCGTTCTGGGTGGTGTAGTTGTTAGCATACTCCGGCGCAAACCGGGAGACGCGGGTTCGATTCCCTCTCAACGACGATGATATTTTTAAGTTTCCGGATGTTATATGACGTACCACTCTTGTCATAATTTACACCAATAGACGGAATCATAACTTCAACTTTGTATTGTACACATGGTGTAATCCGGTATTCATGGTCATGGCTTAATCCACTTTTAATTTGATCTCTCTCTACACGAACCTATCTTATTTAACAACAAATCACGTAACTCTAATAACATAAAACGCTCACTCAAAAGACTTCCTGATAACACTGGCCCAGTCACATTATCTAGATTACCTAACATTTCTTCAAGAACGTTTAACACAACAGATCTTATCTCTTGATTCTGAATACGTAGATAGCACTTTGACATGTTGTCAGGTGTTGCCAAACCCAAATTTGTCGAGCGGGAATTTTGTGTCGTTAAGTTTCGAAAATCTTTAACGGAAAAAAAACAAATTTACGTTAAAGTACAGAAACTCAAAAGGAAGGTTAAATTAGAGTATGCGTCACAACCTTAAAAGGTCAGCCTGCGCAAATAATTTACTACCATTGAATTAGTATTGAAAGAAACTTGTAATCTTCCTGAAAGATGTGGAAAACCCAAAATTTCAAAAGTTCTGCACAGCAGCAAGTTTTGGACTTTTGGGGATGCGCAACCCAAAACGTGGTAACGAGGCAAAATGGATTTATATTTTGTCCCCCTGCAAACGTTGTACAGATTAGATGCGCAGTCTGTTTTGCAAAAAGTATCCCAAAAATATGTTATCTTGAAAAACGAAGGAACTGCGGGTCAAACTTTCTCTCCGAACGCCTCTCGCTCTCGCTCTCGAATCTTACCTGGATCTGACACCGATCTGACAAGAAAATAATTTCTCTGTAAATACTGACACCAAAAGCTCACAAATGCTATTATATTTTACATATGCACTGGCTTCTAGTAGTAGTTTATTTAACATTCTGACTGAAATTACCCATTCAAATTAGAGTTTCAAGTGCTTTCGTTGTGCATGAATTACTCTTTTATACTATTTACATATGCACATGCTTCCGTACGTTTTTCTTTTTTCTTGGAGGGGGGCAGGAGTTTTTAACCATTGTGAGTAACTCAAAGGGATACAGTCCGTCCATAATTTGGGACCACTGATTCAGGAGATTTTAGAAAACTAGCGCCATCATAAGTCAAGCACATTACCTATACCTCTCTCAAAACTCGTGCTCACTAGACAAAATGTCTCAGGCCTGTAATAAGAGTACAGCGCCATTTCGGAGACGTAGCATTTTCCCCCCACGGATGTGTGATCTCTAAAATGTTAAGCTACAGCAATTCGTGAAACAAACATATGTGCAATTATTATTTACTTTTTATATATTGATCTCTTTTTCACGAAAACACAAGTTAGTATTCACCAAAAAAAAAAAAAAAAAAAAAAAAAAAAAATACCGATTACATCGGTTTGTTCTTTATTCGCCAGAACCAGAAGCAACGTTCAGAGTTTGTTGCCCGCCCCGGTGGCACAGTGGCCTAAGCGCTGGTTTCTGATCATTCGTAAGAGTTGGGTCCGGGTTTGAATCCCGGTGAGGCATGGATGTTGTGTTGGTCTTACGGTCTTGGCTAACTCCTTCCCTAGAAACAGTGTCCCCAAATTAGGAACGGACGACTGCTTATAGCCCATTGAGTTGCTCACGGTGGTCGTTAAATCTTCAATAAAAAAAATACAGGTAGGCTCAGTTTTGATTGAGTTGTCAGTTTGGAACGTAGGACTTCGACTAGCAGATCGGAGAATTTAAATGAGCTAGTAGAGTATGGTTTCAAAGCGTTTATTTAATTTGTTATAGCCAACTCAGGTCTATGATATGAAAAGTAGCTTACATAATTTTTACAAATCATGCTGGATACATTGCAAACACAAAGCAGATTGATACACGAATTTTCCCAACGTGGTGCTCTGTCTTTTGGGCTTCTTACATTCCTCATCACTTGCTCTTGCCTCTCGTTTTCATTTTCTCACTTCTGCTTGCGTTCATTCTGCGAATTCCGCGGCATTGTCGAAAATGTTTACCCGTTCACACTAAAACAATTTTTAAAAAATTTAGTTTAAACCACTGCGATATATTCTTTATAAATTTTAATAGATCTCATCGATAGCTTTAAAATGATACCAGGCACAGTCGTTTTGCAATCACGGTTGTCCACATAAACCGCGATATTGTCAAAAGTGTTCACCGGTTCACAAGAAAACAATTTTTAAAATGCTCAGTTCAAACCACTGCAAAATGTTCTCCGTATATTTGAAAACGGAGAGCGTCGCGCGCACTATGTATTGCGCAGTACGCGAATTGGTCTCCGTGCTGTTTACAAATATGCTAACATGATTAGTGTGCGACACGCATTTTAAACGCTATTATGATTTCAATTGGGACCTATTTTAGTCACAGGCGGTAGGCCATAAGTCGCCCCATATTATCCGCGGAGTTAGACGTAGTCCTCCGTCAAAAAAGAAAGTTTGGTGTCTTCATCTAGGATGGCCTGTCTTCCAAATCGTACCAGGAATCGAAAAGTCCTGATTCGGCGGATGACGCTGGTTGTAACAAACTTCTCTTCCAAACGGTATTTAGCACAGGGTACGAAAACAATTCTCCACTAGACAACTAGTGAGGATGAAATACAAAGACAGTACGGATATCTTTCTTCTCTTTTGCTTTCAAACTGACGCGTGAGAATTAAAAAAAATCAGTTCCACTTCAGGAACTCAATTCAGGAGATCATTTGCTGCTACGATGATGAAGAAACCCTAATTAGTTCAAAGTTTGAATGTCGAGAAAAAAAGCAAATTGCGTTTTCTTTTTCGTAGTGAGTTAACGGAAAGCGGGTGTTTGTGTTTTGAGACTAATATGGGACAGTAAGCTTCAGAATAATCCTTTCCTTCTGAAATGATCGTGAAGTTCACCGCACTTTCCTTATAAGTGTTTAAGTAGTGAAATGCCTAGCCGCAGAACTAATTCTGTTCATGGTTTACAAATATTA
Organism: Macrothele yani; assembly: GCA_039090855.1. Classification (NCBI taxonomy): domain Eukaryota; kingdom Metazoa; phylum Arthropoda; class Arachnida; order Araneae; family Macrothelidae; genus Macrothele; species Macrothele yani. The sequence goes on from CM076994.1 coordinate 145,672,131, forward strand.
AAAGTGGGAAAATTCATTACCTGACTCCAACAATTTAAAACACCTTCTGAAGTCAGAAGACAAAACATGCTAACATGAACAACAGATTTTTTGACAAGCACGTATTATCACTTTGAATATATTTGACGTGATATTCATGTCACAATTTCAAACGCATATACTACCCTAAAGGATTCTCAAAGTATTCGTAAGACCAGTAATGATTCCTCCTCCGATCAATACATACCCTTCTGAAAGCAAAAGATAATATAAATGCCTGATCCCAAATGCTGATTATCAACAGCACCTGAATCAATTTTATGCAACTATAATATAAGTAGTAGTCAACATCAACTATCGGTGCCTTTATCTTTTGTTGATTTTAAACAGGTATTACTTCCTGTTTTAACGTTTCGGGATTACCAACTTTGAACGAACCTTTGTGTAAGCATGATGGTTAAGTGGGACCTAAATTTTTGTAGGTAAGTGGAATTCTTCCACGAGACAAACTTTTAGCTGCCATTCACATGACTGCATTCGTTCAGTCTGTAATGCAAGAACAGATGGGCTCGAAAAGCTGCCGGTAATGACTTTTTCTTATATGTCATTTTTTCTTGTATGACTGCGCTTTTTTCTTATTTTAATATGTTAATAATGTTCCTCGCTTTGCAGAAAAAAGTAAAAAAACTCATTGCATTGTAAAAGGAAAAAGGCAGGTCGCTATTTTCTTTTTCACTTTTGTTTCCTTTAGCGAAGTATTTTTAGTGGTTTTCTCATAATGTTTCCTTCAAAGAGAAATTTCTGTATGTATTGTATTCTGCATATGATTTGTTGCTATTATTACATTGCGCGCAAGGATTTAATTAAATTGAAGCTTGCTTAAACCAAGCTCTGTTACCTTCTTTTCTGCTTCACATCCACATATATATTGAAAACATATTTACGTTCTTTGTTACTGTAATATTATTCTCATATTTCAATGTTTTTCTTATATTAGAAAGGGTATAATGAGAATACAAATGTGTTCGACTAAAAGGTTGTTTAGTTCTCTCTGATTATGTAAACATAAACCTTAGAAATGCATTTCGAGATGAGCGGCATTCTCATTTCTACGCAAATAATGTGTGTGGTGTGGCAGCTGAGGGATCAGGAACTTCGAGCATTTGAAGTCCGTAAACTTTCTCGAAGTCTGAATCTCATCAGCATGATAACGACAATTTCTAACGCTCTCATTTAGAAACGCTGTTTTTAAAATCTGTAAATGTCCAAGTATCTTAGACATATCATTTTTTTATAAATATGAAAGAGCAGCACTGATTCTACATAGAAAATGTAAATGCAATGGAACAAAACCAGAAATTAGATCAATTTTTCATAGCATGATTTTTTCTTCAGTTCCACCAGATCGGGATTGCAAATTTTAATTCTTTCACGAACTGATAAAAGGAATAAAATTTTTTCTTTACAGTACAAGCCAACCCTTTTACTTCCCTTGTGAAAGTGTAGACTGTGAAATCGCAGCACCTGACAGTTCTTTATGATAAATCAAAGGAAACTCAGGAGGGCAAGAGCTCTTCAGTAGTGAGAAATGCATGATGACACTAACAAAGCATATAAACAAGTCTACGGCACAAAGAGATATTTACGTGGAGCACATCATCACAAAGTAAAACTGCTTCTAGTGCTGACACACTCAGCTACACGTAGGTGTAGTTAGCGGATTAGTAAAACCGCAGGATAACCACCTGCTAAACACAAATCATTGCGTTATCTTCACTGGTTTTTCAGAGCTTCTGTTGTCTGCGCTTGTTTCGGGTATGCTCTAAAGACTTCATCCAATTTTGTCCCACATATTTTTATGGGCAAAAATTCTAGGAACTTGGCTTGCCACGATATCATTCCGAATCGTCACAGTAATTCTTGTGAGAAGTTTGTCGAATGTGGACGGGCGCTATATTGTTGAACCATTGTGCAAAAGTAACCCTTTTACTATTGTGGTAGCTACTGGTTTCGGGATGTGTGTGACATACCGCCAAGGAGTTTGGTTTCCTTATGATATATAAGTAATGATAGACTATCATATTCAGTAGTTATCCAGAATCGTGTACATCGTGTTGCATGAATTTTGACTATGACTCTTGGATTTGGGCATTAAAGTTCCGGCAGTAATTGGTCCTAGGCATAAGGGGGATTCTTTGCTATGGACCACATGATTCGGTTCTGTATGTCAATTGTCTCTTGCACCACACCACTTTGTACGGTTGTAACGATATTTATCTGCCACTGGTCAGAGAAGCGCATGCAAATCCGTCTCTACCAGTCGACAAGAAGTAAAGAAATAAAGAATCTACCGTTTCAAGTAGTAGTCTTTGACTTGCTGATAACGAGGATTCTGTACCTAGTCAACATACCAGGGCTTCCAAAAACAGTAGGTTTTGACGGCAACGGAACACGAACGTGGTAATCTCCGTACTGGGGTCGCCCAAACTGATCACTAGGCCAGAAAGATAGAGAGAGGCGTTCTGGCTTATATCCGCCATCGCCATACTTGAACTTCGATAAATTTATTTGCATATCCCAACATACAGTCCTAGCCTGATGTTTTGGAAACAAATCGGTAACCGTTTGTGCGTATTGTAGTTTCTATAGTAACAGTACTGCGCTGAACAAGTAGATTAACAATATGTCCTTAACTAACTAAAGAATTTGTAGAAACCACGTTTTGTCCTAGCAAATTCCCAGTTATAAGTATGAGGTTTGCAAGAAAGTATCTTAGCTCACTTCTGTTACTTTCTATAAAAGATTTTCCTTAAGTTCAACGAGATTTGAAATTTTTTGAAGTTCGTTAAAAACCCACCTGTCCCGAAAGTCCATAGCCGCTGTGCAAAAGTCATGATGTTCTTCTGTTTCATATCGTGATTCCAGAAATGCTTGTTACGCTCAAATAAGTGGCATGAATAATATAAGTATATTGATATATTTTCTGCGAATATTTAACCGTAATGTTCATCGTTTGCGACAAAAATCGTACATTCTATCGCACTTGAGTGACCTAATTCTTTTGTTGCTACAGTTTGACTCGTTCCGATTTTTCTCGAAAATTCCTTTAGTTTGATATTCCCTAGTTTTTTGGAATAACCACATCTTTTGAAAGCATTTATTAATGCTATATTTCTCACAGGAATGAAGAGTTGAACTGTCTGTCGTTGCGAAGGCCTTATTCGTTTGACAAATACTATTTTCACATAACTCCGCCTGATTCCGCGTACTTATATCTCCGTGGCAACACAGTAAGTCAAAACATAGTTATTTAAGCGCTCTCTGAACATCAAGTTCCCAGACATTGAGACGTTAGCCTTTTTCAGCCAAGCTATTCTGAACACTTAGTAAATAAAAATGATTTTTATTATACTTCATGGTCATAATGGAATTTTTTAGATCATCAAAATGGCATTTTTGAACAAATTTTAATCGCATCTCTGTAACTGGTACTATGGATCCTGTAAGAGAAATATTTGAATTTATTTGAAATCGTTAGATTTTAAATTTAAATTCTCAATCAAGCTGAGTGATCTTTCCAGAAATATTGCAGATTTTATATAAGATCAAAAATTGTTGGACATCTGCAGTCGCAGATAATCTGTTACTGTGTCTATTTATTTCTGTTAATTTTAGCGTGTATGTATCAAATCATACCAAATCAAACAGAAGTCATCTCTCTTTCCATGGTGACTTCTGTTTGATGTTCCTTGTCCACGTCAATTGTGTGTATTAATCATACCAAATATTTTTCTCTTTTATGCTGATGATGCACCATTGCACAAAATAAATTCTTTTTTTAATCACATTTTCCTCAAAATGTAGCATTTTTATGCTCATTTGATAGAGTGAGCTGGAGGTTTTGGTATGCGAACACACAAGAACTGTGCTGAACAACTACATTCATTAAATTAATAAAAAATATACGCATAATATTTACAGGTTCTGTTTGTCAAATAAACTGAAGAATAGAAACATACACGATCGTATCATAATAATATAACCATCCCCGGAATCACAGTGTACCCTCCCAAGCGCATCACAGAGTGCACGTGATAAGGTCAACCACACGGAGATATAAGCGGCCGGCCAGGACAGATGAGCCACAGTGCGTTGCGTGAGCACAATGGGCAGAGGTAGGGATTTGACGGATGTTCAAAAAGGAATAATCGTAGGCTACAGCGCCATATGGTGCAAGCATCTCAGAAACAGCAGATTTTTTGGCTGTTCACGAGATGCTGTAATAAAAGTGCACCAAGAATGGACCACTGGCTCATCGAGTACCTCCCGAAGTCATAACTGCGGAGTCCCAAAGACAATCGACCACAGAGCAGAACGTCGCCTCAGTCGACTGGTAAAGCACATCCGACGCGCAGCAGTGGAGCAATTGACAACGCAAATGAATTCTGCAGCACCCAGGTACGTGTCCCCGATAACAGAAGAGTGAACCCTGTTACGCGTGGGTCTCGGGAGTCGACGCTGCGTCAAGTCGCCCATGTTAACCCAGGTGCATCGGCAACGATGCCTGCGGTTCGCATGGGATCACTATTACTGGACAGTGAAAGACTGGAAAAAAGTTGCCTTCTCCGACGATTCGAGGTTTCTACTCCACAGAAGTGACGGGCGGTGGCGGATACGGCGTCAGACAAACGAGAAACAACATCCGGACACTCTTGTCGATCACGCACAGGCCGATGGTGGCAGTATGTATATCTTGGGGATGTTTTCTTGGTATGATCTGGTACCACTGGATACGCCCCTGAACGCCTGTTTATCCTCGCTGACCACATGCATCCCTTCATGTTTGACGTTTACCCTAGTGATGATGGTGTCTACCAACAGGACGATGCGCTCTGCCACGTCGCTAAGGGGGCATGTGAACGACAGCGATGTCTTCGTTCTCCCTTGACCGGCAAAATCGCCCGACCTCAACCCTATAGTGTACTTGTGAGACTATTTGGATCAACAGGTTCGACGTGATAACCCACAAACACTTCATATCCCGGATCTCAGTACCCTGCTGCAGTCCAAATGGGCACGTGTGCCTCGGGCAGCCTTCCAGAGCCTGATTGTGACCACGCAACGCCGTCTCACGGCTGTTTTCCGGGCCAAGGGTGGTTATTCCAGTTATTAAGTAGGCGGTCATATTATTCTGATACGACTGTTTATATATTATTTTAAGGATATATATCGCATTTGGGATTTGCATTCAAGGTACACACGATAAAGAAAAGTGTTTGCGAGAGGCGATTCAAAAACCATATTTTTAACTTCATTCTAATTACTGCTGTCCCTATGTCTTCTTAACGAAAATTTGTTTTCTGATGTCAAACAATACCTGTCTTGATACTTTTTTAAGGATTCGTCTTAGCCTACTTAGTAAAACTTATAAAATCCATATGATAAATTTCCTGAATGTTTAGTTAGTTCAACGAGGATGAAGATATTCAGTTACTATCATTTGAGACCACTAATGGGCAAAATTATAAATATAATAGAATGAATAGTTGTTTGTTCAACTTGCAGGCAGAACATAAATAGCTTTTTGAAAGCACGTGGGGAGGAGAAATATGCTTTCTTACCCTAACGTAAGCTAACTGCGATAGATGTTTTTCAATTAGGAAATGTTTGCCATATATTGAACCAACGAAGTTCTCAATTCGATTTTGATTTCTCATTTGCAGGACAGCAAGAACGCATTGCATTTTCGACGAAGAGTTACAAGTATAGAGAAACACCTCTTCGCTTTTTGGCGTATTTCCAAAGATGTAAAATTTTAATTTTACATATAAATATACTGTTTGTGAAAATCGCAACACCAAGAAAAAATTGCGCTATTCAAATGAAATTCATATCACAAACTGCTTATGTTACAGGAGATAACTAATTAAATTTGTAGAGCAATGCAAGATATTTTCGCTTCAAAACTGAGAATGGTGCTAAGCCACCTGAAGTAAAAATAACAGCATCTACACGGCGTGGCATTGAATAGAAAATAATTTTATATATCGTATTGGGAATAGCCTGCCAGGCTACTTCTATGCCGGACGAGAGTCATTTGTGGTGATTGAAGGAGGCGCTTCATGGGCCACGTAGCTAATCTACCATGTCCCTGCCATGTTCGATCGGGGACGAATCAGGCGAATGTGCAGACCAGGGAAGAAGCGGTATCTGTCCTGCATGTTATAGATCTTGGAACTTCCATGTTCACATGTGGCCGACCATTATCCTTTTGAAATACAGCGCCAGGATAACTCTGAAGGAAGAGCATCACATCTGTCTCTAAAACATCGCTGATGCGGGAGATCTTAGTGATAAATGGGTTTTTTCTCGTCGCGGCGCTCCGCTGTAATAATGGCACACAGAACCGCAACAAGGGCCTCTGTAAATCTTGGAGAGAAGCCACTTAGTCCTGTGTGACATTAGCGAAAAGGTCCCAACTCACTGGGTTTTGTTCCTTAGGTGAATTACCACCTGGAACCTTAGGTGAATTACCACATTCCTTAGATGAATTACCACATTCCTTAGGTGAATTACCACCTAGAACCATGAGCTGTGGGCTAATCCTCCTCACTGGTGTACTTTGCCGATTACAAAGTTTCAAAGAATTACTATTCCGGACTTTCGTGTGGAATATGGTGGACCTACCACACTTGAGAAAGATGGTCCACCACGGAAACGATATGGAACTGGAAAACGGAGAATGAGAAAGAGATCCCGGCTGAGTGAGTGCAAGATTCGTTTATGGAACATTAGAGGAATAAATGGAAAGATGAATGAGGTGATTGAAGAAATGAATAAGTACAAATTGGATGTACTGTGTGTGAGTGAAACTCAAAAGAAGGAAATTGGGATAAAAGAAGTGAATGATACGGTGAGAGTGTGGTCTATAGTGTTGAATAAAGTTAGGGGACAGGCTGATGTAGGTGTTATTTCATGTGAAAAGTTGAAGAACAATTTGATTCATTATAGCTGCATAAATGAGATAATCATTTGGATTCGTCTGAAAATGAAACTTCAGAGAATAATAATTGTTGTACTGTATGCTCCTTGGGACTAGGAACCTTCTGATAGGAAGGAAGATTTTTGGAATGAGCTAAAAGCTGTTTTGAGCCAGTTTGGTGCTAAAAAGAAAGTTATACTAGCAGGGGGTTTCAATGCTAGAGTAGGTGTGCAGAATGCAATTTCTGACAATGTTCTGGGTAAGTTTAATGACCCTTATGTGAATGATAATGGTGAAAGATTAATTGAACTCTGCATTGAGAATGGTTTGTATAATACGTTTTTCAACCACAAGTATATCCACATATGTAGTTGGGAAGATCGTACTCTTGGTCAAAAGAGTGTGATAGATTTTGTTGTATATGACCAGCGTCTGAAACACTTAGTTGTTGAAACTCGTGTGATGAGAGTTGCGGATGTTGGCTCTGATCATTGTTTGGTGGTGTCACAAGTGAAAATGAATGTTTGTTGGAGGAAAAATAATAGGAAGAGGCCTAAGATGGAACAAATAAAGATAGATAGGCTCCATGAAGATCATCAGCGTTACTCTAACTTACTGAGAGAACAACTGAAGGAGCTGAGGTCTTGAGAGAGAGATGTAGAAGAGAAGTGGGAATGTTCTAACAACTGTGTTGTCACTGCTGCTGAAGAGGTCTGTGGCACCACAATAATTGTAACAACAGAGGTGATGCTTGGTGGAATAGTGAGATTAAAGAAGCAGTAAAGAGAAAGAAGGAAGCCAATATGGGGATGCTGCAAGGTAGAGTTTCTGTGGATGAATATCGCTGTAAGAAACGCGAAGCAGCTAAGCTGTTTCGCCAGAGTAATACAAAAGATAGGAAGAAGAGGGTGGAAAGGCATGAAGTGGCTTTTTGGACAGATAGGACTTTCTGGAAATACGTGAGACATAGGTAAAATAGGTGAAACAAAGTTGTGCGTTGTGTGAAGAATAGGATCAGGGAAATGATATGGGAGTCCAATGAGTTAAGCGAAAGATGGGGTAAATATTTCTGTGAGTTTTTAGATCAAGAAAGCAAAGGTGATTCAGAGGCAGAAGCAGATGATGTCACAGTGAAGGATGGAAACAAAGGAGGAATCTCAAGAGAAGAGTTGTGTAAAGCTCTAAATTATCTTCAGAATGGTGAGGCTCCGGGAGTTGGTGGCATAACGGCCGAGATGTTGAAATATGGTGGTGACTCTGTAACTGATCGATTAACTGAAATTTGCCAGTTGTGCTGGGAGTTAAGAATGGTCCCTCGAGATTGGAAGGATGCTATCATTGTTCCCTTGTATAAGGGAAAAGGTAATCAGACTGGCTGGAAGAACTATCGTGGTATTAACCAACTGAGTCTGCCAGGGAAAATGTTTGATAAGATCGTTATTTAAAATGTGTGGGGTCTTACATCAGAGAAAGTGTAGGATGTTCAGAGTGATTATATTCCTGGTAAAGGCTGAATTAACCAAATTTTTGCATTACGCATGATGATTGAAAAGTATCTGGCTGTTGGTAAGAAAGTTTTTACTGCCTTCATAGATTTAGAGAAAGCATATGACACAGTAAATAGGACACCTTTGTGGAAGGTGTTGAATGAATATGGTGTTGCTGGGAATTTACTTAATAGAGTGAAAGCCATGTTTGCTGGCAGGAGAGCTTGTGTACGAGTAAACGATGTCTTATCAAAATGGTTTACCATTGGGGCAGGAGTCAAACAACGTTGTGTAATGTCACCATGGCTGTTTAATATATTTTTGGATGCATGCATGCGTGATGCCACGATGAACAATACTGGTTTATGTCTTGGTAATACCCGTGTGAGCAGATTGTTGTATGCTGATGACACAATCCTGCTGAAAGAGTGTAAAAGTGAGCTGCTGTCCTGGATGTACGAAGTTTGCATGAAATTCAAACAGTATAAATAGGGGGAAAACCAACGTTATTGTTTTTGAGTGACGAACTCTTACTACTGAACACATGAAAGAATTGCAGGATACACGTAAACTGAGTACCGACCAGCAGTATTTACTAAAAATCTGTTGCGCCGTGTCACACGGAGACTGTGATGTTTAGCCTTTCTAGAAGAAATCCAGGACCACTGTCACAGTCGCGGGGGCTGACGACAGCTAACAGAGTCATGCGCCTCTATGCCACCACTCAAAACCCATCACAAACTTTGATCTGTGTTGCCAACTACATAATGAAGGTATATGTCTCGGACTGGTTTTCCGTAAAAGAGAAGCCTTCTTGCCCAGAAGAGGTCAAACACTTTTGGAAACTGATCAACTTATCGCGCTTCGTGGATTTGAAGTGCAAAGTAATCATTGATGCAGTGATCAACAGAAACGCGTTCTTCAGTCATCCAGAGAATATATTGCTAAGTATGATTGCGGACGAGCGCACTCACCTTAGAGCTCTTGGATGAAGAAGAATAAAGAGAGCTAGACAGCAACAAATCAATGATGTCATAAGATAATTTGAAGTGCCGCGGTTAAATTTGGATACTAATGAATATTATAAGATGATCGATTGGACAAAAACGCGTCTTACCGAACCACCCCAGACAAAACACATTTCAGACGAAGATCTGGATCGACTAATCGTAACTTCTGTCGCATCTGGCGAAGAAATAACCAAATTTCCCTGCCACACGCAAGCTGTGGAACGTTGCGGGAAACTGGTGGCCGAAGCAGCTGCCTCTGTGTGTGTATTTGACGCTAGACATTCGTTCATAATAGAAACAATTGCATCGCGGCAATTAATGCCACATTTTTCGAGTAAAGCGGATTACTGAACAAGATATACCAGGTAGAAATAAAATTCTGAGCTGGAGGGAGGGTGGGCGGATATCGATGTGTAGCCACCTCCTCGTGGTGAGTTCTGGATTGTTTCCATATGTGGCATTGGAAGCAGGCGAAGAGTTACACGCTATAAATTGCAAAGCACACTGAGTATACTACACATACACACGCATGGTGCACTCAGAACAGTGCAATTTTCTAAGGATTTTTCCGATGCCCTACATGCCAGGATGCCTTTACCTAGCCTACGGGCCAAATGTGGGGAAAATAGTGAACTTCGCGTGCAGTGCGGAGATATAGCATATTGATTAACTTCAAAACTTTTTTTCACTGTTATTGGGAACACTAAAGGACACTTTTCGCCCTAGGGGTTACTCGATTTCAATTAAAAAAATTCCATCCGTTTTTGCTTACGGCTCAACCAGATTGGAAAAACGCGAACTTAGTGTGCCGTGCGGAGATGTAAGATATTGGTCGATTTCAAAAAAAATATTTTGTTATTCTTGTTGACTTAAATGGCAATTTTTTCGCACTAGGCGATAAGCAAATTGAAAAAAACGTTTTTTCCGGCCCATACTGTTCGTCGTGAAGATTCTGCACTCCCGAGTGAACCGTTGAAGTTGCCTACGACCAAATCAAATCATTAATCGAAACTGACCCGCATAATACGATCCGAGCAATTTCACATGTTCTGCCGATATCCAGCCGCACAGTTTCTTTGCATTTTGCAAAGTTTGGATATGCGAAATGCCTTTTTGTTTCAGCCTCGCAATTTGAGAGAAAAAAATGTTCTCGATCGCATATCTATTCGTGATTTACTGTTCAAACGCATAGGAACTATGTCTGAAATAAATGCTTACGAGCGATGAGAAATGCATTCTCATACCAACTCGGAGCAGAAAAGATTGTGAAGGAGGAATAGGAGCCACTATTAACCGCTTCAAAAGGCCGGTTGGCATCCTTAGATGGTAATGCTCTGCGTGTGATGGAACTGGAAAGTTTATCACGAGCAACAAAACGGTCAATTCTGATAGGTACTGTTCGAATTAGATCAGCTGTAGGCCGCTGTTGATGACAAACGTCCGGAAATGGTCTCCACGAAGGTCGTTGTCTTCCACCAGAGAAACGCTAGATTTAATGAATCTTTGATCAAAAGTAAAAAGTGTTGTAATTTGGCTGGGATCTCCTGTCTCAGTCTGACTATTTACCCTACCTTGAGCCTTTTGGTCTTCATTTATTCCCGGCTCTGAAGATCTTGCTCAATTGTAAGAACTTCGCTTCTTTGGAGGCCTGCAGAAATCAACTCGACTACCTCTTTGCCTGAAACGTTCTGGGCGGGAGAAATCCGAATTAAACAAGATAGATTTCGCAAAGCACTAAAAAAAAGTGCTTAAATTACTAAATAAATGAGCAGGAGTATGTAAAATTTTTGCCTTTCACTTTTAGCTACATATGAAGAAAGACATTTTACCCATTCCAGTGGTAATATGTCTTTTCTATTATACAGTACATACGTCTATATTATGAGAAAAGACATTTACATGTGAGTATATTATAGAAAAGACATATATATATATATATGTATGTATATATATGTTTATTATATACGTCTATATTATGAGAAAATATATTTTACCAATTCCAGTGGTAAAATGTCTTTTCTATTATACATAAGTCTATATTATATTATATTATATTATATTATATTATATTATATTATATTATACGTCTTCCCTAGCTACCCATGTAGTTGAAAAAATTAAACTTTTTTATGGAATTCCAGAAAATTTATATATATGTAGAGTACAAGGTATGTCCAATGCTTTGCTAGAAGGAAAGGAAAGATTAATTCTACAATAAAAATCGTGAGTTGGTCTGTTTCGTGTAAATAATTGGAGAAGACGTGAGACATTGATGCTGAAAATGTTTCACATTGATTTCACAGGAACGTATTTTAGGTGAGCAATTTTCAAGAAGAAAATTAAAAAAACTGTCGGAATAAACATGCCTGACAGGTAAAGAAGAATGATATTGGTAATAAATTCGAATTAAAAGAATTAAATCAAAAAGAAAGGTAATCAAAGGATCGTACATTTTACTGGATATAACCAGTTGCACTTGTATAAGAACAGTCTTACGGGAAAATATTATGATTTTTTGTTACGTTTATTCATTGCTTTTCTGTAACTGCTAACTTATCATTAAAAATCTTTTTCGTTTATCTTACGTACTTACATTCTTCTCATTTAATTGTCATTAAAATTCACAGTTTTGATACCAATAACTTTTAAAATTAAGTAAAAAGTGCTTTGATTTGTCAAATATCATTCTTGAAAAAAAGAGTGCAGCTCTGTATTCTGCATTTGGTAACGCATTATGAAAAACAGTTCCCTAAATGGTTTTCCTTCTGCAAGTTGCAAATAATTTTCTTTGTTTTACAACAGAACGCCTGACCACTGCCTGCGCACGTGTTATTTAGGTGGGTAATTATGTGTATTCATTATGTTCAAATTGTTTTTGTTGACTTTGTGCCTAGGTGTCAGCTTTCGAAGCTCCTTATCGCTTAACAACGTAACGATTTGTTTTGGAAAGAAGTGAGCAAAATGTTTCTTTAAAATGAAAAGATGAATTGCTTTATAAATTTAAAGGCAGATTACTTGCATTTGTTTAGGTTTAAGGATGACTATTTAGTTTAAATTTGTAAATTCTCAAGTTTACTTACTGCGATTAGTGTGCTTATTTTAATCTAAACTTCTCATTCTGGTGAAAAGCATTCTTTTCCTGAACTCTCGAATGTACATAATTTTTTATACTTTTGATTTGCGTTGATATTTATGTCAAATGGGTAGATAAATTGCGTTTGATTTAATCAGCTAACGCATTTTAATTTAGCTTAAACAAATCTTGCTTTTAAAAGAGCAAAGCAGGTTTTGTGGTATATAACTAACAGATTCTTAATCTCAAAGTGTGGAATGGAAATGTTTGTTCACCCAAACAACTGCATTTTTATTTCTTCTTTTCTTTTCTTTTCTTAGTTCCGTAAGTGACCCAAAATATGTACAGTACAGCCACTAAATTATTTATTTTCAAATAAACTGTCATTTGTAATGTTGTAATTGCATCGAAAATCATGTCGATAATTTTGACGACTCAACTTGATCTGAATATGCTCCTATGTCCCGTACAAAATAATGGAAAAGTACGAGAAAGATCTTACGCACCATTTTGTTTTCTTTTATACTAGCCACTACCAGTCGAAAATGAAGTGTTTTTAACAATGTTAAATTAAATTAATTCATCAGCTGCTTAATTAACACTTATAATTTGGTGAATAGGCGTTATTCATATTGTATAACACACGTAATCATATGTATCGATAGCTAAGAGATAAATATTTTTGACGTCACGCCTAACTTTTCGTGTTTTGAGGAAGAAGCCAGAGATAGGTAACAGATTCCTGGATAAAATTTATTTAACGTGTGGACGTACGTGAGGTAATACATTTCGTGTTATTATTATAAATGGTTATATTGAGTTGGTACGAATGAAATGCCCGGCGCGAACGAGTGGTGGAGACAGGCTCCCACCACAGTGGAATGGTATTAAGTTGTTGCGGGTATTAAGTCACAGAGTTACTATAAATAGCTAGCACGTGTCTGAAGAAAAGGTTCAGGCGTGGTTATTTTGGACGTAACGTGGCTTGCAAAAGAAACATGCAGACGCCGGATTTGAGAGTAGTCTTCCTGTATGAATTTAAACTGAGCCATTCTACAGGAATTTCCGCTCGAAACGTTAACAAAGCGTTTCGAGAGAATACAGCCAACGAACGAACCACTCGGCGATGGTTTGTGAAATTTCGGAGCTGAGAAACGGGCCTACAAAACGAAGCACGTGGTCACAGACTTCTTGCTATTTCTGACGATGTTCTGTTACGTGTGGTTAAAGTGGACCCCCGAAAAACGTGTCGTGAGACAGCTGCAGAGGTAGGTGTCCACCACATGACAGTTGTTCGGCGTCTGGCTGCTCTGGGTATGGTAAAAAATCTGGACATGTGGCTGCCGCATGAGTTGACAACTGCCAACAAGACTAGGCTTCTGGAAGTCTGCGCCTTCCTGCTTGTCAGGAATAAACAGGAACCTCTACTGCATCGAATTGTCACCTGCGATGAGAAGTGGGTCCTATATGGTAATAGGAAACGATCTGCACAATGGTTAAGCAAGGCGCAGCCTGCTGGACAACATCATAAGCCACGCCTACACACCAAGAAGATGATGTTCCTTGTCTGGTGGTCCACAGCCGGGATAATTCATCGGAGTTTCTTGGGAAGAGACAAAACCATCACTGCAGAACGTTATTGTGCTGAATTACACCAGATGCACCGGAAATTGCTGCAGAAACAACCGGCTTTGGTCAACAGAAATGGAGTTCTTTTCCAGGACAACGGCTGCCCTTATGTCGCACAACGAACGATACTGACACTAAGTGCTTTGGGTTATGAAGCACTGCCTCATCCTGTCTATTACCCGGACTTGTCTCCGACAGACTATCATCTGTTTCGTCGTCTGGCTCACTTCCTGTCTGGGAAGCAGTTCACGACAGACAATGCGGTTCAACGTACGGTGGATGCCGAGGGTGATTATTTTTCCTAGGTAAGTTGTCCTAATTTTCCGTTCTTGCAGTCCAAGTGTGCTGGTCCTTTGCCGGACATTTCATTCGCAGCAACCCAAAAATTAAATGAAATTAAACTTACACACTATTAAGTTAAAATCATCCACAATGAATTCATGCACAGGAAAATAAATAAGCGAATACAGGAATACGTGGGTTGCCCTGTGTCGAATCAATTCTGAATATTCAGTTCTGCAGAGAATGAGACAATTGTAATACTAAAATAACGTTTACTAATAGCACGCGTTGACCTGTATTCAGCGCATTTATTGACCTATTAAAAAAGTAACAGGATAAACGTTGCTTAATTATTTAACAATCCATGCATTTGTTGCTCAGATGTTGTTTATGAGGGACACAAGTGAATGAATATCCGTAACGTAGCGTTTTCCTGCTTCATGTGTTTGAGACGAGTTTGATCACGTGATGTAACGCTGGTCTCTGCCGAGATATCAGAATACATCAAATGAGCTGATGTGACAGCAACAACTGTGACAAACCGGTTTTTGTAGCTACGGCAATAAAGCACAACATCTGCGTGCGGAATTACAATAGTAATTATAAATGAGAATAAACGCGTTTCTTAAGTGAAACAATCTACGCAATTCCAAGGCGACGGAAAAATTGTGTCCGTCAACAAGCATTACCATTGGCTTTTTAGTAACACCACTACACAACATCATGCACGAGTAAAAAGCTTTGTATCAACATTACATCACGGCTTTATATTACAATATATATTATATTATATTATAATATTTGGCGTTACCAAGCTTTTGCACGTCAACCAGACGGCTTTATCAAGGAAGTTAGGCAGAAACTGCAATTGGAATAACAGAACGCTTTAACAATTTGAATGTGGTGACTTGACTTGACAATAAATAGATACGACGTTATATTCATTTAAAGATATTGTGCACCCGGTATCCTGGTAGGGAGAAGGCGTTACTTGAAGAAGTGGTTCCAAATTCGTGGCAACTCGAGTGAGACGCTATCATTGCAAGTATCACTGTTGGTAATGATCTCCAAGGTTTCCGAATGGCTGTATATATAGGGGTGCAGTAGGTAACTAATTTCTTTATATCATCGCACATAGAAGCAGCGGGCTTGAATTTGATTTCTCTAGAGAGGGCCGTGGCTACTTTACCGTATTTTGTGTTTCTTTTATGCTCGTTGACTCTGATTCCAAATGAACGCTTGGTAATTCCAATGTAGTATCGTTTAGAGCCGTCCGGATATTGTAGTGGGATCGCACATATTGTACGGGGATTTCCAGCGAAGCAGGTGTCTATGCGATCCCCTAAAATATCCGGACGGCTCTAAACGATACTACATTGGAATGACGAAGCGTTCATTTGGAATCAGAGTTAGCGAGCATAAAAGGAACAGAAAATATGGTAAAGTAGCCACAGATCTATCCAGAAAAGTCAAATTCAAGTCCGTTACTCCTATGTTACATGACATAAAGAAATTAGTTACCTACTCTACCTCTAAATGTACAGCCATTTGGGAAACCTTGGAGATCATTACCAACAGTGATAATTGCAATGATAGCGTTTCCCTCGAGTTGCCATGAATTTGGAACAGTTCTTCAAATAACGTCTTCTCCCAACGAGGATACCGCGTGCGCAACCAACATGATATCTCGTATCTTCAAATGAATACAACGTCATATTTATTTATTGTCAAGTCAAGCCACCGCGTTCAAATTGTTAATGTGTTCTATTAGTCAAACTACAGTATCCGTCTAACTTCCTTGAAAAACCCATCTGGTTGATGAGCGAAAGTTTGGAAACGCTTATTTATATATTTCTTCCACAATAAATAAGATCACTAGTATAGTTTTACTAGTTTCTAATAGAATTGGCGTTTAGAAAATAAGTATGCGCCAGGGAAGACGGGAATTACATGAAAAACTTTTGAATTTTACATCCGGAACGAATTCGCCTAATACGCATAGTAAAAATTAAAATACAGAGACAAAATGCAAATATATACTTACGTTCGCTTAGAGAAAATTATGGGTAAGGGAAATTGCGGAAAACATGGAGAATCGTGTTTATGTTTACACCAATCCATTGCACAAATAGTTTCCTGAATAAATATTTAGCAGCAAAGATATTAGATTCACGTCTAGACAGGAAGACGAAAAAATACAAGAAACAGGTCATTCCTTTATGCAAGTCTCTTCTAAAAATCGCGTATGCAGTTTCATCGGCATCGGTTTCAGAATAAATCGTAGCTGCCATATTTTCTGTTTCTTGCAAGTAAGCTGACAGGCAATATAGGCGAGTGTTAAAAAAAATGAAGCAAAAAGAATTTGACCATATCAGCAAAAGCAGCAAAATTCAAAGCATGTCTGAGAAATCAGGTGGGTATATATGATTTCCTTTTGTAAATAAATTCACCAGTAGAAAATGTGTTTAACAGAACATATCCAGAGCTCTGGTTTTTTCTTTGCCAAGTAAATTTCCTGTTCTAAACGCATATGAGCTGTCATGCACCTAGTTATTATGCTTCGCGTTTTGATAGAAAATTTGCCTGTTTCATATGTACCGGAAACGACATATATCCACGCTCCATGTTTTAGAAGGGAATTTGGTTTGTTCAAAAAATTTCTTAGAAATCATGAACCTCAGATTCTCTTTTTTCTTCAAGGGCAACTGAGCAGACATTAAAATGTTTAAGTATGTATTTCTTCAAATACATTTCTCTGTATAAAATTCATCTCGTAGAATGTGTACCTGCAGCTTACGATTCACTTTACAAAACATACAAAATATGAAATGATTTCATCGAATTATTGTAAGTGGATGCTGTTAGTACGGTGACAAAAATGAGAGAAATAATAAATCTACGGGCTGTTTTTGTCTTTTAAGCAAAGAAATGAGAGAGAAGGCCTACAGAAAATATATTTGGAAGAAATAGTATTTGTTATTTGTGTCTGGTAAATAAATTCCCATGTTCAAAGTTTATCTTCCAGAACATGCACTTATACACTATCTACCAACAAGTAATTGGACACCCTTGCAATCGACGATATCTGCGGCCCTGATTCACGTCACGGCGACGGCCGTTAAATATCGTGTGGGGAACAACAACGCAACCAGTCGCATGCAAGATGACACGCAGTTTGGAGCTCTTTGATTTCGAGAAAGGTGTAATAGTCGGGTATCACAGAAATGGCCGATCCATATGTGACATATCCAGCGAGTTGAAGTACCCAAAATTGACAGTGGCCTACGTGATTGGCAAGTGGAAGATGAGAGGTGACTGTCGGAATGTGTCCCGACCCGGCAGACCCACAAAACTGGGAGTTAGAGAACGACGGGTGATGACCAGAGAAATTCGGAAGAACCGCACCAAATCGATGGGCCACATCCGCGAGGAGTTTCAACAGGCATCCGGGAGTGTTCGTTTGATGAATACCATCCATAAGAAACCCCATCTGCTCGGTTATCATTGACGTGCTGCCGCCCACAAGCCTTTGATCACCAAGTCCAATAGCGCTGCTTGGCTAACGTGGTGCAAAGAACGTCGACGGTGGACCGTTGAACAGTAGAAACAGGTTCTCTGGAACGACGAATCAAGGTTCGCCCTCTACCGTTCGGATGGCAGGGTCTGGGTTTGGCGTCTGCCTGGAGAACGCCTCCTGCCGGAATGTACTGTTCCAACTGTGAAGTTCGGCGGCGGTGGAATTATGCTGTGGGGTATTTCTCCTGGTATGGCACGGGACCCTTGGTCGCAATTTCTGGTAGACTCAACGCCGAGACCTACTGCACCATTTTGGATGACCATGCGCTTCCTACGTTGTGGCAGTTTTACGGGGTAGACCCATGTTACTTTCAGGATGACAATGCCACCTGTCATGTTGCGAGGTTCAGAATGGCTTGGTATGATGACAATGGGGTTAATCGAATGGACTGGCCTGCGCAGATCCCGGACCTTAACCCTATCGATCACCTCTGGGGCGAGTTGGAGCGTCGACTTAAGGGGTGCCCCTACCGTCCGAAATCGGTGAAGGAACTGACCTGTCTTCTCCAAGCCGAGTGGAAGAAAATACCGCTAGCCGTCGTACAACGCCTGGTTGAGAGTATGCACCGGAGGGTCGCAGCTGTAATCGCCGCTTGTGGTGGCTCCGTCACCTATTAAAGGTGAATAAACTTCGTTTTCCTTTGCTATCACAGCTGTCCAATTACTTGTTGGTAGATAGTGTAGTTTGCTGTTGTAAGAAAATTGCTCTTTTCAGAATATACCTTGGAGCATGTATACATTAAAAGGATTTTACTTTCTGTATGTAATAATATTTCTTTCAAAATGCAACTCACAAACAGGGAGAATAAAACATGGATGGCTTACCAGGAAAGTATGCGATTGTTTTAGTCTTTACGTAGTTCGTGCCTGGTAATTCCAGAAGACATTCAAACACTGTGGCGTCATTTTTCGCTAAATCACTGATTTTAAACGTCCGATACAAATATACATCGTAGGCACTGTTTAATTTTTCTGTCAAGACAGTCCTGGCATCGTTCACAACCTGAGACGGTCTGCCGCTGCCCGGTCTCACATATAATTTCATGACGGGGCGAGGAAACAAAGTTTTGGCGTCACAGGTCACGTTCAGCAGGCCGGAACTTAGTTCCACGTAGGACAAGTCGAATTCTCTCTCCGGGACTGAAAAACAAGAACAGAAAGTTAGTTCAGGGAGAAAAAGAGTTTACAGATTCAAAAATCTTGAAACAAATGAATCATATGATTCAAACAAGTTTGCGTAATGAACACTTTCATGAAGTTGCACGCTCTGAAATAGCGAAAAGAAAGAATCGCTCTACAAAACTTTGTATGCGGCGCCCTCTGATTATTATAATCGTTGGAAACTTTTCCCAACGTTTCTGCTTGTTGGTCTCTGTTATGACATGTACCATGTTTGAGATGACAGGAGCGGTATAAAAGGCATTGGCGCCCTCCACATGCGAATAATTGCGCGCGCAATGCGAAAACTGCGAAACCTCATATGAGGTACGTAGTCCCCGTGCGCAAGACTACTTCGGGCATCATATGAGGCGCGTCGCTCTCAACAGGTTAAGCACACATTTCCTTTTTCTTTTTTTTTTTTGGGGGGGGAGGTTAAACGACCAATTGCCTGCCCCTAATTCAGTATGTCTGGTTCTAGGGAAAGTGGAGATCCAATGCCGTAAGAAAAACAAACCACCCATGTCTCAATTGGGATTCGAACGCGAACCCATTTCAGACGAATAATTAGAAGCCAACACTTCGTACCACTTGGCCATCGACACATCACACCGGACATTAAACGGTCATCAGAGCAAAACATCATACCCCAAATCCCGTCAAACCATAGGTTTGTTCAGGGGTCCACTATTTAATTTCTTCGTAAAAGGTACCGTTACCAACATATTCAGTTGTTTCTCACCGAGGAAAGTGGCAACAAGTAATTCTCAGGGGTTTCGGCTTGCGTCTCACTGTTTACTTGAAAGAGATATATTTCCCTGCCTGTTGTTCTTTATACATCGATTAGCCATTACATTATGACAACCACCAACTTAGAGAAATGAGCGCGCCTGCAGACCGAACGGTGGCCCAGGTGAAGTTCACAGAGCAGTATATACACAACCCGAGGACCAGCTGTCTGTTAGTAGAGTGTTCGGATTCAGAATGGGAAAAGCTGCCGATTTATCGGAGTTTGATAAAAGACAAATTGTGGATGGCACGACGCCTCGGAACTACGATCTCGGAAACAGCTCGGCTTGTGGGTTCTTCGCATGCCGCTGGAGTGAGTACGAATCAAAAGCGGTATACAGATGACCAAACGATGAACCGCCGTTCGCAACTCATTAATGCCGGAGAGGAGCTGAGATTATCGCGCATTGTTCAGAGCGACCGCAGGGCCACACTGGAACAAATCACCTGAAGCTACAACAGTGGTGATCAGGGTAATGTGTCACAGCACACCGTTCATCGCAGCCTTCAGCGCATGTGCCTTCTTAGCCGAAGACGAAGCAGGGTCCCCATGCTCACTTCACGCCATCGCCAACAACGCATGAAATGTGCCCAAGAACATCGAGATTGGACCGTGGATGATTGGAAGAAAGTGGCCTGCTCTAACGAAACAAGATTCCTGGTGCATCACTTTGACGGCTGAGCGGGGATGCGCCGATTACCAACGTAGGCTTTGGCACCTGAATGCACTGTTGGGCCGAAACAGACCGGCGGCGGTTTTATGCTGCGGGAGATGTTTTCTTGGGACACTTTAGGCCCAATTATCCTAATAGCACAATACCAGACAGCTTTCAGGTATCTGAGCAACGTTGCAGACCAAGTTCACCCATTCATGGAAACTGTGTTCCCTGCTGGTGATGGCCACTACCAACAGGATACTGCGCCATACCACATTGCCAGAATCGTCAAGGAGTTGTTCGAGGAACTTTCTGTTAATGCTCTGTCCTTCAACTTCACCTGTGATGAACCCAATCGATTATTTCTGGTTCAACTTGGAAAAGCGGGTTCGCGCTAAATCACCCTCCCCCCAAATGTACGGGAACTGGAGGACCTGCTGTTGACATTATGGTACCAGATACCCCAGGATACCTATCGCCACCTCGTCGAATCGATGCGTCGCCGAGTGGCCGCTGTTTTGTGGGCTAAAGGGTGTCCTTCAGCTTATTAGGTAGGTGGTCATAATGTAATGGCTCGTCGGTGTAGATTTGTGTTCGTATTTCCGAATACTACAGCTATCTGCTTTTGGAAACCACCATAACTGCTTTCAGGATTCAAATTGCTCCACTAGCTTCTACATAACAAGTGCGTCTGAGAGCAAACAAAAGAGAGATCACTAGTAAGCTATTTTCATGGTGCCAGTGCATCGGCTACACCAACAGCCATAAACATGCTATCTTCGAAGGAAAAGACGTTTATCATTTTCCTGAGGATTTCTTGCGACCATAATTATTGATGCAATTCTTGGTATGTATCCCAAATTAGTGAAAACGTCATCACAAACCATCGTGCAATAATTTTGCAACCCGCTGTACGAAGCACAGCACTTTGCACCCATCCAATACTTCCGCTTGTTCTTGTCAAGCTATATACATACGGGATATCATTTCTGCTTATTTCTAAATATCGTAACTCGTAGCATCAAATTGCATAGCATAACTCAGCACAATGTGTGCATATATTACAAAATATGTAATTTGAAGTTACAGGAAAAACAAACAAAATTCTAAATCTAGAATATTCTCACACGTTCTTGTTGTTTGCTCTCAAAAATCACAATTTGCTTAATGTATTATATTTGGGTGAAAATGAGGTAGAGAAAGTTCCTCAATTTCATTTATTTATTATATTTTCGCAATTTGCTTAACTTATTATCTTCCGACAAGAAACTTACTTAATTTATTCACTTTGGATAAAAAAGCGAAAGAGTACAGTTAAAATTCGTTTCATAACACGCTCAAAAATGTTTGACGCATACTGTATTTTAATGTTCCTTACTAATTTCTTTTTCTTGCGTAAATTATTAGTTGCACTTTCATCCTGACCGGCACGTCGAAAACGGCAAGTGAATTCATACGTTTTGCCAACCACTAACAGCTAATCAGAACGTAAATAAAAGCGATATGCTCTCGGAGAAAGCGTGAGCGATTCTTTTTTTGATTGGAGGTTTAACGACCACCTTGAGCATATAAAGCAGTCGCCCGTCCCTAATTTAGGGTCACTGGTTCCAGGGAAGGGGAGAGCCAGTGCCGTAAGACAAACACAACATCCATGCCTGACCGGGATTCGAACCCGGACCCCTTACGGACGAATGATCAGAGGCCAGCGCCTTAGACCACTGCGCCACCGGGGCGGCCGTGAGCGATTATATTACACAAAAAGTGATAGTTTGTAAGAATTCGTATTCGCAGTGAAGCTTGACGGACAGAGCCAGAGCATCGACTGTTTCATCGAATAGTTTTTAGCTCATCCACATTCTCGCTAGCAACTATCCAACAGGCGTCACTTCCATCAGCTGTGGTCCCACCTTTCGTCAAACACTGCACTTCGACTTGAGGAAGGGAACCTACGTACATTCCAGCCATTGTGTCAATTACCACTGACTTCTAACTATCATAAATAGCCTCGGGAAGAGTGTCGGAAACGAGACACCTCAAATACATAATCGTAAGTAGTTTTCAGGGATGTATCCGGCTTTTGCTTGGGGCCAGATGATCGATGCATACACGAGTGTCCACTCGTGTATGCACCGTAGCGTCTTAAGATCCATCAAACGGACCTTAAGACTCTATGTACTCTAGAGCGACCTTAAGACGCGACTCCATAGCGTCTTCAGGTCAATGAAATGGACCTTAAGACGCTATCGAGCAGGATTGTGCACGCTCTACTAGGGTCATGCTGTCAGGTGTGAACATTTGCGCTAAGCGTTGGTATTCGTCAGCGACGATCTGACCAGTTGCCACTATGTCGCCGAGACTGTGAAACGAATCGCTCTCTCACCTTTCTTACTGGGATTCCTGCCACCACGTTCCAGCAAGATAGGGCCAACATACACATCCTTTCCTCTGAATGTATTCGTGGTTTCGAAGCACTAATTCGAACAACCAGGTCCCTCTAGTTCGCCATAGTCGAACATATGTGGTTCATGAATGGCGGTTCTTCGCGGGACCAGGTGCAAGATGTATGTTGGAAAATATTGCAAGAGGAGGCAGCTGTATGGCTTTATGCCAAGTCGCTTAGCTCAATGTATGTTGAACAGAGGTAGTTTATTGATTTGTCCATAATGATAATCGTTTTGTGCCAGAAGATGCGCTTATCAGCATCTGCAAATTTTATCATATATATTCTTCTTCCCTTCGGCTATCATTACTCTAAATATCTTATGTGCATTCCTGTTCACACTCATTCATGGTGCTGTAATTTCAATGGAACACAGTGTGCTAACAAATAATTGTAGTTCTGTGGCGTTCTATTTCTCCAGTACACCTTGTATTATGATTTCTCTCGTGGTATTGTAAAGTTCATGTCTGCTCGTAGCTTTCTACGAATCAATGATTGCATAACCGAGGAACAATCTGAAATTTTGTATTCTCCAAAGAAAAATGCATCGGAATTCTCAATAACAAAGTAGTGTAGCCTGAGTCCTGCAGTCACTGTAGCGGAAGAGAGATCCATAACGCTGCTTTTGTCATCGGGACAGTAGATAGCTCTGCAACTCGAAAATGCCCAGATAAGCAGGAAAATCAGTGGGGGAAATGCACATTACCGTGCATAGCAGTTCCAAGATGGGAACAGTTTACGCACGTTGACGCCCACAGAACCGACAAATACTTATGTTTCATTGGATCTAAAGAGAAAGACTTCTCAACATAATTTATAATTCCTAAACTTAGTCATCATCATAAACGAGATTTTGATGCACCGATTTCTTCCAAAGTAATGAAACAGGCAGAAATCTCTAGGGAAGCAAATACCAAAGGAAAACATATTGTTGACCTAAACAGATTATGGTTACCATAGCCGGAACGGTTTACTAGTAGGATATGACGGGGCACATGGACATTCCAGAAGAGATATATTTTTTTCTAATCAATTTTGGAATTTAAACGACCCCTGTCAATATCTAATGCTATGTGTAGTTGACCATCCCAAATTAAATACCGCTGGTTCCAAGAAGTAAACAGAACCAGAGTTACTAAGAAAAACTCACAGCATAATATTATTCAAAACTCGAAGCTATGTCCAACTTAGACGAGTAGGAATCCTACAACTTCGGCCACATGGCCACAGTGATGGCGTATATATTTTTTAAGATTCTGTAACATCAGATATGGAAGAAACGACATCAGTGGGAGGTTGCTCTACTATGACAATGCGCAACGCCACATTGTAAATGCGGCCATACAATCCCATTCATCATCACTATGATGTCGTCATGTATCCCCATTCTCGCGATGGCCAGAGTTTTTTACCTCTGATTTCTTTCTACTCTTCAATTTCTGAAAAACTTGAAGGGTTAATACAGTATTTTTAATCATTGGAACAAGTTGTGAGTGCCCGTTGTTCCACAGAGGGGAGCAGTATATCCTGACATCTATGCCATACTGTGATTTCTCCCATGTGCTTCAAGGATTGCTGAATGCCAGTGCTTTTTCCAAAAGTATAATTTCAAGCACATTTACTTCATTTTGTGCGTAGGGACTATTACATCTCGCACATTTGCTGATCAATAAAAGAAGAGGTACTTTCTGGTGTCATGGTGTTAAAAAGAATGAAAAAGTAATGTTTTTTTTATTTATACAAGAAGTTTGTTCTGTGGTGCCAATATTATTAACATGTCATACTAAGAAAGTAAATGAACCCCACAAATATTTCATTTGGTACAGTATAATTGTGCATTTCAAAATGCTACCTAATATTGAACACTTTTATCTCTCATTCTATGTACTTAATTTAGGTACCCATGATCTTTCTACTTTCTGTTTCTAGTGAAGATACTTCACCAGTGAAGCGTGTGAACAAACCCTTCGAAGTGCTTTGAAGATATCTTAATTCAAACAAAAAATCCCAAATATTTTTGCATAACGTCATCTTCACCGTCAACCATTAAAAGTTCACTGCTGGATGAAGGTCTCCCAAACTTCCTTCCACAACTGTCTGTCTTGAGCGAGTATCCCCATGTCCCTCCAGCATGCTTTCGCATTTCATTCACTCATATCCCACGTGATACTCCTGTTGGACTTTTTCTCTCCCTTGGCTTCCCAACTAATACTTCAGTTGTCCATCGGTGGTCAGTTCTTCTAGCAATATGTCCAGCAAATTACCACTTGAGGGTTTTCAATTTGATCATGATGGCATCAATTCTTGTCATTTCCCAAATCCATGTATTCTTCTTCCTACATTCCTTAGTTGAAATAAGCATGCATCTTGCATCTCTTCATGCTTCTTTCAGTTATCTGAATCCTCTGTACACATCCTTTTTATTTAAAGTATATGTCTCTTGTCCATGTGTAAGAACTGGAGGATGCATCAATTAAAAACTTTTATTTTAAGGCATAACGGTAAATCGCTCTTGAAAATTTGACTGTTTCTTCCAAGTACTGTCCAACCAAGTTTTCTACACCGATTAATTTCTTCATCAATGTGGCAATCGCTTGTGATCTTTTGCAAATGTAGGTATTGCGGTTTTCCCTACCAATATCTAAATTTTCATTTCTTATAAAAGCATTATTAATCACATTTATTTTCCGAAAGTTCATTTTTAAACGGACATATGATCTAGGAACTTGTGACCAAGTTGCTAGATCAGGAACTTGTGACCAAGTTGCTAGATCAGGAACTTGTGACCAAGTTGCTAGATCAGGAACTTGTGACCAAGTTGCTAGATCATACTCTGAAGCGGTAGTTGAAGAATTACTATGTTATCAGCCGAAGAAAATGAGTTAAATACTTTGCACCAACCTTTATCCCCTTGTATTCCCAGTTCAAATATTGAAAGACATTCTGTAATATGGCATTGAAGAGTTTTGGTGATATGGTGCCACATTTTCTCACTCTATTTTCAATTTTTATTGGTGCTGTGTCCTCAAATAGCCGAACCTATGCACCTGTATTTTCATACATGTTAATAATGATGTTAATATATGCATTTTCAATAGCGCTGGATTTCAAAAACATTATAAGTGCTGATTGTTTCATGAAATCAAAAGCCTTTTCATGATCAATAAAGCCATACACAGGACATTCACATTTCCCCGTTCTTTCAGTTAGTTCTCTCAGTACATCGATACGATCTATAGTGCTTTAGCCACTCACGAACTCAGCTTGTTTTCTCGGTCAAGCCATGTCCAGTGTTACATGAGATCCTCAATGTCATCTTTTTTATGTAGCACAATCATTGTAGCATTGTTCCAATCATCATCTTCCCTTGTTTGCGATATCTGGTGAAAACTCAAATGAGTGTAGCTTCCTGTGAAAAGCCGACGGTAATTTAATCTTCCCCATTTCATGTTTTTAATTGCATGTGAAACTTCTGCCTGGAGGAACTTTCGTTGTGGTACATTTTGTTCTTGTCCTCGGTAGACGTACCATACCTTTCACATAGTTCTGCGTAGAATATTTTAAATCTTATCAAAAGTTCGTTCTATTTTTTGTTGCAGTACGTCTCCTTTTCTCAGTGCCATAATCGTTTTTCTTCCAAAACTGAGATCCCTTTGCTTATTTCAGGCATTGGTTGTTTTTTAGTTGCTATTCTCACTAATTCACAATAAAATTTCTTTATGTCTTCATTGACCCGTTTTGCACTACCTTGCATAGTTCTACATATTCCATATTGAATTTACATTTTCTTTATTTTCCTTAGTAGCACTTCTCTTTTACATCAGCATTTTGTTCTTTCCGATATTTTCTTCAAATACAATTTGCTCTTAGTACCTCTTATTTTAGTTGTTGTTTCCATAAGAGACTTGGTTAAGTTTCTTTTAACTTCAGATATATTTACTTCCTGTGATTAACTTTAAATCAGAGAATCTGTTCCTCAGTTCCAATTTGAAGGTATCACGATAATTTTGAAGGTTTCTCACGACAATATATTTTGTCTACTTTATAAGCTTGCCAGGTTGAAATTTTGTGTTGAAGTGCATCGTACATCTTCCCATTCTATGGTCACTGCCTATGTTGAATTTACTAACCACACTGCAGTCTTCGGTAACAAATTTCTTGTTTACAGTAAGATCAATTTCATTTGTCACCCCATTGGGATGCCTCCATGCCTATATCTTGTGTGGCATGTTCTTGAAAATGGAGTTCATGACGTAAAACCATTCTGCCTTTGTGAATTTTAAAGGTGTGTTTCCACGACGATTTCTGTTGCCATTACCGGATTTGCCTACTAAAGTTTTATTCTGCTGCTGTTATCCTATTTTCGAATTGAAATCACCCTCAATGATCTTCAAGTGCTGCTTGCCCTTGTTATTTAGCAGCCGTATTTCTTACTAACACTCTTCAAATTTTCTCTCTTAATTACGTGTGGCCGGCGCATAAGCTTAAGTCATCTGATCCAACGTCTTTTTAAGCCTTGAATAACGAGTCTTACAGCTCTGCCTGAGGAACTTCAACTTCTAGAACACTGTCCTTCAGTTTATCGTTTATTATAAACTAGCCCATAGCCCGTCCGAGGACGGTTGTTTTTATGCTTTAAATAAATATTAATATATAGAGAATGTTTCCCATCTTAAGACGGGGTGCAAGTTTTACTTGAAGCAGACTGAAATCAAATCAAATAGACTCCGGCTTTTTCTGTAAGAAAATATAGTAAAAACGTAAATGACTTTTTCTCTGGCACATTTCTTATTCCGTTCATGCCTTGTTTTAGATTGTCCTATTCGACGGTTAGTTTGAAATTTTATACCGAGACTTTTTCTACAAAATAATGCGACATCTAGCATTGCAAATCGGAACTATCTGAATAATCGACAATGTGCTGTTGGGGCGACAGATGTTTTTAGATGCAATTTTGCTCACTTTGACATCTCAAGATTTTAGTTTTTATTGTAAGTTAGAGCGTTTACATAGATCGACATTTCGCAAAATGTATAATATATTTAGCACTAAACTCGGAAAGTTAGTTAAATTAAAAAAGTAAAAAATAATTAAAGCGTACAAATTAATATTGGCATTGTTTTAAATTAAATCAATATACAAACTCAACTTGCCATGATATTAAGAATTATATTCGAATTTTCTAGATCGCATAAATAGTACTCGAGTCATTGATAATCCAGTGTTTTTAAATTAGCACGCGATCATCTTGACATCTCAATATGATCGCCTGCAAACTCAACTTGCTGTGATATTAAGAATTCAATTCGAATTTTGTAGATCGGAAAAATAGAACTCGAGTAATTAATAATCCAATGTTTTTAAATTAGCACGCGATCACCTTTACATCTAAAAGTGATCGCGTGCTATTATATAGCAGGCAATAATTTTGACATCGCGAAAGCACACACGAATTGATCGATAAATGATGGCGGAACAATGCAGACGTTGCTGTGACGTCAAGCGTTCCAGAGAGACAGACGGAGAGATCTAGGTGTTTATTATAATAATCCAATACCACTAATTCTTTCCGTATCTCTCCCGAGGTAATAGAAGAAATGTCCACGTTTCAGTTTAATGAGATCCTCTGCTTTTCTTTTAACTTCACTAAGCCGGGAGATATCCCACTTAGTCCTGTGGAGCTGTTCCTCTAATTCAAGGAGCCTGCATCAGAAGGTAGATATCGTCTATTATAACAGGTTTGGATCGGCATCAGATGGCAGCCCAGTTCTTTCCAACAGCAATTATTAGCACCCTCTGTCTTTACGATGTCGCACTAGACGTTGCCTTGCCTTGGCCACGTACACTTCAGCCGCCGGAAACTTAAGGCCAAAGTTTTAATTGTAGATTATTTTTTTGTGCTGGTAGGGGCCCATAACTCACATTGCTGACCAGGTGGGTAGATGGATAGGTGGTAGGTGTGGGATATTATTTCCTCTAATCCTAGTGGTATAGTTATACCGTTATGTGACAACCGTCAGAGATTCTTCAGTATGGTCAAGTAGCACCGCTAGAAGATGGGTGTTGGCATTTGTCAAGGAGAGTCTACATTTTGCGCATCACCTGACCTAGCATCCCTTTTTGAGTATAGTCTTAAAAATATGAATAAACTTGTTTTTCATACGAAACAGGACACGAAAAGGAATATCCATGTATTAGGTGTACAAATAAGTTTTAAAGCGTTTTTTGTGTGACGAATACCGGTAATTTACATATCCGACATTAAGCCGGTTGTTGTTATGTGACCGTAACTGGTCCAGAGTATAAAATGTGACACAGAAGTTTGCCCAACAGTCAAACACACTTTCGCATCGGTAGGTGAAAGATGGCAAGCAATACTGTATTTATTCGACACTTCATTCGTTATGAATTTCACCAAGGAAGAAATGCTGCAAAAGCATGTGCATCAATCTGTTCTGTTCTGAGAGAGAATACTGCATCAAAAAGCACGTGTCAGTTTTGGTTTAGACGGTTTAAAGTAGGTGATTTTGATGTTAGCGATCGAGAATGTAGCAGCACCCCGCAGAAAGTTGCACATGAGGAACTACAAGTATTGCTGGATGCAGATTCGTCTCAAACGCAAAACGAACTAGCTGACCAACTGGGAGTAACTCAAGAAACCATTTCCAATTATTTACGAGCAATGGGAAAGATTCAGAAGGAAGAAAAATAGGTTCCACATGACCTGAGCCAGAGGAACAAGGATGAGCGTGTCATGAAGTATGTGATCTATTGAATAAATAATACAGAAAATATGTCCTGTGGAAAACGGTTACGGGTGATGAAAAGTGGATATGGTACGACAATCCCAAACGCACAAAACATTGGGTTGACCCCGGCAAAGCAACGACTTCGACACCGAAACGCAATATTCGCTCCAAGAAAGTTATGCTGTGCACCTCGTGGGATATGATGGGTGTGCTCTATTATGAACTATTGAAACAGGGTCAAACTGTTACTGCTGATCTCTACAAGTAACAATAGCTGCGATTAAACCAGGAAATCTGTCGAAGACATCCATTCACAGGCAAATGATTGCGTCCCGTGAAATTTCTGGATGACAACGCCAGGCCGCATGTCTCGAAATCGTTCAAGGAAACGTTACTGACGCTTAGCTGGGAAGTTCTGGAACATCCGGCGTATAGTCCCGATATAGCTCCTTCAGACTATCATTTGTTCCGATCGATGTAACATGGTTTGTCTGCTGTACGGTTCCGGACATGTGACGAAGTGCAAAAATGGTTGACGATTTCATCTCGTCACACGACGAACTATTCTTCATGACTGGAATCCGTGAGCTGCCCAACCGATGGTGGAAGGTAATAGATAATGACGGCGCATATTTTGACTTGCAAAGGTATTGTCTTTTTCTCTCAAATTACATGTTGCATGTCTTAAAACGCTTTAAAACTTTTTTGTACCCGTAATATTTTACACTTTATTATTATCAGCAGATCAAGAACAGAATCTTCGGATAATATTAATCAAAATCATTACTAAACATCTACACTGACGGAAAAAAATCCCAACACCACGAAAAAATAGTTGTAGAGGAATGAAATGGCGGCAATACATTTGTATAGGTAACATATGTAATCGATTAAGGTTTCAAGATCACAGCTTAATGTAAGCGGGAGAAAAGCCATTTTAAATGTGAAATGCTGGTACATTAATAACCGGTGTAACCGCCAGAATGTTGAATGCAAGCACGCAAACGTTCATGCATTGTGTCGTACAGGTGCTGGATGCCAGTTTGTGGGATGGAGTTCCATGCCTGTTGCACTTGGCCGGTCAATACAGGGACGGCTAATGCTGGTTGGGGGCGACGCTTGAGTTGTCGTCCAATGATGTCCCATACGTGCTCGATTGGTGAAACATCTGGTGATCTAGCAGGCCACGGCAACAAGTCGACACGCTGTAGAGCATGTTGAGTTACAACAGCGGTATGCAGGCGAGCGTTATCCTGTTGGAAAACACCCCCTGGATTGCTGTTCATGATTGGCAGCAAAACAGGTTGAATCACCAGACCGACAAACAACTGTGCCGTCAGGGTGCGTGGGATAAACAAGAGAGTGCTCCTGCTGTCATAGGCGAGGTTGTCTCGGCCGTAGACAGGTTCGTTGCTAGTGCTCACCTGGCCTCCGTCTAATCAACACACGGCCATCACCGGCACCCAGGCAGAACCGGCTTTCATCAGAAAACACAACAGATCTCCACTCCGTCCTCCAATGAGCTCTAGCTTGACACCACTGACGTCACAAACGGCAGTGGTTTGGAGTAAGTGGAATGCACGCTACAGGCCGTCTGGCTCGGAGCTGTCCTTCAAGTAACCGATTTGTAACAGTTCGTTGTGTCACTGTTGTCGCAACTGCAGCTCGAATTGCTGCCGCAGATGCAGTGCGATGCCATACGGCCATACGCCGTACACGGCGGTCTTCCCTCTCAGTAGTGCCACGTCGCCGGCCGGAACCCGGTCTTCTTGAGGCAGTACCTTCCCTTGACCACCGTTGCCAACAATCATGCACAGTGGCTAGATTCCTGCCAAGTCGTTCTGCAATATTGCGGAAAGAAAATCCACCATCTCGTAGCCCTATTACACGACCTCGTTCAAACTCCGTGAGCTGTTGATAATGGCTTCTTCGTCTTTTTTTTTTTTTTTTTTTTTTTTGGTTGGAGGTTTAACGACCACCGTGAGCAACTCAATGGGCTATAAGCAGTCGCCCGTCCCTAATTTAGGGTCACTGGTTCCAGGGAAGGGAGAGAGCCAGTGCCGTAAGACAAACACAACATCCATGCCTCACCGGGATTCGAACCCGGACCCCGTTCGGACGAATGATCGGAGGCCATCGCTTAGACCACTGCGCCACTGGGGCGGCCTTCGTCTTTTTAAAGGCATTCTTGACTAACATCAACACCCTACGTCGAATCTCAACGATAACTAACGCTCACGAACGTTACAGCGCGTATTTACAGCAAACCTGCTTTGCATGTTCCGAGGGGCGCTACTAGCGCCACACGTATGAGCCGAGCGCGAAATTTGCATAGACGTCATCTTGCAGATGTACTCTCACCGCCTACCAACTGTCGTTTATGTAACACAACCTCTTCTTTGGTGTTGGGATTTTTTTCCGTCAGTGTATCAGGCGTAAAAAACTGTTTATACGAATTTATTTTAGAGGGATCCTTATTATTTTCTGCACAAAAATATGCGCAATGCTAAAATATTAAGTAAGCAAGCATGTTTTTGTCATTTTGTGAGGAAGTTTTTATAAGAGTCACGATACAACCTTAATCCCCTCCTCTCCGGAAAGAAAATCTTAGATTTTCTTTCCGGGGAAAGGCGGATTAAGGTTCTCTCTCTCTTTCTCTCTCTCTCTCTCTCTCTCTTTCTGTCTCTCTCTCTCTCTCTCTTTCTCTCTCTCTTTCTCTCTCTCTCTCTCTCTCTCTCTGAATTTTCAATTCATATTATGGTCCTTTTCTTAAGTTTAAAGCAAACACGTCTTTGAGATAATCATTTTGTCTTTTTGACAGTTTCCGTTAGGACGTATTACAGAGGTGAAGCACGTGTCAAGGCGGAAAAGTTACAGCGATAAATTCCGTCGGTGTAGCTTAATTAGGAAAACATTTGGCTCCGGAGTAGAGGGATGCGGAGCTCGGCGTCACACCGCAAAATTTTTGTGGATTTCACATCGTATGTGTTCTTTACAGACATTTTTCACGTAACGATTTTATTAAAATATGAGATTGATTTCCTAGTGTCAGCAGTTATATTTTGCTCCGGGTCCCCGTAATGAAATATCGCCCCGGACCCCGCAATGAAATTTTGCTCCGGGCCTCGCAAAAGCTCCATCCGACCCTGATAGGAAATCACAACTTCTCATTGCACGATGCAGTATTGGTTTTAGTTTTAATCAGAGATTTTGTTTAAAACAGAATCCAACTGATTTTAGTCAAAAGTGGCACCCTTTTAATTGATGTTCTAAATATTTCATTTGTGTGTTCTAATGAGCAACAAAAGCGATTTCGATATGGAAGTTATTATCGATTTCCTTTCCTGTACTCCCACACCAGGAACAGCTGCAAATTCTGCATAAGACTAATAACATTAGGTTCCCTTCGATCAAGGCACAAATCCGTAAGTGTGCAGCGTCAGCGATCCTATGTGCCCATAAATAAAAGAAGCCCACTCCATATGAAATGGACACGTTTGCAACCAAACGAGGCAGGACGTGTAATGGACTTTTCGCTGACGGTTACACGGCCGTTTCGCTGTATCGGCACAATCTGAACATACTTTCATGATTTCCGACTGCTTTGCGATATGAATAACTTACATCAATTAATCGTTTCTCCTCATTGTAGGGACACGGTACGAATTCAGAATCATCCAAACGCCGAGTCATACATCAACAAAACCTAGCGGTAACAAATAAAAGATTCCCATTTGATATATTGCATTTACGGCCAATTTAACCGGCAAACTACCGCGAAATTGTGATGAATGCTGTTTGCAAACGGCAGCTGGGTATTTCTTGTCACACGCGGACGTATTACACAGAGGTAGATGTCAATTCCGCACGAAATGAGCAAGATGAATATTTTAAGGAATTCCGATAAGTAGAAAAGGAGCTTTGAAACTTTTAATGCTGCAGTAAATTTCTCCTTTTTTCAACGATTAATAACACTCATTTAAAGCATTCTCACGAACTAGAACGGAGATGGAAGGTCACTGATACAGCCATGTAGTTTATCGCTAAAATTAAAGAAAGGAATAATACGTTCATCATGATGGGCCATTAGTCGTGACTTTGTTTGAATAAAAATGGGTTCCAAGTTCTATAATTTGTTTCAGACTGCAGTATGATTTCATGAAGACATGGTTACTCACGACACATTCCATGCATGCGAAGGAGTGTCAGATGTTTAAGATATAGATTTCCTGCCCCACTGGAAAAACATTACCAGGAAGTTAGGCTGTACTTAAATGTATATTGGGTGTTCAGAAAAAGGCATTTTCTCACCGCAAAATATTGTTGTAGAAAACCTAAAAGTAGATGTTAATTGTTTAAATAAAAAAAGGAACATCCTAACACTTACATACTTTCGAAGTATTTTTCGTCTACATGAATGCACCTGTCCCACCTTTCTATCCACTTTTGGAGAGTATCTTCGAATCTTTTCCTCGACATGTGGTTCCCGATACCTATGGCAGCATTTTTCAATTCAGTATTTGATGGAAATCGACGCCCACGAAATTGTTTCTTCACTTCACGGAACAGGTGGAAATCACAAGGCGCCAGACCCGGTGAATACCGACATTGTTGCAATATGAAGAAACCGCCGCCAGGTCCGGCACTTCCATCGCCGACAAGTTAAAACACGATTGTCTTTCTGTTGATGCGTGGGCAAGTGGGGAATCCACTTTACAGAGACATTTCGGTATTCCAAGCCGGTTTCTCACAATATCATCAACGGAATAATGACATCTGCATCACATTAAGAATCTTTTTAATGAGCATTCGGCGGTTTTCGCGCAGGAGTACCTCGATGGTACTTATTATTTATTCATTGACCCACGTATGCGATGTCGAAGGCCTACCGGAGCGTGGCGCATCTTCTACAGATTCTTCACCATTCAAAAATTCCTTGGGCCACTCCAAACCTCTTGCACGGGACAAAGCATCTTCTTTATAAGCTGTTTTAAACATTTCGTGCGTTTCTGTGGCAGTTTTGCTCAAATGCGCGCAAAATTGTACAGCTGATCTTTGCTCCAGTTTTGAATTTATCTGAACTCCGCGCCGTCTCCTACAAGACTGAACTAGCGGAGCACTGTAACACCGCGTCGTCACGTGACTGACCATGCAGGAATTACGACACAGGCAGCTACATTTTCCTACGTGGATTTGTTTTTGCGCAATGACGTCAGTCCCGTTACTTTTTGAACGACCTACGTAATATCAAAACTTAGTCGAATCAATGCCCATTCAAATTACTGCTGTCCCTCTATCCCGCTGTAATATGTAGACGGTGTTGTTGAATTTAATTCTTAAATCGGATCTATAATTAAATAGATAATTTCAACACTCCAATCGGTTCGGCACGCAGTGAAAAATAAGTTTTTTGCTGTACCTTCATTCAAAACGGAATAATGTGTGCTTAACAACAATAGAACGAGAGCACTTCGTACTAGTAATAATAAAACCATATACCGACCTGAGTTGTATGCAAATAGAAAAAAACGTTAATTATAATACAAAGGATGTGGATAAACATATCAGTTCAAGTAGGATTGATATCCAACTTTAGCTGATATGTTCACAAGTAGATGTTCCACGATAACACAATAACGCAATTCTTATTGACCCCACCTGACGCCATATTTGTTGTACAAGAACACTTCAGTCTTGCCACATAAATGCGTAGCTGTTGGAGGAACATTTACTTAATGATATGAAATACACATTTTTGAAATAGTGTAGCGTAACTGCGTCTAATAATCAGGAACATTACATTTAATAAAGTTGCTTCTTTTATTTAGGAGTAGTTAGTTCTATTGATTAAACAACACACACGGCATCATTATTGACACAAGACATTTCTAAGCATTAACAAGAGAACACTGAGAGCGTTTTTTTCCCAACCGCGCTCAAGGCAGAGAGAGAGAAAGACCCCGATGTGTGGTTTCAAGGTACACGTAAGTTCCTCTCGACTGCGCAATAACATCTGCGCCTGGTACGCAGCGATGTCGCAACAATCCATCTGGAGCGGCTGCAAATATCTGACGATCTGCGTTTTTGTTGTTGTTTTTTGCGCTGAGAGGCTATTATTCCAGCAGATGGAACATAAAAATGCTATATCGGAATGACTAAGAGATCAATTAGCACTAATGTAGCTGAAAACAAAAGGAATGTAAAAAACGAAACCCGGAACACAGCCCTTGCAAAAGAAGTTTTTCTAAAAGTTGCGACACCTCAGTGAGCAAGATACAAACAGATGATGCAGTCTCGCGCGATCTGCACCCCTGTGGACAGATTTCCTAAAATATTAAGACTTTGTTCTGTTTTGCTTTGCTTGCTTAAGTTTGTCCACAGACACTTTTCCCATTTATTTATTTTTTGCACATTTTGAAAGTTACCTAAAAGCAAGTATATACTATATTTTCATATTTTAACGCTTACCGTTAGTTCTCTCGGAATAACTTAGTATCAGTCACCCTTGAAAAAGTCACCCGTTGGTAAGCGAAAGTTTGGCTATGTCAGTTTGTTTTACACCAATAAAAATCAACGGGTATTATACCAAAGTTCATTAATTTGGTGTGTTCGTGCTCCTTATCATTATTTATCTGAGTGATTCAACCCATTATCAAACAGGGTTTCTTAATAAACTGACCACTCGGTGTATATTATACTCTTCTTCCCTATGCCTCCTAGTTTTCCGTTCTTCGGAGCTTCATAAACTGAAGAATAAGAGTAAAAGATTACAAAAATAAAAAAATCTGACGCAGATAGTCCGATTCCTTAATCACAATTTTAAAACACATACTCTCTATCCGTTTCGTTTTACCGGCCACGAGCAACAAAAGTGTTAAAAGAAGAAAATATGTATTGGAAAACTTTTATCTTTACTAATGAGAAATTTCGTTTTGTAGGGCAAGAAATTTCAGACGTTCTACTTTTCTCGTGGTAGTTTGGCTAACATATCATTATTTTGAAACACGATACATTTCATTTTCTCCTTGACAATGATACTGTAATAGCAGCGTATGCAGCTAAAGCTTTTATCGATGTGAAAAGCAAAAAAGCCTTTGCTAGTACCCTACTGCTTATTATAGGATGATTCGTTGTCTAAAATAAATATCAAAATACAGAAAGCCTTTAAAACTCAGCTTTTTAATATGAATTTGTGCTTAAGAATTTAAATTAGGAAGTCAGCGACTCATAACGTCAATAAATGCCAAAAAAGTATCATCCAATTGCGTGTTTGCTTCGAAGAATAAATGCACTGATATTTAATCTTCAAGGAATTTCTTATTTCTCATTATCTGTTGATATCGAATTCGAAATTTTTAGCTGCTTTCAGTTTTAAAGAAAGAGCTCAGATTTGTATTTATGTAGAAAGTGCTCATACGAGTTGTGTAAAAACATGGAGATTTTGAATTTCTGTTTCAGATTTTTATCTTCTTTTCGCTCTTGATTTTATTTCTTCAAAGTACACTGCAGGTAAGTGATTAATAGTCCACTATTACTAGCATGCTGAAACTCTAATCGATTTGACTGAGTTTACTGGAGTTACAGCCATCACTGTAAAATGCACCAGCTCTTTCTGTCGCACTAATTCGGGAATATTATTGTCTAAAACTCTACAAAAATACAATGAAAGGACAAAATAATATACACAGTGTGTGCTCACTCTAAAAAGACAATTCTACTATTTTATGGAAAAGGACATTCACAGTGTTCGCCTCTCTATTGAAATAACACTAGTATGTACTTATTGTTAATGCTCAACCAGACAAATCTACCTAAGCTTTGATGAATATCTGCCTGCACTGTCCACACGCGTACTCCGCCGGGATAGATGGAACTCACTAAGCACGTTTACTGTCGTAAACGCTACGGTAATACTTCCACTCAGGGAACCAATGATTCGGACCCGCGCACGGGTGGTGCGAACTGGGAGTCTCGCCTGACGGACCGTGAGAGCTATTGAGCACCTCTGCGAGATTTGTTCGTCGCGAACAATTTTTATGGGCACAACGCCTTTAATCCATTACATTAAATTGACAATACACAACACTGTTACAATCACATTAGTACACAACTCACATTGACATGCATTTACAAAGACAGATGTGTCCAAGTTGCATGACTTTTGTGGGAACGCAGTACCTTCGTTCTTCGGTGGGAACGCAGTCCCATCCCCAGATGTAGCTG
The DNA here is from genome assembly GCA_039090855.1 of Macrothele yani. Lineage (NCBI taxonomy): Eukaryota > Metazoa > Arthropoda > Arachnida > Araneae > Macrothelidae > Macrothele > Macrothele yani. Next base: position 145,710,164 of record CM076994.1, read on the forward strand.
ATGGATTTAGTTGTATTCCACTCGAGCTCGTTGATTAGCTGATTCTTACTTGAGGCACGAACAGTCCGGGTCCAGACTCGAATGTGCGGTATGCAGTCTCAACTTGAACTTTTCATTGGCCCTGCTGCAATTAGGGCAATTGCCATCGTTCTGGCAGTTCCAGCACTTGTGCCCAGCCTGGCTGCAGTGGACACAGCCAGGTCCCGTAAACGGCTGGACACTTAGTCTTATAGTGTCCGTACCCGTTGCATTAAAAGCAGGGTATCTTGGAGGAATTCACGGGCGGAGTAAACCCTTTAGGCAATATTTACGTTTCCCACTCTTCAGGATGTTCTAAAGTCCACTGGGGCCAGCTCTATTACCCAGTGGACTTTTCTCTTTTCTTTTGATGGGGAAGAGAACCTTGCGTTGATCGTGGTCTTTTAATTGCTTTTGCCGGGGGAAGTCGTACAGAACAAATCTTTTCTCCGAATAGTTTTCGGTACCATAGACGATCAGTCTGGGCATTGAGTCTCATGACCTCATTGGCTTTTACTAGGTCTGCTTTGTCGCTGTACGCTAGCTCTAGCTCCTGCACACTCTGGGTTTGTGTGCACTCGATCGCTATGTCTCCATTATTCACTTTTCGCACACTTTTAATTCCGATCCCAAGCGTACCAGGGTCAAGCTCCATGGTGATCGCGTCCTAGACCTCTGATGAGGTTTTCTCCAGGTCCCCATCAGAATCATATGGTAGACCAGGAGGGTGTGCCAGAGTTCGAATTATTTCCTTGGATATGGTTTAAGCTTTTCTTTGACAACTTCAGCATAGGACTGCTGTCACTGAGGTTCAACCGCCAGACCCTTCTCCATTTCTCCAATATTCCCTTTTAAGAAGCTGATACCCCTCAGTTGAGCAATTTGTGCATTCTGTATCAGATCCGAGACTGGACGAATGAAGCCTCACGCGCTAGTGTTATGATTGTCCAGAAGTTGATTAAGCTTCATGAACAATGCGATAAGCATATCTCTCAGTGTACCCACACCAATCTCTGTATCCCTCTTCCCTATCTTTGGGTTTGAAGGATCCGAGCACGATGGTCTTTGCTCGGTGGGTAACCTCACACTTGGCACGCTCATTGGGAAAGGGAGTCGGACAGGCTTGCAGTCAGCTCTCAGATGAGCTTTTTCATCCAAACAAACACGGAGTGTACTCAACAGGCGCACCTTGTGTGGACACCTCACCGCACCACTTGCGCTTTCGCTTACACTCTCAATCAAATTCTCGCCCGTCAGCTCCTGATCATCTCAGCTGGATAAAAGTAGTATATAGGGGGTACTATGGCACACCCTAAAATCACATAAAAGCCTCAAAATCAGGCGTTTTTTGATTTTTCAGACCTCAATAATCACGAACATTTTAAGGCTTTTTATGATCAAAAAAACCATATTTTCATTAAAAATCATTGATTTTTGAGCATAAAATAGTCAAAAATATCAGATTTTTGAAAATTGAAGTTTTTACTCTGTTTTTCATAAAAACAGACATCATAAAAACACGCATTTTTGATGATATTTGAAGACTTTTTGAACAATTGTAATCATTTTGAGCTTTGAATAGCTTTGATTTTAAAAGTGATGGAATGATGGATTTAGTGATGAAAATCAATAGAAAAGTTGTAAAACAAACTACTTTGAATTGGTACTTTGCAAAGTCCTTTTTAAAAATGCATTAAAAAAAGGGGTACCCAAAATTGATACCCCTTATAGAAAGATTAAAAATTGTTGGAAGATTAAAGAAATTCAAGATTAATTAAAAATTAAAAATATTACAAAGATTTAAACGAATTCAATAATATAAGGTTTTGTTATGTAACACTTCATTTCTATGTTTCTCTTTAAAGATATGTCCTATATTATTTTCTGTTTCAGTAATTCTTCTTTTGAACCTCTCTCGATCAACTGCATATGTTTCCCTTACACCTTTTCGATTTTCATTTCCTACATATATGACAACATTATTAGGATCGAAGTGAACTTTCATTTTAATAGAATTCGTTTTTTTTAAGTTTTTACTAATTCATAATCATAATATAGATCATCAATTTTACCTCTGAATCTGAATATATAATTACCTTTATTAATTTTTTTAATTGCACTGTCAGATAGTTTTCCGTGACATTTTCTAAGATAATATTCTCTTTCTTCATCATTGACTTCTATTTTTGCAATAGTTGCATCTCCGAATTTCGTTTGGATTTTTTCAGTGACATCAATTTATAATCTCCAGGATTCAAATCTTTTAATTTCTGTGTTTCTGTAAATAATCTGATGCTATTGAACTCATCCATTTATAAGATTTTATTTTTTTACAGGGTTTTGAATACATGTGATGAGAACTGTAAATTACAATAACTTACAAACTCATTTAAAATTTCTAATCCTTTGTTTTTAATTTCCTCGTTTTTTTCTTTGTTATCAATTATTCTTTTTATCTTTTTTAAATATTTATAAACTATAGTTAGAATATCTGAAAACTTGTAATTATCTCTATACATGTGAATCAAGTCATCACAAAAATGAGCGATTTGAGATATTTCGTTACTATATTTTTTATCTGAAGAACAGTATAGAGCTCTAAGGTCACCCATTAAATCCATTTATAAGTTTTCATTTTTTGAAATATAATTCTCATAATGCATACATCTATACATAGAGCATCCGGGGCCTAAAACTCTTGGACATTTAGGTATATCTAAATCAACAGATGGAATATCTTCAAGCATCTCTTTTTCCATTACTCCTCCTTTATATGCAAATGTACCACCATAAATATGGTACAGGTTTTTAATATAGTTCTTTACCTCACAATTATTAATAAAGTTCTTTGCTATTTGGATATCTTTTAAATCTCAGTCCATGCACATCTAAAACACACTTACGTACGATATTCAATTCTTGTTCATCTAATTTGCAGTCAGGTGTGAACACTGATATTGTTTCACCAATATTAAGTTTTGAGTGTACCCCACTTATCTCTCTTGCTATCTTACGATTTGGGAGGACAAATCCTTAAATATTTATAATCACAATTATATCATTCATTGTTTATATTTAATCACTTTTTTTAAATACATACCCAAAAGGTACAGTATTCAAATCATCTAGAATTCTTCTTTTATCAAATCCAAACATGTATTTCTTGTTCAGTGTATCTACAGCTATATTTCTATCTTTTTGTATCTTAAACTGATTATTTGATATTTCTAAGTAATCTGTTTCACCTGTTATTACTTTCATTCTATCATTGAAATTCAGAATATTTTCATTCTCATAGCTCATTTTAAATCCTTTAACTTTACCTTTTACAGTTCCATCATTTAGTATGTATCCATAGTCTTTTGGTGTACCAGCTATCCAGGATTTCATGTATTTATCCTCTCTCTATTCATCTGTCCATTCTCCTAACATGCATTCTGTTTTGATTTTATTAGTTCCATCATCTATATACACAACACTATCTGTGTCTTTATAAATCACTTTTTCACGTAATTTATCAAGCATTTTATATAATCTAATTCTAGCAGAACTAGTGGTGAAAGCTGCTATATAAACGTTATTATTAAAGTTGTTTTTAACATATTCATCTTTCATTTTATAAGTCATTTCTACACAGTCATCATTCATAAATATCATATTTAATTCTTTGAGATTATCATCTAATATAATTTTATAAAATTCATCTAAATCCATTACGTATTTAGTCTGTTTCATATTTTTTCTCTGTCCAAACTTACCCCATAATGAGTTCAAACATATCTTACTTATAAATCTCATTCCTGGATTTTTTCTATTTTTTCTAATTTTATATCTAATTTCTTGTAAACTGTCTTCTTATATTCTTTTTCACTTTTAAAGTTTTCAGACCATTTATCATCTATTTCTAATTTGATTTTCAAAAAAATTTTAACGTAATCTCTAAATAGTTAATCAGTTTTATTTTCAAAATTCCAAACCTCATATATCCTTAAAATTTTATATCTTTTTTTAATTGCTAAATTCATTTCATCAGTAGTTAATGTACTAGTGAAACATCTTTCATCTCTTTTATGATTACACTCCTTATTTCTAATTTCAAAGCATTCTTTACATTTCTTTTTATCTACAACAGTTTTAAAGTGATTATATTTGATAGTTTTAGAACATGATTTACAAAGAGCAAACATCAATTTTTCATCTTTAATTAGCAACACTGGATGATATAAATTTCTAGGTGGTGAGACCTTACATTTGATGAAACCATACCATTCTTTATTAAATTTTTCAGGATTAAATATCTTAACAGGATGACCAATTGGATAACTATCAAAGTAATGTACAGTTGGATATAGTGAACATACATCAATATATCTACCTTTTTCATTATTTTTAAATTCATATTTCAATTTAGTAGGCTCACACCTACCCCCATAAAATGCATCTCTAGGATTTAAAGGTTCCACGAAATCTCTATTCCATTCATTTTTTATATATTTTTTAATTTCTTTATTATTATTAAAATCACATTCCCATATAACAATTAATTCATATCCAGCTTTTAAAATCTTCTTTTGAATCATCTTAGTTCTTTTATATAAGTCTTTCATACATATCTGATTCTGTTCATTTATAGTTGATTCTCTATAACACCTATTACATCCATGCCAGTGACATCCATGAAATTGAAACACTGTGTTTTCATAAAATCCATCTACTTTATAAATCTTCTTACCTAATTTTAATTTTTTCTCTCCACCATTTAATGCATGTTGAATATTGATATTATTCTTTTTAGACAGATAATCTAACCAAGCAACTTATTTTTTACTATATTTGTCTTTTTGAATTGTATCATCATCTATGGTAATTGTACCTTTTTTTAAGAATTTATCTCTATAAATACTCATGCATACACCTGCTAGAGTTACATATTTAAATGGATCGATATTTGCGATTTCTAAGAATAATCTTCTCAATTCTAAACATCCTCTTCTTAAAATATCTACATCTGATCTACAGTATTTAACAAATTCTTTTTGAAAATCAAACGTATCGTTTCTAACAGTTTCATACCATTTTAAGAATTCATTTCTCTCTTTAGATTTCATAGAATCACAACCATAGTAATGTTTTTCAGGGTATTTACCTATATAATTTTGATTACATTCTTTATTAAAATAATGAGGAAAATAACCTTTTGCCATCTCTTCTAATCCAAATGTTTTTGGAAAATCTCTTAACAGAATCATAGTAAAATTGATTGAATCTATGAATCTTATATTATATCCAGATGCCTGCATATAGCTGAGTTTATTTCCATTATATATAGTAAACACTTCTATTTTGTTTTTTAAACAGTATTTAGCTAAGAATTGAAAATCAAAGCCTTTACCATAATGAGATAGTTCAGTATATCCAAAATGTTTTTGTTTAAATAACCAATTACAAAAATCGTTTTCATTTTCAAATATCTTTTCACTACCATCATACATTTGACATAAAACTAGATTAACTTCATGAGTTCCTGTTTCTTGTTTAGTTTCAACATCAAAGAATATATATTTCTCAGTATATTCATATCTACATTTTTCACACCAATCTTTTCGATTTCTTGTTAACTTAGGACAATCATTTTCACATTTACCACCTTTAGCATCTTTACGTTTCATGTAGCATTTATGATCATGTAATACATATTTCCAACAATTTCTACATCTCTTTTCACCGCATACATGCTCTTTGGGTTTTCTCTCATCATCATCATCATCATTGTCAACCATTATCAATCCACTGCTGGACGAAGGTCTCCCCAAGTTTCCTCCACAACGGTCTGCCTTGTGCCAGTCTCCTCCATGTCACTCCCGCATATTTACGAATTTCATCCACCCATCTCCCATGTGGTCTTTTTCTGGGTCTTTTCCTGTCCCTTGGAATCCAATCTAAAATTTCGGCTGTCCATCTATGGTCTGTCCTTCTGGCAGTATGTCCAGCCCATTGCCATTTCAGGGATTTAACTCTGATCATGATGTCTTCCACTCTCGTCATTTTTCGGATCCACGAGTTCCTCTTCTTATCTCTCCTAGTTATACCAAGCATGCACCTCTCCATGCTGCTTTGAGTTGTCTGCAGCCTTTGTATGTCTCTTTTAGTTAAGGTCCACGTCTCTGCACCATACGTAACCACTGGAAGGATGCATTGATCAAACACTTTTCTTTTAAGACATAATGGCATATTGCTCTTGAAAATTATGCTGTTTCTTCCAAAAGCTCTCCAGGCAAGTTTTGTACGCCGATTAATTTCTTCATCAATGTGACCCTCACTTGATATCTGCTGTCCAAGATAAACATACGTATCTGTTATCTCCAGTTGTTCTCCATCAATCGATAAATCTTCATTTCTTGTAAAAGCATTGAACATCACTTTTGTCTTCTGAAAGTTCATTTTTAATCCCACTTCTTTACTCTTGTCAGCAAGTTCCTGGATCATACTCTGCAGCTCTGATGGGGTAGTTGCAAAAATGACTACGTCATCAGCAAAACGAAGGTGGGTTAGATAATCTCCATTAATCTTTATCCCTTTGTTTTCCCAGTTCAGTGATTGAAAGACATTTTCCAATGTGGCATTAAAGAGCTTCGGAGATATGGTGTCACCTTGTCTCACTCCCTTTCCAATTTTTATGTGTGTTGTATTTTCAAACAGCCGAATCTTTGCACTTGCATTTTCATAGATGTTATTAATAATATTAATGTATGCATCTTCAATACCGCAGGATTTCAGAGCCGTGGTAACTGCTGATGGTTTCACCGAATCAAAGGCTTTTTCATAATCGATAAAAGCCATGCACAATGGAAGTTCATATTCCCTCGCTCTTTCAATTAGTTCTCTCAGTACGTGGATATGATCTATTGTGCTGTAGCCACTCCTGAATCCAGCTTGTTCTCTCGGTTGAGCCATGTCCAGTGTTACCTTCAAGCGGTGTGAAAGAACTTTAGTGAAGATTTTATAAACCACTGATAGGAGGCTGATAGGTCTGTAGTTCCTGAGATCCTCAATGTCACCTTTTTTATGTAGCAGGATCATTGTAGCATTGTTCCAATCCTCAGGAATCTTCCCTTCATTAAGGCATCGAGTGAAAATTTGGGCGAGTACTGTTTCAATTTCTCCACTTGCTTCTTGTATGATGTCTATAGTAATTCCATCTTCTCCTGGAGCTTTCCCCCGCTTCATGTTCTTGATTGCATGAGCAACTTCTGCTGGGAGGACTGGAAGAACTCTGGTACCTTTCATGATGTCTGGAGTACATGTATCATCCCTTTCATATAATTTGGAGTAGAAATCTTTCACTCTTGTCAAAATTTCGCCTCTATTTCTTGTTATAAAACCATCTTCTTTTCTCAGAGCCATAATCTGTTTTCTTCCCTTACTGAGATGTCCCTTTGCTATCTTTAGGCTTTGGTTGTTTTCAATTGCTTTCCTCACTAGCTCACAGTTGAATTTCCTTACGTCTTCAGTGATACTTTTTCGTGCTGTCTTGCATAGCTCTATATATTCCACTTTGGAAGTCACATCTTCTTTAGTTGTCCTCATCTCTCTTCTTTTTTGCATCAACATTTTGGTTTTTCCTGATAATTTGTTTACATGCAACTTGTTCTTAGACCCAGCTAATTTTGTTGCTGTTTCCATAAGAGCTTTGGTTACTTTTCTGTTAACTTCCGAAATATCCACTTCTTCCGATGTTAGGCCTTCTAAAGCAGAGAATCTGTTCTTCAGTTCCAACTTGAAAGTATTATGGTGTTTTTTAAGGTTGGTTATGTCAATACATTCTGTTTGTCTTATGAGCTTGCCACGTTCCAGTTTAGTGTTGAGGTGCATCTTACATCTCACCAATCTATGGTCACTACCTGTGTTGAACTTGTTCAGCACACTGCTGTCTTCGATGATGAATTTTTTGTTACACATAATAAAATCAATTTCACTTGTCGTCCCATTTGGATGTCTCCATGTCCATTTCCTGTGTGGCTTTTTCTTGAAAAAGGAATTCAAGATGAAAAATCCTTCTGCCTCTGCAAACTCAACGAGAGTATTTCCACGCTGGTTTCTGTTGCCGTGACCGAATTTACCTACTGAAGTTTCATTCTGTTGCCGGTGCCCTATTTTTGCATTGAAATCTCCCATAATTATCTTCAAGTGTTGCTTACCTTTATTATTTAGATGACGAATTTCCTCATAAAATTCTTCAATTTCTTCTTCAGGATGACTTGTGGTGGGTGCATAAGTTTGAATAATCTGAGCCTGGTATCTTCTCGATAGTTGGATAACGAGTCGTGCAGCTCTGTCAGAGGAACTTTCAACTTCTACCACTTTATCCTTCAGTTTCTTGTTTATTATAAATCCAACACCACTAGTTCTGCCAGTATCTGTCCCACGATAATAGAAGAGATGTCCACTTTCCAGTTCAATGAGATCTTCTCCTTTTCTCCTTACCTCACTTAGCCCGACGATGTCCCACTTGATCCTTTGTAGTTCCTCTTCCAATTCAAGAAGCCTTGAATCAGAAGATAGGGAGCGTCCGTTGTAGGTAGCCAAGGTCAGCATCAAATGGCAGCCTAGTCCGGTCCAGTCAGCATCAAATGGCAGCCTAGTTTCTCTCATATCGATTAATAATTCTTTTACATTTTAAACATTTCCATAGACATTTACATACACTAACACCTTTCTTATTTTTTCTTTTGTGGTTATCAAAACACTCCTCACCTTTAAATAATCGATTACATTTTTTACAAAATATCTCTTCACCATTACAGTTACTATCTGTTTTAAAACATCTATCACATTTGAGAGGACATCTGTGTTGATCTGATCTTTTATAGCTTATTTGACAATAATCACAGTAATTCTCTTTTCCTAAAAATCCTTTAACAGAAGTAATTACATCGAAATGATTTCTATTTTTCAATATGTAAATACATGTAGATTTATATTTACCACTATATATACGCTCATTAAAATTCTCTCTGCAAAATATATTTATCTGAATATCTAAGAATTCTTCAAATATTTTAACCTCATCTAAGCAACATATTTCTAATGGAATATTGCATAGTTCATGTAATTTTGCAGCTAATGATTTTCGTAAAACTCTACCCATTTTGATGTATCTAATATAATTTTTTGATAATTCATTATGATTCAATTTATCACATAATAGCTTAGGATTTTGAATAGATAGAGCAGTTACAATTGATCTAGCTAAACATATATTATCATCATTTTTTATCTGACAGATACTTTATTTATTTTCTATTGTTTCATCATTAATTATCTTTATATGTTTACCTCCTGAAGGTAATTCAATTACATTAAAATCCAAATATACAATCAGTTATTTCTAATTCCTTATATTCAATTTGATCAGATAATTTATAAATATATAGCTCATAGACATCCTTAGTATACATCATTTTATCATGAAATGGTTTATTCAGTTTAGGAGTATATACGATTATATCTACTTTACCTTGAATTTTACCAATTGCTTTTCTAAATATATCTTGTAAAATATTGAAATATTGTTCAGGTTTAATGTTTACTCCAGCTACTCTATAATTCTTTCTATGTACCATATATTTTTTAATATATTTTCCTTTTGTTTCAATAATTTCATAATCAGGTTTAAATAATTTTTCAAGATTTACAGCTGTTTTAATTTTCTTTTCTTTTCTTTGCTTCAGTTTGTTATCTTTGAATTTTAAATTAAAAAAATCAAATAATTTTTTAATTCTATTTCTTCTCTCTGGATGATTAATAAATATTTTTCTTTTTCTATCTAAATATTCTGATGTATCTAATCCAAGGATATCTACTAAAACAGACTTATAATCACCTGTCTTTCTAATATATTTTATCAACGATTTAATTAAATAATCTTTTTTTTACATTTCGTTTTTTGATATTTAATCTTTTTAAAGCATTTTTAAGTTTCTGAACACTAATAGCATTCAGAGCACTTTTAAGATGCACAATAATTGGCTTCAAAGACTTTTCCATTTATAAGGGAAAAAATTTGCAACTATTTATAGGCAGGTATTTTTATAAACAAATTTTCAAAAGACGTTTATGTAAAGAACTTCTTAAATGTCGTTGATATTTAAGAAGTTCTTTACATTAGTATATTCTTTTCCACAATCACAAATTAGCTTCCTATATAGAGTATAAGTTTGACAATATTTGCAAATATGTTGACGATCAACTCTACCATAACGACGATGAATATAAAATTCATCAATAGGTTTTTGTTTGCTTACAACTTGTGCATGTTTTGTCTTCCATTTATTAGGAAACAAATTCATAAATGCTTTTCTTTAAAGTCTTCCCAGATCTTTTCATTTTTTGGATTTATATTAATTTTAATATCATTTGATATATTGCAATAGTCACAAATTTTTTTAATAAAATATGCATATTTTAAATTTTTCTCATAGTACATAAAATCTAGTAATTTTAAAAATAAATCTTCTGCTTCCTTATTAAATTTAAGGTTATTTTTTCTTTTAAACTGATTAAAATATCTTATTCTACTAACATATCTACTTTTTAAATATTTATTATAATCTACATAACAGTCTTCCTCTTCATCATATTTCATTCTTTTTATTTGTTTCATTACTTTTTTAAAATTTTCAGGAATTTCAATTTGTTCTTCTTCTGAAGATGAATAAGAAAGGTAATTAGCTTCTTCATTAAAATAATTCATTTATTAGATATCATTTTATTAAAAACTTTTTTTAATATCCTCTTATCAATAGTTAATATCTTATTTTAAATCGCCAAGAAATTATATCTTTAAATACTGAATTACAGTTTTTCTTTCACATATAGATGGTAGCACAAGCAATTAAATCTCTTTCTTTCTGAGATGCAAAAAGCAACCATTACATAAGAACTTACTTCGAGCTAAAATGTTTACATAACCTCCTTCAGGCAGACTTGAACAGCTGCCAAGTTCTCGGAACTAAACTGATAAGAGCATCTTGACAGATTACATAACAACCTTGGATCATTGTCCATTTTCCTTCTTTAAGAATGAGATTAAAAACGTTCCTGACGGCCTGAGGGCCGGTGTCGTGGTTAGCGTAAGGGCTTTGCATGCAAAAGGCCTTAGGTTCGATTCTGAGTAGCTCCCTGTCCCACTTTGATTTAAAAAAAGGTTGGGTTCATGGTAGAGCGTGTGCGTGAATAACATCTGATGGTAGATTGAGTGTGTTCTGGTGGAGGGTCGAAAGAGTTAACGCCTCATAAGTACCTGGCTGGCCAGGTACAAATAAAATTAAAAAATGAAGCATAGACCCTCCACGTTTTGCAAAAAATTTTGAAATTTCATCGTCAACCCAACTGTTAAATTCATCAGAATATCCCAGCCATTTAACTAAGTATTTATTTCCTTTCTTTCTAATATTTTTTTTTATCTTATAAACCTCATCTTTCTTATCATATTTAACCAGTTCTTTTTCATAAAATGTTCCTGTAATTTCTTCAATATTTAAATCTTTTATTTTATATGTCGGAGGATCTGTGTTCAATATATCTGAAATTATAAATATTTCTTCTGTAAGTGTTGGAAGATAACCTTTCTTAAATTCTCTTTTATATTTTGAAATTCTTATTTTATCTCCTTTTTGATATTTTGGTTTATTTTTCTCTTTTTCTTTATACAAATTATTATAAACTTTTAATTCATTTTCTTCCTTACTTGCTTCTATAGGTGTCATTTTAATGGATCTATGATAAGAATTATTATAATTCTTAATTTATCTAGTACATTTAACCACTTTCTAGTATTATTTGCTGTGAAATACTTCCACATTTTAGTCTTTAAAGTTCTATTGAATCTTTCAATAACAGCACATTTAATCTCAATATTCTCAGTTGTAAACCAGTGAATATTTTCATCCTTGAATAACTTTTGAGTTTGCTTATTTATAAACTCTGTACCCTTATCTGTTTGAAGTTTTTCTGGTTTTCTTTCTTTAAATATTTTTTTAAATGCTCTAGTTACCTCTTCACCTGTTTTTTTAATCGGAATTGTTCAAGCATATTTACTGAATATATCAATCACTGATAAAATATAATCAGTGTCATTATTAAAGGATTTAAATTCTTGCATATCTATAAGGTTAGCTTGAAATTGGTCATTGACATGAGAAACATAAATTCTTCTTCTTTTAAATCTATGAATAAGTGGTTTATGTTTAGTATTAACATCTTGTTGATGTAAAAACTCTTCTATATCTTTCCTGGGTAATTTAGTTTTTCTTTGTAATTCATCAATACCACAATAACCAGTTTCTGGTGTATAATAAATATTTTTAAGGTGTTTCACGACGTCTTTAAAAAAACACTCTTTTTAGTTCCACAGACTGCACATATTCCTTTTGCCATGGGTCTTCCATTTTTAGCTACTGTTTCTTGAATATCTTTAGTTTCAGTTTTCTGTTTGCACTTTAAGCAATACATATTTATATAGGATGAAATTCCTAAACCAAATGTTTTCTTTGCTTTTATAATTGGCTTTATAACAGCTCTAGCTTGTTTCTCTCCTAATGGATAGAATCCACTTGTAGTATTTTCAATTGAATCTAAATCGTTTAAGATTTCTTGATCACCAATATGTCTCTGTTTAGTATTTTTAGTTTTACTATAAGCTATATCATGTTTTTTACAAGCTTTATCAACTCTGTTAATTCCTGGATTACCTCTTTTTAATCTCTTTTCTAATTTTGTAAATGGGCCACAATACTGGTACCCAGGTATATGCATTTCAGGTGGATTTAATTTATCTTGTAACCATCCTACTCACCTCCTGTTATTACATAACCAGTACCTTTAATTTCTTTGAATATATAAATATTCCGCACCATTTATTTATCTGTAAATCTATTTTTTAACTACGTATCTATAATCATTTAGCTGTGTTTGTTTTACATATTTTTCTAAAGGAAAATACTTAATATTTTTATAAAATCTTCTTCTCTAATGTAAGCATCTTGTTCTGAAATTGAATTAGCGTTTATTAAATTTAATATCTGTTTATAAAATTTGTAAGCTTGTTTATATTCCTCTTTTCTTTCTGAAATATTTAGAGTTTTCTCAACAACTTTAATGACTCCTGCTCCTAAAGAAAGTGCTGCTAAAGGAATAAATGCAAAAGCTGATAAACCTGAAGCACTAAATATAAATTTGCCTACTGATATACTAATTTATTTATAGTAATTAAAACTTTTTCTGTAAACATACATTCTCTTTTCTAAATATTCTTCCATTTATATAGGATCAAAGTTATGTCTGTATCTCATATGAGGATTTTTCAAATCTAACATGAAGAAATCATAAGGTTTTTTAATACTTTTTTGATAAGGATCTATATTAAAATCACCATCAATTTCTCTAATAATTTGTTTAATTTCTCTGTGCTGAAGTTTAAAAAATATAAAGTAATCACAGTTTTTTCTTATATCATTAGGTGTTGAATAATAGGTCTGTGATAAATAAATAATGGATGCATTTTTCTTCCTTCCTCTTATAAAAAATTTTTCAATTTCGTTTTGATCTTTTTCTTTTACACAGTCATCAAAAATAACTAAATTTTTTAATGAAGGATCTAAGTCATCTACAGTAATAAATTCATTTATGTCTGAACTAAATAATATTTCTTAAACTTTTTAAATAATTTTAATAACTTATTTTTATTCTTTCCCTTTATTTTTAAAATATCTTCCTCTTCTATATCATCAAACATTGAGTAATTTTCTTGTTATTTAGAGTATTTAGGTTCGTTAACATCTTTTGCACATATGAATAATGCATCAAAATTTAAATGATCATATATTAAATTTAATAGTAAATTTGTTTTTTCACATCCTGAAGATCCTGTTATTAAAAGTTTAAAAGGATGAATAGGTAATATTGGATTTTGATTTGGATCTATAAATTCTTCAGGTTCTGAATAATCTTTTAGTTTAATGCTGCAAGCTTTCTGCTTAATCATATTTATTTAATAGAAATTCAGCATCTTCAATAAACATTTCAGCTTCAAATAATAAGTCTTCAGCTGGTATTCCTTGAGATAAATAATATTCAGCTAGATCTAAAGCCATTTCAGCAAAAGATAAATATTCCTCAATTTTTTCAAAATCTTCCATTTATATAAGTAAAATAATTTACTTGGAAGTAAAATAATTTGCTTGGAAGTAAAATAATTTGCTTGGAAGAAATTCATAAAACGAATTTTAAAGATGGGCAGTTAGATTATAATAGATGTTATTCTGAATTATTAGCAGCTGGATTAAATACTCATAATACTGAAAGTGGATGTCTTATAAGTTATGTAAATTATACGAGATTGTATCCAACCTTTTATTTTAATTTATCTAATCATCCAGATTATACTAATATTTCAAATTTAAGACTAGAATTTAACTGGAGATTAGGATCAAATCCAGGTAAACCATATAGATTTTATTTCATCGAGAATGAAAGAAAAAGAGGATCACTTAATATGGCTAATAAGGAATTTAAAACTTTAAAAACTTTAGATTAAATAAATGAATTGGTACCCTTTTGGTTCACCTTATGAAGAATTTGGAATTGGACCACCTGGACCTCCTGGAAATGGATTTAAATTAACAGATGTTGGTAATTATGATGTGGAAGAAAAAATTTTAAAAATTGTAAAGAACCTATAGATGAACATGATGTTACTACAAGAGAATATGTTTTAAAACAAATAAGAGAGAATAATCTGGAAGTTAGAAATGAAATAGAAAAAAATATTAATGGTAGTTTTTCAGCTTTTGTTCAAGAAACTGCTGTAAGAATAAGAGATTTAGATGGTGTACTTAAAGGTGAATTAAGTAATTTGGATCAAAAATATTTACATATTCAAGATGGGAATGTAATTAATGCAAAAGGTAAAAGAATAGGAAATGTTGCTGATCCTACAGCAGATAAGAATGCAGTAAATAAGAGGTATTTAGAAAATAATGTTTTATTTTTAAAAGATGAAAAGTTTGATGTTCAAAATAAAAAACTAGTGAATATTCCATCTCCTCAGGATACGTATGAAGCAGTTAATAAAAATTATGTGGATAATCAAAAATTTTATGCAACAATTCAAGAAGATAAAAAAGCATATAATACTCTTGGTGCTATGGGTTACTGGGAAACAGTCGTTTTTATGAAATTTAGTAGCAATCTCCTTGACAGAAATATGAAACTGAGTGAAAATACGGATATGAAAATTATATTTTATTTACGTCTTAATTATACTAATGGGAAATCAGAAGTTTTAATTACACTTGGGGAGAATATATTATTTAATGGTGATGCCTACACAGATAAACCTTTAGTACTCTTTGCATCAGGAAGAAAGAATGATGAATTAAGCATACAAGTCATGTCTTATTTAGAATTAAACATTTTTAAACCTTACTTAGAAATTGAAAAAATAACATTCCTTTTATAAAAATACATTCTATATAAATGGATAGGTTAATTAGGAGTAATATTAATTGGGATTTATTTTCTAAAGATAATGAACTTTCAGAAGATATAATTAGAAGTGCAAAAGATGGAGTAAATTGGGATTTAATATCAGAATATCAAAAATTATCTGAAGATTTTATTTCAGAATTTCGTGATAAAGTGAACTGGGATAAAATTTCTCAATATCAGATTCTTTCTGAATATTTTATGAATAAAAATGAATTAAACTGGTCTTTGATTTCTCAATATCAAACACTTTCTGAGGGTTTTATATTAATGAATACTGATAAATTAGATATGAGAAGAATTTCTATGTATCAAAAATTAAGTAATGATTTTATAAAAGAAAACTTTCGATTCTTAAACAGGTCAATAATTCCAATAAAACAAAATTTAAGTGAAAAAACTATGGATTTTCTTAGTGATTTTATTGACTGGAAAGAAGTTACAAGAAACTAAGAATTAACAGATTTCATTATGAAATATAAAGATAAAATTAACTGGTGTGATATTGTTATCAACAGAAAATTCTCTGATGATTTTATAAATGTAAACTATAAAAAACTTGTTGTGTATTTACTTGCAAAGATATGTCATAAAATTTAAATATATTTTAATCTTCCTATATTTTTAATCTTTCTATAAGGGGTATCCATTTTGGGTACCCCTTTTTTTAATGCATTTTTAAAAAGGACTTTGCAAAGTACCAATTCAAAGTAGTTTGTTTTACAACTTTTCTATTGATTTTCATCACTAAATCCATCATTTCATCACTTTTAAAATCAAAGCTATTCAAAGCTCAAAATGATTGCAATTGTTCAAAAAAGTCTTCAAATATCATCAAAAATGCGTGTTTTTATGATGTCTGTTTTTATGAAAAAACAGAGTAAAAACTTCAATTTTCAAAAATCTGATGTTTTTGACTATTTTATGCTCAAAAATCAATGATTTTTAATGAAAATATGGTGTTTTTAATCATAAAAAGTCTGAAAATGGTCGTGATTATTGATGTCTGAAAAATCAAAAAACGCCTGATTTTGAGGTTTTTATGTGATTTTGGGGTGTGCCATAGTACCCCCTATATACTACTGATAAACCTATCCCCCGGTCCAATCTACCTAAATGAAATTAATTAGTAATATCTCAAGTTTAAGGAACAGTGAAATGTTTATTACTAGCTGCACTCTGTGTAGTCTAATTTCGTCTGCAATGAATCACTATGTTATCAGTGCCATCTCATCCCCTAAACCAACTAACGGCAAAAATGCGTCGTCTTTTGTTCACTCTATATCTATAAATTTTTTTAGCAAAGCCATAGCACACCTTTGGAATATATGAATACAAGGAATGTATCAGTTATAAGCTGATTATACATCATGATAAGCTACGGTAAGTGTTATTTCCATTAGGAGCTAAACTACTCTTTTTCTTTCACTGTTCCCTGCTTCTATTTGCTCAACTATAGCTGCAGCTATGAGTTTACTCTTTTATAAGAAACGTCATCAATATAGTTTAAAAAACACATAACCCTTTATGAGCTCATAAAGCATATATGATCATAAATGGTTGATATATAGCTCTTTATGAGCTGTAGGTGAAATGAGTAACCCAACCAGAGACCGCATACAAAGCATTGTGTCCATCGGAAAAAAACAGGCACATTCGTCGTGAGAAAAACCCCGAGCCCGCCAAAGGAATAACAATGCCTAAATGAAGCACGTTGTTTTGTTTTTAGTGGGATAGAGGAGATAGGGAATTTGCATGCAGGAGCCAATGGCTGCAAACGCACCCACGTTCAAAATCGCATGCGATGGTTCCCGAAGAAGTGGCATGGTAAATATTTTTGCTCCCAGGATGAGCCCCTTTTGAAATTTCGACTTGAAACTGAACCATAATGAAAAAACATTTCCCAAAGTTTGAAGTGTCTATCCCAAATTCACAATCAATTGCGACTCTCTTACTTTCACGCTCACTCACACACACACACACTTTTATTTTTAGCCTTCCTAGAATCGCAGTGTTCTAAGGATTGGGACATAATCGTTTGTCCGAGTGGGCCCTAGTTCAACTTCGGGGTAAGACAAAGGTGGAGTGATTGCCTTACGGTACTCGCTTTCTCCCCTTTCCGGTACCACTGGCCCCAAATTATGGACGACCTAGTTACAGGTAATCGCTAAATCCAGAAACAGAAAAAAAAACATTTTTACGGAAGCATTAGGAATACACTACGTCTTTGCATTGTATTATTCTATGTCGCTGATTCCCTGGCTTCAGAGTGACACGTTGCTGATATTTCAGATCGTATAAAAGCTTCTTGTGGGTGTAACGTGTTCATGTACGGTACACACGTTCGAGATGTTTATTGAACGCTTATCGTGGTCCACAAATTCTCCAGGAGAGTTCAAATCTCGAATTTTTGCGCCATTACTGAAAGCAAATGTTTAATGCGCCTGAGGCAGTCAGGAAGTTAGAGGCTGGCGATTAGGGAGGAGAGAGAAAGAAAGGTTGAGGTCCTCTGTGGTTTATTCGTACTCCCTGCTTTCGACAATTAAAGCAAATAAAACAACTAGCACCCTCAATCAAAACTAAGAATTATTTGTCGGTTTTTTTGCCTGTGACTTATCTACCTACTGTAGTTTGTTGTCGGGTGTACCAAACGGTAAACGTGAAAAGAGAAAAAGACATTCACTGGCGATGGTTGCATGAGCGAATTCACGCTCATATCATACTCACAAAATTTGGGAAGATAAATTTCCAGTTTTTACCTGTATCTTCTGTAATGATACCTGCCACGTTTACCAACTGTCGTCTATTCCATATTTCAACCACTATTGCGACTCTTTGAGTTTACTGTTCAGGTGGTTTGTAATCAAGCTCCTGACTGTACTGAATTTTTCGCTAATGTACCCTTGAATTCCGACTGGGTTACACCACGGACTTCGTAGGTACGTACACATTGTTCAGTAAACACACTTATCTTGACTTATCGTTTTCAACAGCGGGGAAATATCAGGAGCTTCATTACGAACAACGATCACTCCCGAGGCTGTTGATATTGTGTCTTCGAACAAAATTACAAGAAATATATGATATATATATATATGCATGGAATGGAATATTGTTATATTTCCATTTATGGTGGTATCCGGTACGTTATTATTTATGTGTATGGAGGGTAGAATTGTGCTCAGTGATCAATTAACATGAGAACTAGTTGTCTCCTTCAGTGAGCTGTTTTTACTTTATTTCTATCTTGTAAGTTAGATAAACAATTTATTCTATGAATAATGACTTCTGTTCATTACAACAGTAGTTATCATCTCATTGCATTGTACATAAAATTACTTTAAGACTTTTCTTTCATCTTTTCATACAGCCATTTTTTGCGAATGAAAAAGAGGTATTTAGAACGAGCATTCAACGCTTATCGCATTGTACAAAACACACACGAAATTTGAAATCTTGGTTCTGTCGCGCCGTTTGAAGTAAAGGTTTAAACCCTTGCCTCCAGTAATAGCTGAGGAAGTTTGAAAGATAAAAGGAAGTCGAAATGGAAAGTGTTGTGGGCATTCGATAGCCCAAATCTTTTTCAAGAAGTTTAAGAGGGCTGCAGTCACAAGGAAACGAGGAAAGGTTCGGGAAGGCTCTCTGTGTTGTTTATTCGGGCATCTTCCTCACGACTGTTCAAACAAATACAACAAATAGCACATGTAAACTGGCAGCAGAGCTGCGGGTTTCCATCTCACGATCGCTAACCACCTGCACGAGCCCGAAAACGTTTAGAGATTATGGCGAGTGTTGCAGAAAGATTTGGCTCCAGCTCAGTCTTAAGGACCCATCGGGGTCTGTTGAGAACTGAGGAAAAGTCCGCGTGACATTTGGTTCATAAAGTGAATAACTACTGGAGATAAGAAGAGAATCTGCCCACGTAAATGGGACACTTCCAGCCGGGGACAGAACCCCCGTTAATCAGCTTTATCTATCTCCAAATATAGACCTTTGAGAAAAAGATACGTTGTGTATTTGGTGGAATTAGGATGGTGTGATCCACTATGATCTACGTACCTCCGTATCGTTGGGCTATTGACGCCGAATTGCGTTACGAGCAGCTGAATCGGATGTTCGATAAAGCGAAACAATGGTATCCTGTGTTATTGAACTGAAACAGGGAATCCTTCAACAGGGCAATGCGGGCTCTTTCTGGGCAATCTGAACTCAGTAAAGCTTGTCGAATTTGATGGAATCTCCCTCCAATTGCGTGCTCAGCCCTTATCTCGTCCCTTCATAGTATCAAAACTATGAAGCAATGTCACATTTTCTCCATTTTAGGTACTTGTATCATCCTGAAGGCATGGAACGCGGGTATCGAGATTTCGTCTTTTAGCAGAAGGCATGGCAGCGTGCAGGGATTGTACACCTATCAGGAAGATGGATTGAAACTCCTGAACATGAAGTTGCATACAATTTGAGAAAAAGCACTAAGGTTTACAATGTTCTAAAATTTCATTTCCATATCGGAAGCGCATTTTTTTCTAGACACTCCAATGTTAAAACTGGTATGAAGTCAGTCGTATGCCGTACAAAACGTGTTCCTCAATTGATAAAAACTGAGAAAAGACAGCAGAATCATGACCTTTATGAATTGGATATGTGTGCAGACATGAATAATCAATATTTGTTTTTTCATTTTCATCGAAAAGAACGTGGGCAGATTCCTATCCTGAAAGAATTAATGTCAAATTGATAATTGATGCTATATTTTGCACATTTACACAGGAGTGTCATCTCTTCTGTGAAGTTTCTCTTGTCAAACTAATATATACAATCGTATCAGAATAATATGACCACCCCCGGAATCCCAGTGTACTCGTCCAGGCGCGTCACAGAGTGCACGTTCCAAGGTCGACAACATGGAGATATAAGCGGCAGGCCAGAACAGATGAGCCATAGTGCATAACGTGAGCACAATGTGCATAGGTAGTGATTTGACTGACGTACAAGAAGAAATGATCGTCAGCTACCGTGCGAAGGGTGGAAGCATCTCAGAAACAACAGACTTAGTGGACTTTTCGCGAGGTGCTGTGGTAAGGGTGTACCAAGAATGGACCGTTGGCGCACTGAGTATCTTTCGACGTTTTAGCTGTGGAGCCCCAAAAGCCATCGACCCCAGAGGATAACATCGTCTCCGTCGAATGGTAAAGGACAATAGACGCGCAACAGTGCGGCAATTGACCACGAAAATGAATGCTGGGCCATCCAGGTAAGTGTCCTCGATAACAATAGAGCGACCCGTCTTATGCATGGGTCTCCGGAGTAGACGCTGCGTCAATAGGCCGATGTTAACCCAGGTCAATCGGCAACGACGCCTGCAGTTCGCATAGGACTACCGTCATTGCACAGTGGAAGAGTGGAAAAAGTTTCCTTCTCTGCAGAATCGAGGTCTCCACGCTACAGAAGGGACGGGTGGTAAAGAACACGGCATCAGAGGCACGATAACCAACACCCGGACACGCTTGCCCGTCAAGTACATGCCGACGGTGGCAGTATGCATGTCTGGAGGATGCTTTTCTGGTATGATCTAAAACCGCTGGTACAACTAGATGGGTCCCTGAGCGCCAATTGATACCTTTCCATCTTTGTTGACCACATGCATCGCTTCATATTGGACATTTACCCTGGTGGTGATGGTTTCAACCAACAGGACAATGCGCACTTCCATTTCGCTAAGGGGTGCTTGACTGGTTCAAGGAACACGACAGCGATGTCTCCGTTCTCCCTTGTCTGGCGATGTCGCTCGAGCTCAATCCCATAGAGCACTTGTGGGATTGTATGGATCGACAGTTTCGACTAACTTCGTACGGAACGCCAAAGCACCAGATTCGCTTACCATATCACTAGGTTACTGAATTTCATAGGAGATATATAATGGTCTCCAAGATGATGAATGGTATTCTCAACGTATTGCGCAGCATTTCGGCTGTGACAAGGTAAGAGCGCATGGCAGATGACAGAAGTTTAGAGTGAACGTATGACCTCTCGTCTGCCGAAAATCTGAGCAGCCAGGAGAACCATGCTCCTAAAAGATAATTTTTTTACGGTAACAAAATTTCACTGCTCCTACAAGAACTTCCTCTACCGTCAGAAGAAAGGTATATGCTACTTTAAATCATTCCATCGCAAGGCAGACCCAATCTTGAAGACTGGATACAGCAAGACTTAACTCAGGGCGTCCAGTACGTCGCTTTCTCCAGTTGAATGATTGTCGTCGCCATTGTCTCGAGTGCTGGCACACCCGAGTGAGCTGGCTACCAAAATGGCGTTGTGAGATCTTCAGCAAAAAATAGCGGTTTTTTGTTGTTGTTTTTGAGGTCCGATGATAGCTGTGTTTATATGTGGAGACAACGAAGGAACGGACTAATTCGAAAGAAAAGAATTTTAGGAGAATCCTCGAATCACTAAAACGTACTGCATCAATATGCCATCAATGATACAGGCGAATCCAAGAGTAATTTCCAGCGGCACAGAGCAAACAGCACGAGAGCAACTGTATGGGGATCAATTGACTATGACAGCCAACCCTCTATAGTATTCTTTACAGGTTCTTTGATAGCTCGGAAATATCTGGAATATCCTGGATGCTACAGCTATCCGTTTCTCATGGCGAACACCTGGAAGCAGGTTTCAGCAGGATATGCAAATTTGCTGGCTATCCTGAGATAGCCAGAAAATTTGCGGGATCTGACCCCAGTACAATATGTATAGGATATTGTCGGACGGCGTCTTAGCAGCTATGTGAGATATGCACAGATAACAAACAGCCAGACCTGATGCAGGAAGCGTGATGTGAAATGCCTCAAGATGATATCACATGATTCTACGACTGATAGCCTCTGGATGATGGCAGTAGTTTTTCATGCCATGACTCATTGCTGAATGCAATGCCAAAAGAGATGGTTGTCCTGCTTATTGATGTACCTTATTTTCTATATAATAAAGTTGCCCCATAGTTTTGAAAGCTTATGCATCTCTTTTTGCTTCCAATGCTACGCTATTCATGAACATCAGTTGAAATTTTCACACTGCTTCGGAGTGTTGCAACTTCAGTGTTACAGAGTTTACTTAACATTCAAAGAATACCATATCAGATAAAAAGAACTATTGACACGGGGGAATTTGTAAAGCAATGATATTAGTAACACTGCTCACTGTCTGTACCTTTATCGAGATTATAATACATATTATCGTTTAATCAAATTTGTTCAGCTACTACTGCACTGAACTTCGACAAAATATCTTCTTATTCTTCAACGAAGAAGCAAAATACGGTGGTGGATCGAAAAGTAGCTCATCCTATTTTTCTGGCAACAGTTTAAAATATATGCAAAACAAAACATATAGACAAGGAAACTACATTTTTTAGCTATTTTTCAACGTAAGAACCGAGACGTTCGAGACATTTATCCCAACGTGGTACCAGTTTTAGTATACCTTA
This sequence comes from Macrothele yani, assembly GCA_039090855.1. Taxonomy (NCBI): domain Eukaryota; kingdom Metazoa; phylum Arthropoda; class Arachnida; order Araneae; family Macrothelidae; genus Macrothele; species Macrothele yani. The sequence continues at coordinate 145,733,214 of CM076994.1, forward strand.
TTCATAAAAGTCCGTTTACTGAGCGTATAGACACCTGCAGACAACAAATTTGACATCGTCAGCCGAAGCGAAGCGCTGGCCGCCCATGAATCTTTTCGAAGGACAAAACTAATGAAAGTCCAAAGGAGTTAGGTCCGGACTGTAAGGCGGGTGCTGGAGCACCTCCTATCCAAATTGCGCAATTTAGTCACGAACGTGCTGTACAGCATATGGGTGAGCGTTGTCACGAAGCAGTCTCACATTCGCAGTATCTCTGTCGGGCAGTTTGTCACGAAGGACACGACGCAACTTTGTCAATGCGTTAGCATAGGTTTTGGCATTCACAGTGGTCTCAGTTGGCTGAAACTTCGCCAGGAAAACTTCATGCAAGTCCCAGAGCACCGTCATGAATTTTTGTGCAGATTGGGTTACTTTGAATTCTTTTGGTGACGGAGAGTCTAAATGTTTCCACACCATACTGGCCTCTTTGTTACGCACAGGACTCATCGCCCGTCACTACATCTGCCAGAAATTCATGTCCTTCTGCTTAATGCATCAAGTGGTCCAAGGTTGACATCATTCTCTGTCCTTTCCGGTCGTCTGTCAAGTTCTTGGGCACCCCTCGCGCACTGACCTTTGCGAAATTGTAATTTGTCATGCACAATATCATACACTATACTGTAAAAAAATGTTAAACTTCTGTACCAATGTGCGCAGATGGATCCGCTTGTCACTCAGAATTGCCTGTTCAATGCCTCTCACAGTGGCAGGTGATAAAGCGGTTAGAGGTCGACCAGAACGTGGTGAATCGGTAAGGTTACCACGGCCGTGAGCAAAGAAACTGTTGCTGCGGTCCAGGCAATCACCACCATACACTTTGACCATTTCTTTGTTAATTTCCGTCGGCATTTTCCGTTTAGCCCACAAAAATCGGACTACACCGCGTTGCTCTTCATTCGTAGACGACGCTAACAAACGCGACATCTTTGTGCAGTCGTTCACACTGTCTTCCACTACGGCGACACCTGATCCTGCCAAACCGGTTTGTAGCGTGAAATTCAAACTCTTAGTCTACCAAACTGCAACATGAAAAGAGAAAATAATTGATGTGCGTTACTTTTGGATCATTCCTAGTATTATACTTCCACGTGACTTGAAGATGCTGAGGGGCAGGAAATATATCGAAGTCAGCCAGTAAAGTGCTGGAGAAAACATAGTATTTATAATATCACTTATGACGAGTTTTGGGTAAAGCATTACGACAAAAACCGAAACAAATTTCTAAGGCAGAATTGAAAAAAGCCAGTTCCTGTGCCGCTGTACTGCATGTCTCAAATAGTCCCACTTCAAAACGCTGAAGAGTGAGTGATGCGTTGAAAAGGAACTGCGTGAAATTTAGAGAGTGACTTTTAAAATGATAGTTCCCATATCTTCGGGTTCTACAGAAATATCGAAGAGTATGAGAACCCTCATTTCTCTTTAAAGCTCTCCTCATAAGTATTTGAGCTAAAGAAATTCGCATTATCATCAAGAAACAGTGAAATTTATTTTGACATTTTTACCCAAGAAAAAAGTATTTTAGCCCTTTGTTGTACAATCAGCATTTTGTGGCTTGACATAAACATAACGTCACAGTACTATTTTATTAAATATTTTTATAGACTACAGCGCTTAGAAATGTAAGAAAAGGAATCTTGACTTACCAAAAACAGTCATCACTTGCTCTCTAGAGTCTTGTCCTGCAAGTGACGTCACAAGGCAAGTGTACTTGCCACTAAGTTCTGTGGTAGGTTTCACTAGCTTCAAAGCTCTGAACCGAGAGTATGCATCAACTGTGTTTACAGCAAAGTCATGGTCCAGTCTTCCCCGCAAAACACCGGATGTGTGCCTCAGGTTAAGTTCGGGAATCCACTGATACAAGGGTTCGAGGTTATCTTCGTAAAACCACTTCACTACAAGACGTATATCGTTCTCATTATACGTGTACTCACAGTCTAATACAACAGATTCCTCCGTGCCGTTTTGTATCCATCGAGGCACAGAAAGCCGGCGTATTTCAACAGCAGGAACACCTATGAGTAACGGAGAAAAATCACAGATATTACAAATCACTCGCACTGTCAGATCCACGTAAAATATACATTTGGCTTCAAGACAGAAAGCCTACTTAATTGCTGGTAGAACAAAAATCAAAATTTTAATTTCTGTGATGTCATATAGACTTAAAAGTGAACAACACTACTTAAAAAGGTATATTCATTTCATTGAAGAGCATGCATTTTAGCATGAATATTTTTAAAACAGGTGGCGACATGGAATTTATTATCTTCAATAAAAACAGGAATTAAATTTCACGGAAATAACACTAAGCCAATGAAAGACACATAGAAACACTAAATGGGTTTCCGTTAGTGAACTTTATAACGCAAACAATAAAATGGCATAAAACATGATTAAATGACATATAAGATCTTTGAAGCGGCGAGGTCCCGTGCAATTTTCGTCAACGATGATCGAAAAGCTTAGAGTGAGCGAATTCGTTTTGGATAAATATTCTTTTCTAAATTGTTAAATCGCATGAATTTTTAAAGAAGGTGTTTTCTGAGATTCAAAATGCGCTTTACAGCAGAAGCTGCGTTCATGGGGTAAATCATGTCGACGTTGTAAGAAAAACCTATCAAAATCGCATGGATTGAGGGAGAGTCCGTGAAATATTTGACTCAACAGACTAATGTCATAGAATACGCAGAGAATGAATTTTGTGTTTCTCCGATTCGGTAACACAATATAAACTGGTGACCATCAATACTTCCTATACCCTAAATTTTTAAAAGGCCAATCTATTGGCCTTTTGTTATCAGAAAATACCTTCTTCTGGATAACAGTTCTTCCAGTTGGGCCCAGCACAGAGAATTGGAAGTGGTATTGCAGGTGTGCCTTCCTCGCCTCACTGTTATCTTCCCTGGAAACAGTGGGCCTAAATTTATGAACGAAACTTTATTAAGAGCTGCTTGCAGTGGTCGCCGAATCAGAAAAATATGATAGAAAAGAAAAGATATTTGTTTCCGCGATGTTTTGTTTTTCTCTTTGTTTCTGAACCGAACATTTCTTGGGAAGCACAAAGCGTCGTCATTTTCTTTTGAAGGGGTGCCCGGTTACTTTTTTCAATATAGTGTATATTGTATATATACTGTATATATCAAGCACAAAGCAGAACGTGAACAGTTTATTCCACTTGTGAATGTCAGATTTCTTAGCTTCTTACATACTTTTGGATAACTTTGTTACGGCAAAATAATCATTTCCGTGAATATTCAGATAAATATTTAAGTTGCAATAACATTTTTGGTAAATCTTCTCACAACATCTTCGGAAAAAAGCCCCATAATTGTTCTAACTATTGAGATAAAATTTACAGAAAAGAACGAACACTTTATCAGGATAAACGTACGTACAATAATCAAATTTATTATCACTTTTTCATGACGTCTCGAAGAAATGGTAGTAAAATACAGCAAAATAAGTCTTCTGCTTCGTAAGTTCTGTACATTAATTTGATTGAAATGGGAAAAAGAAGCACTAAAAGTCATTTGGATATTTGATGCCAACTTCGTGCGGTGCTGACTTTGCCACTCTATAGTCGTGAGAATATGGATAAATTTGATTTTTACCTATGGTTGTTTTGATTATTCGGTTATCTAATTGTTTGGATGGCGTGTTAAGCCAAGATTCTCAGCAGATATATACAGTAGATCTTCACAAAAAACAATACAATCTTTTTTCACAGTATCCAGAATTGCATAACTGTGCTCCTGTTAATCAATGTGGTTAGTGAACCGCACAGCCAAAAATCAATCTGCGATGAAAAAGGTTAGGTTTGGCTGGAGAGATAAGAACACAGGATGCGGTTGTTTCTTTCAGGGGTACAATTCAAAAAGAACATCAGAGTTGCAGCATGAGTAATTATTTGAATGCTCAGTCTAAAACGAAATGGTAAGCATCAAGTTCTTACTAACAAAGCTGTGGGTTATTAATTGATCTATATAACTTTGATGTCAATCATAATTTCGTGCATCTGCCATCACTAAGTAATATATTCTTAGGATTGATTTGGATTCTGAATTGCATAAGAGTCGGTGCACTATGAAAGAGAAAAAAATACGCAAAAGAAAAAACACGAACTTTGTAAGAGCAAAAAATAGAAATGGAACATTAGTCACATATAAGTGCGAATGCGATTCACCTGACATATTTCAGAACACGCAAGATGCCAACAGCTAGGGAGTTTTGACATTGTATTTTTCTGTGGCTTGCCTTGCCTTTTACTGGACCAGAACCAAAAAGAAATTTATAAAGCAAAAGTAAAACTTCTTTGTGTTCCACAAACTGATAAATTATACAAAAAGAGCATATTTATGAGGTAAAAAGTTTGCCGACATGGAAAATGGTATATGTACATTCCGAATTGGTAAATCAAATAAATAATTCATGCTTATGAAAAAAGTAAAAACTAGCTATAAGCACAATGTCAAAGCATAGAAAAGCTGTTATATGGTAACATGGCGTGCGAAAGAAATTTAAATCGTAGGAGCTCACGAAAAAAGAAAATTGATACATCGTGTCATGGAGATCATATGCAGTTCACTTCCTAAAAGTGTTTTTATCTCCTGGATTTGACACATTTCTAAACAAATTCCCGTTTTAACTTTATAAAATGCACCGAGTAATCACTGAATTATGGCCACCCCTATCAAAGGTGGATGCGGCCCGTTGATCACGTGATTTCCGAGAGGGCACGATTAGTCGGCCGACGTAGCATATTTAATGTGTGAGTGGAGCATTTCGTAGTAAAATTCGGAGCGTCATGGATAAACGGAAGAATTTGCCGGAATTTGAGAAAGGATAAATTGAAAGAGCTCGGAGAGAGGGGGCCTCGATTTCACAAACGGCTAAACTGGTGGGTTGTTCGCGAACCACCGTAGTTAAAGTGTATCAGGACTGGCGTGAAAATGGTCAAACAACGACCCGGCGGCAGAACTGCACGGGACAGAAAAAGGTTGATGTGAGAGATAAGCGCACAGTCCGATGACTCATACAATTCAACGATGCAGCACTGTTCAACGGTTGACCATCCAATTGAACAGCGATCAACCTAGAACAGTGCCTGTCATGACCATGAGTCGCATGCTCGCACGTATGGGCTATAACAGCAGACGACCCCGGTGACATCCTCACCTAAACATGGTTCATCGGCGCAAAAGTCTCCCGTGGTGCAAAGACCATGCAAGTTGGACGTCGGATGACTAGAAAAAAAGTGTACTAGTCTCCCGAGTCGCGTTTTAAAGTCCCTTCCATGGATGGTCATGTACGTATTTGGCGCAAATAACATGAGGTACTTGAACCATCCTGTATGTTCTCCACAGGTCAACACGATGGCAGCGATTGTATGATGTTTTGGGCATGTTCACCTGGCTGGAACTTGAATTTGTGGTGTATGTGGAACAACGTATGACTGGTGCCCACTATCGTGAATTGCTTGCTGACTCTGGACACCCAGAAATGTTGCACTTTTTCTTCAATGGCGACGGTGTCTTCGGAGATGACAATGTGCCAAGCCACAGCTCCAATAATATGCAGAAATATTCAGACTTCTAGCATATCGATTGGACTCCGACCTCCCCCGATATCAATCCCATACAGCACTTGTGGGACACTATGGAACAGCATATCAGGCATCTGAATACGCTAATCACATTCATACCTGCACTGAAGGCATTACTACACACAGTTTGTATGGACATACCTCCCAGCTGCTTTCGGCATCTTATTAAATCGATGCCATGTCAAATAGCTGCTGTACTGAGGGTGAAAGGAGGATCTAAACATCTGATTGAAAAAAAAACTTTTACCTTTCAGTTCCATTTCTAGCAAAGACTATTTTAGTTATAGTCACTTTTCCAAGTTAAGCACTGATTTTCCGCTAGGGGCGTAAAACTAAACTGCGTTTTATCCGATATCTCTGCTTCTAAAACTCCGATTTAAAAACTTCTTTCTGCTGTGGACGAAGCTACAGATGGGAAATCATTTGCATATGACAACTAATTTTTGGTAAAAATGGTTTAGCCACCAGGGGACCTAAGGTTTAATTTTTTGCTTCTGATGTATTTACAGTAAATTCTGTGCTTCTAAAATCTCGACTGAAACAATTCGTTCTTGGACCGATACCACTCACATCAATAAACCTTTTCGGAATATATTTTTCTTATAATAGTGCACGGTTTTCCCTCCAGGGAGAGTAGATGTAAGTCTTATTCTTGTCAATCTCTCTGCTTCTGAGTGTCCGATTTGTAAAATTCCACCTTTGTTGGATAGAGTTCCCCGTGTGAAATGCTTTTCATATAATTTCAAAATTTTCAAGGTACCCATAGATTTTCAGCTCTGTGGCGATAAGATAAATTGAGTTTCCCTTATATATCTGCTTTTGACATTCCTATTTGAAAAATTCTTCTAGTATCGCATACAGCTCCCGATTGAAAATATTTTGCATAAAATTCTTAATGTTTGATAAAGAACGGTTTGGACACCAGGGGACGTAATGGTTAATTTCTGGTTCTGATGTATTTGCGGCAAAATCTGAGCTCCTGAAAAATCGATTGAAAAAATTATTTCATTGATCGATACCACTCACATAGAACCTTTGGAGAACACTTTCTTCGTAAAATAATGCACAATTTTTCCGCCAGAGAGCGTAGCGTATATCATATATTTGTTGATATCTTCGCTTCTAAAAGACCGATTTGAAAAATTATTTCTTTCTTGGAGAGCCTTTCTACTGCGAAATGTTTCTCATATAATTTCGAATTTTTCGTAACACGCAAGTCTGCCACCAGCGGGCCTGAATTCATTTTTCGTTTACAGAAATATCTGGGAACTAAAAACCCGACTGATAAATTTCGAAATTTCTTTCTTCGGTCAGATACTACTAGCTACGCAAACTGTGTGTGCGTATTTTCTTCTAAAAATATCGTACAATTTCGCCTTTAGGGGACACAAATATGTGATCTGTTGTCTTTAATATCTCTGCTCTTACATGTGCAATTTTAAAAATTTCTTTCAACACCGGAAGCAATTTACTTTGTAGAACACTTTAGTCGAGTATATGAAGAATTTTACAATTCACAGTTCTGTTGGTAGGTTGTGTTTGTGTACTTTTGTTTGAAGCTGTATCTTCGCTTCTAAACACCTTATTGAGAAATTTCTTTTTTACTGTATGCCATTCACGACAATAGGGATGTGGACCATTATCCTCTTTAAATAATGCACAGATTTCCCGTTAGGTGGTGTAAGGGTCAATACATTTCTCTTTTTTTATCTATCTCTTTGTGGGAGACTTAGCTAAAAAGTTATTTTTCCTTAGCAGACCTTTTTCCATGAAGAATATTTTAAGCCTGTTTTCAACATTTCCATTATGCAGAATTCTTCCGCTAGAAGGTGTAGAGTTATATCACGTTTTTTTCTATGCGCTATTCGTTAATTTTTGTAACATACGTTTTAGCCGCTGTTGGAAGTAATATAGCTGTTTCTATTCTGGATGTTTTATCGACTGTAAACATCCGGTTGATTTTTTCTAACGGGATGTATTGACTTTGAATAACTTTGAAAATTTTAATTCGCGTCAGAAAGGATTCAAAAGATGTGCTTATTACAACTGAAAATTCGGTGCCATCATTCTTTTTATTTCAAATACTTGGAAGGCACAAATATAGAAAACGATGATGTAGTAGGTGCATAAATACGTTTTAAAGCGTTTTAAGACAACGCAACATGTAATTTGAGAGAAAACATAAATACCTTTACGAATCAAAATGTACACCGCCAGTACCAAACACCTTCCGCCAGAGTCGGGCTGCTGACGAATTCCAGCCATGAAGAATACTGCGTCGTGTGACATGATAAAGTCGAGAATCCATTTTTGTACTTCGTCACATATCCGGAACCGTACAGCAGACAGACCATGTTGCATCGATCGGAACAAATGATAGTTTGAAAGAGCTATGTCGGGACTACACGCCGGGTGTTTCAAAACGTCCCAGCCAAACGTCAGTAACGTTTTCTTCACCGATTTCGTGACATGCAGCCTAGCGTTGTCATGCAGTAATTTCACGGGACACAATCTTTTGCCTGTGAATGGACGTTTCGAATAGATGTCCTGGTTCAATCGCAGCAATTGTTGCTTGTATTGATCAGCAGGAACAGTTTGATCCTGTATCAATAGTTCATAATACAGCATACTCTTCATATCCCACCAGCTGCACAGCAGAACTTTCTTGGAGTTAATATCGCGTTTCAGTGTCGAAGTCGTTACTTTACTGGGATCTACCCAGTGTTTTTTGCATTTGGAATTGTCGTACCATATCCATTTTTCATCACCCGTAAATATTTTCCAAAGGAAAGACTTTCTGTGTTTATTCAACATATTCAAACACTTCATGACACGCACATCCCTGTTCCTCTGGCTCAGGTCATGTGGCACCCATTTTCCTCCCCTCTGAGTCTTTCCCACTGAGCGTAAACACTTGGAAATGGTTTGTTGAGTTAGCCCCAGTTGCTGAGTTAGTTTTTTTTTTTGTGTGTTTGAGACGAATCTTTATCTAGCAATGCTTGCAGTTCCTTATGTGTAACCTTCTGCGCGGCGCCTCTACGTTATCGATTGCTAACATCAAAATCACCTGCTTTAAACCATCTAAACCAAACGTACACGTGCTTTTCGATACAATATTCTCTCGCACAACAGAACAGATCGATGCGCATGCTTTTGCAGCACTTTTTTTGATAAAATTCGTAACGAATGTAGTGTCGGATAAGTGTAGTATCGCTTGCCATCTTTCATCTACCGATGTGCAAGTGCGTTGGACTGTTGGGCAAACTTCTGTGTAACATTTTATACTCTGAATCAGGTTAAGGTCACGTGAAAACAACACGGGGGAATGTCGGATAGGTAAATTAGCGGTATACGTCGCGCACGCTTTAAAACTTATTTCTACACCTAATAAATATCAAATATAACTGTAAATACTGTACGTATAAAACTGTATGCTGCTTGTCATTGGTCACGTATTACAAAAACCAGCTGAAAAGTCCACATTCGAGCCGGACACAACCGCACGTGAAGAAGGAGTCCAAATACGTAGTCGAAATTCGGGCACGGACTGGTTCGAATAATGAAATAAACCTGCAAATATAGTTTATGCTGTACTCTGATATTATATACCATGGAATATACAAGGACTGGCGCTGATGTTAACCAACTGCATGGATAGCAGATAAATATCTGTGTGCACCAAATGACATATAATATGCTTGATGTCAAGTTTCACTAAACCAAAACCCACTATTTAAGTAAATTAGTGCATTAGTACAGTTAAAATTGTGCAGACGCTTGTGCCATGCCCTACTTCGATAATTTCTTTTCTAGCTGTCCGTGGCGTTTCGGAATAATGAGTTGTCAACCTTTCCTTATCGATGTGTTCCAACATGGCTGAGGAAAGGTTGACAACTCATTCGTAAAGCATCCAGAAAGTAATTCTGGAAAATGCGTTCGCAGTGTGTTACGACAGTGTTCCATGCTTTTTCCACGTAGTGTTCCGAATGTGTTATGTAAAAATATTGTCTTCTATGATAAAACATTTTGTGGATGGGAGATCATTGTTAATACATGCAGAGAGCATCGATAACACAGACATTCGGAACACCTTGGGAACATATGAGGAACGCAATGATCACTTTTTTTGGAAATGGCTTTCACAAATTGCTACATAAGTGTGCGATACATTCCAAATGATTTGTTACTTGTTTTTTTTTCACCTCAAAAACTCACTTTGCTTTCACATAGTTATCGGGCTTAACACACAAATAAATGGGAACCTCTATGTCTTGTAATTTAAATTTGCACCTCTAATATTAATTCCGCTTGACAATCTAAAACAATATAATTTTCTTTGTTTGAACGTATGAACGTTTGTCCCATTTTGTCGCGTACAGTGCACGTCTGTACCCCTTTGCTTTGCTGTCATAGAAACACAGATCAATTTTTAACAGCTTCTGGTGTGACGCCACCTCACCTAAATCATTCTGACATGACGTCACAGATGCATTACGTCCCATGATCAAATCTTTTGAAACAAAAAAACGCTAGGTCAGGAATTTTGGATCTACTTGTCGTTCATAAACGACATATGGAATTTTTCATTTAGAATCCTATCGTATGAAATTTAATTATAAAATTTCCTTTGCGAACCTAAAATATGTATTTTAGATTGTCAAAACAGTTTCCTTTCTCATTTAAGTCTAAAAATTGACAGTTTTAATAGAGTAGGTAACAGTGTCTTTTTATTATTTCATGCGTATACTGAAGAATCATGATTTGGAACTTTCTTTTTCCTTTTTCCTTAAACTACGAAATTATCAGAATATAACTAGATTCTTTTCGCAGAGTATAACCAGATATTATTTTATTTATATTTGTAGAAGAAATTAAAAAGAAAGAAAAAAGGAAAGAATAGAAAGCATATTTTTGTAGTTCTGCGCATGAACTATCATAATATTTTTACATTTGCAACTGCAGAGTTCTAAAATTCAGAAGATGCTTTTATTATTTTAACACTTTTCTGCTATCTGGCAAGGGCAAGAACAGGAGAACTTAATTGCCTGCCATCTGCGTGATTTTTTTTTTCTTTTTTTTTTTTTTTTTTGCAGTATACATGAAACAATGCGCGCTTTAGGGCCACTATCCTTTTTATGAGAGGTTCTAAAGGACATGAACCACTAAAATGGATTGCTTTCAAACGATTTCACAGAAAAATGTCGGAAATATTATTATACAACTGGCTGTTGCTTTTGTTTTTCATATATTTCATGATTTGTCTGTAGAAACATCTGATGTGCGGCGAACAAACACTGGGAAAATGCGAGCGGTTGCCGATTTTGATTGTTGAATCCCTACCTGAACCGATAAGGTTTTTTTTTTTTTCTCGAAATAGTATAACTATGCTAGTTATCCGAATTTCTCGGCGTAGAATAGAAATAAAACTTTCAAGTTTTATTTCTATTCTACACAAAGAAATTTGGATTATTAGTATAGTTATACTATTTGGAGTATAAGTGGTGTACGGTTCCTACTTATTAATTTCTTTTTTTCATTGTTGCATTGTTTATGAAATTTGCTTTCACAGTTGGACATCACAACAAAAAGGACAATATATGAATATAAAAAATTACACATCTTATTTTCCCCCGTTATTATGGACGGGCTTTCACCTAGTCAATTATAATTGATTTGCAACATTGATACTTGTTTCTGTAGTTCACTGAGATACATTTAGTTAAAACCTTATTTCTACGAAAGTTATCTGTCCACACATTCGCCCACGGAAATGTAGCGTGACATCTAGTTTGACCTGAAGCCAGAAGTAAACTAACGGTAGCTCAGCTTAGGTATTCGCTGTACTTTAACCTGAGGAGACATAGCAGTAGATATATTCTGCGGCACTGTGGGACACAGGAACAATATACAAGAGTCAGCTATGTAACTAATAAAATTTATTAAATATGTCACTTCACAAACTACGTCGTAAGTTAAGTTATACTTCTGCAAAATTATTAATTTAAAATGTTCATCATTAAAAGTTGCAATTTTGAATGTAGTGGTATAATAACTGATTCCGCATCTCATAATTTTCTTCCTTGCAACCAAAATCAGCATCAGTGTCACGTAGAAACACTTTCTCCTAAGGGTTTTCAAATACTGCGGGGTAAACTATTTTACAGTAAGTAGAGAAACGTATGTTTTTTTTATGCACGTTCTCTCAATCGATGTATGCTTGAGTTTTTGCTTATATCTCAGCAAGATTTTATGCTATCACGTTGTAACTTTGGATTTACGGATTTAAAAATATTGCGCGTCGAATGGTCTACTAATGAGTTATGATCATAATTCATTTTTTTCATGATCATATTCCGTAATTTTTAATTTTCTTAATATACCAGTTCTGTCCTTGCATAGCTGCTCATATTATCTGGGTATCTTTGTGTTTTACTGTTGCAACACCAAATCATTGTATCTGTTCTCAATTAAATGATACAAATCAAAATCCAATTCCGCAGTTTAACATTAGCGGCATCTTTTTTCCGTAGCTCACTATACACGTATTTATTGGTCGATTTGTATGAAATATGGAATTTAGGGGTTTTACTATGTGCTGAATAACATGCGCGTAAAATAACATATCTCTTATATGGAAAAATTCGGAGATGGATAGCTAATTAGTATGTTAATTAGCCTAATTAGCATGTTTCTTTGCATCATATGATAGTTCCCTTCGAACAATGCCTTATTTGTTTATATGCAGCAAACGGTTCCAAAGTTAAAAGGGGTGGTACCTTTTTTTTTTTTTTTTTTTTTGATGTCTGTACGCTTTGAATTAGCAAACTTTTCTTACCAGTCCTGGATCTATCTAGAAGTATGAGGATATATGAGTACTCAGTGGCTGCAGTTATTTATTGGCCTACTGTGTTGTTGTTGACATTTCAGGTAACACAAATCGAAAGTTGATCTTCCATAGGCTTGTAATAATATTTTCTGATAGGTGGCAAAACTGTTGGACCTCCTACTTTATCACAGAAATGGTGTTATACACTCGAACAAAGTGGTGTGTATAACACCTCTCATATCACTCGAACAGAGTGGTGTTTTCTAGTATCATCAAATTGATAAGTAGACGGCATAAGTATAACATTTTTGTTTGAGGGGTGAATAACATTATTTTTAAAAATCGGGTCATCTAACAAATAAATTTTACTTAACGTGACATTCTAGACTCATAAATGATGGTTTGACGTTCTGGTGATGTAAATAACTTTTAGTCACACGTTCTGACTAAAACAATATGGATACGCTCTCGGGAAGAAGCTTGTCGTTGGAATACGGTAAGAGTAAAGAGTGTTTTCTCCTATAGATAAAACATGTCCAAAAGAGCATTAGCTTAATATTTGATTCATACAATCTGCAATGTTCATGATAAGGCAATATAACAAATAAAATATTCGGCACAGTGACTTCTTTTCACTCTAGTATTCACGGTAAGTAATTATTCCCATCAACAGAAGGATCATAAAACTGATGGAATAAGTACTTAGTAAAGTATATTACCCTTTGTCTAGAAAACTGTACTTTACACCTTTTCTCTTCGAATTCTCTTTTTCCCAATCTGTTTCAGCTTCTTCATCGCTAGATGCATGGTTTTCATTTCTGCGGTTATTGTCTATGTGAAATTTCTGCGGTTATTGTCTATGTAGGATTTCTGCGGTTATTGTATATATAGAATTTCTGAGGTTATTGTCTAAATATACCACTCAGTCTTTTAACATTTTCTTGAAAGGCTTTTAAGTGGCTTTAAAAATGGTATTTTACTAGGGCGAAATCGAAAAAAGACACTTAAAAACGGAAAAATTGCTAAAGGAAACTAGGAGACAGAAATACCTAAGAGTGATTTTATAACAGCTGTTGCTATTAATGTTAATGATCTCTATCGCTCGCTTTTCTTGTAAAATCAAAAGAAAAAAATCGCTGGTTGAAATAATTTCCAGCATTCTTAGTCAGAAATGCAACACAAGAATGAGCTCCTTTGGAGTAGCGCTTGACACGATTTACGATTTTTTTAATTGAACTGAAATTATTCACCTCAAAATAGCTGAGCGGTAAATTATCTTCTGAATTCCTTCGTTTAAAGCTGCCCTTCACAGAGAACACAATTCGAAATGTAAGGAAAACAAATTAAAGCACCGTGGAATTTCCTTTGCTGAGTGATTTAATTAACTCTATGAAGAAGAGTCCCTTAGATTGGAAAAATATTTAGTCCCAAAATACTTTTGTTCTGGAGAATGAATAGAAATAAAGATATCGCTTTGCTTCTCAAAAGCGGCAAAAGAAGATCACATACTTGGAAACCATGCAGAAAATCCTGTACTTCTGTAAATAACAACTCAGGTCAAACTCCTGCGACAGAAAAATACTGTACGAAAACAGTAGAAATCTAGTGACCAATACATACTAAAAATTACCTTATTCTTTCTTCCACTGTCAACACCTATGGTACTTTGTCTCTCTTTTCTTTTTTCTCCTTTGCATTGAGTACATTATCAACAGCAGTTGGAACGTCTACTTTTGAATTTCACCAATCCACTTACTCATAAAAAAATTAGGATGGTCAATAACTAAGCTAAAATTCACAGAAATATTACATATGATAATGAGGTGGGTGTTTTCTTATCTTGTCGACATCTCACTTCGATGCCAACTCATGATGCAATTCTGAATTCTGTGTACAGGCTAAAGTTTAAATTATCAACTAAGTCAAGACTTAAGAACTTATTATTTTGATGAGCATCGTTTTCACACATGATACTGCCAAAGGTAATGGGGTACCCGTGTAACTAAAAACATTGTATATTGCGACGAAGCATAAACACACGTTGTCGAATTGAGCAGCGGAGTTCATCGTAGTTAGAATTAATTTGCAAAATAGGGCAAAATTTAAAATTCCGTCGAAGTGTTAAAAGAAATCAACTCCTAAATCAATTAAAATCCAGGGTAATTACAGTTCATAGTTAAGTCAAGATGTAGTAACATTTGTGTAGGGACATATCAATTCTTAGATAATACCTTTTGTTTCCCGCCGCATAGCGCGAGCTACCGCCTCGCCTTTACTATACGATCTGGCTATCAAAGCGTCCTTGCGTAGAACAATAATTACCTCGACAAAACTCAGTCCAGTATACGGAAATAAAAAACAGCAAGATTTTATTTTTCCGATAACTTTTGCTTCACGGGTTTCCGATGGCTTCCCACTCAGGGTCCCCGTGCTACTTTTTCACAATTCTTTCCGCGATACCCGGTGGACGAAGGAATCCTCCTTCCCGTTCACCACGCTGTACTTCTGCGATACCCGCAGCCCTTCTGTCAAACACCGGTGTCCAAACTAGAACTCTCTCTCCTTGACGACCGAAGCACAACTGTCTCTCACTAAAATCTCTTGGCCCTTTTTTGACCTCTACCACTCATGCGCAAGAAAAACTCGTTACCCCGGTCAGCACGTGAAATACCTGAGCTCAGGAATGTTGTCGGATACCCGCAGGCGATTACAACCTTGCACGTATACAAAAGCGGTATGAAAACTTTTTTTAACAGAAGAACTCGAGCAGCCAACTCTTCAAGGTCAGATGCCCCAGGCATTCATGCACCACTCATTTAATCCTCACATAGTATTAAAATTGCACCACGTGATGATGAATGTCAGTTCTTAGTTGAAACAACAAAATGGCGGAGTGAAGCGTCCGTCCGCACGTGTTCATCACAACATTAAAATTAAATAAATTCATAATTGACAGTTTGATTGCGGGCGACATTTACCATTTGGTTGTTGGATTAACCGTAATGAGCCTTGTATGTAATTTATAACCGCACCTAGAGTAATGAGAAGAAACGAAATTTGATAGTTGGACCAAAGACAAATGAAGAGCAACTATGACTAAATCAAGAATAATCTGGACTACTGGTAGGCTATATTTGGATAAAGGATAACCAGGAGTATTAATAGTTGAATCAAGGATATTTGGGAACTATGATATTCGTTTGGTGATTAATGACGAATATTATCAGTTTATAGTGGAATCAAGGGCAATTAGTAATGAAAGTTCATAGTTGGAACAAAGCAACGAGGCTTAGCAATAGTTTTATATGATCCAGAGTAATGAGAAATGATTGTATTGGAAAAGAGCATGAATTCTCGCCGTTTAGGGTTTCCTGGCAAAGAAGATTTATATTTGGCTTCCAAAGCATAGAACACATGCCAGCACACGTGGATAAGCCGCCTAGAATTTCGTCGCCATAATATCCGCAGCTTTGGCTCTAGCAATTTCTTTAATGCCCAGCATCTGAGAGGTGTTCACATGAGTTTTGAAAAAGAGTACATTCCTTACTGTTTGCTAGATAAAAATATTACGACCGTCAAGGAACATTGGTACATATCCATCCAGGAAGAACGCTATAAATGAATGAACTTGCCAAGATTTGTTTGCGAAGTTTGGTTCATGTGATAGGACGCTTGAAGAAATATCCCCATTCTGGACTTCCTTCGGAAGTATGATGAACAAATATTAGCAATACTTCTGTCCAATCCTCATGAAGCTTACGATGATATTGTCGTCAAACTTTCAGATAACCACGAAGAAATTTCAGATTATTATAATGAAATGAAAACTGGTTCAATGGGTAACACATCAAACATCGGCTAAGAGCGGAAAGGATAGAGAGACGATAAGCGTATCTCTGTAAGATCGGTACAAAAGGGATCTGTTCTTGGATCAAATGGTGACTGGTAAGGAATATAGATGCTATAAAAGAATTTCAAAGGCACCATATCGTTTTGCAAAAAGGGAGAACCTTCAGAAATGATTTGAAAATCTGATCTTCTCCCAAAGTGGATCATGCTCTGCGTTCTGAGGGACTTAAAGGAAAATATACATCATGCGCTATTGGCACCTAACCAAACAACCACCGTAAATCTTTTCTCTTATTAACGCGACATGACAAACGAAGTTTTGGAAGTCTAAGAGTGCCGTCCCAGTGGCGCAGTGGTCTAGGCGATGGCCTCTGATCATTCGTCCGAGATGGGTCCGGGTTTTAATACCGGTGAGGCATGGATGTTGTGTTTGTCTTACGGCGCTGGCGCTCTCCCTTCCCTGGAGCTGGTCCTAAATTGGGGACGGGCGACTGTTTATGGTCCACTGAGTTGCTCACGGTGGTCGTTAAACCTCCAGTCGACAAAAAAATAAAAAATAAAAAAATAAAAAGGAAGTCTAAGAGTCCCAGATTCTGAACCAAGGAGATGTTGTCTTCCATCACAATACCACTGAACCGCATGTTGCTATGGCAGCACAGCACAGATTGCAGGAAGTTGGCTGCGAACGTTTGTCTCATCCACCATATTCACCGGACTTAACACCAACACATTTTTACTTATTCCGGGCACTGCAGAATCATATGAGAGATTTCATAGAAGTCGAAACAGATCGCAAAATTACCTAAAAATTATTCAGTTGCATTATTTGAATTTCATTCATGGTACTCGGCATTTTTATTTAAGTTCCGACTGAAAGAAACACCTTCACATCACAACAGAACTTTGCCGAGTTTCACGGAGGTCACGGAACAATACGTTAGTGGACATTATCGAAGAGCTCTTCATGTCCAAGCCCGTCCATCTAATCTGAAAGAATGCAAAATGATCTGCCGCTGTATTGAGTGAATCTTCCAAAGCTTTAGGGATAAAATTAAATAGAGGTTCTCCTCATGAAAAATGAAACCCTTAACTCCGAATAGTTATGTTAAGTTCAGACGGCAAGCTCTCCTCTTACAACTGATGTTCTTCAGCTTACTACACTAGGTGCAGACCTCAAGCGTCTCTGGTGTCTGAAACTCCTATTCATGTTAGGTAAGGCTGACTAGAAAGACTGAATTACGTCTCCCAGTAGACACCCCTTAAGTCGAGTGAGATTCTACAGTCTCCCAAGGGAGTTGTTGGACGGCGGACTACTATAAATTCCAGTAAAGTAAGTGTTCCAGTTTTTTTTATTAAGGTAAGGGCTCATTCTATAATTTCACGGAGGTGACCGTGTTAGCACGAGTGTGAAATGCGATTTGATTTGTTATGGCAAACGGTACAAGAAAAATGCTACTCGTGCACATTAGGGAGCTTACATTGCCGTATAGTGGCTCGAAAGAATTGAAAAGTTTTCTCTTCGCTGAAACTACTTATAAAATAAATTGAAGGGGAAGGATTCTTTTAAAGATTTTTCTGAATACTCAGAATGGTTGTGAATGAGAGCAGTTACAATTTATGCAAGGCTTCAAAATAAATAAATGAATAAAGATAAAAATCTCGCAAGTTATCCACTTAAAAATATATTCAGAGGTTTTTTCGCATTTCTTCTTATTATTCGAAGCAATTATTAAAGCAGAAAATATATCTCAAAACTTTCCTCATTAAGGTTGATGATGTTGTTAATGAGAAATTATGTGTTTTAACTCAACTCACGCTAGCTAGGAAGATCACATCATTATTCTGCATCAAGGGGAATTTCTATTTCTTTTAGAATATGATACTGTAACATAACACGCATGCGCTAAATTATTTATTTCTACTAAATTTAAAAGTCACACACTAATTCGTTTGTGCTCATTACCAGCTGCTTTGTTGGCAAAATTATGGATGTTAAGGAAGTCTGCCAGACAGCATCCGAGCGTTACGAATCAGTTGAATTCCTCTTTAATATCTGCTATTTCTACTTTCCCATTAGAGCACCACAGACATCAAATATCACAAAAAAAAAAAACCTTAGCTGCTAAAATATTCGATTAAATGTATGTTAGAAATACGTACCTTTTAAGTTCAACTTTCGTTTGGTCGCATAATAGTCCACTGCACAAGCACTTCAAAAGTAATTATTTTTACGAAATGCAGAACATCTTGCTCTTACGTTTCGTAACTGATACACATGTAATTTTGAATTAATGTTCGCAGCGGAAACTGTTTTTGTCCGATAAAAAAAAGCAAAAAATTTGACACGGAACTTTTTGTTGCAAAGATCTCGCCTTTTAAATCCTTTCCAACGCGATGGAATTATTTCAAAGCCGATTTTAAGAATATCTACAAAAAAGATACCCTTACACCACCTACGGAAAAAACTGAGCGTAATTTGAAATACGCAACGCGAGCGGGGTTATTTGTAGTGGAATCGGTTACAAAAAAAAACAAGAAAGATGACACCGAATTTTCGGGGGTAATAGACACTTTTTTTTAATCCGTTCTGACGCAAATTAAATTTATCAAAGCTATTCAAAGTCAATGGAACCGGTATGGAAAACAATAGTATCTGACGGAAGAAAGAAGTTTTTCAATTGAGTTTTTAATCCCTCAATATTTCTGTAAACGGAATCGTGAGCTTGCGCCCTCTGGTTGCAGACTTGTGCGTTACGAAAAACATGAATTTATGTATATAACATTTCGCACCGGAAACGCTCTCCAACGTAGAAATAATTTTTCAAATCGGACTCTTAGAAACAGAGATATCGACAAAAATAAGATGTGACTTTATGCCCCCTAGTGGGAAACCATGCATTATTTTAGGAAGAAAGTATTCTCGAAAGGTTTTTCGATATGAGCACTATAAGTCCAAGAAAAAAAAATTAGTCGAGTTTTCAGGAGCCCAGATTTTGCTACATATATATCACAAGAAGAAATTAACACTTATGCCCCCTGGTTACCAAACATTAGAAATTATATTAAAAATACTTTCCATCAGGTCTTGTATGAGATACAGGAGGCATTTTTCAAATCAGAGTTTTAGAAGCAGAGATATAGGCGGAAACGCAATTTACCTTTGTGCCCCCTAGCGGAAAGTCTATGATTTACTTGAAAATTTTGAATTTTTAGGGAAAACATTTCGCATCGGAAACACTATCCAACACAGAAGGAATTTTTCAAATCGAACTCCTAGAAGTAGAGATATTGATAAAAATAAGATATACATCTACGCGTAGAAACTATGCATTATTTCAAGAAGAAAATGTTCCTAAAAGGTTTGTTGACATGAGTAGTATCGGTCAACAACGGTTGGAAAGCGTAATCGAGATTTTAGAAGCTCATATTTTGCTGCAAATACATCAGAAGCGGAAATTAAGACTTACGCCACTTGGTAGCCAAACCATTTTTTTACAAATATCTGAAATTATGTGCAAACGATTTCCCACCAGGAGCTGTATCCAGTGCAGAAAGAATTTTTCAAATCGGAGATTTAGAAGCAGAGATATAGGCGGAAACGCAATTTACCTCTACGCCCGCTAGCGGAAAGTCTATGAATTACTTGAAAATTTTGAAATTATACGAAAAACATGTCACACTGAAAACACTAACCAACAAAGAAGGAATTTTTCAAATCGGACTCCTAGAAGTAGAGATATTGAGAAAAATAAGATATACATCTACGTCCCCTGGCGGAGAAACTCTAGAATTTTTAGGAAGAAAATATTCCGAAAATGTTTATCAATGTGAGTGGCATCAGTCCACGAAAGAATATTTTCAATCTATACTTTAGAAGCTCAGATTTTATGGCAAATACATCAGAAGCAAAAATTAACACTTACGCCCCCTGGTGGCTAAAGTATTCTTTACCAAAAATTTTAAATTAGATGCAAAAGATTTTTAATCAGGAAGTGTATCCACTGAAGAAAATATTTTTCAAATCGGAGTTTTAGAAGAGTTATCGGGAAAAATGTAATTTACGATTACGCCCCCTAGCGGATATTCTAAGTGTAATTTGAAAAATTAACTATATCTAAAATACTTTTCGGCATAATTGGAATCGAAAGCTAAAAGATTTTTTTCAATCGGATGTTTAGAAGCAAATATGTGGAATAAAACGTTTTTTTTTAATTCGACATCATCTGCATTTACGGCCCCTAGCGGCGAAATTGTACATAGTAAAAAAAAACAAAATAAAGGATCATCATTCGCATATTTCAAGCTTCCCAATGCAAAAAGAATTTTTCAAATCGGACTAAGAGTTGCAGAGATATCGTGGGTACAGACGGATGGACGGACGGACGGTCAAACCGGTAACAAAAGCAGGATCTTTTTACGCTTTCCAACCGTAGGTTGAAAAAACGTTTATGCTCGAGCTTTGTCCGTCCGCACGATAACTGGCGTAAAAATGGTTCGATTTCGATGAAATTTTAGTATGTGGTAGGGGACCGCCTGGGGACGAACCCTATTCAAAATGGGTGAATTGGAGTCAAAGGTCAGGACGTAATAGCGGAATGCATTCCATTGCATTTATGCGTCATAACGTGCGTAAAAATGGTTCGATTTCGGTGAAATTTCAGTATGTGGTTCGATGAAATTTCAGTACCTGGGGACGAACCCTTTAGAAAATGGACGAAATGGGGTCAAAGGTCAGGACATAGGATTGCGATCCATTCAATCGCCCTTATCCCATATTATTAAGGTGGACGTCAAGTAATTTTGCTTCTTATACTTCCAATGGAAAAACTTTTGTACACATTTCCTTCACAATTAATGTGTTCCCAGGGATGAAAATTTAAACATCGATTAAAATAACTTAATATTATAACTTGGAATACTTAATATTTTCTAAAACATAACCATAATTATATTAAAAATTAATTACCTTTCCTTTGGTGGTGTTGAAACCAGAAAAAAGATGGCGCGACCTGTATTTTCATGACATCAGTAGACAAACAAATGTTGGATTGCATAATTATGGTTATGTTTTAGAAAATATTAAGTATTGCAAGTTATAAAATGAAGATATTTTAATCGATGTTCAAATTTTCATCCTTGGAAACGCATTAATTGGGAAGAAAATGTGTACAAAAATTTTTCCATTCGAAGTACAGGAAGCAAAATTACTTGGCGTTCACCTTAAAGGAGCAATTCTTGTATGTATGTAAATTTTATTTTGAAAACGGCTCTAAGGATTTTGATGGAAGTCGTTAACCTGCCATTTTCCGGTACTAGAAATCGATTGGCGCAGTGGGTGGCGCAGTGGTCTAAGCGATGGCCTCTGACCATTCGTCCGAAAGGAGTCTGGGTTTGAATCCCGGTGAGGCATGGATGTTATGTTTGTCTTACGGCACTATCTCTTTCCCTTCCCTGGAACCAGTGACCCTAAATTAGGGACGGGCTAAATTAGCCCATTGAGTTGCTCACGGTGGTCGTTAGACCTCCAATAAAAAAATCGATTTAGCTTGATCTCGACTTTAGGAAAATTCGTTTAGTGGGTTAAATAACCACCCCGAATTACCACGTTTTTAGTGTAGTGTCATGGCGTCGTGCCATTAGATGTTGGCGCGCGGTCACGCCATCTGTCTCATTACGTCACGCGTTGTGTGTGGATCCTATTAAAGTTTTATGACGTCACACTCTTGCGAGCAGATGGTCGCGATTCCCATCTGCCTCATTACGTCACGCGTTGTGTGCGTTTGATCGTCCGCACGATAACTCGCGTAAAAATCGTTGGATTTCGATGACATTTTAGTATGTGGTAATTAATCACCTGGGAAGGAACCCTATTGAAAGTGAACGAAATGGGGTCAAAGGTCAGGACATAGGAGCGGGATCCATTCCACTGCTCTTATGCGTCATAACTAACGTAAAAAAGGTTCGATTTCGATTAAATTTTAGTATGTGGTAGGGGACCACGTAGGGTTGGTTGGTTGGTTGTTGGATTTTATTGGCGCAAGGGCCAGGTTTGGCCAAAGAGCGCCAGACAAAGAACTATCAGCCACAGATTTTTAAAAACGTGGAAAATGATTAAGAGCAGACAGGCTTGGTAAAAGTTGAAAAAGAGTATGATGAAAGCTGTGAAGACAAGGTAGTTAATTAGGTTTATATAAAAATTTATGAATTTACTATTATAATTATATTTTTTTTCTTTAAACACAACTACACAAAGGATGAGTCACTCTCCTCCCCCCACACTCCTCTGCAATGCTGGCAGAGGGCGGGGACGAACTGTCACTCTCTTCCCCCCATGTTCCTCTGCAATGTTGTTTGAGGCTGGGGACGAACTGTCACTCTCCTCCCCCTATGTTCCTCTATAATGTTGGTTGAGGGTGGGGACCTCGCTGAGGCCGAGACAGTTGGATGGACACTGCACACCTTTGCGGATTGAGGGCCGGGTCTTCCGCACGTGCAGGCTTTCGGCTGGAAACTGGAAGAGACGGTCGGCAGCAAAAGAGAAGGCCCAGAATCAGGTATTCGAAAAATCTCGAGCTCGGGGAAAAACACCTGTGTTGCTTGGTCAGCTGTAGATCGCTTGGCAAGGGCGGCGAGAGCTACAGGGCGCGGAATAAAGGGCTGCACGGGTTGTGGCAGAGACTGAACTACTGCGGCAAAAGTACGCTGTCGGGTGGTGGGTATACCCAACTTGGCCTTGGCAGCAGGGTACGAGAGGCCTTCCAGGGTCTTGAGGCGCTGGATCGCCATCTCGTCCTTCCATTTCATACAGTTGCGGGAGTAAGCTGCATGGGCCTCACCGCAGTTAACACAGCAGGCCGCAGAAGTGCAACCTTCCCCGTCATGTTCACTGGAGCCACAATTTGCGCAACGAGCGGAACTCTTACAGAAACGTTGTGAATGCCCGTACCTCTGGCACCTGAAACAGCGCAGAGGACTGGGAATGTACGGGCGAACTCCACAGACCAAGTAGCCAGCCTTGATTTCGGTCGGAACTTTCGGGGAGTTAAAAGTTAAGATGACATTTTTTGACTTAATCATGGAACCATCACGCCGGAACATCATACGACGTGCAGCAATAATACCTTGATCAGCAAGTTCAGTCACGAATTCGTCTTCACTGCATGGCAAGAGATCAAACTCCGAAATAACACCCCGAGAGGTGTTAAGAAACGGGTGAGGTGTCACTTTTACAGGAATGCCTTGAAGACTAGTGAGGTTCAGAAAAGTGTTACTCTGAGAAACACTGCAAGTTTCGACAAGCAGGTCCCCAGAGCAAAGCTTCCTCACAGACTTCAAGGGGCCAACCGCAGCGTCCAAAGCTTTAGAAATGAAAAAGGGAGATCTGGTGGACAGTCTCTCATGCGGATCGATGGATTCTACAAGCAAGTGAGTAGCATGCGTAGTCACAGCAATCGAGGGAGACGACGCTTCGGAGCGACTGGTACAGCTGCCGAAGAAGAGGTTCCACATTCTTGGTCCAGGTCAAGGTCTAAAGACCGTTTAAGGGTATGAGACTTGGTAGGTTGAGAAGACGAAGGACAGTCGTTGTCAACTATCATTTTGTCAGGTGACTTAAATTTGGAGTTTTTGTTCTTTTTACCCATGGAAAAAAAAGAGGAAGATTCGTCTGCAGACTACTCCACCCACCACCGAGCCCTACAAGGGAGAACTGGAGGTCTGCAAGCCAAGAAAATGACGCTGGACACAGTTCTGGAGCTTAAACGTTGCAGATATAGTCCGTTGGCTGTGATCACACGCACTCGGCGGACACTTCGGCCTCCGGGTACCGTCATGCCAACGCCTTTGGCATGATCCCACAGCCCCCGGGCTCACCCTGCCGTGCTATACGACAAAAAAGCCGCTAACGCCGTGTACACAACTTGGTACAAGACTTCTGACTAGAGGTGGGTTAGTCTCTAGCCTCCCGTTTACAGCGAAGCCGGGGTCGAAGAGGAGTGTTGGTACACAGGAGGCACTTATCTGGTCTCCTGCGACCTCAGCCGCCAGACATCCCATTTCCGCCTCACGGGTCTCCGCACGCGGCAAACATGCAGGTAGGTCTAGCACCCAAACCAGCTAAAAGGAAAAAAAGAAATCCAAAGAAGACAAATCCTGGAAGGGAACCTAAACGGAATCTCAGCAACCTACGAACTGAGCGGTTAATATAATACAGTTAGTGGTGGAGGGTAACAAAACCACAAGACCGGGGTGTTAGTGCATAACGTGGTAGCGATTAGGTAAAGGATACAACACGGGCAACTAGCCAGTGGAGAAAATAAATAAAAACGAAAAAGCGAGACACAAGACCAGCTCGGGATCGTGGGGCCGCGACTCCCCAACAGCTGGATGAACAGCCGTCCCTGCAAACACCAACAGCAAAGCGGTGGCATGACATCCGATGTTGACCAGTCACAAGGTCAGCTCGGGCCGTGGGGGCGCCGCTCCCCAAATAACTGGAAAACCAGTTATCCCCGTGCGGGGGGACCACGTAGGGACAAACCCTATCGAAAATTGGCGAAATGGGGGTCAACGATCAGGACATACGAGCGGAATCACTTCCACCGCCATTATGCGTCATAACGTACGTAAAAATGTTTCGATTTGGATGAAATGTTAGTATGTTCTAGGGACCTGCCTGGGGACGTATCCTATTGAAAATGGGCGAAATGGGGGCAAAGTTTAGGACACAGAAGCGGAATCTATTTCATAGCCCTTATGCATCATAACTTACGTAAAAATGCTTCTATTGCAACAAAACTTTATCATGTTATTTCGAAGGTATACTGAACCAGTTCTGTTGAATATCATCGAAATGGGATCAAAGGTCAGGACACAGGAGCGAAATTTATTCCACAGCCATTTCCCTCATAACTTGAGTAATGATTTCTGGTATGTTGGAAAGCGTATCATAATCAATGCATGATTTTACTAACTTGTTTTACAAAAGACGTGTTAATTAACCGAGTTTCTACAGTGGATATAACGTCCATCTGGTATAACTTTACACCCAGCGGAAAAGACATGCGTTACTTAGAGGAGATAATGAATGCAAAATAAAGAAAGAAATATTTTTGGTAGGAAACTTTTCATAGTGAATAATATCCTACAAAAAAACAAACTTTCCTAAACAATCCTTAAAATAGAATAGACTCTTTCAAACAGTAAATTAGCACACTCCATGGAAGAAGAAATTTTAAAAACGTATAAGTAGAAATACGCGAAAAGTATTCTTGTAGCGGTAGTTATATTAAGGTAAAAGAAAACAAGTACGTGTTCTGGAAGCAAATATAATTAGAAAACCTTTTGACATCTATTCTCCTAGTGGGAAAACTGTGCATAATTTAAAGAGGAAAATGTGTTCCCAATATTTGCTGCAGCGAATGACATACAATACAAAAAGAAAATTTTCAGTAGCAGCTTTAGAAATGGAGACGCACGTGGAAACAGAAATAGACACTAATTCCAGCTAGCGCGAGAACTGCGACCAACAAAAAACCCAGGATTTCAAGCAAAATGTTCCACAAGGTGAATGACATACAGTGTTAAAAGGATTTTTTAAATTGAACTTTTAGAAGTAGAGGTATCCGAAAAGCATATGAAATATTTGTTGCCCCTATTGGGAAAATTATTTACTATTTTAGGCAGGAAATGCGCATGAAATAATTTCGTAGTTGGTAGCACTTGACGGAAGAGGGAATTTTCAATCGAGTTTCTACAGCCCTTGTTGTTGCCATTTCAGGGTGGGATTCAGGAGTCAGTATTGCAGCAAGACAATCCTCGGCCACATACCAGGATCATCTCCGAAACGTGCCTACATGGGCTCCATATACATTTATGCTCAGATATATCTCTTGAAGTATCACCGATCGAGCATGCATGGGCCTCATTGAACGACGCTTGCAATCCTCTCCTCGACGTCCCAGAATGATGCTGAATCATTGGGATAGATAAGCGATAGGTGGTCCCATGACACCGTGCGTCTAAAGGAATTGCACAACATGGAGATAACACAAAGTATTGACTACTGTCACGTGAACTTATCTTGTAGTCTGTCTAACTGATGTAGTGCCTTGGAAATCAAACCATGCGTTAGTCATCTGAAATTTTAAGTTTCTGGTGATTTGGACACACTCTTTCTGAATAAAGCAATTTCGTTACAAAGCAAAAGGTATACGAGTATGCGGCACATTCTCTTATACCGTGCGTTTCACTTATTAGCTGTGAGCAGTGATAGTACTCCTGATACTTTAGCACGCGAGATCCAGAATATTAGAAATTCTGAAAAAAAAAACAGAACAAGGGTAAAGTGCATTAATATATATCTTTTATACTACGGGTTCTACAACACGAAACTGCAAGACCTCTGTTTTTGTTTTCAAAAATGGCTTTACATAAGTAACATTCAAATACTGCAATTTACCCTCATAACAACTCATCTTCCATTTCAGTTATGATCATCATCTGTGTTATTTTTCATTTCAGTCATATTAAATTTATGATCAAACGTCTAAACCAGCAGTTTTTTCAGGTAATTTTAAAACCTGGCAGTTTTTTCAAAAAAACTTATTATTATTGAAATCTGCAACAAGTTTCTGAATTGTGGACGATATTGAATGAAAAACATCAACTGTCTAAGACATTTGATATTTTTTTATCTGACGGTGCTCTGTGTTATGTATTAATTAACACTGTGATGCACTACACAGGTGAAGCACATGACAAGACAGCAATGTTGCAGCGATGAATTCGGTCGGTGTAGCTAAATTGGGAAAGCATTCGGCTCCGGAACAGCAGGATGTGTGTTCGAGATCGTCCCGCTGTCAAGTAACTGCCAGGAAGTAGAGCTGTCGGCCAGGAATATGATTCCTTCGTACATTGCCAAAAGATGTGGTGAGATACTTAGTAAGCTGCTGCTTCGTATTTACGATCATTACTGCAATCTTCCCCCAGATTGGGAAAAAGCGCAATATACACTGGCGTGCAAAAATTAAGGACGAGACGGTTTTTCGAATGTAACGTCGTGCAGAAGTGCTCCACATCGACTCAAATCATACCATAAGATCCCCAAGATGTAAAAATATGGGACAAGTCAGCAAAACCTTCCAAACAAGGAATCCAAAGGATACAAAGGCACTTTATTGAAAAGGTAGCTTCGAGCACAACTGGACAGAAGACAGAAACGTTCATGTGACAGGTGGATGCCAAGAAAAATCCCAGTCTTTAGTAGAGGATATGATCACCCCTGACTGCGTTGCAGGATTTACAACGTCTGTCCATGCTGAGGACGAGGTTGTCAAGGAGCTGTTGAGGCATCGCGGCTCATTCCTCTTGTAGAGCAAATCGCAGCTGCGGAATCGTTGCTGGCGTCTGGTAACGTGCTGCCAAGCGTCTCCCGAGAAGGTCCCACACGTGTTTGATTGGATTTAGGTCCGGGGACCTTGCGGGCTAATCCATGCGTTGAATACCTTCACTATGCAACAGCTCTGCGACAGCCACTGTACGATGAGGTGTAGCGTTGTCGTCCATGAAGAGGAACTCAGGACCCACAGCACCTCTAAACAGACGCACGTGAGGCAGGAGAACCTCGGTACAATAGCGGACACCAGTGACTGAGCCTCCTTGGAAGATGTGGAGGTCAGTACGGCTACCAAACATGATACCGCCCCAAACGAGAACTCCGCCACCTCCAAACCGGTCCCTTTCGATGATGTTGGAGGTGTAATTGCGTGTTCCCTGCTCTTTCCAGATGTGTATACGTCCAGAATCGCTCTTCAGACTAAATCGGCTCTAATCCGTAAAGAGAACTCGACCCCATTGCTGATGTGTCCAGTTCTTGTGTTCCTGGCACCACAGAAACCGCAGTCTCCGATGAGCAGGCGTTAATAGCACACACCGTATTGGTCGTCCTGCAAATAGACCACATTTGTGCAGCCTCCTGGCCACGGTAAAATGCGATAACGGACGTCCAGTTGTCTGTTGCATGTGCCTTACGATTTTTCCCGCTGTCTGCCGTCTGTCTCTTCTCGCCTATAGGACAATATAACGGTCATCCGCTTCCGTGGTTGCTCGTGGACGACCACTGCTAAACTCTCGGACAGCTGTTCCTGTCGTTTGAATTATTCTCCAAGCTCGTGAAACGATGCTGTGAGCGATCCCGAACTCCTCGGCCACACTAGTCACACTTCGACCTTCTTCCAACTTCCCAATGACGCGACCTCGGGTAAAGTCATCCAGATGTCGTCTACTGGATTGCCTGTTGGCCATATCACACGGTAGCAGCAACCCGACGTCGTTCAAACCGATGTACACCGTGCAATAGCTTTCACCGAATTGCTGAGCATACACCGCCCGTGTGCTTTATACCTTTCCGACACCCCCCCTCTACGTCATGCTGCATATATGCGCATGCCCTATCTTACTGGACCCTAGTCCATCTCCTGAGTGGTCTTTCGGTCCGTTTTGCCTGTTCGTTCCGCTGCTATGCTAATTTCTCCTCTTCGTCCTTAATGTTTGCGCACCAGTGTATTTATGTTTTCAAAAGAGGCAGCTGATACTCTATTGAGACCTATTACAATTATTTTTGTCCTAGCGAAAATAGTTGAGTCTATTATTTATTCTAATCTATATTATCACTTCAAGCCTGTCCTGAGTTCTGCACTGCATGGTTTCGTGAAGAAACGCTCAACGCTTCCCAACTTATTCCACAACAGAGAGGATATTTCGTCATCTATTGACAGAGGATCGCAAGTTGATGTTATGTACACTGACTTTGCTAAAGCTTTTGACAAAGTTCATCCTGGCATTTTACTTAAGAAACTGAACTGTCTTGGCCTCAGTAATAACCTGATGTCCAGGCTTGAGTCCTATCTTTTCAACCGATCCTAGTCTGTTATTTATAACAACCATGTTTCTGATCATTATGTTGCCATGTCTGGAATACCCCAAGGCTCTAATTTAGGACCACTTTTGTTTTCCGTATATATTAATGACGTTCCTTTTTGCATTGATGGCCCTTTTCTGTTGTTTGCTGATGATCTCAAGCTTTATTGCAATGTAAAGACTCCTGATGACTGTCTTGCTCTTCAAACTGACGTCAATAACCTGCTTCAGTGGTGTACGTTAAACCATCTCCACCTCAACATCTCCAAGTGTCATGTCGTTTTCTTTTTTGCAGAAAAGAAGCCCAATTCTTTTTTACTACAAAAGTGGCGCCTATTCCGTTAGTTGGACAAACGATGTCCAGGATTTGGAAGTCACATTTGATTTGAATTTGGACTTTAAAAGCCATATCAAAATAATTGTACGTACAGCGTACAGAAATCTTGGATTCATCATGCAACATTCCAAGTGTATTTCGAATCCTCAGAGACTTATTCGCATTTTTGAGACTACGGTAAGGTCCTCACTGGAGTATGCGGCGATCATTTGGTGCCCTAGCCCCTTAACTCTAGTAAATGAAATCGAAAAAGTTCAAAGAAGATTTCTTCGACACCTTTTTCACAATCGACTGATGCCTATATCACGGACATCCCGACGGCTCACCTTCTGTCATTCTTTAGACCTATCTACGATCGAGAAGAAAGGCTCTCCAACTCGCTTCCTGTATGGTATCATTAATGGAAAGATCGTTGATATTCAGATTGTAAATCAATTAACTTTCTGTGTGCCACGATTACCAAGGAGGAAATGTGAACTATTTGAATGCCATTCTGCAGGACTGATGTTGGGAAAAATTATTTGTTATGCAAAATGTATAGGCTTCACAACTCACTAGAAGAATGTCCAGATATTCTTAATGTAAGTCATATATTTTTTTCGTAAAGCATGTGTTGCAAGACTGTAAATATAACTTGGTAATGTAAATATCACTGTAAATATCACTATAGGAATTCCTGTAACTATATAGTGAATACCATCTATAGGAAAGTGCTTACAAATAAATAAATAAATAAATAAATAAAGACACAGTTTCCTGTGCTATTGATGAATATCTCTTAAAGTAATTACTTTAGTAGCCATGTAATTGAAAAAACATAGGGATTGCAATAATTGAAGTTAAGTTTAAATTTGACCGACAGGTATACAAACGTTTCCTTGATTCATAATAAATAGGTTTGTAAGAATTTTCTATTGTACAAGAACATTTTTATCGCTGTCAGTGAAGGCAGGAACTGATCTAAGGGACATCCTTCTTATTTATGGAGCCATGACCTTAATTGTCCATTTTGCTCTCTCACAACAGGAAGTACACATTCTTCTTAAATAGAATGGAAATTACTGTAAAAAAGGTGTTTCTTTAAGGAAACTGAGGAAACTCTCTGTAATTAATAAAATTGAAAATTCTGTTAATTTTAATAAGCACAGCTTCCGACAATATTCTCATAACATTTAATTGGCGTTGTTTAAAGGCATTATGCGTAACAGCGAAGCATAAAAGCTCCCTTAACAAACGCTGCGCGAGTCAATTTTTACAAAACTCTTCGCCTCCTTTTTTAATGAATCACAAGTTCATTTTGTTAGCAAATACAAGTGCCATCTGTCGTTAATTAAGTCCGTCGTTTACGAGCGGTTAATTCCACGCTTCCTGTTGGTAACAGAATTGTCAATACACCGTTTCTGGTTGGAACTGCCGCAAGTGGATCGATAGTTTTTCGGCGGTCTAAACTTCCTTCTATTAATGAAGGTCCCTCGTCTCAGAATTCTTCGTGTAGTGTGTTAGCACCAACAGAACAATAATGTGTCATGCTTTGAGGTTTGTTTTTTGAGGCCCACGCTGCCGTAATTGCGTGTTACATTGGTCAAAGACGCTTTGCTTCTCATGCATATGCAACAGGCATTTGTTCGGCGTGAGGCTTCTCGGCGTTGAGATAAATTCCCCGATTAGATCCATTTTGCATACAAAAGGTTTTAAAAGTACGATTTCCTTTCTCTACTGTAACGCGTGATGATTCGGAACACATATTTTAACAGCGACTTTCTGAGACGAATTAATGGGATTCATTTACGGAAAGACTGAAATATGCTTTCTGCAACTGAAATTGTGTCAGTTAAAGATAATGGAGTGCATTTGAAAAGGAATTTTCTTGCACTCAGGCTAAGTTGAAGACTCGTATGTATGATCATCAAGCACTTCTTGAGAGAGTTTCGAAGTTTATCTTCTTATCGGGAATAACGTATAATGATTTTAACCAACGAAGGATTAATCGTATTTCCGAGTTCATCGATGTAATTGCCATTGAAACGTCAGGTCGTTTTACCAATATTTAATCAGCACTTAGATAGCATTTAAAATGGATCACGGTTTTGGAAACGCATGGTTGCTGATCTCTTCCCGATTAAATAGTTGTAACATGTGTTCCCACAGATAGTTATGGTAATCAGAATCGATATTTTCTTTGTAACAAATTCGGTAGGCTCCACTGTCACGCTCTTTCAATAAAAGTTCTTACCTCCTAATGACTTCTAATATATTATTTATATAGATGTAACCACGAATCGAAAAGGATAACTGGTATATATCCATGATTTCAAGTAATCTGGAATAGGGTCTGAAGACGAAAACAGGAAGAACAGCTTGTGTGTGTCGCACCTATTCATCTGTCTCAGTTCAAGAGGCCAAATTTTTCATATCCTGCTAATACATGCAGTTGCATCTTACCTCTACAAAAATTACCCTATTCTATTTTGAAAACATCATCATTGTCAATCATTATCAATTCCCCTGCTGGATGAATTATCAATCCACTGCTGGATTTTCACAACTGTCTGTCTAAAGCCTGTCTCCTCCATGTTACTCCGACATGGTTTCTAATTCCATCCATCCATCCATCACCCATGTGGTCTTCTTTTGGATCTTTTTCTGTCCCTAGAATCGAGCCTAAAATTTCGGTTCTGGAAATTTCAGACTTGATTCTTCTGGCAATATGTCCAATCTATTGGCATTTCAGGGATTTTACTCTAATCATGATGTCTTCCACTCTTGTTATTTACCTTATCACACGAGTTCCTCATCGTATCTTTCCTGGTTGCACCAGGCCTGCATGTCTCCATGCTTCTTTTAGTTGTCTGCAGCCTTTGTCCTTTGTATGTCTTTTTTAGTTAAGGCCTATGTCTCTGCTCCATATGTAAGAACTGGAAGGAAGCATTGATAAAACAATTTTCTTTTAAGACGTAATGGGATATTGCTCTTGAAAATTGTATCCGATATCAGCAAAGATGGTGTATCGGTCGACCTTTTCCGTGGAATTCTTTCATCCACATGCACTGACGTCGAGGAACACAAAGCACGTGATCCGATATACTACACAAATATTAGATACATGTAATGACTTTCGCAAATTCAAGTTATTTTATTGTGTTGTTGTACGATTTCAAACTATTTATTTAAGAAAGAATTTCAGCAGTTCTCCGGATTTTACTTTTGAACTCCAGACGGGTTCTGTATTCACCTAATGTAACCTATCTTGATAAAACCTCCTGTTCGCAACTGAAAGCTCGACGCAATAAAATATCTTTGTTACTACACTACTTTCAGATTCGTGAGACTTAGTTGTCTTTTTAATCTGAAATTACTTAAAGATACGTCGTGGGTGTTCACCTTCGGTTAAATTTTAATGGATTACTTTAATTCAACCAGCTTTTCCAGAATAATAAAAATTTTAAAAAATCATTCTTTGCAATTAGAAGGAAATTAATGTATAAAAATTGTAATACGCCAATTAATATACCACCATGAACACTTCAGCCATTAAAATTTTCAATATAAATTTAAACTGGCTGTTTTCCTGCATCTAACCAAGATACATCGAAATTTAATTGAACCTTACTTAAGTCGCAGTGACTCTGATTAACAAAGTTTAAAGCCACGGCTTATTAATAATTAAAATGTGCAGCAACTCTTCAACACCAGTTGTATTAAGATGCGATGTTTCTGAAATGTACTCAAAAACGGGGCTGTCAAATAACAGAATAATCTCTCTTCACACCGGCCCGTGAACCTCCGCAAGACCAAAACCAAACGACTCTCTCTGGGAAACTTAAAACTGCATCAAGTTTCGCTTTCGCTTTCTGTACGGTCACTCAAATCACGAGATAATCTATCAAGAATGACATAGCATGCCGTATGAATAAAAATGCTTAAGAAAAAAACATCCCTCAAATTTGAGCTTTGAAAAAATATTCCAGCAATCACCGTAAAACCGTATTATTGATATACGAAATCATAACTCATTCGCAAAGAGAGAAAGACTGCCTTCATGTTCTTCAATTTTCTGAACAATTCACTCGCTTTTCATCTTTCAGGGTTTTCTCTTTCCGAAAAAAGCTGTGAACTGAAAAGCTACAGCAGAATTTGACTATATCAAAATGTGTAAGGATCAACATTTTCGGATGATGAGGAAATCTCAATCTACCAGCAAATTTTCGAAATCTGTGGTAGAAAGTAAATTTTGAGAATTAAAGAAACTGGAGAATTTATTAGGTTTTCGTATTCAATTTTTTATTGGAGGTTTAACGAGCACCGTGAGCAACTCAATTGGCTATAAGCAGTCACCTGTCCCTAAATTAGGACTTCAGGGAAGGGAGAGAGCCAGCGCCGTAAGACAAACACAACATCTATGCCTAACGGGATTCGAACCCGGACCCATCTCGGACGAATGTTCAAAAGCCATCGCTTAGACCACTGCGCCACAGGGGCGGTTATTCAAAATATCTGGTAGAATACAAAATCTCCGCAGTTGACACATAAGGCATAAATCCAAACAGTATATGCCAGAGCTTCTTTGTATTAACATCATAAATCTCTACAATTGACAAATCTTTCATTGGCAGATGTTCAGCTTTTATTAGGTAAGCGAAATTGATACACATAACGCCAATGCGTCGACCACTTGATTATTACATTCAGTTATATTCATTGAAGAGGCCGAGTGATCAGAAGCGTAGGTGTTTGACAAGTTGTTTAAGCTGGGCCAGGATTCTCGTTCCGGATGAGGCATGTGTGGTGTGTTTATCTTATCCCTACCTTGGAACCAGTAGCTCCACAAATTAGGGACAAGACCTGCTTATAGCCTCTTGATTTTCTGATTTTTGTCTTAACATTTTAATCTGCCGGAACGAAATAACTTGGGGTTAGCAGAATGTGCTGAAATCAGCTTGAATGAATATATTAGCTGTTTAAGAAGTCTGGCAAAAGGCAACTGCAACGAATTCATTTGGAATGTTTTGTGGCTTGAACCCGCTAGAATGAGTGACCTCCAATACCAGTATATCATAGAGCGTTGCTTTCCCGATTTGCGTTCTTATTCTAAGTGATCATGTAGGGTAATGATTGCCACTAATTCTTTCTGACTCATTACCTACCGAATAGCAATAACAAAGGCTACGAACCCAAGGAAGGAGAGAGATGTTTGAAAGCCATGACGTCAGGGTTAGGACCCTCATCCGTTACCCATTAATGCCTTGGATCATGGAGCAGAAAATAAAAAACTTCAAGGACGCGCTTATCACCTGTGAAGATATTATGATCGGTACTGCTAAGACGAGAAGCGAAAGGGAATTCTTCTGTCATGAAAACTAACAGCTTTCCTAAAATCTGGACGCTATGCGACCATTTCTGTTTGAAGCAGCTGCCTTGAATCGGGGTATGATGTGGAGTCTTGAAGACAGGAAAAATTACCGGCCTCTCTGGTGAGGACACTGCGCAGAATTTCCTCACCATTTCTGTTTGGAAAGCGTCGAAATTTTGGATCCAATGCTGCAGTTGATTTTGGGCATCATTTCGTTCACGCACTTTGGCTATTGAAGGGATAAAACCCTGCAACAAAAAAAAATAGACAGTTTTCATTGTAATATTCTCTAATGTAAACTCTTGATGGGGGAAAAGTGATTCTGTTGATTCTGTGTTCTAGTAACCTCAGCTGCAACCAAAATTCAAATTCATCAAATGGATGCTTTATCGCAAATAACAGAGTGCTGATATTCAACAGTATTGAAAATATTCGTTAATTTCAGCAGTCGTTTATAGCAGTAGGGTTTCTAAAAAGCGCATACTTTTGAGAAAGAAAACGACTATCTGCTTTACATTTACAGTTTTGATGCGCACTTCTGTAAATGATATTTGCAAGAAGAATCCCAAACAAAGAATGATGATTCAGCCAGTCCGATGAACGACCGGTACAATGTACATGCATTTGCTTCTAGTCCTTCGTCCAAAATGGATTCCGGTTCAAATCTCTAATGAAACATGCGCGGTGAGTTTGACTTTCGGCACTGGCCCTCTCCCATATTCGGGACCAGTGGTCCTAAAATGGGTTCACTGGTCCCAGATTACCCCCCCAACCCAAATGATGGTTTACTGGACGATTGGAAAGTTTTCATCTATATGGCTAGAGTTGCCCGTTTTTTTATTTTTCTTGTGCCTAGCTCGAAACCTTGCAGAAACACCCGCCTCGAAAGAAATTCTGGATAACACTACCCGTAACAAGTTTTGCCAGGTTTAACAGAACGTTGAGCTTCTCAGGAGTACTTCTTTACTTTTATTTATAGCATAGTCAAGCAAAAAATGTGTAGTTGTGTACGGATGAACCTCGAGTTTGAAGCACGTTATTGAGAATTCCGAATTTAGGACTTCATTTCATGTGTGTAGATATGGAATAATAACCAATCCAAAGGGAAATCATCAAACAGAAGTAATCGATCTTTTCACGTTAAAATAAACGAACACATTTGCTTTACGAGAAGCGGAAGTAAATCTCATATCCGGACCCATAATTCTGCGCTCCGCAGGGCTAATTTCCATACGACAAATGAACCTCAAAGCAGATGATTGCATACGTAGCACTAACACTCTGACAAAATTACTTAGTACTACTAACTCATTTTGCCCCATGAAAGAGCCATCAGCCACAAAAGTGAAACAGACTGTAAGCTTATGTACTGATATATCTGAATCTGAAACTATATTTCTAGTTTACTGGCCATTGCATGATAACAGTTATCACTCATCTTATAAATCCAGTTAGTAATGAGCTGAGATAGGCTATAGCACAATATCCAAGCGCATTTAATAGTCTTTCAATATCGCACGATGCAATACATTTTCTACCATTGTTACTGCTTCAAATAGTTTATTCTTGCATGCATCAATGAAAAGTCAAGTTAGAGCAATATTGTTAATATGAAGAAGGCTTATTTAGTAATATGCCACTCTTATGACTAGATGTAGAGGGCGGAGAGGTCAATACGTTGAAGCTTAAGTGGAAGTAACTCGATGGTGCACGAAGGAAATGAAAATGTGCCTCCCCGGTGGCGCGATAGTCTAAACGTTGGCTTCTTCGCGATGGGCTCGGATTCGAATCCTGGTGAGGCATGGATGTCGTTTTTATCTTACGGCCCTGGCTCTGTCCCTTCCCTGGAACCACTTGCACTATAATAGGGACGGGCGACCATCGAATTGTTCACGGCGGTCGCTAAATCCTAAATATAAAAAGCAGATGCTTAGGAGCACCTAAATCAATTCAAGAAACTCCTCCATCTTACACATGATTGTGACATGATCGTAACCTTAACACAAACTATTTGAATAAAACTATCATGCATGCATATTTAAACCGTACTTTCTTCATTCAAACTGCTTACATTTGCAGGCATTTAAAAATGAAGGCCGAAGACTTACGGAGAATTTCTCATAAAACACATATTTTCTCAAGTGAAACCCGAAGACTTACATAAGCATATCTCATCCAACGGCAACAGCGTGACGTACCTCAACATGGGAGCAAGCCTTCGATTGTTATTATGTTACCGGGAAAAACGAACTCGCATGCCGTTATGACGTCCATTAGTTTATATCAAGTGCTACAATTACGAATATAGTAGTTCATATGCTGAAACATTCCTGTTTCTCTCATTCATTAGAACAGAATTTGGAATTAAAAAAAACGAGTAGGTTTGGGCCAGGCCTTAAATTACAGAAAAAGAAAAGAAAAAATGCGAAATTCCACAGCAAGTTCAGTTTTCAAACATGAATGTGAATGTACACTGCCGGAAAGTGAATAAAGAACACCAAGAAGGAATTGGCGGACGATCATGAAATTTACATATGTTAATGGGGTCGAGTTTACGTAGGTGTGATGTTAATTTCGGGACCAACCGGTGAACGCTTACGCCACAGCACGGCATAATATGCAAATTATCGTCGGTGGTATTTAAGGAGTACGGCGAAGTGAATGTAATCAGTCGTCGGCGTATGGACACGTGCGAAGACCCTGAACAAGCTGCAATGCCTAGACATGGAAGACGTGTACGATTTCAGCAATTATCAGACTTTGAGCGAGGTCGTCTAGTAGGACTCCGCGAGGCCGGATGGTCGTATCGTCGTATTGCGGAGCGAATTGGATGGGAAGTACCGGTGGTGGTACGATGGTGGCGTAGATGCTCCGAGGAACATTCCCAAACGAGAAGACGTGGAACCGGGAGTAACAGACGGACTGATGAGCGGACCGATCGACGCATAAGAAGAGCGGCGTTGTCAAGCAGAACATCCACTGCGACGCAAATCCGAGCTGCCGTTGCACCTGCGGTGACTGTGCGAACAATCCGCAACCGTCTACTGGATGCAGGACTACGTGCACGTGTGCCTCTGGCATGTGTACCTCTGACTCCAGCCCACCATTAGGAACGCCTGCAGTGGTGTCGCCAACGTCTGCACTGGAAAACGCAATGGCGATCTGTCGTGTTCAGCAATGAAAGCAGATTCTGCTTGGGAGCCTCCGATGGCCGTATGCGTGTTCGTAGACGCACAGGGGAGCGTCTCCACCATTCTTGTATCCGCCAGCGACACACAGGGCCTACACCTGGTCTCCTGGTGTGAGGAGCGATCAGCTATCACTCCCGTACACAACTAGTGTTTGTACCAGGTACGTTAAACAGCTCCTCCTATATCAACAACACCATTCATCCCGTTGTTGTGTCATTTGTAAGGTGGGTCCATCGTGGTGTTCTACAGCAAGATAACGCACGCGCACACACGGCACGTGCAACGCAACATGCACTTCAGGATGTGAGACAACTTCCATGGCCTGCACGTTCACCGGATTTGTCCCCCATTGAGCACGTGTGGAATTTTATGGGACAACGACTTATCCGGTCTCCACGGCCAGCCACGACCATCCCCAATTTAAGCGTCCAGGTTGAGGATGCTTGGAACTCAATACCCCAAACTTACATTCAACATCTGTACGACAGACTCCATGCGAGAATTGCACAGTGTGACGCAGTTCATGGCGGTTCAACCTCGTACTAACCATGCATGTTGCATGGAAATGTTATTTTTCAGTTTACCAGCAAATCCAGCTGTATTTTGCCTTAATGTTTTGATCACGTTATCCTCTGTATTCCGTTATTATGCTGTATAAATTTCGTTGGTATCAGACGTCTCCTTCTTGGTGTTCTTTTTTCACTTTCCGCAAGTGTATTTGTGAAATTCAGAGCATGACATGCACGTATTTCAAATTGTATTATATTTAACTAGCAGTATACACTGATGCTGACCTTGGCTACGTACAATGGACGCTCCCTATCTTCTGATTCAAGGCTTCTTGAATTGGAAGAGGAACTACAAAGGATCAAGTGGGACATCGTGGGGCTAAGTGAGGTAAGGAGAAAAGGAGAAGATCTCATCAAACTGAAAAGTGGACATCTCTTCTACTATCGTGGGACAGATACTGGCAGAACTAGTGGTGTTGGATTTATAATAAACAAGAAACTGAAGGATAAAGTTGTAGAAGTTGAAAGTTCCTCTGACAGAGCTGCACGGCTTGTTATCCAACTCTCGAAAAGATACCAGGCTCAGATTATTCAAACTTATGCACCCACCACAAGTCATCCTGAAGAAGAAATTGAAGAATTTTATGAGGAAATTTGTCAACTAAATAATAAAGCTAAGCAGCACTTAAAAATAATTATGGGAGATTTCAATGCAAAAATAGGGCAACGGCAACAGAATGAAACTTCAGTAGGTAAATTCGGTCACGGCAACAGAAACCAGCGTGGAAATACTCTCGTAGAGTTTGCAGAGGCAGAAGGGTTTTTCATCTTGAACTCCTTCTTCAAGAAAAAGCCACACAGGAAATGGACATGGAGACATCCAAACGGGAGGACAAGTGAAATTGATTTTATTATGTGTAACAAAAAATTCATCATAGAAGACTGCAGTGTGCTAAACAAGTTCAACACAGGTAGTGACCATAGATTGGTGAGATGTAAGATGCACCTCAACACTAAACTTGAACGTGGCAAGCTCATAAGACAAACAAAATCTATTGACATAACCAACCTTAAAAAACACTATAATAACTTCAAGTTGGAACTGAAGAACAGGTTCTCTGCTTTAGAAGGCCTAACATCGGAAGAAGTGGACATCTCAGAAGTTAACAGAAAAGTAACCAAAGCTCTTATGGAAACAGCAACAAAATTAGCTGGGTCTAAGAACAAGTTGCATGTAAATAAATTATCAGGAAAAACGAAAATGTTGATGCAAAAAAGAAGAGAGATGAGGACAACTAAAGAAGATGTGACTTCCAAAGTGGAATATATAGAGCTATGCAAGACAGTAAGAAAAAGTATCACTGAAGACGTAAGAAAATTCAACTGTGAACTAGTTAGGAAAGCAATTGAAAACAACCAAAGTCTAAAGATAGCAAAGGGACATCTCAGTAAGGGAAGAAAACAGATTATGGCACTGAGAAAAGAAGATGGTTCTGTAACAAGAATTAGAGGCGAAATTTTGACAAGAGTGAAAGATTTCTACTCCAAATTATATGAAAGGGATGATACATGCACTCCAGACATCATGAAAGATACCAGTACCAGAGTTCCTCCAGTCCTTCCAGCAGAAGTTGCACATGCAATCAAGAACATGAAGCGGGGAAAAGACCCAGGAGAAGATGGAATTACTGTAGACATCATACAAGAAGCAAGTGGAGAAATCGAAACAGTACTCGCCCAAATTTTCACTCGATGCCTTAATGAAGGAAAGATTCCTGAGGATTGGAACACCGCTACAATGATCCTGCTACATAAGAAAGGTGACATTGAGGATCTTGGAAACTACAGACCTATTAGCCTCCTATCAGTAGTTTATAAAATCTTCACTAAAGTTCTTTCACACCGCTTGAAGGTAACACTGGACATGGCTCAACCGAGAGAACAAGCTGGATTCAGGAGTGGCTACAGCACAATAGATCATATCCACGTGCTGAGAGAACTAATTGAAAGAGCGAGGGAATATGAACTTCCATTGTGCATGGCTTTTATCGATTATGAAAAAGCCTTTGATTCGGTGAAACCATCAGCAGTTACAATGGCTCTGAAAACCTGCGGTATTGAAGATGCATACATTAATATTATTAATAACATCTATGAAAATGCAAGTGCAAAGATTAGGCTGTTTGAAAATACAACACACGTAAAAATTGGAAAGGGAGTGAGACAAGGTGACACCATATCTCCGAAGCTCTTTAATGCCACTTTGGAGGGTGTTTTTCAGTTGCTGAGCTGGGAAAACAAGGGGATAAAGATTAATGGAGATTATCTAACCCACCTTCGTTTTGCTGATGACGTAGTCATTTTTGCAACTACCCCATCAGAGCTGCAGAGTATGATCCAGGAACTTGCTGACAAGAGTAAAGAAGTGGGATTAAAAATGAACTTTCAGAAGACAAAAGTGGTGTTCAATGCTTTTACAAGAAATGAAGATTTATCGATTGATGGAGAAAAGCTGGAGATAACAGACACGTACGTTTATCTTGGACAGCA
Source organism: Macrothele yani (assembly GCA_039090855.1). Classification (NCBI taxonomy): domain Eukaryota; kingdom Metazoa; phylum Arthropoda; class Arachnida; order Araneae; family Macrothelidae; genus Macrothele; species Macrothele yani. The sequence continues at coordinate 145,774,385 of CM076994.1, forward strand.
GATATCAAGTGAGGGTCACATTGGTGAAGAAATTAATCGGCGTACAAAACTTGCCTGGAGAGCTTTTGGAAGAAACAGCATAATTTTCAAGAGCAATATGCCATTATGTCTTAAAAGAAAAGTGTTTGATCAATGCATCCTTCCATTGCTTACGTATGGTGCAGAGACGTGGACCTTAACTAAAAGAGACATACAAAGGCTGCAGACAACTAAAAGAAGCATGGAGAGGTGCATACTTGGTGTAACCAGGAGAGATAAGAAGAGGAACTCCTGGATCCGAAAAATGACAAGAGTGGAAGACATCATGATCAGAGTTAAATCCCTGAAATGGCAATGGGCTGGACATACTGCCAGAAGGACAGATCATCGATGGACAGCCGAAATTTTAGATTGGATTCCAAGGGACAGGAAAAGACCCAGAAGAAGACCACATGGGAGATGGGTGGATGAAATTCGAAAGTATGCAGGGGTGACATGGAGGAGACTGGCACAAGACAGACCGTTGTGGAGGAAACTTGGGGAGACCTTCGTCCAGCAGTGGATTGATAATGGTTGACAATGATGATGATGATGATGATACACTCGATTTATTGATTAAGAAACTTGAACTATATATGGAAAAAACACACAAAACAAACGGTATGTGACTGTTCACACAACTACACGGCACCGTCCACTTCTGATGAACGACAGACAGACTAACATGCACTCGCGTGTTTTCTCTGAGGTGTTGATCAAACTTGACGCACTGATGCAGGAATAAACTGACCGGAAAGGAGGGAGGGCGTGACCGAGAATATAAAAATGAATGAATACAATTTAGCGGTGGCTACATAGGATATACACTGCCTGACAGAGAAAATGCCACACTACGAAGACGTGAACGCAGCGCCATCCAAATTGCAGAATCGGTATGCAAATGCTTGCATTTGCAGGCCACTCGCACAACGGCGCGGGAGACCTAAACGGACAACTTGCCCGTGATGCCATCAATCGCGACGTCGTCACTGCCGCGAGAAGTGAGTGGTTCTGTTGTAACCGTGCCTGGAGAACGAACAAGGGGTGCCGATGCCGTTAAGACTCCGTCGTACGCGATTTAGTCAAACGGATGAGTTCGCGAGAGGTGTCTTTTTTTTTTTTTTTGATTGGAGGTTTAACGACCACAGTGAGCAACTCAATGGGCTATATGCAGTCGCCCGTCCCTAATTTAGGGTCACTGGTTCCAGGGAAGGGAGAGAGCCAGTGCCGTAAGACAAACACAACATCCATGCCTCACCGGGATTCGAACCCGGACCCCTTCGGACGAATGACCAGAGGCCAACGCCTTAGACCACTGCGCCACCGGGGCGGCCGCGAGAGGTGTCATCGCAGGTCTTCGTACCACCGGATGGTTCTTGCGTCGTATTGCGGAAGAAACGGAGCATGACGCCACAACCGTCGGTCGCATTTGGAGAAGCACTAAGACGGACGTCCGACCGTAGGAGGATCGGAGCACGGAAGCGGACGTGTTGCAACACGCCACAACGAGTGACATTTTGCGGAGTGTACGGGGATACTGAGATGATCCGATATCGACGCGGACAGTGTCTTTTGTCTGCATCTGGCTTGCTGTCCAAAATTTGCATCTCTGTTCTTAAATTGAAGGCTACCCTTAGCAGCGAGCCGTCGTCGTCACCGCTTGGCGTGGTGTCACTCTAGAGCTGCGTGGGCTGCCGAATGAAACAGTGTGGTGTTCAGCAACGAATCGCAGTTCTGCCTCACCACGGATGATCTCCGTGTGAGAGTCTGGAGGCGACGTGGCCAACGTGCGGATTCCTCCGCCATTGTGGAGCGCCACACGGTCCGGCAACGTGGAATCATGACGTGGGCTGCTATCAGCACCAATAACCGCTCGTGACGGGTACGCATTACTGTACATTGACGGCACGCTGCTATGCTGAAGGCACGCCGCTATGTTGAAGACTTGCTGCGGTCGGTGGAACTACCGTATCTGCTGGGCATGTGAAACTCCGTTTTTTAACAGGATAACGCCCGGCCGCATACCCCTCGGATTAGCCTGATTGCTTTACACGCTGTGCGGATGCTTCCGTGCCCAGCACGATCCTCTCTCGCATTGCGGGAGGTTGGGGATCGGATCAATGCGGGATGGATCAACGAGGAGTGGGGATCGGGATTGGAGGGTACTGCTTTACACAGTGTGCGGATGCTTCCGTATCCAACACGATCCTCCGTCTTCTCGCATTGCGGGAGGTCTTCATTTTGCGGGGGCAGGAGGGTACTCAACGGACGTCACTCAACCGACGATTGGACGTCGGTTGAGTGCCCTCCTACCCCCGCAAAATGAAGATGAACTGTGGGCTCGGATTAACACCACATGGTCTACGATACCCCAGGACTCTATTCGAAATCTCATTGCCTCTGTGCTACGTTGAACTCAACGCTGTACCGCCTAAAATAGGAGACACACTCATCATTGATCATCCTGTATATTCGAACACTGGAGCCTAATCTGTATGTGACAATGAAATCATTTGTTCTGGACCTACTTTGCTATCTGTGTGTACAGTTAGGTCTGTTTTCGAGGATTCCTTCATACTGTGGCATTTTCTCTGTCACGCAGTGTATGATCACAATAGAAGAATTAGATCAAAATGTATTTGAATTATTCCTCATTGAAAAAAGCCGGACATTTATGCTATTTCCCTTAATGCCTGAAGAACAGGAGGTCATGGTAAGAAACGGTTGATATCTCTTAAAAAAGACGGACGTCTAGTCACTCTGTCTTAGGGTGAATGTGCATTATTTGACTGTTTTAAAATCGATATCTGAGATGAAAACCGAGACCTTTCCCCCAAACCTAATGCTGCATGAACAAAACCGATTTGTAGCCACGTGATTAAGTTTGCATATATTTGTCTTGCGTTCTGTCTGTAGCAATCAGGGATCATGCGCTTTTGCCTAGGTTATGCTCGGCTGCTTCCACTAGGGTTAGTAATTCAGAACCAGGCACGAATAGAGCCCTTCGTAGACTGCGATGCTTGTTGAAGTAGATGAAACCCCATATAAAAGAAGAAAATGAATCAGAAATTACTAATCCAATACAAAAAGTCAAAGCCAGTTAAGGACAATGCTTCACATTCTTATTAGAATTCCAGTTTCTTCAGTACGTTTCGACTCAGATTGCGATCTGCTGGTCGAATCCAGACATTCGTTTTTACATTTAAATTAACGCCGTTACAACAAGATAAGGGAATAGTGTTCACCATTAGAGAAAACCTTTCACAGTTTTCACATTGTAGCTTAGCTGAGACATTGCACAGTCTGCTGTATTCTAAACTGATGTTTAAAGTATAACGGAAACCAGATTTATCAACTCACACTATAAAGCCTACGTGGTGATATAATCACGTAGCACGTGTAAGTCATAAAAGCTGTCTACGTACGATTAAAAAATTATCCCCGCTGATACTATAGACTAGTTTAAAAACTTTATTCACAAGTAAAAGCAAAGTTAAAAGCGAAATCTTTCGGGATCCCTAGCCCTAACTTCAGGCTCAATGCCATAAAGAATAACAAGTGGCACACTTATATACAATCAGGTTTGACCCAGGATGCAACGCAATGGGCGTTGACTTCGGTCAGCATAGCAAATCAAAACGATCAAAACTCGGAAGATGTGAAAAGTTATACAATACTGTCCATAGTGGTGCTCGGCATATCTATGGGGATTAATGTTTTCCACATGTGAGGAATGAATGACGGAAGTTTTGAGTTACAGCATAAAGGCCCATATGAATGGATATATAGGCTCTCGGAGAGGAAAACATTTCCCCTTGTTACTTTAGAGTTCAAAACCACGGCGTTCTTCCAGTCGGGTATTTTTCCCTCTTGGTCCACAGTGTCAGTTAATGCTGTGTTGTTTGGAACCTGACCTCAAGTAATATTGGTGTTCCGATAATCGGACTTTTAAGGTCCTGAGTGTCGAACCTATATAATACTTCACATACTCTGGATTATTAGGGTTGATTAAATGTATGCGCTATACACCGGGTTTAGATAGATCGGGAATCACGTCACGATCAGTTCTGATGATCGAAAAGATGTTACGAGTCGAGACTCCAAAACCAAGACCATATTTCTTGCAGATCTTTCTAAGGATTGTCACAAGTGGTTGAGAAAACTCAGTCTTGCCAATATACCGTAAGGTTGTTTTTGGGGTGGTTAGGGTAGTGGATCGAGTTCGTTGAACTATATTCATGAAGCATCCGAAGTACGAATCCGGGTACCCAAACGATCGGGCCATGGTCCGAATGTAGTTAAGTTCATTGTCCAGTGCCCCAGGTGACGGGATCCCGAAAGATCTCGCTTTTAACTTTGCTTTTACTTGTGAATAAAGTTTTTTAAAGTAGTCTATAGTATAAGCGGGGATAATTTTTTAATCGCACGTAGACAGCTTTTACGACTTACATGTTCTTTTCGTGCGAAACACAGTTTATTACTTTACGTTTTTAGCTGCATCTGTGTGTTTAAATAATCTTCTGGTGAACGAACATACCAACAGTCTGCTTTACACATTGGATTGTTTTCGTGGCCTAGGAGAATGTAAGTGGCCTTCCGAACATTCTGTACTTTCAGGGAAAGGTCACTGTCAACGAAACCCACCTGAACTTCTTGGTCAACTGCAGAACTCTACAAGTTGTTCCAAGGTTCCTTACTATCCGATGTCATCCGATTTCGTCTCACGATAAAATAGTTATTGAAAAAGCAGAATTCCGACGTCTAACTACTGAAATACGACATAAAAGAAGTTTCTTGGATTTACTTAACCGAAGGGCTTACCATTCATACTCTACTTTGGTTAACCTGATGCCTTTCATCACCTTGGGTAAGCAACTTGTAATGATTTTTTCTTCATTACGAACGTTATTGGATAGCATTGATGCCCGTCATACCTAAAAACTTTGTTCGTTGGTTACATCTAGACCACGCAAAGCTACTGGATCCAACCCCCTCGAAGGAACAATGCCTTCACCCGATACCTTTTTGAACTTCAGTTCTATCCAACAATCAACAGCTCAACGCACTGCTTTAAATCGTGGATATAAATTTTCATACACGATTTCTTCGTTCAACCATCTTCGTCCCATCCCTCAACTAGAAACAATCATTAGGTCATTACCAGAAGAAGAAAGAGACACCCTACGGGGTGAACTTGTCAAAGCTATATTAAGGGGTTCCAATTCTTCCACTGGGTTGAGGTATGAACGCTCTCAATTGATTGCCCTGTCCAATAACCCTAACATCTCCATAATCGGTGCAGATAAATCTTTACAAATGGTCATTTTAGATCGAGGCGATTATGAAGCAAAAATGTAACAAGCCATTAAAAGAATTCCACATAAAATCATTAAGTCCGCTACCATCTCATATTTGAGCAAATTGAAAAATAAAGGCTCTTTACCAACAGTTATCTTTGCAATGGTGAAACCCCCCCATTGGGCCCAGGGTGCCGGGAGCATTCGGGAAAATGAAGACTCACAAAGCTGATCGCACCCTCAGACTTCTGGTCTCTGGATTTTCTAGTCCTACCCTCCCCCTTGAGACTGCTCTTACTAAATACCTTCAACCACTTACTAGTAACTCTCCTTTTTCTATTAAAATCTCTACCCAAGCTATTTCACGTATAACTGCGGTTAACACTACGGGAACGAACTTCATCATGGCTTTATTAGACGTGGTCTCCCTGTTCCCGAGTCTTCCCCTTGACATTGTTCATTCCATCATTACTACCAAATTACAGGCCAACTCAACTATATCCCCCCTCTGAGATTGAAGCCATTAAATCTGCCCTCCAGTTGGTAGCCAAGAGATCTTATTTCAAACGTGGTGACAAAATTTATCTTCAAAAGAATGGTGCACCAATGGGCTTCCCCTTTCCCCGGTTTTGGCGGAAATGTTTCTCCTGTCTCTTGAGGAATTAGTTATGTCTATTTTTCCTGCTCAACCTATTTTATTGATCAGATATGTAGACGACATGTTAGTCTTTTGGCCACATTCAATGTCTGTACTTGAGGACTTTACCCAGTGCTTCCTCGTCACAGTTCCCCACGATTAGATTTATTTGGAACAGGAAATTGAGGGCAAGCTCCTCTTTTTAGACATATTACTTACTCGAGACTTAAATACCAATCTTATCAGTTTTTCCGTGTATCGTAAACCAACCGCTGTTCCCTGTATGATTCCTTCTTCGTCCTTTAATCCTATTTGCCATAAATCTACCTCCTTTTATTTCCATATCAAACGAGCTTATTCTCATTCGTCGTCACTCGGGGCACTGGACAATGAACTTAAGTACATTCGGACCCTGGCCCGATCGTTTGGGTACCCGGATTCGTACTTCGGACGCTTCATGAATATAAATATATCGGACGCTTCATGAATAACGAACTCGATCCACTCTACCCTAACCAACCCAAAAACAACCTTACGGTATATTGGCAAGACTGAGTTTTCTCAACCACTTGTGACAATCCTTAGAAAGATCTGCAAGAAATATGGTCTTGGTTTTGGAGTCTCGACTCGTAACATCTTTTCGATCATCAGAACTGATCGTGACGTGATTCCTGATTTATTTAGACCCGGTGTATAGCGCATACCTTTCATCAACCCTAATAATCCAGAGGATGTTAAGTATTATATAGATTCGACACTCAGGACCTTAAAAGTCCGATTATCGGAACACCAATATTACTTGAGGTCAGGTTCCAAACAACACAGCATCAACTGACACTGTGGAGCAAGAGGGAAAAGTACCCGACTGGAAGAACGTCGTGGTTTTGAACTCTAAAGTAACAAGGGGAAATGTTTTCCTCTCAGAGAGCCTATATATCCATTCATATGGGCCTTTATGCTGTAACTCAAAACTTCCGTCATTCATTCCTCACATATGGAAAAAACTAACACTCATCGATATGCCGAGCACCACTATGGATAATATTGTATAACTTTTCACATCTTCGAACTTTTAATCGTTTTGATTTGCTATGTTGACCGAAGTCAACGCCCGAATCTGGGTCAAACCGTATTGTATATAAGTGTGCACTTGTTATTCTTTATGGCTTTAAGCCTGAAGATGGGATCTAGGGATCCCGAAAGATCTCGCTTTTAACTTTGCTTTTACTTGTGAATAAAGTTTTTTAAACTAGTCTATAGTATCAGCGGGGATAATTTTTTAATAGTACGTAGACAGCTTTTTTGACTTACATGTTCTTTTTGTGCGAAACACAGTTTATTACCTGAATCACGTGGCAATTTTAGAAGTTAGGAGGAATGGAAGCACAAGCCTTGCAAATGTTCTAGAGCACAAAATACAGTTATGAGAAATATCAATGCAGTCGAAACTTTAAAAGCATCATCCTGATATTAATTTGAATTATTCTAATTGGGTACATTTGACGAAAACTAAAATTAAAGCTGAGAAATAAAAATGATTACAATCCAACATCCAGTATATGTTGCTTTGTGCAACATGACAATTACGCTGCAAATTTATTATGTGAAGCGAAACAAGGAAGGAAAGGACTTCTCAAGCCAATTCACTACATTAAATAAGTTAGTCAAAATCTAAGAAATTTTTGTATTTTTATTGCTTCTTGAACGTGTTTTCGGTTCAAACATTCTTTCACAGATTGTGGCGAAAGTCCCTAGCGTACTGAAGAACAACTGTCATTTAATACTTATTTCTCAGAGAACTAAACGGTGTCCATAAAATATTTCCCACATTACAAACATTAATATAAAAACTGTATTACAGGTACAAGAAATTGATTGCACGACAATGATGGTGCACAAGTAAACTTTTTTCTCAGATACTTTTTTTTCGGATTATTCAGTGCACCCCACGTGGGCGCCATTTTTGGCCCTGAGGACATGTTAGCAATATTCGATTTCACGTCACAGAGACAGAACCAATTACGACCGTTATTCTGCTCCTCAATGGCTCGACATTCGGAACATTGCTAGAGTAAACTTTGTCTTTCACGTAACCCTACAGGAAAAAGTCTACAGGGGTTATGTCGGGCGGTCGGGGTCGCCATGTCATGGGACCGTCCAGGCCAATCCATCTGTCCGGAAATGTGGCATTCAGGAATTCACGAACCATTATTGACTAATGTGGTGGGGCACCATCTTATTGGAAAATAAACGAAGGTTGTAGTACATGCAACTGAGGTGCTACAAAAAGTTCCAGCTTGTCCAGGCTCACATTACATGTTACCGTGGGCTCTGTAAAAAAAGAAGTGTCTGATTATTCTGTCATGCATCAAGCCGCACCATACGTTCACTTTCGGGCTAGTCCTCTGTTGTTCGATGACATAACGGGGATTATTTTCTGATCCCCAGATTCGCATATTGTGCCTATTTACTGTACCAGAGATGTCATCTGAGAAACAGATATGGTGCACATAATCACTATCATGAGCCATGCGCTACAAAATCTCCATCGCAAATGCAGCACGGCGAGGCGGGTCATCAGGCTGAAGAGCTCGAACGATCTGTACCGTAACACGGGGAATTCCAGCTTCCAGTGAAGCACGACGAATGGATTTCCTGGGGCTTCTCAGAAGTGTTTCCTGAATAGCTGCAGCTGTCTCTTGTGTAACCGGTGGTCGGCCCGCTTGAGGTAGATCGCCAACACTACCCGTCCCTTTAAATTTTTCGTACCAAGCTTTTATGCTTTTTTGGTCCAATGGTCATCGTCTGTACTCTTTTATGAAATGACGCTGTACAGAAACTTCCGATTTGGTCTCATGGAACCACAACACGCACGCCGCTTTTTTCTTGCGTGGAAGCCATTTTCGATGAAGTGCTCCTCTTATTCAGCAGTAGCGCTCACCTAAAGGACAGAAAAAGATTTTTATGACTGCTGCTATATTATGTCGCCAACCATTTTATTTTAACTTACTTAGATTTTTTAAATTGTGTAATGTGGGAAAGAATTTATGGACACTTGTATTTCCTGTAAAAAAACTCTCAGTGCCGATTTAAGTTCTCATGTATAGGTTAAAATCTGTTACTCGCAGCTTTTAACTTTTCTTTTACCTTGCGTTGAAATTTTAATATCACAAAACTTAAGAAGACTAACATTTAGAAGAACGTTACTGCGGGAGAAATCAATCATTTAAAGCAGCAAAGCTTGAAACTACAATAAAATGCGATTAGATGAAAACGGAGTTAAAAAAAGATGGGTTCCGTTCAGCAAAAATGTTCATTTTGTGAAGTGTAATATTTTACGTGCCTGAAAAAAACATCAAATTAAACATGTTAAGAGTTATTTTATTGTTGTTTTCTTTACAATTGCTTTAGTGAAAATAATGTCTCAGATGTTGCGGCATTTTTATTAAAGTGTGTAGAGTTGGTTGCAAAATTAGGGCTCATCTGCATTTGATTGAAATTATTTTTCTGCGATATAATGTCTGTTTAACACACACACACACACACACACACACACACATATAATATATATATATATATAGTTACTTACTTCATTAACGGCAGATTCCGCGGTGTATCTTTGTTCCATTCCTAAATCTTTTTCCTAAGAAATAACTAAGTTGCCAGCTAAAAGGATTTCATGTGCTTACTGCCTCAACCCATCTTCGGCGTCGAATCTTCTTTCAAAGTCTACGCTTCCATTAGGGGAATCGATATTTCCCACCGTAGCATTATAAGCAACATTCAGAGCAACGCTTTCTGCTGCAATAGACTGACTAACTGTTTTGAGCGTCATCCTGCTGTTAACGGAGAAAAATAACATCGTAATTCCTCTCTTCTTTGTGCGTATGCCCTCTTGTCCAACTCCTAGAAGAGTCCTGTAAAAACCACAGGTCACTTCAGGAAGGATGCGCCGCTCCAAAGAACATGAATTCCCTTGGGTCAAAGGTTGCTTGGTGCAACCATGTGCTTCCTCTGCATCTCTCTTTCTAATAATTAAGCCTTTTGGGCTTCTTGTTTCATGGATCAATGGAGTATTAGATGCAAAATGTCATTCAAAAATAAGTCCAAAAAGACCACTGAGATATCAGAAGACCAGACATTTAGAACTGAGAATTTGATTCTATGATTTGAATTACAAATCTGTAAGTTTAACATAAATTTCAAATTCATGAATTTCTCATTTTATGCAATTGCCTGAAAATTTTATTTTATTGATATTCAAGGAAACTTCATGAAATGTGGTTCAAACCCTTATGCCAAAAAAAGTCAAAAATTCACGATTTCACTTACTTTTCGAATATGACTCATTCATTATTATATAAGTAATGATAATAGAACAACTGATAACTGCCCGCAATAACAACGATGGTTTATTCGTTATTGGAAACACGAAGGAATAATAATAAATATTTACATAAAGTAAAATAAATGAAAATCGTATACTTCAAAGAGTAATTTCTCGCATTGTCTTTGAATTAGACAGCAATGGATCGCAAAACTCGAAAATTTTGCTTGCCATTTTTTAAACGTGAATTTGGTCCATCTCTCTCAACGTTTTCTCAGTTCTGAGATTTTCTCATTTACCTCAGAAGAACAAACTTCCTTCAAAGACGTTGGGTATACACACATTTACCAAGAAAAGTATTATTTCACAGTGGTTTCTTTTCAAGCTTTTATCACGGTGCGACAGAGTGGCAGATCAGATCAGATCATATGCAGAGGATTTTAGGAAGGGGTTGTCTGACCCCAAGTCTTAAACAACCCTTAGAAATAGGAAGCTAGGAGATTTGGGCTGGAGTGCCCGATAGGAAATTAACACGGAAGCGAGGTAGAAAGGAGCAGGAAGACGCTCTTATTTATTACCGGGGCCAGTACCCGGGGGCCGACGGCTTAACGTGACCATCCGACGCACGGCGAGTATTTAGTGGTTCGAACGTTCGTATCTGCCCAGGATCGAACCTGAGGTCATCTCCACAGCAGTCACGAACGCTGACCACTAGGCCACCCACGGCCAACGACAGAGTGGCAAATGCTCCATCCTCCTTTTATATTTCCGCCGTGAGTAAAAATCAAGTTTACCGCTGCAGGATATTTAAAAAAAATTCTGTTTGGTATGTGAAATTGTACGCCATTGACTTCTTTACTACACAAACACACCGTCACGGCTAAAAACAAAACTGCTGCTCTAAACACATATTTACAGCCGTCGAGAATACAAAGATGCTTAATACACTTTGAAGATGCAGTACAAGACAAATCATCAAAAAGAAGTGTTTAACAGATGTTTCTGTTGCTCCCTTTTCACTTTCACAAACGAGGCAGCTATATAGTAGCGAGTCCACTATCAGTCTGTTTAAGACTGTGAACATACGTCATAGAGCTTCAGTTGACAAAGGCAAATTTCTCCTCGGATTTCAGTACGTTCAGTTGTTGCGTTAGTGATAGCTTAATGCGCATGAGAAAAACTGACCCCATCAAGATCTGAAGACGTGTTTGACTTCATAGTGTCTAACATCTTTTTTACACCCAATAACCATTTAATCGCTATCCGCTTTCTGTTTTTCTCAACTGTGTCAAAGAAGAAACTGCTCTTTGAAAGAGGTTTCTCTTTAGAACATACGTCCTTTTTTGTAAAAAAAATATTACTTCAGAAGATAATACACATCGATTCTGTAAAACCATGGAGCATTGCTGAGTCCGTGAGAAACGTCAGTTCGAAATTAAGAATACTACAGTGGCGACTAGGGTATGTACCATTGGCTGATTTACCTCTTTCATTAAAGAAATCAGTTAAAGCTTTGGGGGATGGTATTTTGTTATATCGTCTGCTCTATTTTTGTGAAGCGCAGAGGCAAAAGCAGCATGCATATTTAACAAAGCAAAAATAGCATATAGCAATATATTAAATCAAGGAATCTACAAGACGAATTTTCTTTCTTTCCATCAAATGTTTTCTGTTCTTAAGGATTGTTGTAACGGTTAGTAAATGACAAATTCTGTATGTGTTATGACTTACTTCATAAAATTTTGCTGTACCTATTAGGAGTATGCAAAAGTTTTCGACGCCCCCGTCAGTGGTCGATGTAGGGGTCTAACCGGCTGGTGACCCGTCCTGTTAGTTCGTACATGAAGCCAAGAATGGTGGTCGATAAAGTTCATTTACGGCACTGTTTGTTGTTCATGTTTAATTTAGGGAAAAGTGCGAGTGAAGCATACGGTTCAATATGCCAGGCGTATAGCAAAACGGTTATGAGTGAGCAAACGTGTCTAGAATGCTTTGTCAGATTTAAGAAAGGTGATATAAGCTTGAAAGACAAGCCCACGTGTAAATAGACCGCAGGAACTCGCAGACAAGGAGCTGGAATCGCTGTTGCAAGAGGGTGCCACACAATCGACCACGGAACTGGCGAAACGTTTGAAAGTGGCTCAATCGACGGTGGTACGGTGTCTACAGGACTTGGGAAAGATTCAGAAGATTGGTAAGTAGGTTACGCATATTTTAACGGAGCGTAATATTGGTCAACGATTGGGCATCTGCATGTCGTTGGGGAAGAGGTTTCAAAGGAAGAATTTCTTGTGAAGGGTTGTCACCGTGGATGAAAAATGGGTCTATTGCGACAGCATCGTACGCAAGCGATCCTGGGTCAACCCAGGCCAGCCATCAATATCTACTGCAAAACAGGATATTCACGGGGAAAAGGTGCTGTTGTGTGTGTGTGGTGGGTTATGCACGTAGTGTTGTACTTCGAACTGTTGAAACCGGGCGAAACAATCACTGCACAACGATATAGCGATCAGTTGATGAAACTGAAAGCCGCAATCGAGCAAAAACGTCCATGGACAGGTAAAGGACGCCGCCCAGTCATCTTGTAACACAATAATGCTAGAAAACATGTCTGCGCAACCACGAAATCAACCCTTGAACAGTTAGAGTGGGAGGTTTTACTGTACTCGGCTTACTGCCCGGACATTGCACCCTCAGACTTTCATCTGTTTCGCTCCATGTACCATGCCCTAGCCCAACAGCGGTTCACCACAGTTCCAGAGGTGGAAAATTTCGTCACTGCGTTCTTCAGCTCAAAACCCGAGTACTTCTACCACAGGGGCATTCATTTGTTTTCTGAAAAATGGCGAAAGGTCACTGATGCTAACGGCCAATATTTCATTGAATAAATGTGTACTGATTTCCTGATTGTTTCCGTCTCCTTTCTCCTTAAAGCGGTGGAAAATTTTGCATACCCCTAATAATAAGGAAAGCTTCCAGAGCGTGTCAGAAACAAAAGTAGAAAACCAAATAAACCTAGGTCAGTTTACTTGCTAGCTGATTACATGCATTTATTGGAAGCACATAGTATATGCGATTGTTTGTGTGACTGAATGAGAGGGTTCCATTGTAAGTTCTAAATGATTAAGTAAGTACCAAGCTCAGGAGCGATACGCAAAATCAAAAATATTCACTGTGTGTTGCCTTAGTTTGCGATTTTTCTTCCTTCTATTGAGTTCGAAGGATTTAATTGACGAAGAAAAAGACTTACATTAAACACTTGTGAAAAACATTTCTTGGAAGATTCGAACAGATCTATGTCATCAACACTGGACGCTGAAAGTGACATTTTTTCCCAATAAAGGGGATATACCTTGCATGTCATTGCACTTATTAACGTCTTTATGTTTTCCAAATTGACATTACTTTCACTCGCCAGGCATCTCGATGGCCCATCTGAAAAGGTATCTTAATATCTGTAGCTAAGCATATCTCATCCAACGGCAACAGCGTGACGTACCTCAACATGGGAGCAAGCCTTCGATTGTTATTATGTTACCGGGAAAAACGAACTCGCATGCCGTTATGACGTCCATTAGTTTATATCAAGTGCTACAATTACGAATATAGTAGATCATATGCTGAAACATTCCTGTTTCTCTCGTTCATTAGAACAGAATTTAGAATTTAAAAAAAACGAGTAGGTTTCGGCCAGGCCTTAAATTACAGAAAAAGAAAAGAGAAAATGCGAAATTCGACAGCAAGTTCAGTTTTCAAACATCAATGGGAATGTATTTACGACTGTATGTGAAGATGCTTTTGTTCGTGTTGTTTCTTTTTCAGTGTTGATCGACTACTCTGCGTTCCTTAGCTATAAAGAGTAGAATGTCCGAAATTTAGGGTTCAAGGGGTACACACACACAAAACTTCTCATTCGGGACTCGAACCCAGTTCTAACTCTGAAAAAGCCCGAGTCTCTCTGCCAAGCCCGAGTCTCTCTTCCGTCCACTCTGCCACAGGAGCGGCTTAGCTGTGGCTATTTTTCATGGATGAAATTAGAAATGTTTTTCCCCAAAGCTCAGTTCCAAATTTTTAGTTCGAATTCTTATTTTCGTTATTAATTACATATGTACTGTGAAATGATGTTGAAATTTCAGGCAGTGCGTTTTTAATTGAAAAATTTAGCTTTTTAGTAATGCTTGCGATGGTTGTAATTAAATTCAACTAGACTAACGGAAAGAAATAGCAACATCCGCTGTTATCAAAAATACTTATTACTTCTTATACGTCATTGTAGTTTATGTACTCTGCAACTGACATGTTATTACTCACAATATTAATCAAAGTTAAGTATATTTCTGTGAAATATTAAAAATCAGTAATTGTAAATGTCAATGATTTCTAAGTAGGCAGAATATATTCTTTAAAAATAAAAAAAGGTTTGAAAAATTAAAGTCTGGATGTGCTTTTACATTCTATTTGAAATACTAATATTTCAATTGTAGTTATGTGACTCATTTTTACAATTTAGTTTCCAGCTCTGTAATTTACTTGCTTGCCAAACAACGAGCCGCCTGCGATAATAAACAATGGTTATGTGAAAAGCAATTTATCCACATCCTCACTGTACAACAGAGTTGGAAACCGGTCAGAAAGTTTGGACCCGGACCCGACCCGGAACTGTCCGGGACATATCTGCTTTGAACTGTAAATTCGAAATTCAATTTATAATTACACATAATCATATATGGATATACGTATATACTGGGTGTCCACTAAAGTCCTTTCTCAGCCCCGTAACTTTCGAACGCCGACAGCTATAGCCATAAAAACGGTTTCTAGGTATAGTAAAGTGGCTATGCGCTATTCGATGAGACCGCTTATAGCGCCACCTAGCGGCCAAGTCTGGAGTTAGCTTGCCGATCTCAAAAACTATACGAGATACGGGAAAATAGCCAATTACAAAATTGTAGCGCAGCATCGATTTAGTATGAAAAGACACTTTGCCTACATGAACCCTAAGAATAGAACGCGTACAACGCTCGTTTGTTTTGTTCGCGATGTCGAACACTGTTATGTCACGAAACACGTCAGAAAAGAGATAATATCGACTTCCGCAAAGCACTAGCCCGACTGAACTGCGCAATGTTTGGTTCCAACATGACGGCGCCCCTCCGCATCAGCCAGGAAACGTAAGAAGGTACCTGGTCGAGATATTCGAGCAACAAATCATCGGCTATGGTGGTTGCATAGAGTGGCCTGCACGCTCACCGGACCTCACCCCATTGGACTTCTTCCTGTGGGGCTACCTCAAAAAGCAGGTGAATCAGACCCCTCCGACAACGTTGCAGGACCTTCGACGCCGTATAACTGATGCTTGTTCCAGCGTGTCACCTGACATGCTGCAAAATGTTCAGCGTGAGATTCAATCTAGAGTCCAAATGTGTGCTGTGGCTGACGGAGAGCACATTGTGCACCGACGTAAATGTGCCTAGTGACAACTAATTGCTCCTTTATGACGCGTTTCGTGACGTAACAATGTGCGACGTCGCAAACAAACAAACGAGCGTTGTACGCGTTCTATTCTTAGCATTCATGTGCCCAAGTTGTATTTTCATACTAAATCAATGCTGCTCTACCACTTTGTAATTGACTATTTTCCGGTATCTCGTATAGTTCTCGAGATCGGCAAGCTAAATCTAGACGCTGTAAGGGGTCTCATCGAATAGCACATAGCCACTTTACTAAACCTAGACACCGTTTTTATGGCTATAGCTGTCGGCGTTCGAAAGTTACGGGTGTGAGAAAGGACTTCAGGATCAGGATCAGCGTCATTTTCTTGTAGGACTTCCGTCCACAGGGAGTAGAGTTTAGGTCCCAGCCACCTACAGCGAGGTCGTCTTTTGGGCAGGACACAGAAACGGAAGGAATGAGAGCAAGTCTAGCGACTTTGACAGAACAGTTTGTAGTGAGATTAGAGTACAGTAGATGGCGCCACCGTACAAGTACGATATTGCACATAGAGGGGTGAGAGAATTTCAGGTGGGGTATAGGAAAGGATACCCATTTAACCAGTGGGTCCAGCCTGGGGCCGTCACTTAACGTGCTCGTCCGATGCACGGCGGATATTCAGCGATTGTTAGTAAATCACACCATCTCTGAAAGATCAGCCCAGGCTTGAACCTGGGGACCCAGCATCGATAGTCTGAAACACTAACCACTAAGCCATCCGCGGCTACTTTACTGGTCAAAAAGTCTGTCCGAAGTGGGTATTGTGAGTATCGTAGAGTTATGTGATTGTAGGTTATATAGAAATCATATAAATGTATTACCAAAACATATAATTTACTCACTTACTAAAATTCTTCACATAACCTAACTGTTTTACACATTCTTTCAGAAACATCTGCGAGAGACAAAAAGTTCCTCCTCAGTAATTTTAAGGCTGTTTCACTTAATTGTGATGGTGCTGTAGTCAACATTTTTGAATTAAATAACTTGTACGTTTAATTTCAGTTTTTTCTATTTTCTTGGGAACACTTCAGAATATGTTTCGCAGCAGCACCATATTTCTACCAGCTACTGATGAGTTGAAATTTTTCAAATGTGGATTTTTCAAATGTGGATGAATTTTTTTAAATGTGATGGAAGGAACACTCATGAAATTAACATTCACATTTTAGAAACTTTCAACTCATCGCAAGCTTGTGAAAATTTGTTGCTGTGAAACACATTCTGGTTTCTTAACGAGACGAAACAACTTCCATCATTCATTCTTCCGTTTTTTGTTTACGCTTTCCAACTGTAGGATGAAGAAGCGTATATGCGCAAGCTTTGTCCGTCTGTCTGTCTGCGCGGGTGTCCACACGATAACTCACGTAAAAAGGGACTCGATTTCTATGAAATTTTAGTATGTGGTAGGGGACAACCTGGGGACAAACCCTATTGAAAATGGACGAAATGCGGTCATAGGTCAGGACATATTAGTGGGAACCATTCCATCGCCCTTATGCGTCCTAACTTACATAGAAATGCTTCGATTGCGACAAGTCTTTATCATGTTGTTCCGGAGATACACTGAACCAATTCTGTTTAATATCATCGAAATGGGATCAAAGGTCAGGGCACAGGAGCGACATTTATTCCACAGCCATTATCCTCATGACTTGACTAAAAATGCTTGTATTGCGGCAAAACTTTAGTATATTGTTTCGGAGGAATACTCAACCAATTCTGTTTACTATCATTGAAATGGGGTGAAAGGTCAGGGCACAGGAGCGACATTTATTTCACAGCCACTATCCTCATAACTTGAGTAATGATTTCTGGTATGTTGGAAAGCGTATCATAATCAATGCATTCCATGATATTACTAACTTGTTTTCAACAAGAACGTATTTGTTGGTCTCGACGCCTTTTTTAATCTTCTTAATATTGAATTCGTCCATATTAACAAATAAGGCACTAATTCCGACACGACATGCAATAGAATGGGATATTAGCACATCAGACGAAAACCGCTGAATGCTCAATGTGAAAGATGAGATGTGGAAAGTAACTTTCAATCTTACAATGTGATACGCGGGGTGTGTGAGAATGAATCACCAGAGATACAGGCGTTTCCCTGTATCTTGCTCTGGAAAATCACTCTGAAAACAAACCTAAAAGAAGTATCGTTTTACGTTATGGTATCGTCGGTCGGTGAAAATCTTCTTTGCTTTAAGAAATTGACGGCAATATTTTGCATGACAAATCATTTTTCACTCCGCTGGCACCAGCATCGAGAACAAACATTCCGCAGTACACATTTCTCTTTGAAATGTTTTTTTTTTGTTTTTAAAAATAAAGCCGAAATGAACCAGGGTCGAAATGAGATCATGAAGACTTTCAACCGTCCCGTTTTCCCCGCAAGAAATTGTCGATCAGTTGACCAGTTGACCCGTGAACCTTTCCATCTCTGTTGTGAAAAGCGGTGCCAAGAATGAAATTATGCACATCAACTACGCTGGTGTCCAAAATTAAAGTCCGGAAGGGAAAGGCGGGAAAATAATCCAACCCACACAGCACAGAATATTTCATATATGTTACAGGTACGTAACACTATAAGTTACAGGTACGTGGCCCCGTATATGTTACAGGTACGTGACCCTTTACATCTCTGTTGTCAAAAGCGGTGCCAAGAATGAAATCATGCACATCAACTACGCTGGTGTCCAAAATTAAAGTCCGGAAGGGAAAGACGGGAAAATAATCCAACCCACACAGCACAGAATATTTCATATATGTTACAGGTACGTAACACTATAAGTTACAGGTACGTGGCCCCGTATATGTTACAGGTACGTGACCCTTTACATCTCTGTTGTCAAAAGCGGTGCCAAGAATGAAATCATGCACATCAACTACGCTGGTGTCCAAAATTAAAGTCCGGAAGGGAAAGGCGGGAAAATAATCCAACCCACACAGCACAGAATATTTCATATATGTTACAGGTACGTAACACTATAAGTTACAGGTACGTGGCCCCGTATATGTTACAGGTACGTGACCCTTTACATCTCTGTTGTCAAAAGCGGTGCCAAGAATGAAATCATGCACATCAACTACGCTGGTGTCCAAAATTAAAGTCCGGAAGGGAAAGGCGGGAAAATAATCCAACCCACACAGCACAGAATATTTCATATATGTTACAGGTACGTAACACTATAAGTTACAGGTACGTGGCCCCGTATATGTTACAGGTACGTGACCCTTTACATCTCTGTTGTCAAAAGCGGTGCCAAGAATGAAATCATGCACATCAACTACGCTGTTGTCCAAAATTAAAGTCCGGAAGGGAAAAGGCGGGAAAATAATCCAACCCACACAGCACAGAATATTTCATATATGTTACAGGTACGTAACACTATAAGTTACAGGTACGTGGCCCCGTATATGTTACAGGTACGTGACCCTTTACATCTCTGTTGTCAAAAGCGGTGCCAAGAATGAAATCATGCACATCAACTACGCTGGTGTCCAAAATTAAAGTCCGGAAGGGAAAGGCGGGAAAATAATCCAACCCACACAGCACAGAATATTTCGTATATGTTACAGGTACGTAACACTGAAACATTGAGACTTTTCAGATACGTTGCGCAATGTAGCAATAATGTTTCAGAAACCATACGGTTACGTCAAAATGTCCGCTAACGTTACATAACTTTGG
Organism: Macrothele yani; assembly: GCA_039090855.1. Lineage (NCBI taxonomy): Eukaryota > Metazoa > Arthropoda > Arachnida > Araneae > Macrothelidae > Macrothele > Macrothele yani. The sequence continues at coordinate 145,793,851 of CM076994.1, forward strand.
AACATAACTGATACGTTGCAGTGAAAGGTCTTTGTAACTTCAAGATATCAACTTCATGTTACTGTACGTATTTGAAAGATATTTGTAACTTCGTTACATTACTGTTACGTATTTCAAAGATATTTGTGACATCATCATATTACTGTTACGTGATAATGTGGGGTTTGTGTAAAAAGGAAGCCGTCCACGTGCTGCCTCAAGGACGGATATGGTCAATCATGACGTCAGTCGCAGCCATTTTTTTTCAACATGATCTTCCTAACCATCTTTTGTCCGCCATTGTCTCTTTGTGTTCAACCATAATATTTTGTGTGCCACGTGGTCCTACGGAACATGTTTTGTTCGCCAATTTTATTTTTACCTCCCCACATGGCCTCAGTGATATCTTTTGTATGCCATTTTGTTTCTCCCCAACAGGAAATTATTACGGTGTTACGTCACGACGCTAGGGAAATTTTCTTTCCAATGAAATACAAATCTTCGAAAATCACGCCAGGATCGAACCCTTGTCCAGCGGGTTTCTGGCCAGATGCATTATCCCACTCGCACACGGGACGCCTCGCGCTTGCAGTGTTTTGTAGAAACTGACGAGAAGGCCAATGTTTGCGAATACGTTATTTAATAGAAATGCATTATTTTTTCCACGGATCGTTTTATTTTTCTGTAGGATGATATAAATTTCTTCATGATTAATCAACATTTTCTTTTTTTCAAAATTTGCGTAGTCGTTAAACTTCTCAATATATCAACATTATTATTTTTTCTACCTTTACAAACTAACAACTACTTTTATTGAGACTTTTTTTTTTCTGATGCAAAATCAACAAACGTACTAAGATATCATACACTGGCGTGAAAAACTTAAGGACGGACACTAGTGTACATTAACTAGCTAACTCGAGTACGACAGTATCACCAAAGAATATCCCAGTAGCACATGGAACGACTACGAGAGTGCTTCGGTGAAATGGCATAAATGTGCATGCGCATTCACGTCGTTGCCAAACCAAAAATTTTAAATATCGCCGGAATGTAACATCAAGGTAGCAATTATGTACAGTGGAAACTATAAAGCAGTAGTATCGGTGAATGCTATTTTTAACGGAACCGTAATGAACAAAGAGTTATGTTCCAAAATAGATGTTGCTGAAACGTAATTGTAAGATATCTCTGAAAGTGTAATGAAAATGAGAGATTGTAAAATTATTGATACATATCTGAAACGTTTTGTGCTGTATGGGAAAACGCTCGATGAAAAATTGCGATGTACACAGGACATGTGCAAATAAGCAAGAGAAACAAATGCTCGTAGAGAAATTTGCACATCAGTAAGCAAAATGCTGTCCAATATGTCAATTGAGATACATATTGAAAACCTAAATAACAAGGAACAGCGGTGGCAGTTTTCGTTGACAGCGCGCGTAAGAGGCCTTCCGATGGCTGCAAATGATGTCCTTGTGTCTCATACATGTATATAGGATGCAGGTCGCTGGCGACCAATAGCACGACTAGAAGCAGTCTAGTTTCAATCCCAGGTCACAAGAGACTTGAATATCCACTCTAGAGTGGTTCCATTGTTACGTCATCAGTTCAACAACACAGGTGGGGTGTCACGAAGTCCTGGCGAAGGTCGTCCAAGGCGTGCAGTTCTTCGTGAGGAATGTTATCTCGCTTTACGGCACAGCGTCATAGGTCCTATACAGCCCAGCAATTATCTTCGGAGCTTTCCGCTGCCTCTGATATCAAGGCGAGCGATGTATCGAAGGCTTAATGCAGAGGAGACGCATGATTTGTGTCCCTCTAACCGCATCTCACAGTAGAGTTCGCTTTAACTGGAGCAGGCAACATCGTTCCTGGAGTCGAAACAAGTGGGTCGCTGTTGTTTTTACCAACGAGTCAAGATTCAGTCTAACGACTGATTCTCGTCTGCATTCCATCTCTAGGGTACAGGGATATCCGTAATGATCCTGCAGACGTCTGACGACGAGACTCCTTCCGAGCCGGTGGTTTCCTCGTGTGGCGTGGCATTATGTTCGACGGCTGCACACCTCTCCATGTGTTCGCAGGAGGAAATGTGAAAGCTGAGCGTTATAAGGATAAGGTCCTAGACCCTTATGAGAGACTTTAGAATCTTATCGCTATAGGCTTTTTCTGGAAGCTTCTGACCCTCCCTTCGTTTTCTTTCTTTCTTTCTTTTAACCATTTTTATAGCCATTTCTGGGTATAGCTATCTCCCAATTCTTTCCATCTATATCTATCCTGAGCTTGTTGGTACCAAAGAGTTCCAATTGTTTTCGTTATGTCATCTGTCCATATTCTTTCAGGTTTTCCAGCTGATTTTTTACCTTCATATGGCCGCCACTCCAGTATAACTTTTGTCCATATTGTCCTTCAGCTTTGCAATGTGTCCAGCCCATTACCATTACTTTCGAAGTATGTTTTCTACAATATCTAACATTTTTATTTTAGCTCATTTATTCATTTTTGATTTTATCTTTGAGTCTTCTGTTTAGCAAACATCTCTTTCCATTTTTCGTTTCGCTTTTTTTGGATTTTGTCAATTATTTCTTTTTTGATTGACCAGGTTCCTGCTCCATGTATCATAACAGGCAATACACATTGGTTGAAGAGTCTTGCTCTGTTCTCAGGCTTTATTTCACTATTTAAAAATCTCTACAATTTTCCAAAAGTTGACCATGACATTCCTATTCTTCTTTTCACTTCTTTCATGACTCCCTGTTTCTTCATTGTTATCAATTTTCCTAACTATACATACTCACTACAATTTCAATTTCTTTATTGTTTACTTTGATAATATTTATCGTATCCTTTTCGGTTTATCATTATTTTGATTTTCTCAGAGTTAGTGCTTAACCTAATTTCTGTCAATTTATTTATTAAATCTTCTATCATTTCTTTTAAATCTTCCATATTATTTGCAAGAATGACACCAGCAAATCGTAGGTTACATTTAAGTCCATTAATTTTGACTCCTTTATTAGACCATTCTAAACCACGCATCATATATTTCCACTGTTAATGTGAAGAGTGTAGGGGAAATGGTGTCTCTTTGCCTTATTCCTTGATTAATATAAAATGTTTCGCTTATTTCATTGAGAATGATATTTTCTGTAACATTTTCGTAAATATATTTTATTATGTCAGTATATTGTTTTTCGATGCCATAATCTCTAAGAGCTTCTATTATTGATGTTTTTATACAATCAAAAGCTTTTTTTAATCTATGCAAGCTATATAAAGAGGAAGGTTGTATTCATTGCATTTTTCAACAAGCAAGCTTATTGGTTGAATATGATCTATTGTGCTGAAGTGTTTTCTGAAACCAGTTTATTCAAGGGGTTGTATTGAATCAAGTCTTGTTTCTAATCTATTAGTTATAATTCTGGTGAAAATCTTATGCATGTGGGATAACAAGCTAATAGGTCTATGGTTTTCTTGCTTTTATTTACTGCTTTTTTTTTCAATAAAAGTATGTTTGGGTTATTCTACATTTGGGGTCTTTCTGCTTTTCCAATGAATTACTTCCTTTCAAGAGATGATAATTTTCGTCCAAACGGGGCACATCTTGAAGTTTATTTCTTGCAGAGAGGCAGGATATTTGATGTATTGACTGGCCAGCCAAGTTTCCGGATCTGAACCTTATAGGGTATACCTGGAATGCTGACACGTAGCAGCTTGTCAACGTACTCTTTAAATCCTTTCCGAGCTACGCACCGCGCTCATTAAGGAATGGAATTCTTTGGCTCGAGAGTTCATTAACAACCTAGTGGTGAGTATGTATCGTCTTTGTGAGAGTTGTCTTTCCTCAGGAAGTGATTACAATCCTTATTAAGACATTTTTATGTTATATTTTTAGATCTCACCTTTGTGGCACTTACGGACGTGACATTGTATACGCAAGATATATGTATATTTCTCTGTTGTTATACAATATTCATTACCCTTAAGATCTCTTTACATACCAAACGTCTCCACTTTTTGATATGTATTTTCCTTTTTATCCCTGCGAATGCCATCCGGTCTTTAATTGTGGACACCAGGGTAATTTTTAACTAAATCATTTAGGCTAGCTAACTTTATTTTTGTGTCTATGTGAGATACCATGTGTTACTCATGGTTGGACTTGTAGGACTACGCTTTTATAAAAACAAATCGAGGGTAGATTCGGTAGGAATATTTCTTGATGAACTTAATTAGAAAATCAATTTTTACATGCAGAAGACTATAATACAGTAAATCACGGCATCATTTTATAAAGGATAAATCGCAAAATACAGTACAACCATTGTAATTAATAACAAGGAACAGCACACCAATTGCACTTAAAATAGTATAACTATACTAGTAATCCGAATTTCTTGGCATAGAATATAAATGAAAGTTTCCAAGCTTTCGCACATCAACCAGAAGGCTTTTATCCATCTATTATCCAGTTTGCAGTTAGTTGTCTGCCTTTCTGGAAAAAGCCATCTGTTTGATGCGCGAAAGCTTGGAAACTTTAATTTACATTCTATGCCAAGAAATTCGGATTACTAGTATAGTTATACTATTTCAAACAACAACTGTATTTAATGTAACTCATGGTGCTAGATATTATCCAAGGGTGCATTAAAATTGTGACTTGTTACACTCAGTCAGAAAATCAGAAAATGTTAACAGCCTATGTTTGTGCTACTGAATAGTGAATTACTATTATTTCTCAGGTACGTTTTGACTCTATTTTTTGTCAAAACCACATATTCAGAATTAATCTAAGATGTGAAAAAAGTTATTAAGGGATTAAAGACTACATAAATATTGCTGTATTTTTATATTACGATACAGTTACGAGGCTTGTTCTCTTACCCTTCTTAATTCACTTGCGGAGTGATAATATTACCACATTTACAGACTCAGATAGCTTTTCTTTCTTCAAGACGTCCTCTTTGCGAATTGACATTTCCGTAAAAACCTTAAATACCGTTTAATAACGTAGTGTGTAGATACATTTACAGTTAATATATTCTTTAGTAATGTGTTGTTTCTTGGAGCACGACGTGTTTACCACTTTAATGTCTTCTTCGTGTTAATTGGACGACCCCTTGCAGCAGAGTGAAATACTTCCATCAACAAGTATAAATTAATGAACTAACCTGAGATACATAATTTACGAAATAACATCCACCGTCTTCAAGTTGTATCTCTTGTTAGTTCTAACGCTCTCTGAATAACAAAACGCAATATTTTAAAGAACAGTATTTCAAAACCATTACTGTCTAACTCCGGTTTCCTTTTCTTTAACATTAAGGCTAATATGCTGATATTGCGAACTAAACATTCTGCTTTCCGTTTGAAGCTGACTGTCTCAAGTGGACAGACTAAATTTTACTCAAATTCTCAGAAGTGATATGTGCTTTTATTTCTCGTTCTGTAGCTTTAGCGTTCGTGCACGTCCTGGCTCAACATCGTATAGATATTTTCTTTGGACGCAGAAACCAAAGCGAATTACAACGAAGTTATGTAACGCAGAGAGGAACTTCAGTGGTCTGAGTGACTCAAAGCGAACATCAGACGGCAGTAGAAAAGGGGAGCGAAACCGTCGCATCATCTCAGCATGTGCATGACATACCATAAAAGTCCGCTGCATTGCATTCATTCGAATATATTTCGACTTTTGCATGTTCTCTTTTTTATGCTCTGCATCTATTTACTTTACTCAAAATAAACTGCACTTTTGAAAATGTTCTTTGCTGGATGACAACAGCGGCATATTTCCTATGCAAACATATTCTTATAAACCTATTTCTCAGCAGAACTTTGCTCGTATATTTATGGGAATGGTTACTCATGAGAGTATAGAACACACGAGGTAATTCTTTAGGCTCAGATGCAGACACTCGCACCAGTGAGATGCACTCACATATTATACATACACAATTTTTTACCCTTTGAAAATTTTGTTTCATTTTTGCAAGGTAAATGATGCAATGGTTTCAGATGCTAGTTTGAATGATGAGAATACTCCCACGCACGCTATGTGCTCATTATTAACGTTGGGCTATGCGATAGCTTACCTAAAATAGATTCGCGAAAGCAAAATCAAGACTAACTTCCATCTCCAAGGAATATGCAGTAGACTCACTTTCCAAATGGATGAGAGGCAGTTAACTTAGAAATCCTTTCTACGAATCCCTTTGCAATTTCTTTTTACATTTAGTTTTCGCAACTGAAATTTGTAAAGTTACTTTGATATTCAGCTTCCAAAAATTAAGAACTTCTTGTAGCATAGCGAACAAAAAATGCATTTTACTAGAGCGATTAAAATTTTTAAACTGAAATAATTTTCGGAAGCTACCAAAATTCTCGATATAATCAACTCGTCTTTTGAGAAAAAAATGCCGTAATTTAAATTGTATCATGATTCCCATTAATTTTTATAGGATTCTACTGTCCAAATCAGGAACAACTTCACACCTATAAATAGGTATTATATGTATTTTTGTCGCATATCCATACCAACTACTATATAAATAAAACATTCTGTGTTAAACAAAGGCGGGAAATCTTCAAGTGTGTTTACCTCTTTAGAAAAAGTGTGAGAGAACTGTGGCGTTTATTACAAACATTTTAGTCAAAAGGTAGACACTCTTCTATTTGATTTTCATTAAAACCACCATGTAAAGTTTTGTACTGGTAAAATATCTGAAAAACACAATCTGGAAATAGTTTTATCTGTCAACTAGGAACAGAGAAATCACGACGAATAAATGCAATCAAATGATATAAAAGGAAACCGGTCCTCTGAAAAACACAGAAAAGCTTATGAACATTTTGGTCACATTATCACAATCCCTGACTTTCACGAAACAATGGAAAAGCGCACTGAAAACATCATTAGTACGCCTCATTTCTTTTATCTATGTAAACAAGTGTTAGAAGGGTTCAATATATGCTTGAAACTAAAATACGTTTGAAGAGGTCACACAAAATAGAAATACTCGGTGTTTCAAAACTGAAAAAAAAACAGTTTAACTACTTTAAAAGTGTCTCTTTTTCTTTTTTGGATAGCGTTGTCAAGTCGTCCATGAGTATGAGTCTAGATGAACGTACTGTCTTTAATTTAGGCATACCGCTTCCAGGAATAGAAGAAATGGTGTCGAAAGAAGGAATACAACACGAATGTGTTCCCCGTGAATATTACCGAAGTTCTGAAATAAAATGCGCTGAAGTTTCTACTTGATAACTGTGATCGGATTACAGTTTCTAAAGTTCCCATTATAGAACCTTAAAAGGAGCTTCACACATTCAAGAATATCATTTGTTTTTCAATGGCTGAAGGATAGCCATGTCTTCAAGAAAAAAACCAAGATCTGTTTGATTGGTGAAACCTTCAAAACGAAAACAAAATGTAGAAGTTCTGCTCGTAAAAAGAGCAAGAAAAATAAAGACCAGAGATAACTTTTTACCTGGAGATACGGTCTTGTTCTCACTGCGACATATTCATAGCGGATAAATATGAAAGTTGATTCTGTAATCGGTTGCCATTAATGTTCTTTGATCGCGAAGCACCTGTTCCATTTAATATCAGTAAAGTGGCAATAAGATAAGCCCATAACTAAGAACATTCTTTATCTTAAGCAAAGTCCTTGAATTGGGGTTGTAAATTTATGTAAACTAACCATAAAAATACGTTTAACACTTTAGTTCATTTCTTATGAAAATTTTTTTTTCTTTTTATCTTTTCCGGAGTCCATCTTTCATTCTCAATTGCTTATAGTACACAGGAGATTTCAGTAGAAACAACAAGCTGTGTGACGATTTGTTATTTAAGTAATCTGTCACCGGAAGGATGGAAAGACTTGGAAATTTGTGCTGCCCTGAAAATTGCATTAGGGGTAAGCTTTTTCTCAACACTTTCGTGTTAAAAAGAAGTTATCTTTTTCTTTCTGTGAGAAGCGGATGATATGAATCTCAAAATTATGGCCTTCCCCGATTCGTACATCCTCCATCCTTTCAAAGGAGGTTTACGCTTTGTAACTCCTCATCGTGTAGGAATACAATAATGAAGAACCTCAAGTGAAACACGCATAGAAAAAGAAATCAAAAGCCTGGTCTCCCTAATTAAAGTTAACATTTCCGAGTATCCTGCAAGTGGAACTATTGCTCGGAATGATTTCACATTTCATATAAGGAATTCTTAGGCGATGGAATTTTGTTTAACGAAAAAACAAAAATTCGTTCCAAAACTTGCCTACAGGGGAATCAGTGGCTCTGTAATCAATTATGAAAATAAGCATCTGTAGTTATACACGCTGCCACTGTCCAAATATGCAAATTACAAGTGCCTCCATGCTTAGAAAGAAACTGTTTTAAAAGCAGGCAACTGGGGAATGCGTAATTTTACTGCAGATGAACAGTAAACGCTTTAATGAGCCATAACACTATCGCCAAAAAATCGTGCACTTCTCGTAAATCTTTTTTTTCAGAATAACACTTGTTATTCTGATAAAACTGATACTATTACTGATGATATTTTAGCATTCAGCAAGTTCAGAACGTTAAAAAGCTTAAAAACTGAGCCAATGACTACAAATAATAATTTACGCAAAATAATCCGAACGTTTAACCCTTTAACGATCATAACCCCCACAACGAACGGACATACAAATGACCATTGCCGCTCGAAGCGCCTGTCCAGAGTGAGTCAGATTTCCTACCCTTAACTTTTTTTTTAATTTTCACGACCTATGAGGGATCAGCAGAGTCACCGTCAGTCACCGTTGTTGTTATTAAACAAAGAAGTGAAACAACAGACATTTTCGGCAGTTATGGTATTTAGAGTGATACTAGATTTTAGAGTCATGGTCTTTAAAGCGTTAAAAAGACAGGTTCTTTGGAAGTCAAACGTGGCAGAGGAAGGAAGTTAGTCGACCAGCGGACCAAGATGGATGGCAACAAATGCAGTGGGGAGTAGTAGCACACGATGTTTGGTCAGTCTTTAGGCGAACCATGATTCATAAAGTTCTAAGAGTAATTCTGCGCAGTTATCCATGCAAAATCTTCCATGTGTCAACACTTGCTTCTCCCTTGCTAGAATGCACCAGAGACATTCGCAATGCGGTTTCTTGCTCGGGTTGAACTAGATAACGAACGTTTATGAACCATTCTGTGAACAGTCGAAGCCCATTTACATCTACATGGTACTGTTAATAGGTTCAAGTGCAAAATTTCAGCAACGCAAAATCCACACAACGTGCGCATTCTATTTTCCAAAAATCCCTGTTTGGTGAGGTTCTACAGGGGAATCCATCGCTGGACCATTCTTTTTCGAGGAACTCGTTCCTCAGGGTTTCGTTAGATGCTCTGTCAATAGCCAGTGATAATGCACCTCTTTTGGCGAGCCAGGTGCTTGTCAAGAGGTTCAAGAAGTTGCTGTAGGCACATTTTACAAACGGAAGATAATCAGCCGCCAGTTTTCTACAGCTTCGATGGCGTGCTAAGGAAACTGAACACGTGCGACTTTTCGCTGTGGAAACGCCTAAAGAACATTTTCTACTGCAGGCGCAAAGAAAACTTGCTGCACCTCAAGGCAAGTATTACGCGTCATACACACAATATTTCCAGTGAAATAAAATACTTCCATCTGTGGTTGAGCACGCTATTTTGCGATTTCAGCATGTTGCAGAGAACGGAGGACAGTATATTGAATATGCTACCAAACAAACGAGTCAAATGTGTCATCCGTGCACTACGGTTTTTTTTTTTTTTTTTTTTTTGTATATTTCTCTACTATACTAAAGCGACATTTTTCCTTTTTCGTCAAACAAAATTCCATCGACACAGGAGACTTCCTACGATCAGATTCAAAATCATTCCAAGCTATAGTTCCACCTGCAGTGGAACTATAGCTTGGAATGATTTTGGAAATGTAAACTTTGATTATGGACCCCCGATATATAAAAAGTTTATATAACAATACACCCTTGGAAATGTAAACTTTGATTATGGACCCCCGATATATAAAAGTTTATATAACAATATAGCAACCTTCCAAAATCTAACATCATTATACAGCAAACAAAATGTGATTCCATGGCAATTTATGGGTCGACACTTTACAGAAAGAGAATTGTTAGGTGAAGAAAATTGCAAAATTTCTACAGGTAGGACGACAAATCATTTTAGCTTATTGGCACATCCAACTCCGCCTTCTGGGAATCATCAATTTCCTAGATTTGAGCATACTCTAGATTTAACTGTTTTATGGAAAAGAGGTTTTCAAAGTAGTATCGGTTCCGAATTTTCTTTTCTTTCCTTTTTTTTTTTTTTTTTTTTTTGAGAATCTGAGAATATAAGGAATAGTTTGTCCCTATTTTAAGACCACTAGTTTTGGGGTAGAGCCATGACCATCGCCATAACACAAATAGACCACTCATACGTCATCTAGAACAGGAACCCGGACAGAATTCGCGGAAGATTAGCCTGACAGCCGCGCCTCTGACAACTCGGCCAACAGAGAGACGTTTAAACTCTATTTTTATTGTTTAACTTTGGTATAGAATTGGCACGTATTCTCACATAAACGCTCTTGTGAAGTGCCTTCCATGTTGCTAACGACTCAAAATTCTTGAGATTTGAATCGGCTTGGAAGAGAATCCTGAATCTTCCGGTCATATAACCGTTATGTGAACAAATATCCTCAGCCAGTTCAGAAGTGCAGATTTTCATTGCCTCCTCACAGCAATTATTATCGGTTCTAAAAGCAAGCAACTAGTACTGGCGAGCACAGAAGTTAGTTACATTTTAGGATGGATATGTCCTCGTTAATTACAAAAATGTTGCAGACTTCTTAGAAAAATTGTTGCGAAGGTAGCATTCATCTGAAAGCATCCAAAAGCTGAGGTGCATCCGCTGTCCACGAAATGCAGTTTTAAAAACTTTCTCGACATTTGGACGATAGCAAATGATGGTATATTTGTCAGTCTCCTAATCGGAAATGTTACGTAGGTATTTGAATGCAAATTCGGAAGCCATGAAGATGGAGTTCGAGTTATCATTCACAAGCAGGATCAGATGTCTCTTAGATGACCAGATTAAGAAATGTGTGTATACCAGGAGGCTCAATTTTAATTTAAATATGCACTAATATGAATATTTAGAGATGTCATGAAAGAAATACGGGATTTTGCCATAGAATACAAATTTTGAAGATGACAATCCGATTTTTGGCGTAAATGTGACAAGGATGGTAAGTCAGATAATATCCGAAAACTTGAAATTTTTCATCGTCCTGGAGCGGGACTCGAACCCGCGTCTCCCAGAAAACCCCGGGTATGCTATCTGGTAAATCAGATAATATCCGAAAACTTGCTAATATTTTCAAGTTTTCTGGTATTATCTGACTTACCATCCTTGTCACATTTACGCCAAAAATCGGATTGTCATCTTTAAAATTTGTATTTAGACATGTGTTTGTTTTTACCTAGGTAATTATTATATACTGTATATGTTAATAAGGTAACACGGGTTTTGGCAATACATTGCCTACTGAATCAGAAACTCACACAAGATTGAGTATCTACTGCGTACAAGTTCAACCCTTTTAGGACTCCACAGCTTGATTTCCTATTTCTATGCAAGATAGTAGACTGGTAATTACGATGGTGGTATTTTCGTCTATTCAAAACTCAAGTGAATCTTAAAAGTGAAATCGTAGATACACAGTTAGCGTTTATTTAAATGAACCCGTGAAGCTATTGAATCCGTGAAAGTTAATGGAAAACGCATGCACTGAATTTAATCTCTTCATGTGTATGCATTTTAGACACCGATGCTGTGAGAAGAGAAAAAATCATGGACGGTATAAACTCACGGACAATGAAATTTGCGCACGAAGAACGAAGCATTGGATTGAACTGAAATTTTACGGACGTAATGATACAGATTAACGATACACGTGATAGCAAATACAGAGCTGCAGGCCAATTACAGAGGAATCTGTGGCACGCAGTCCGGTCATCCTCAATAGCGCGTCGCACACCATCGTGCTGCGATACATGCTGCAATACGGTCCAACATGGGGGCGAACAGACCCCTGATGTTGTCCTTCGGCAGACTGACCCACACGTGCAGGACGGTGTGCTCCAAATCCCGGATAGTACGGCACGGCGGCAGCCGGTGTTTCAACTGGTCCTACACATGTTCGATAGGGGACATGTCCGGGGAGCGCGCAGGCCATGGAATTGCCTGGACATGACGTAGGCAGTCTTGGGCAACCCGAGCTGTGCGCGGGCGGGAATTTTTCTGCTGGTATAGCGCACCTGGAATCCCTGCCAGAATTGGGAGCACATGGGGCCGTAGGATCTCATCCACATACCGCTGGTCTGTCAATGATCCGTGTATCACTACTTGATCTGATCGGCTATCGTTGGCAATGGCTCCCCAGACCATGCCTGATAATACCATGCCTGCAGTTGGGAAGGTGTGGCGCTCGATAGCGAGGTTGGGATTGTGACGTTGACCCCGGGGACCTCCACACCCGGACACGATGATCATCTGTCCCCAAAACGAAGCGGCACTCATCGCTAAATACCACACGTCGCCAGTCTGTGGCGACGTGTGATTTGTCACACTGTAGCCCTGCGGTCGCTGTGAACAACACGCGACAGTTTCAGCTCCTCTCGCTCATCAATGAGCTGCGGACGACGGTTCGTCTTTTGGGCATCAGTGCACCACTTTCGATACGTACTCACTACGCAGAACGTGAACAACACACAAGCCGCGCCGTTTCCGAAATTTTAGTTCCGAGGCACCGAGCCAACACAATTTGTCCACTATCAAACTCTGAGAAATCGACAGCTTTTCCCATTTTGACTCCAAACTCTGCTAACCGAAAGCCGGTTTTCCGGTTGTATATATACTGCTCTGCGAACTTTATCTTCGCCACCGTTCGGTATCCAAGCGCGCTCCTTTCTCTTGGCTGAGGGTAGTGATATTGGAATGGCTGATCGGTATGTAATAGCATTTAGCATCTCTCGTAATGGCAGCTGCTGGAAAGAATATGCTCAGGACGGTGATGAACAAAGCAGTGGAAATCAAAATGAAAATTAAACCATTTAAAAGAAAACACATCAAACAGTAACTTATCACTGCCCATTTTGTTTTACAAATATAAGTTTGGTATCGTTATGTTTGCCAAATAATTAATTTTGAGGCATTCAAGATATATGTCGCTCTTACCTCGTCAAAGCTTAGTTGAAAATGCTGCAGTTTAAAACAATCAATTCATTTCGGAATAAAAACACCATGTTTGCCTATTTTCTTGTTATATCGTGCCCGTTTTTCACGGTATGGGTGAAGGTGCCTGTAAATTTTACTGTTGTGGCTTCAACACTGTTTCACCATATTTCTGATGAACAACTACTTTTTTTATTCAGAAACATGCTGCTGCGTGAAGACGGAAATCTGTGAGGATCGCCAACGTCGCTCACTCTTATTTATAATTGTTTTATATTGGCTTATGAAAAAAGGATAACTTAAGCGAAACCAGAAGGAGACATCTAGGAATGAGACAAAAGAAAAAAGTTGAAAGCTAGAAAAATAAAGTAAAATCACAACTAATTTTGTAGATTTCTGCAATAGTACTTAGTCTGAAGCCGCTATTTCAAACAACTGAAATAATGTTACAAAGAAACTACAGACAGATATTCCGTGACCCAAATCCTTTCCTGTACTGCATTTTCTTCCATTTCAGCAGAACCAAATTTATTGGACATACTTGCAATGATGATGGCTATCAGTTAAAAATCTATTTACAGAAATATTTGTAAATCAAACTTAGAGATAAGATTTTTCTCATTTATATCCGTTATTACTCGATAACTATGTATCCGATTATATTACAAAGTAAAGATTCGTAAAGTACATTGTAAAGGCCGTTCCATTAAAACTGCGAGTATTTCTGTTTTTGAATTGGCAACAGCGCGAAGGGGAAAACTAACCACACAGACGACTAACTGAGTTAAGAAAGTATCTATGGCAACAGTTATTAGCCGTGGCAGAAAATTCTGGTTTTGCTATTGTGCAGTTGTTTAAAGTATGTCTGCATTTCGCCATACACTGAGAAAAAAGTTTGTTTGAAGCAGCAAAATAATTTTGTTGAGCTGTTTTGTTGATTTATTTTGTTGCTTTAGCAAAGCTCCATCAGAATTGTTTTGTTGGCAACACAAAATTATTTCGTCGGCTATCTTTTGTTAATTCAAATATATGGAGGTGCACTGAGAAAAAAGTTTATTTGAAACAACAAAATAATTTTCTTGAGCTGTTTTGTCGATTTATTTTGTTGCTTTAGCAAAACTCCATCAGAATTGTTTTGTTGGCAACACAAAATTATTTCGTCGGCTATCTTTTGTTAATTCAAATATATGGAGGTGGCATCGACCTTACGCCAAAGCGCACGTGATTACTAGCTACTCCATACGGACACTACCAGACTACCACTGACCAGAAGAATCTCGTTTTGCGATTAAGATTTCGTTTTGAATTATGGCTGACTACGAAGTAAGTGCATTGTTAGAAGACTGGGAGCTGTCAACTCTGATAGAGACATTCAGAGGTAAGAATTTCTAATATATAAATAATTCCGTCGTATTTTTATGCTACTGTTTATTCTGTGTTATTTTGGTTGGATTCAGTGAATTTTAGTAATAATTTGGCCTCACTTTGTCGACTCATAATTACAATTAACACCATAGAATCTGCATCTCATTAGATGCACAGGGACACGTATTAAATTTAACCCCAGGTTTCTGATAAAGCAATAATACATTTTTTATGAAGGCTTGCGGTTCCTGATCGCAAATAAAAAATTGCACATGAGATAATGATAAGAGTTGTAATTTATGTACAGAGCTTGATTTCATGTATAGGCTATATATACAGTGTGTTTCAAAATTCGTGCGGCAACCAAAGACTGCGAGGTGATAGTACCCTGGAACATATAGATTGTTAAAAAATATATATCGATTTTTTTTTTGTCTAACCAAAAATGTCAATAACTGTTTTCATCTAAAAACTAAGGAAAACATTTAATAAGAAATCGGATTTAGAAACATGTTACACACGCACCAAAATAGTGTCAATATATCGTTATGCTAAGTACAAATCATCCGTGAACATTCCAGAAGGTAATAAACCCACCTTCAAATGCTGAATTCGCAGATAAGAACGCGCTTGCAATTCAAAAGACCTTTATTAAAACCAAAAACATATCACAAAACAATTACAGGCACCGGGATAGCAAAATGCACATAGGCTCACCGGTTAAGAAGAAAACCAAAAACAAAACGACTCATTAGAGGTCATACATAGCACGACACCGTAAAACAAACACTGTAACAAAACTGCAGAGGCAAAAAGAAAAACTAGTTACAACACAATACCGAAAGAATCGCGGGGCAGAATCAAGTGCGTCGGCCCACGGTTGGGACCGACGTGAAACAACTAATGGTAAAATAAAAAAAACACAAGGCAGCAATAGGTCGCCCCCCGCAATACACAAAAATAATGTTAAGTACGGCACACAACACTGAGAGAAGTGCATTGGCAAACTCCGACAAAACACAAAGAACTTCACTAAGACACAGTAACGCGCACATGTAAACAGCACAACCAAGAACGAATATAAGCAGCAAATACGTTAGACACGCCACACAGTAAAAATGAAAAAAAAAAAAGGGCTGCAGCAGTTGAAACTGAAAGGCAATAAATAACATACAAAGCAGAAACAGCCGGGTATTACAAGAAAAAACGAACCCCGGCAAGCGAATTTCGCAGTAGAACACAACAATCACAGTACCATCGTACCAATGGAAATAGGCTGCCACCCCGGCAGATCACTGGGAATGAAATACGCACACATTCAAAACAATTTAACACATTGCAGTACATGAAAGAATATACTCATTAGGAAGAACACATTTGCAAAACACTGAGTATAATAAGAGCGGCAGGTTGGCCTACCACGGAGGCCAAAGGGAAAAAGAAAGCGCACACACAACTAGCTATACGGCATGCCACAGGGACAAGGAGTCCTGAGCAACAGACACTGTAATGCTAAAAACAAATAAAAACTGCAATAAGAACGGCAATGGCCGCCGTCTGTAACTGACCAATTTCAAGAAAAAAACCACAGAGACGAGCAGAGCAAAGCACAAACATAAACACACAATTCAATAGCAAGGGGAGAAAAAAATGTGATATCACTAGTCAAAACCGCACAGAACAAAAAAAAAACAAATCCGGCAGCTCGTTGAACTAGACAAAAATCGAGGTACACACACAAAAGCAAACACTGAAAAATAAGAAAAGAGTAACCGACATGCGAATTCCACTGGAGAACATATAAAACACGAACATTACACACAAAAAAATCCGTACAGCCAAATCACAGTCCCCTGCTGAACGCAAGGATAAAACCCCGCATACTGTCAAAATACCACAGCACAATTCAAATAGAGAGAATAATAATACAAAGTAGCACACCGAAATGCAATACACTAAATTAAAAAAAAAACTACGAAAGGTCGGCCACTCTCTGGGTCCGATTAATAAAGAAGAAAACAAAAAAAACCCCACAGAGCACAGCCGATACAACAATGCAAGGGAAATCCGGAAGCGGAATCCTTAGCACACTACAATATGAAACGAAAAGCAAAGAAAGGACAGCACAGAAGAAAAGCGCCGACCAACGGCTGTAGCCGACTAAAAGCAAAGGGAGCAAACTTTTAAGGAAACAGTGGGTCGGCTTGAAACCGACAAAAAGAATTAAACACACTGCAAAAGGGCAGGACAAAATGGCAACGGAAACCGAAAACGGAATCCACGACGTATCACACGGGAAAACGAAAAACAGGAAACATCAAAATCAAGGTTACAAAACAAAAACGCAGTAAAAAATACAATACAGCAGCCAACAATTCTGGCTGAGGAAATACAAAAATAGACGCATACCTGCCAACTCAGTAACAGAGAGTGCACAACTACAGTAACAGTGAAAGCAGATCAAGGTGGCAAATTGCACACCGAAATGAAAATCCCAATAGAAAATTAGGGCAAATAACGGGGGAATGCTGAAAACCTAAAAACAAGTTAGAAAAAGCTAACCAATTACGAACAAAACAAACAAGGAAAAGGAAAACAAAGCAATCAGAACATGAAACAAACCAACAGGAAAATACAAAAGAAACGTAGGGGGAGAAGGAAAGAAACCAACCAAGCAACTAGTCAAAAGAAAACAAAAAAGAAATCTGACGTGGAAAACAAAAAAGCATGACCGTACAAAAAAAATAAAGAACAAAGGATATGGCCCCAGTGTGGGACCTAACGGGAGACCCCACTGAACGGGAAAGAAAAAAAACGAAGTAGCTTATGCAGAAATGGAAGAGGGAAAAAACACTATGGCAGCGATCAACTGCATCATTCGAAACACAAAACTAACACAAGTGTGGCGACCAGTTGGAAAAAAAGGCAGGAACATCCTGCCGAGACAGTGCCATCTCGTACTCAAGCTGGAGTGTAGACTTGAGTGAGGAGCGGTATCGCCGACCCAGAAAACCTCTGGGAGGGATGTACCGCCGTAGCGAAGCCCGGGTAACACTAGAATGGTAAAACAAATAAATAGTTAACTTAGCCTGCAAAATTAAAAAAGCGCAAACGGGATTGTGAGTAGAAGCAGAAGGGTGGTGACTACGAAGAAAATAATAATTGGACATTGTATGGGACTGGGGGCAAACCTTGCAGAGAAGAGAGAACATGAAAGAAAACAGGGGTTGCAAAACCAAACAAGAATCGAATGCCTGAGAAACATCGCCGAGAGTAGAACAGAAAAAACAAGAAGGGGATGATAGGTGGCGGAAACGATGAAGTGTACGGGGGTAAGAATACTGCGATGAAGGTGGAGCCAATGGACGTCCCTCGCCTTAGGCGACGCCAAGGAAGTATGAGGGTCTGACCAGGGGCGGGAAAGCTCAGCAGAGGGAACTGAAGGAACGGCGACGGAGCTAAAAGATAAGTTAAAAATGGCGGTATAGGAGTTTGGCAGACACCTGATGCAGAAAGAAAGGGGAATCGTTGAGAAAAACAAGAAACGGAAGGCAAAGGGACGGCGAAGAAGAGGGAATGAGCCCGGAAGAAGAGACTAGAGACGGATATGGACGTTGAAGACAGGAGGGAATTAAACGGAGTTGAGCGCGATGGTGAGGTGTATCTGAGAGAGGAGGTGAGAGTTGAAAAAAGATTTCAATCGAAGAGAAGAATCAACAAGTTGAGAGACCTGCACCACTCCACTGGCGAACCAGGTGGAGAAGTGCAGGTACTCGCAGGTGGGAAAACGGATAGCAGAAGAAAAGAAAAGAGGTTACGCAAGGAGATCGTTAGTCGAAGAGGAGGGGTAGGCGAATTGGACATAAGGAGTGCCAGAGGGAGACGACGGATCGATAAGTATCGGGAAAATGGTCGGGAATAAGGGGAAAGAGGTCCATACGGATGAAAGTAGCAAGTGAGAGGAAAGGGCTGAGAGGAAAGAGCAAAGTATCAACAACAGTCATAGAGTACTGAAGGGAAGGGAAATGTTACGAAGAAAGTGCTGAAGACTAAAAGCGTTCGATTTGAGAAAAGGGTCAGGAAGAGAAAGGCCACCATAAGAAAGAGGAAGAACGAGCGTGGAGCGATGGACTCAATGAATGCCAAAGGCTAGAATTTTGTCCACGGCTTGTTGGTGGGTGAAGTGGGCCACAACACCCTCCGAAGCGCATAATTGACACAATACTTGTGCCAGGAACAACAGCAGAAACAGCAGACAAGTACTGGTGGAGGGGGTGTCACGCAAAGCCGGTATGAATACACTCAATAATAAAGCAGTTGAAAGTTCCTTACATTGAGGACAGTCATTTGGAAGTTTAATCCGTAAAGAAGAAGCCACGCGCTCGAACTTGGGACGCGAAGTCCCCCGTAACACCCGAAGGAGTCGAACTCGTACCAGTAGCAAACGATTTAGACACAGCTTGAGAGGATCAGGGCACACTCGTCCCAATCGACAACCCTGTGGAAATCACATTCGTAGTATTCGACAAAGTAGCACTAATTGGTGAAATACCAGCCATATTAATCGCAGAGCTTGAAACAGAAGAAGGCGAAACACCAGCAGAAGAGAACTCAGACGAAGGAGTAGCATTCATCGATTCACTGGTTGTAGCCAACTCGGCCACTAACCCTCGTTACTCGTGTGTTGCAAACCTGCAACAAACCTGCAACACACAACATAAAAAAAAAATAGGTGCACACTTGGCACACAGCCTCACTCCTTGTGAGGAAGACAACACAGAACACAACGTAAACTCAAAAATTCCAAAAAAAAAAAAACGAAAAACACAATATAAACAAACCACGTTAGGACTCGCTCGGGAGCAAAAAAATGAGACCGCTTGCAAGAGCAGGTAGAGCCGAGTGGGTAGCATGCCTTGTTCCTAAACTAAAGGTCTCAGTTTGAATCCGCTCGGTGAGCGATTTTTTTGCTGACTCTGAAATAATTTCCTCGTGACGCAACACCGTCCAAATCCCCTTAAACACCACTAGAAAGTAAATACGGCGAGAAAAATTAAAATACGACGGGGAAAAAAGGATGGCACCCAGGGTAGAAGGGCACCGCCTAAAATTATTGCACCGGCAAAGTGTTGCCATCGGAAAAAGGTTTAGGGACAAAGTGGCCCAGTTATATAACTCTAAATTTTGTTGGAGCAGGAAATTATTGTGTCACGATAACAATATGTTTGGTTGCAGCAACAAAACGTTTTATCACGATAACAGTACATATTGTTAGATCGAAGAAATTCCCAAAAATCAACAAAATTATTTTGTTAAATGAACAAAATGTTCTGTCAGGATAACAATAAATTTTGTAGAATGAACAATAATTTTAATCAAAATAATTTTGTTAATTTAACAAACGTTTTTGTTGATTGTATATCGACTGAATTTTTTATTGAATTAACAAAACCTTTTCCTCAGTGTATCGTTATGGAGGTGAGTGATTCAGAGTTCAGAAGTGAAATGCGTTGTGCAATAAAACTTTGCAATCGTTTGGGTAAAACGGATCCAGAAACAGTTGATTTAATGGGAAAAGCTTAAAAAGATAAATGTTTGGGTGAGTCAACGATTTTAATAGGACACCATGATTTTAAAAAAAGGGCGTTTGTCGACAGAACTCGCTCCTAGGCCTAGTCGAGCTGAAAGTGTTACGGAGCGTATTATTAACACTGTTTGGGCACTCCTACAAGAATAACGACGAATGACGTGTGAAGACATAGCGGTGTCAACTGATGTTTCAAGAACGTCGGTATTCCGCATTCTACGCGGCAAATAACTGCTGCATCGTATGTGTTCCAGATGGGTACTTCATCACCTAACGAGAGAGCAATTATTAGCCAGAGTTCAGGTGTGTCATGAGTGGAAACAAATTATTGCAAATCATCCAAACGTTCTAAACACAGTACTAACTGTCGATAAGAAATAGGTCCACTATTTCGACTCCTTCACGAAGTACGCAACGAGTGTCTGGAAAGATACAGGCTCGTCTCCTCTGGAAAAAGTCCGCCAAACAAAATCAGCTGGGAAGGGGATGATGATAATTTCCTTTGATCATAAAGGTGTAGTCTATCAGCATGCCGTTCCTAAACAAATTACTGTCAATACTAAGTATTACATTTAATTCTTGAAGCGTCTGCGACGACACATATCGATTAAGCGACAGGAACAGTTGGGCAAGTGGACCCTATCCAATGATGCCCACATGTGGCTGCTTGTGTTCAACAGTTTCTTACGAAATGCAGTATTGAAATCATGCCACAGCCTGCTACAGCCCTGACCTCGCCCTGTGCGATTTCTGGCTGTTTTCAAAAATGGAGAAGTTCCGTGGCGCATCATTCAAAACAGATGCTGACGCTATTCAAGCTGTACAGGGATCGCCAAAGCAGCTTCCCCAAAATGCCTTCGCCACATCCTCTGAAAAGTGGACTGAACGATGGGACCGTTGCATATCATCCCAAGGAAAACACTTTGAGAAAGAATATCACATATTTTGCTGTACCTATATTTCTTCGTTTTGTGTGGTTTTACTCTCAGTTTTTATGGAACGGTCGTTGTATTTTCGACTTTTCATTTTAAACTTTTTCATGCTAATAATCTCGGATAATTTATATTTATCGAATAATAAACGTAAGGTAAGTCATTTTAACAGGCTGTATGTAGATTTAAAGCTTGTGCACATGTCGTTTATGGCCTAAAGCGAACGTCATAAAGGGAAAATTGCAACGCTTTTTGTTATTTAATATTCACCCTAAAAATATTAAATCCTGGTCTGTTTGCGATGCATTTGCTTTCTAACGAAGGTCATGGTGACAGCAACATCATGTGTCGTGCTCTAGTATCTTGCAAAAAACTTTATCGAGCATCAGGTTAAACTAACGAATCATTTGACTTTTATTTCCTCTCAAATGGCTTGTCGTTGTATCGGCATATTTCCTGCTTGTGTGATGTTCTTCTACTTATTCTCATCTTCCATCCGGTTATATTTACGGTTGCACGTGTGCATATTTTAGTTCAGCGTTGCGAAGATGTTTTCCCTCTCAGCAGAAACCAAAAGCGAATTACACGCAACAAGGTCGTGTCGTAATACGTGAAGGTGCTGCCATGATCTCCTGGGCTCAGGCAAGCATCAGACAGTGCCACAAAATAAATAAGACTGCAGTCACATTATCCCAACGCGTGCATGACATTCAACATACTTCTCCGTGTCGCTTTCTGCGAATACATTTCGACATCCACATCCCACCTTTATGTTCCGCATCTATTTTCTCTCCCCAGAATAGACCCCGCACCTTTTCGAAATTTTCTTTGCTACGGAAACGAAAAAGAACAACGCTCTTTCTATGCAAATATATTCTTCCAGCTCTGTTTCTTTGCGATATTCTGGTCCTTTATTTAAGGGACTGCTTAAATATATCCCCTCCAATGTAAATCATTTCCCGCTTTGCATACGCTCTGGCGAAAGAAAAGGTTTCAAAGATTTCATTCATGTAAGTTATTTCTGTCTTTCGGGAATTTTCTCGATTCTGGTGAAGCTGTGTTGCAAGTTCTTTCCTGTTTCATGAGACTGAAGAAGTTCCCTGGTTTCATACGTCGTCGTTCAACTTTGTTCAGCTCCTTGAAAACGACGTCTGAAATTTATTGGTGAAAATTAATTTAGGCTTCGCCTAGCAAAAATCGGAACATAACAAAATATTGAAACCCATAGAACAGAGGTGGGAACCTTTTTTATGCTGGAAGACCGCATTAAGTTAGCTGTAACCTAGCATGGCCATATTCAAGGTACTTCAATTTGATATACTTCAGAATGTACATTATTTTGTAAAAATCTTAAAATGTGCTAACTTCAAAAAATTAAAAGAAATTATTCTAAAGTTAACTAACTTTTAATGACTTTATTTTGACTGCTTTTGTACTTTGGTTGCAAGATGGAGGTCCGCAGTTTCAGCTGAACCTATAGATAGATATCAGTCATTTGTGACTTTAAGGCCGTCTTGATTTTGGTGAGCTAAGAGAATGTACACTGCTGGCCACCCAAAATGCAACACCAAGAAGGACACGAGATAGCAAAGCCAGATTTACTGGACACATAACAACAGATACGAAGATGAAACGACGTGCGACTTGCGGAACACGCAGACATCAATAGATCGTGTAGCCCCTATGGCTGGCAATAACGGCCGCTACATGCCGCGGCATCGAACGAAAGAGGCTTTGGATGTGGGTTTGGGGTATGTTCGTCCAGGCTGCTTCCACACTTTGCCACAGTTCATCAGGCGTTGCCACGGTTGGTACTTTCCGGGCCACTCGGTTGCCGATCAGTGACCAGACATGTTCGATGGGCGACATATCGGAAGAACAGGCGGGCCACGGCAGCAGAGACACCTGGTGGGCCGTGAAGAATGGCTGCACGATGCGTGCCACGTGCGGGCGCGCATTGTCCTGTTGAAACGTGGCCGCTGGAAGGTCTTGCATGTAAGGGAGGACTACAGGCTCCAAAACGTCAGAGATATAGCGGTAGCTGTTGAGTGTACCGGCGATGCGTACCTGAGGTGTGCGGGTGTCATATCCAATTGCGCCCCAAACCATAACGCCAGGCGACGGACCGGTATGGCGAAGCATAATACAGGCGTCACACATTCTCTCGCCGCGGTGCTGCCGCACGCAGATCCGACCATCGTGCTGTTGCAAGCAAAAGCGGGATTCGTCGGAGAAGACAATGTCGTGCCATTCCGTAGTCCAGTTGCGGCGTTAAACGGCCTACTGCCACCGCACTCGCCGGTGGTGTGACGTCAATGGTAATCGGAGCAATGGGCGCCGTGCGACAAGTCCCCGCTCCTGTAGACGACGTCGAACGGTACGTGCTGACACAGGTTGTTGCGCAATACACCCTAATTCCTGCGCTAACGTTCGTGATGTGGCGGTGCGAGCCATCAATGCCCGCCATACAACATGCCGCTGCTCTCGTTCGGTGGTGTGCCGCGGCTGCGGCAATCGCTCACGTCGGTCCGTCCGTCCCTCCTGCACATACCGAATTCATACTCCCCTCACTGTGGCTGGATGTCGTCCCACACGGGCGCCGATGTCTCGGTACGATAAACTGCTGTCGCGATAAGCCACTATTCGGCCCCTGTCGAACTCCGAAACGTACTGGAATGACTGCCGTATTCTGCGACAGGGCATCAGGAAACTTTCCATGCACAAGTCCGACAGCACAACACACTTCCACTACTTACACCCCGCCATCTGTGCACCCTTCTTGTAGTACTTCTCGGTGGTGTGCCGGGCGCACATGATTTGCATGTGCCTTGCAATGCTAATCGTTTGCATGTCCTCGCACGGGCGACGCATGCTGCGAGTTTCAGGCCAATCGGATGCTTCCTTCTTAGTGTTGCATTTTGGGTGGCCAGCGGTGTAGATTCGCAGCAATAAGTGGTTGAAAAGCAAGAAAGTATTTTTCATGCACGTTGCCGAAGGTGTGGGAATTTATTGCATTTTTCTGTATTTCAACTGGATCTTTCTTAGCGTCAAATATGGATTTTAAAATGCCATCTTCTGAGAGCTCAATTAGTTTCGTCTGTAGCTCTTTAGGAGTCATAGAAGGAAATCATGAGCATAGCAGGTGTCAAAATAGCCCTTATGACTTACGAATGTTTTAATTGTGACCGTCAGTCGGGGAGAATTATTTCGTTGAATCTTCTTTTTGATCTTTGGTATTTTGAACACGGTTATTTCAAGATTAAAATAAATATAATAAAAGACTAACAAAAACATATTAATAAAAATAAAAGGATTTGTTCTAGAAAACTTGCATTCACTCAAAAGTCCGCAAGTTCTCCACCCCTGGCTCAGAGTCTAACTTACAAAGGAATTCCGCATTTAGTGAAATTCGTACTTCTAATTTGCGCTTCCTTAAAGTGTAATAACACACTTCACACTTAGAAAAATAATGTTTAGTATTATTGTTGCCTATCAAGTTTGTGCGATCCTAATGCCTTAAAAATAATAATACTTTTTACCGTCCGTTAATATAACTTGAAGAAATTGTGGCAATTCGTCGAATAACTTCGCAGTTCAGTATTCAAAGTAATTTCTTTGAAAACTTGTGACGTGCCTGCCCCGCAGGACGCACATGATATAAAGGCAGATAGCAGTGAAATCACATGCCAGTGCAGTATAGTAGATAGCACTCGGCGCTTGTGACGTGCCTGCCCCGCAGGACGCACATGAGATAAAGGCAGATAGCAGTGAGACACATGCCAGTGTAGTATAGTGGATAGCACTCGGAGCTTGTGACGTGCCTGCCCCGCAGGACGCACATGAGATAAAGGCAGATATCAGTGAGAGTACATGCCAGTTTAGTATAGTGGATAGCACTCGGATCTTGTGACGTTCCTGCCCCGCAGGACGCACATGAGATAAAGGCAGATAGCAGTCAGAGCACATGCCAGTGTACTATAGTGGATAGCACTCGGAGCTTGTGACGTGCCTGCCCCGCAGGACGCACATGAGATAAAGGCAGATAGCAGTGAGAGTACATGCCAGTTTAGTATAGTGGATAGCACTCGGATCTTGTGACGTTCCTGCCCCGCAGGACGCACATGAGATAAAGGCAGATAGCAGTCAGAGCACATGCCAGTTTAGTATAGTGGATAGCACTCGGAGCTTGTGACGTGCCTGCCCCGCAGGACGCACATGAGATAAAGGCAGATAGCAGTCAGAGCACATGCCAGTGTACTATAGTGGATAGCACTCGGAGCTTGTGACGTGCCTGCCCCGCAGGACGCACGTGAGATAAAGTCAGATAGCAGTGAGAGTACATGCCAGTTTAGTATAGTGGATAGCACTCGGATCTTGGGACGTTCCTGCCCCGCAGGACGCACATGAGATAAAGGCAGATAGCAGTCAGAGCACATGCCAGTGTAATATAGTGGATAGCACTCGGAGCTTGTGACGTTCCTGCCCAGCAGGACGCACATGAGACAAAGGCAGATAGCAGTCAGAGCACATGCCAGTGTAGTCTAGTGGATAGTACTCGGAGCTTGTGACGTGCCTGCCCCGCAGGACGCACGTGAGATAAAGGCAGATAACAGTCAGAGCACATGCCAGTGCAGTATAGGGGGATAGCACTCGGAGCTTGTGACGTGCCTGCCCCGCAGGACGCACATGAGAAAAAGGCAGATAGCAGTGAGAGTACATGCCAGTGCAGTATAGTGGATAGTACTCGGAGCTTGTGACGTGCCTGCCCCGCAGGACGTACATGAGATAAAGGCAGATAACAGTCAGAGCACATGCCAGTGCAGTATAGGGGATAGCACTCGGAGCTTGGGACGTGCCTGCCCCGCAGGACGCACATGAGACAAAGGCAGATAGCAGAGCACATGCCAGTGTAGTATAGTGGATAGTACTCGGAGCTTGTGACGTTCCTGCCCGGCAGGACGCACATGAGATAATGGCAGATAGCAGTCAGAGCACATGCCAGTGTAGTCTAGTGGATAACACTCGGATCTTGTGACGTTCCTGCCCCGCAGGACGCACATGAGACAAAGGCAGATAGCAGTCAGAGCACACGCCAGTGTAGTATAGTGGATAGTACTCGGAGCTTGTGACGTGCCTGCCCCGCAGGACGCACATGAGATAAAGGCAGATAACAGTCAGAGCACATGCCAGTGCATTATAGGGGGATAGCACTCGGAGCTTGGGACGTGCCTGCCCCGCAGGACGCACATGAGATAAAGGCAGATAGCAGTCAGAGCATATGCCAGTGTAGTATAGTGGATATCACTCGGAGATTGTGACATGCCTGCCCCGCAGGTTGCACATGAGATAAAGGCAGATAGCAGCGGGAGCATACATCCGCGTAGCTCAGTTGGGAGAGCGACTTATTCCGGAATGAGGGGACCCGGGTTCGATGCCCGGCGTGGACAAAAATGACGGAGAAATTTACTTCATTGTAAACTGGAAAACAAACAGATCTGTCTTAGAAGAACGACGGTAAACGAGAAAAGGAAGACGTAAAAAAACTAGTACCAATTGCTTTTAGCGTTAATATGATTGATGAAAGCATACATTATTGTATCAATGAAAATGCACCGCGATATACTGAAGCACGGTTATCATATACGGAAATACACACTGAATTATTTTACACTGTGGTCACATGAGATGAAGATACTGTGACATACTACAGAGGTGAAAACATGTGTCAAGGCCACAAATCTACAGCCGCGTAGCTCAGTTGGGAAAGCGACTTACCCTGGAGTGAGGGGACAAACTTGTGTTTTCACATTGGCCCCCGATTGTGGAAAATTGATGCACTGGCCGTTGGGTTCTTCGAAAAATGTGTGATGTTTTTTTCACACATTATTTGGAATTTATGAAAAATTCCTACTTCGCTTCAAAGACGAAAAATCAAAAAAAAGAGGAAGATGATGTGACGTACTACAAAGGTGAAAACATATGTCAAGACGGCAAATCTGCAGCGAGACATTCTGTCCGCGTAGCTCAGTTGCGAAAGCAACTTACCCCGGAGTGAGGGGACACGGCTTCGATGAACGTCGCCGAGAAACTTGCGTTTTCACAATACGTAACCATGCGCTCCAGTTAGAGATGAGGATCAGTGCCTATCCGTTTCATCATTGCCGTTATAGAAACAGATGCTCACTGATGTGTTCCAGTATTACACGAAAGAATAGGGTGCGTATACTTATTTGTTGTCGTGGCAGAGAAAAATGACAAGACAACAATAAGTATACGTCTTAACATTCGATTTACAGACGAGCAAACGTAAGCTGCTTCACCATTGCTGTGACAGAACAGGGTACGTGCCGGTTTGTAGATGAGGATGCGAAGGGACACCTTTCAGCGCTGTAATGATAAACGGAAAAACGTACTGTTGTGTTTTAACATTTTTGTAACAGACGGAGAGATGTACTAATCCCTTTTACAACTTCCGTGGCATAGAAAATGTGCTGAAGGACGACATATTTCGTTTAGGATCCTTCATGTTCAGGATGAGTTACATTAAAATCTTCAGCATTGTCCTTATAGACGAGGAAACGCACTAAATTGTTTTAATATCACCGCGAATGCATAGCGATATATGCTGATCATATTTATCAACGAATAATGAGAAAACATATATAAACACTCACCCAAACAGTTAAAAGGACGACAGTGATATATCAATATTGTCTTCTGGATAGCCATAAATGGTGATTCACGCATATTTACAACAACGACCCAGG
The DNA here is from genome assembly GCA_039090855.1 of Macrothele yani. Classification (NCBI taxonomy): domain Eukaryota; kingdom Metazoa; phylum Arthropoda; class Arachnida; order Araneae; family Macrothelidae; genus Macrothele; species Macrothele yani. Next base: position 145,821,738 of record CM076994.1, read on the forward strand.
AATGTGCATAGCGCATTAAACATGCAGCCAGTAACATTGGTCTTCAACATGAATCACGGGAATACCACACCATACCCAGTGAAACACCACTTAACTCCGTGCGGGTATGGGAAGATGATTCCGTGAGACATTTCTTCAGCTTAAGTAGCACTGAATCGATACGTCTCAACAATGCTATGTGAAAAGACAAAAACAAAGCAGTTTTTTCATTGGCGTCATTGATTCTAGCATTAAAATGACATCAAGAAGCATACCATTCTGCTTTAGTACTGCCGTGAAACTCGCAAATAAGGAAACGTATTATTACAAAAATGGCTGTTTAGGAAATCAAATCAGAGTGAAAGTACTTTGTTCTAAATTGGAATTCCAAAAGGAATATCAAAGAATGTTTCTATAATTTAGGGATGCTTGGGTTACTAGCAGAACTTTTACTAGAACTCATACAGATAGCATTAAATCCTTCTAGCCGGGCAGCGAACCATCGGATTATGTCGCTCCTTTGAAGAGCGTCTAGTAGCCACGAACTCAAAACGTTTTAGCGGTTACTGTGAAATATTTAATAGAATGTCTTCTTTTGCATGCCCTATGTAGACCCTAAGCAAACAAAGAAAGATGACATTGCTCTGTGAAGTGAATTGGCTTTTAGGATGGAATGCCATTACGATATGGGTGATCTATTATACATGATGATGATGATGATGATGATGCGAGATCAATGGCGTATTTGGAAGAAAATTTCAACTGAGAAAAGTGTTATTCAGGTAGACGGGGATTTGTGGCAATTATTATCAGCCGTTGTCAGTTACCTCTTGTCTTCGGGTACGGCTGACAAGACAACCGAAGCTAAAATTGTTGCTGAATGATTATCGCTGTGCAGCAAAGAAAGTTTGTCTCGATGTACGCAAGGATGAAGCCTTGGAAAATTTACGACCGCCAGGAGACCTGTGAAGTCGGTCGGTACTTAAGGATCGTACTCTGGAAGAAAAGCTCTGCATTAGCGTCTAGGTCAAAGCTATAGACTCGTAGAATGTTGGGGAGAGAGAATTCCAACCACTCCCCCGGAGTGTGCAATTTCCGTACTAACTACCTTTTTAAACTCACTCGGTGCGGCCTTCTTCCAGCTTCCCTGCAATTCTTCCCCGCGTGAAATCATTTAGATGATGTCTTTGAGACATAACGTAAATTACACGTTCGTACCTATAAGCCTTCATATGTCCATCTTGTCTTTCAGGCACATGTCTCCTACCGAACCCTACTATCTTTTATACGTTTAAGTGATACCACGTGACCCCCTAGGCGCACGATATCACATTTTGCATGTGCATCGCCTTTCTACTGAACGTGCCCAATTATGCAAGTTTCCACTAGCTGTTGCGTTGGATTTTGTGGGTGTAACCTTTCCAAATAGGGTTCGTCCTTAGGCTTTAGATACCAGTGAACTTACTTACGCTTCGGAGTAACTGCACCTTACGCTGATCACAACACGGCAGAAAATTGTATATGTTTCAAATGTTTCAAATTTCCTATATCCACAGTCGAAAATAAAGACTGCTGGTTTAATCCAATTGTGCCAGCACACGTGTATATTTTGTTAGTCTTTTATTCACTTTCTATTGATTACTGGAACGTATTCAAGTAAATGCTTCCGTGCAACATATCCTAATCGTAATTCGGCTTATACCTTTACTAATACGATATGAAATGTGATACGATACGAAATGACATGTGATGCGCTACCATATGAAATGTGATACGATATGATATGAGATACGATACGATATGACAAGTGATACGATACGGTGTGATATGGGATACGATACGATGTGATATGGGATACGATACGATGTGATATGTGATACGGTACGATATGATAAGATATAATATGTGATAAGATACGATATATGATGTGATATAATATAATATAATATAATATAATATAATATAATATAATATAATATAATATAATATAATATAGAATACTAATTTTGCTATCTAGTAACATTCCATACATCCACACTAACTAACGAAGCATCCACCTCAAGTATAACTGTCAGTTAAAGAAAGCCCACCAAGAACTGAGGGTTCCCTACAAATGTTTATGTTCTGAGCTACGTATGTGTTACACCCAATTATGGGTTATGATTTTTTTACACCTGACGGAAAAATCGATAATTGGATTGTATTCCTCATTCAGAAATTCGGGAATTTACAGATTATTTCAGTATTTCCACAGGCGATCCTCTTCCAGGGAAATATATCTATTATCTATTAAAGAAAATGTTCCTTTCCTTTCGATATATTTTAGCATGAAGAATCAATGTCCGGGGTCTTCCATGCTCATGTTTTAATCAATGTTCTAAAGTATTAGAAAAGATCGTACAGCTTCCATGGAATGATTCGCTGATAAATTCTCTTTGAAGTTCCAGTCATCATTGAGAGCTACATTTGTAGATTTCCTTGAAGCTTTTCGTTATTTCTTCCGAAGACGACCAGAGTAATTAGTTTTAAAGCGAAGGCTTAGCGTCGTAGGTGATCAGTATTTCTTGACTTGGAAACTGAGATGAATGATGCATTTAGAAAATGTAAGGAATGTAAAGCAACGCTTGTTAACACGAATACGCAAATTATAGGGGACCTTGGAGCACTTCCTTACTTGCTACGCGCACCGATTACTGCAGGACTTAGTACACTCTTCATTAACATCGCACAGACTGTCCATAAAACATGATTCAGTTGCTATTGTATTCGTTCTTTAAATACGGCACTAAATAATTATCATACTGCCTTTGGTCGAAATATCCTATCACATACGTCTTGTGTTACTGCAACTTCTACTTGAGCAGACAAAAGTTTCCGAGATAATTTTTTCCCAGGATTGCTGTTCAGTCTTTAAAATAATCATCTGATGAATAGCTCTTTGTTAAAACCGTATATTGTCAAATTTCCAAATTTGTTGAGCGAACGGTCATGTCCGAAGTCCTACGTATCTATAACAGATGATATTCCCTTCGTGATTAACTCTATGCTGCTGTTAATTAACAATCAGGCAGATCAAACACGTAGACAAGGGCCTCTGCACATATTTAGTCAGTAGGTTGGATAGTTATTTACGTATGTTCATAACTCGCTGGCGCACGTTTCATTTGTCGTGATCTTTTCGCCTCCGTAATATCGGTAATATTCTGTTTGTACCACGTCAGCTAAATTTAAACTGAAAGTATTTTTTTTCTTTTTGATGGTAAATGGACTTATCAATAAGATACAAGCTCAACATACTTATGTCTTGTAATCTAAAATTAGAGCATCATGAATTTTCCTAGGTTTCTCTCGTTTTTTCCTGGTTGTGACGATCCCTGTTCTCATTCAAATCGCTAAGGATACTCCTTTCCCTAATTTAGGGTCATTGGTTCCAGAGCACGGACAGAACCAGCTTGGTGGGACAAACACACCACCCATGCCTCATCCGGGACTCGGACCCAGGCTCCACTTGGTCATTTATCCAGACGCCGCACCTTCATCCACTCGGCCAAGAACGTAGCAAACTTCAAAGTTCATAGCGCGTCCTTGGCGCAGATGTGTCATGTCGTTGGAAATATAAAACCTTTTATCATGAACTATAAACCAAAGTACATTGGCATCCTGGATCTCTCCCTCGCAGCCACGCACTAATAACCTCTGCATTGCGGGGGCCTCACGGCTAAGAGGGTCTCCCTCAGAAGAAGATAATACAAAATCATTTGCAAACACTTCACGTGAATAAAGAAATAGCCAGCAAGTTTTTACGACAGCCTTGAAAGAAGAATTAAAAAAAAATTGGGGTTTTTTTTTCGCGGTTTAAATTTAGAACGTATAGTCACGTATAGGAACGATTGCTATAATTGTAAGAAAGGGCCTCAGGTCCTCTGAAGCCCTTACTTTACAGGACCTGGGGCCCCTTCTCACAGTCATAGCAATAGCTCCCATACATGTGTATTAAGAACAGAGTGTCGAAGAAATATCAGTTCAATGAATGAAAAGGTTTTACCAATGAGGATAAGCTGTTATGTATTACAGCTGTTTACACCTAACTACGCATGCTTGACAACATAATGAACTGAAAGGATGTTCGTCGCTGGAAGAATCAAAGTCTTATGTCATTTTTTTATAACAGAGGAAAGAGAAGAATTTTTACTATGTGCAAAACATTGTGACATTATGTTAAGTGTGTTTTTTTTACATTCCAGAGTAAATAATTTAAGCATTTCACTTTTTTTTGCGCCACAATTCTTAATTGTTATTTATTTGCTTTCTCATGTTCTATATTTTTGTATAAATCGGAAAAGATCATTAGACACTGCCACACGGAAGTTACGTGTTTTGTGTGTGCTCGTGAGACATTTGAAGGAGGCTGGACTTACTTCTCTAAAAGAATAACATTTGCATGATACGTTCAACTTTGGAGTAACTGTCCTGTAATACTCTCTATTGGTATAAAATTAGGGCAACTATTTCAATTAAAACTTGCGCATTTGTGTGACACGCAGTAAAGTGCAATAATTTAGGTTTTACGAGAAATACCTGTAGGTCCCAAAGAATTTTAATTATTAAAACGTCTATAAAACCTAGTTAATAATATGGAGTAACAAAATTAAGTAATTCAATGCTAAATATAATTTCGCAAAAGGGCCTCGAAGAAATTTTTTGTGGGGGCACCGAGATTTTCCAGTACGCCACTGCTCCCTCGTCTATCGAACATGTTTGGCGATTTGAGACACTTCAAGATGATATAAAATGGTAAAAATCTTTACACACCCTTACTGTACGATTAAAAATTCTTAACACTTCCAATCATTAGAAACGTGAATACCGACAATTACTACAGTCATGGATACTGACAGTCATTGCTCGCTGTATCACATGGCAATGTTCAGCTGCAGTACTGAGGGAGGAAACAAATCATGTTGCCGAATCCAACACTGATACGCAGATGTCACATCGATTTTATACTAGTAAGGATACTGACAAACATTGTGAACTTCTATACAGTACTGCATCATACACGGTCTCAGGACTAACTTATTTACATTTAACTAGTGTGTCGTATCTTTAAGAATACATTCCCTACAGATAAAAAAAGAAACAAAATAGGAAGAAACAGACGAAACTAAAAACGGTGCTTCTCGTTATTCTTGTGCTAATTGATGGCATTTCAACAATAAGAAATGACGTCATTTAATATGAACCTTTGTGTTTTCTCAGAGACAAAATTGTTTTACTATAAGTTAGATAAGACAGGTGCAACAAACATGACGTCGTTTACTGTTTGTTGTTTGCCGTCAGGATATTCTTTTTCATATTCTTAAGATGTGTTTGATAAAATAAGATCATGCGTAACCAACGGAATGAATCTAGTAAGATCAATATTCTTGAGGCGAACCTTTCAAAACGAATAGGGAGAGAATCTGACAAGTAAAGATCACGTGGTTTATGAGTGATGTCTTAACTTGTCTGCGTAGTGACCTTAAACATCGAGAAGCTGTTCGCAGATTTAAAATCAGAAATTTGCGAAAAGGCTTCTTCTAAAATCAGTAAGTAGGTATTATTTGCTACCAAATCAAAAATAAAAATTTTATGTATTTTTGTTTCAATTCATTCTAGTACTGAACAACACTACCATGAGTGCCTAAAGTTCTGAGCCTTCACTCGTCAGCAACTGAGCCCCACTGGTTCGACGAAAGAACACGTCAACAGTGCTTCATCTGTGACTGGAGTCCAGATCCAAATGGGATGATTTTCCAGAAGCCCGGGCCTATAACCACTGGGTCGCTGGTTCAGCTTTCGTGGGTAATACTTAACATGTTCGAGATACATGTATAACTAACAACAGCCGTTAGATTCACAGGCTCTCCTTTAAAATCGTACGAAGCATAATATCTAACAGACCGAAAAACTTCCACAACGTTCGGCACATCTATTAGAGGAATATCCAACAGCTGCGAAAAACAGCTGAGGAAGTCTTAGTGCAATTTTTACTTGCTCTCTGTGCATTCAGTTGTTGTCGCCTATGGTAAAACATCAGAAAAACAGGTGATTCTACTGCCTGAAGATTAAGTAAGAGTGTTCATAACCTTATACTTTGCTCATCGCGCCTCTATGACTGAATGAAGATAAACATTGACGCAAAATATCACGCTAACGTGACACAAATGAACAGGAATTCTGGATTTACACTTAAAATGACTGTCTTCAGTATAGTGTATCTTTTTCTAGAGAGTAAATTTCATACGTGAATTGCTTTGAAATTTGCGACAAAATGTCGGCTTGTTTTCGTTCTAAATTCCACAGCTTCAAAATATTTTAATTTTTCTAAATAGTTAAAAACAACTATTTTTCCTCAGGAGATTTGTTATATCATTACTATTATAATACACTAAATTCCGGCCATTATTCACATTCCATTTAGAGACCTTTTTTTACCGGGAACATTAATTTGATATTATAGAGCATTTGTCCTGACACAATTCCATCCCTTTTGAGGGGCATCTGCTTCTGATTTTTTCAATTACCCATCTTTTTTTTCTCTAGATTCTTTTATTGGGTTGTTACTTCCGTGTTAGATAATGTAATTCTTGAATAACGCATGTTTTTATATCATTCCTACGAAATCACGTTGAGGTGATTATATGAATGCGACTTTCGTGCACGAAACGACGTTTATTATTTTTCTTGAAATAACACGTCACGCTGTATGATGCCTTTAAGAAGAACTGATATTTCTGTCACTAAGTAATATTTCAGCAAGTCTTTGTCGCGTGAGTCTCTTAACTGAAGTCATTTTTGCGGCTCTGTCACTGGAAAGCACATCGTGGAAACTCAGCAGATGGCGAGCGTAAAATACAGCAATGTCTTCACACACACACACACACACACACACACACACACACACACACACTTGCTTATCTTACATTCAATACTCACTTCCAGAAAAGGTTAAAAAATGAAAACACAAAACTCAGCTTTACCCAGTTTCATCCAAGCGAATAAAATCTATTTCCGCATCATTTCTTTCGGATTTTAACACTTAAAATGAGATTCACTTGGCTATGTTTGAACCTTTCAAAATTCAACGACAGTGTAAATATCATATTAAATCCCTAAATAATGAAAAAGAAAAGATGTCATCAAAGAATTTATTTTGCGCAAATATTTGACATTGCTTTAACTGCTTTTCCGAATGCAGTCTTTCGGTGAAACTGAAGTCGTAATTTTAGAATGACATATTTTGGGAATGAAACAACGAGATATTACTTGATGAAAATCATCAAATATATAATATATTTGATGATTTTCATCAGATATTATTTAATGTTGGGGTCTCATACCAGAAATCACTTTCTCTGCTACTATTAAATTGCGTATGCTATTGTTATCTTCATGGATAAGAAAAAGTATACAAAATTCCTGATGTGAAAAATAATGTCTAACTTTGGCATGGAATACTGACCGCACTAAGAAAGAAAGAAATGACTAACTGTCTTTTTTTTTTTTTTTTTTGGCGGGGGGGGGGGGATTTTCCATCACCATGAGCAGCTCGACAGGCTATAAGCAGAGGTTCCTGATTTAGGGACACTGGCTCCAAGGAAAAGCGGATGATTTGGGCATTAAAACTGCAGGGCTGTAGGTACCACAATTGCTTTTGGAGACGCTCTCCCTGACATCCTAACCTCCCCCCCCCACACACACACCCAACCACCAGAAACACACACATACACCGCGAAGAATGCATCCTCCCTCGTGTACGAAATCCTGGGGAACTTATTGTGCTTAGGGGTGCTGCAGTAAATCTTGCGGAGGGAGGGCGCACGTTGTGCTAGTTACTAAACTCAGGGTTCTGCAACAATATAGCAAGCTAACAGATCGACCGCCCTCCTAATCTAATGGTAAAAAGTAGCTGCAAAGAAGTAAACATGTGGATAACACTTTAAAAGGGATTTGCAGAAAACTGTCCCCGAATTAGAGTTTTGCAAAATCAACAAGACGTATGTGATTATAATCACTTCCAGAACAACTAGGAAGGCCAATTCTTTTGACCTTGATATCATCCTTAGGATCGATACACCAGGATCGTTAAGATAAACTGTTAGATGTTACAAGTTTCCATTCAGATAGCGATAACGTAGAAGCTTTTTGACCGCACAAACCCATCGTCCTTTCCATAATGAACTTCGTGCGAAAATGCAAAGATTCCAATTACGAGACTACCACGCAGATAACATTACGAACTTCAATATTGAACTGGCCCGTCTGCTTCTGAGAAAAACTGATAACGGAGATACTTTAGAGATGTATTTGTTTCTGTGCTGTGTGTGCAACGATTATTTCCGATAGAATAAGTTTCGGTTGCGACCCACTCTTCTTCCACTTAGTCATATTAAATTATATGTACTTGGACTTAATAATTCTTACTTTTTAGATTAAAAACTGATAGGAAGAAAACCTTTGTCACATAAAGCTATTCATTCACTTTTCTTGTTGAGTAAGAATATTAGATTGCTACTTAGAGTATTGTGTTTTTTAAAAAAAGTGAAGATAAAATGTCTACATCTTAGAAAAATAAAGTATAAAATCACAACTGTGATAAAATGTTCTTACATCAAAAATATATTTTTGTTCTACGCGATGTATCGACGGCTATCTCAGCTTGGATGTCTCAATTGGTAACATCCCCCAGGTGGAACGAAGCGTCTTGACGCCATCGGCTACCATAATCAAGTTTCTTCCAAACTTTAAGAAATTCAATGCATAACAAAAGAGCAATTCACCTTACTCACTGTCTGTCGGTTTTTTCCCTTGGTGAACATGAATAGTAAACACTGTTACTGAGATGGGTTCAAGGAAGTGAAAAATATTTAACGGAGCTGTTTTTTTCTTCAAATTTCTTTGATCACTACTTCCAACGCAGAACAGAACAAGAAAATCCCTGCAGATATTAAAAACATTATAGCAAATACCTTCTCAACGTGCACAAAAAATCGATTATCTAGGCTGTAAACTTTGTGAGGTTCAGAGGCTGTTTCTTTATGGGCACCAGAGACTGCTTATATAATTTAAATATTCACTACTGCTGTTGGTCAAACCATTATTTTACTAAAACGCAGCACTCAGAATTTAGAAGTAATTGCTGACAGCATTTGAGGGCCTTTTTGCATTTTATCCATGAACTTCCTAACAGCTGATTGCAAGCATTTTATTTCAGAAATCTGCAAATTAGTAATAGTGAGAAGTTTCATATATATATGGCAACATGTCGCTAAACATGAAACGAATATCCTTCAAACTTCAAGCAATCAATCGTTGTCATCTCGGAGGTATTTTAAATTAGTAGACGGAGTATCTAGTTCAGAAAGGATGGCAGAAGAAAAAAATATTTGTAATTGTCTTCTTATGCCACCTGTCTGAACGTTTTCACTTCGTTTTAAACCGGTGTTTTAGAACCAGAGTCTATAAAGGAGTGACATGCTTATGGTATCCTTTACCCGTCTGGTAGCCAATCCGTTGACACGATATTCCCGCAGTTGTCGGTTGGATTTGTATGATTCGTTCCGCGTTTTGTAGCTAGAATCACACAAAAGGAAACCATGAAATTAACACTTCTCCTGATGAACAATTTTGCTGCTCAGCTGGCAAGCATGGTTTTCCAAATTGAACGAGAACTCCACTTCTGAAAGAACTATTAGGGAAGTTATATTTGCATTCCATAGCTGAAACTATAAGCGCAAATTTTCAGGTATTTTATGCTGTGCAAGGTGCAACTTTTTCTACTGGGGATGCAAATGTGTAATTCTAATAGCTAACGTAAAAGCACATAATATACGGTCTAAGAGACGAATTTCAAAAACTCTTTTCAACCCAGTTAGCTGAAATCATGGTCGAAATTCTTCATTGTACCTTTTCAAACTTTTCATGTTACAAAATTATTCCACTAGGTTGCGTAAATTAATTTTCATAGTTCACTATATATCGTATTCCATAGGTCAGTTTGGATTATTTTTAGAATTAGATAGCTGTGTCCACGGTTATCACGATTGTTACCTTGATGTTTTCGAGATGAAAGTTTATCCCATAAGTTAAATTGGAGTATGTTTTCATTGAGCCTTACCACTTTCCTCTTTTCCAAAAATCAATTTAACAAACAAAATTCCATGGGATTGCTTTAGAGGAAACCAACATTATTCACATACAGTGCATTCCAGTTAATTGAACCGTTGGCTAAGCAGCAGCCGTTTATTGTAAATGTGCAATTTCAATAATAAACGTAAATGCACATAACTGTGGACACTATGATGGGCACAATAACAGAAAATGTTTTCGCTAGATGAGATAAATATACATTTGTATTTTAAACTGCATTTCTGTTTATATAAGTTACCATGGAAACGTAAATTTCCATGCGATAGTAGTAAGCATCACCACTACTTTTCCATGAATTTTCCAGCTATTTTCCTGATGCAAATGTTTTTCCTATGTACTGTAAATACACATTTGAATTTACGACCACATCAGTGAATAAGAAAATCGATTTAAAGATATTTCTTTCACATGACCAATTTAACTCACCCAATGTCTAAAATTTCCTTAGTTCTTCAAACCTTATCATTCCGTCTCTTCACAAAACTTTATGGCAAATGAACGAGTAAATAACTCAAGCAGAAGTCGAATAAGTAACTTAAGAAAAAACGAGTATTTTTAATCAAAAGGGGATCTTATTGCATTCGAAAATTTGAATTAATCCTAGTCATTTTTGTAACAATGATGGCAATAATAGGGACATAAAATTTATTTTCCCTATGTTGCCAAAAACTTTAGCAATCATACTTCGGAAATAATTTTATCAAATGCTGCAGATTTTAATCGCAAATCGAAGAAACGTTTATAATAAGAAAGTACTTAGAAAACCATTTACAAAAACAAAGTGATTTTTCTTTAACTGGAGCCAATTAATTAATCTTGACTATAACTGGAACAAAACTATAAAATGCACAAATGTAATTATCACTTAAAGTTAACCTTAATGATTCAGTTTAGAAGTTTTCTCAATGAAATTGTAGCATTGAAAACTGATCTAATACAATGCAATTTTTTAAAAATATGTGAAAGAGAGTAGTTATCAAGCTGGACTTCGATGCAGCGCTTCCGGTCCGCCCACATTTTGTCTTCGAGCAAATTACGACTTTAGCAAATTTGAAGTGCATCAGCTTAGTTATACTTCTATTTATAGCAAATCAAAACCGGTGGAAGTGCTTAGCAGAAAGTTTCACCAGCTTCCCCGAATATTTGGATTGCTTTATGAAGTAACTTATTTTAACACGAAAGAGAGAAGATAGTTCTCTATTTTAAAGAAAATATAGAGAGAAACTGTTGATCGAAACCGGTACGGCTCGTCGTAGAGGCCGAGAGGTCTCAAGCGCTTGCTTCGGACCATTATCTAATGTCGGTCTAGATTCAAAACCCGGATAAGGCATGGACAGGGGTATTGCCTGATTGCCCTAGTCCTGTTTCTTCCTAACAACAAGTGTCCTTAAATTAGAGATGGTGGGCTGCTTATAGTCCTGACAGTTGCTCCAACTATCTGTAACACCTCCCTAACTCCCCACAAAATAAAACAAGTTAGTAAAATCATGCAATGCATTGATTATATTACGCTTTCCAACAAACCAGAAATCATTACTAAAGTTATCACTCAAGTTATGAGGATAATGGCTGTGGAACAAATCTCTGTCCAGTGCCCTGACCTTTAATCCCATTTTGATGATATTCAACAGAACCGGTTCAGTATACCTCCGAAATAACATGATAACGTTTTGTCGCAATGGAAACATTTTTACGTAAGTTATGATGCATAAATGCTATGGAATAGATCCCGCTCCTGTGTCCTAAACTTTGATCCCATTTCGCCCATTTTCAACAGGATTCGTCCTCAAGCAGGCCCCTACAACATACTAACATTTCATCCAAATCAAAGAATTTTTACGTAAGTTATGACGCATAATGGCGATGGAAGTGATTCCGCTCCTTTGTCCTGGCCTTTGTCCTGACCTTTGACCCCATTTCGCCCATTTTCAATAGGGTTTGTCCGCAGGTGGTCCCCTACCACATACTAAAATTTAATCGAAATTGAACCTTTTTTACGTTACTTATGACGCATAAGAGCTGTGGAATGCATCCCGCTCCTATACCCTGACCTTTTGACCCCATTTCGTTCACTTTCAACAGGGTTCCTTTCTAGGTGTTCCCCTTCCACATACTAAATGTTCATCGAAATCGAACTGTGTTTAAGCGAGTTGTCAAGCGGAAGGGCATACGCACACAACGCGTGACGTAATGAGGCAGATGGGAATCGCGACTATCTGCTCGAAATAGTGTGACGTCATAAAACTTTAATAGATCCACAAACAATGCGTGACGTAATGAGACAGATGGCGTGACCGCGCGCCAACATCTCAATTGCGAGATTGTGACGTCATAAGATTTCTAAGCATTGGCAACATTAATGAAACGACGCCATGACACTAAAAGCGGGGTAATTTAACGCACTAAACGAATTTTCCTAAAATAGAGACCAAGCTAAATCGATGTCTAGTACCAGAAAACGGTAGGTTAACGACTTTCATCAAAATCCTTAGAGCCGTTTTCAAAATAAAATTTACATACATACAACAATTGCTCCTTTTATAGTATGAGATAAGGGCGATGGAATGAATCTCGATATTATGTCCTGACCTTTGACCTCACTTCACCCATTTTCAATAGGGTTCGTTCCCAGGTTGTCCCCTACAATATACTGAAATTTCATCGACATTGAACCATATTTACGCAAGTTATGACGCATAAGGGCGATGGAATATATCCCGCTCCAATGCCATGAGCTTTGACCCCATTTCGTCTATTTTCAACAGAGTTCGTCCCCAGGTGATCCCCTACCACATACTAAAATTTCATCGAAATCGATCCATTTTTACGCGAGTTATCGTGCCGACAGACGGACGGACAAAGCTGGAGCATATACGTTTCTTCAACCTACGGTTGGAAAGCGTAAAAAACGGCGCATCATAAAAAAAACTGGTAATTCAATAGGATTTCAGTCGAACAAAGGAAAAGTATTCTTAGAGTGATGAATTTTATTGAAATATTTTCAGAGATGATGAACAGTTTACAGTTTAGCGCATTAAAAATCGGAAATAGACTAGATGAAGATCACTTAAAGCTCTATTTAGGTGAATTCTAAAAATAAGAAAAGTCATCACTTACCATCAAGTTGTTAATAAGATCAAAAAGATGTTTCAACTATAAGTGAAGTGACTCACATAACAAAAGCGTGTTATAATGGCCCAGAGCCGCCTTTAGCAGCCGCGGGACCCCTTGCTTTACTCCCCCCCCCCCACTAAACATAAAACATTAAAACGAAGTAAATATCTCCGTCATTTTTGTCCACGCCGTGCATCGAACCCAGGTCCCCTCATTTCGGAATAAGTCGCTCTCCCAACTGAGCTACGCGGACGTACGCTCTCGCTGCTATCTGCCTTTATCTCATGTGCATCCTGCGGTGTCGACACGTCACAACATACACTAGTCTTAAAACACAGTTTATGATATTTAACTGTACAAAACGTCGAGCTTTTTAACACAGGCACAATGGCACAATATGAATACATAGGGACAAGACGACTACTGGCGGGTTGCGGTGGAATGTGTGCGGGTGCACGTCGCCAGTTATTTGGGACCTTTACTATCATAGTTGCCATAAAGACGAAAAACATATGCCTACGCAGCACAACTTTTTTGATAACTATCAGTGAACGTTGAAAGATATGGCTTCAATACTAATGTTTCGCTAGACATAATAATGTAGTTTGCTGCCAATATTTGGGTAAATATAAATTCAGCAATCGATATTCAGAAAAAGGAATAATTAAACGAAACAGAGTTTAAAAAATAAAATTAGAATAATTGAAAATAAGAGAAATTCTCTCTCTTTCTCTTTCTTTTCCTCATTTTTTCTTAGATTGTGAGAGCGGGGCACTGTGCGACAGCACCTGTCACATACCCTTAAGGGCGGCTCTGACGTAGCCCACACATGGAAGATAATTTATCACCCTAGATTAAGCAGTTTAAAATAGCGATCAAAATTATTACCCCGGAAGTGTGTGTGGTACGCGAGGTTAAAAGAGGTAATCTCTCGATGTTAAGTGATTCGCTAGATCCAAAGCACTGATCATTCAGGATCATGTCTTTCTCAAGGTTGAGGGAATTTATCATCCATGATCAAACAGTTCAGCAGATAAAGAAATATTATTCTCCACAATCACGAAAGGATATCATCGTCCATTATGCGATTAAGAAGATCAACTGAAGTCTTCACCCAGATGCAAGCGACGCAGGAGATCAAGAAAAATTAAAATCAAATGGTTCATACGATAAAGTGAAATTCGCATCCAGGGTTTACCTGGGAAATATTTAGTAACGACACATACGCGACGTTACCCTGGGAAAAGAATCTCAAAACATAGGTAACATTTGTTGTGAAAACAAATGCCTTTAATGCGGACGAAACTATACAAGTATATAAAAATTATGCTTAATACATAAAAAAGAAGAAGTGATGCCGTCATGGGAGACTTCGATATGAAGAATCAGTCATAATAACTCTACCTATTTTCTCAAAAATTGTTGCATTTTGTTCGAATGTTTGTTTTTTTACTGTTTTTTCAGGTTATTTCGGATTATACGTATAAGATTAAGAATATTACAAATAGTCGGCTATCTCCATCACCATGATAAGTTATGCACACATGATCGAAAGCCAAGCAAATAAATTTAAACTTTTCCTTCTTTGAAATGTGGAACTTATGTCTCGCATATCTAAGTCAGCACACTCCTGAAAATCACAAAAAATGTGTGACTCATTACCTTATTTTTATTTTATTGAGTATTAGTATTTCCATAGATTCTTCAAAAACTTAAACAATTTTCCTGTACATTTCTTTTCTTTCTGTGACATTTGGTTACGGCAGTGATCAACCACTCACAAAAGGACGCAAGGTAAAAATCTCGAATCCCAATAAATAGGACGAATTCTAAATTTAGAAACTTTAAACATTTCCTTAGCAAATCATTTCCATCAGAGCAATTGTATTTTTCTTCTTTGCGGGTTAACGATTCCCGTGATGTTCTGGTACTAGAAGGATCAGTGCTACCATAGTTTATAGCCAATTCTTCCAAGGGAAAACAAAAAACAAAACAAAACAAAAGCAGAAACCAGAACTCTAACCAGACGTAAAACCAGGAGAAGCTTAAAGCCCACAATATATATTATTCCACCACAAGATGACCGTGGCTGTTTTGTGATCCGAAGAAAGATACTTATGAAATTTCCACCGAAACTAATTTAAAGCTGAGGATATTTGTAAGTTATACACGCATAAGAAGAATTCAAGTTCTAAACCTAACATACCGGTTCCTTCTATTTGCACAATATTAAAACACTTGTTTTCAACATCTCCCTATCTCTCTTATATTATTATCTGCCCACTGCTGAACTAAAGCCTCTCAAATACCTTTCCAATGCTTAGGATATCTTGCACTTCTCCATGTGTTTACTTCTTTCATTAGTTTATCCTTCTGTTGTCCCCCCTTAATCTTTGGGTCACCATTCAGTAATCGCCACACACAATTTTCCGTCAATTTTTCATGCCATATATCCGGACCTTCACAACTTCAAATTTACGTGCTTGATAATGTCATTTATTTCTTTGTTTGATCTTTTCAGGGAGTTCTTTATATTGTCTCGCAGTGTAAGCCTCAGGACGGATCTTTCCATTCATCATAGTCACTCGAACCCTGCGTTAAATCCCCAGTTAGTGTCAATGTCGCACAGTCATAGATGAAAAAAGCACGGATCAAAAGTATTGCTTTTGAGACAGAGAGTCATATTACTTTTAAATACCTCTACTTTATATAATTCACCATAAAGAACCTTATCCAATAGAATTCTTCGATTCATCTCCCATCTAATTTCTTTATTCACATTTATCTGACATCCCAAGAAAGAAAACATAGGAATAAACTTCTGCAACCTTAACCGTATCCAGACCAATCTGGTTAGAGTATGTAAATTAACTAACATGATTTTATTTTTTTCCACGCAAATTTTTAGTCCAAGTCAGAACATAGGTCACTCTATTCATTCAACATAACGTCCAACTGCCGAGGTAACTATGCAATATAAGAACACTGTATTTTCAACATAGTACCCGAAAACTTCAATGGTTATCGTACATTATTTGCTCAAACTGTATTATCTCTTTAAAATCAACATAGTTTTATGTCACTCAAGCCATGTTTCTGTCTCTTCCTGGAAGTGATCAGATCAGATCATATATAGAGGGTTTTATGAAGGGAGTGTCTGACACCCGGTTTTAAACAACGCTTAGAAATAGGAAGCTAAGAGATTTGGGCTAGAGTCCCCGATAGGAAAGTCACACGGAAGTAAGGTAGAAAGTGAAAGGAAGAAGTCCTTATTTATTACCGAAGGGGAGGGGGTAATACCCGGGGTCCGACGGCTTAACGTGCCCATCCGACCTACAGCGGATATTTAGTTATTTCAGTGTTCGTACCTGTCTGGTATCGAACCTGAGATTCCTCCGTGGCAGTCACGAACGTTGACCACTAGGCCATTCGTGGCCCTTTCTGGAAGTGTACATCGTCTCAGGAAAATATACTAACATGCATAGGGACTCTCTCCCTAATAACACTGGCTGACGCAATTTCTCTTCTCGTTGAGAACTAAACCACGGCCAGATTGTTTTCACATTGACAGTTTTCTCTGCCTTTACTTCACTAAATCAACTTACTAAGCTGCACGAACTAATACTCAATTGATGTCGCTTAGTTTTCGTATTTCGACAGAATGAAGTAACATGAAGAATGATGTTACTTCATTCACTGTCAAGAATGGTGTTACTTCATTCACTGTCAAGAATGATGTTACTTCATTCACTGTCAAGAATGATGTTACATCATTCACTGTCAAGAAGGATGTTACTTCATTCACTGTCAAAAAGGATGTGGTTTTATTTGTATTCGAGCCTGACACTTTTTAAGTGACACCGTAATTTCAATTAAGAATGTTTTGACATATCTAGTTTATATTTTAACATGATATTGTATCAGAGACAAATGTTATTTTGCATTTTTTAAGGGCTTCCAAATCTGGACAATCATATTGGGAATAAATCGTATGCATTAAAGTTAATTCCTATCAAAACCGATACTTTTCGGGCAAGAATGCCTGATTTTATGAACATTAAAAGAAAACATTTCTAGCTGTGTGTAGTAGTAGTGTATCTAATTGAAAGAACCCATAAATTGGGAAATACTACATGAAATGTCGCTGACAACCGCTGTTTTTAGAGTGAGAAATTTGAGACACAAATGGCCAAAGGACACAAAAAGAACAGAAATTCAAGGAATATTTCGTTCAAAGATGCAGCTTTA
Organism: Macrothele yani; assembly: GCA_039090855.1. Taxonomy (NCBI): domain Eukaryota; kingdom Metazoa; phylum Arthropoda; class Arachnida; order Araneae; family Macrothelidae; genus Macrothele; species Macrothele yani. The sequence goes on from CM076994.1 coordinate 145,839,270, forward strand.
TATTTGCTGTTTGATGTTAACAGGACTAAGATTTTGTGTATCTTTTCTTCAGAGACACAGCAAACGAAAGCTAACTCGAACTAGTACTTTTTTTTCTTTTTTTTTCCCGCGAATCAAGAACATCACTCGTATCCTTGGAAACAATCCTTTGATCTCTCTCCCTAGTGTGTCGCTTGTCGCTCGGCCCGCGAGAGCAGCGCCTCTTGGGTCTCAAAGGAAAAGCCATGACATCAGAGAGGTCTTCAATGAGAATAAATTACCGAGGGGGTTTGGTATCTTCCCTTCCACTTCTCTCTCTCTCCCTCTCTCTCTCTCTCTCTCTCTCTCTCTCTCTCTCTCTCGTAGATGCAGCTCTTTTATTCCGACGTAATTTCCTCAAGGGCATCCCTAAAGAGAATTGTCAGAGGCAATTGCTCCCCATTCTAGAAATGGGCGGACAGGCTTTCTAAACAGCTACGAACATAATAGGCTTTGAATGTTAGTTGAGGTTCCTAGTATCCTTTTCTGGTCCTCATTTTGGCAGAACTTAACTCTTGATGTTACCATTGAATCGTACGTTGACGTATGCACCTCGCTATGTGAACACAGTACCGTGTATGAGCTGCACTTTCAATTATATTGTTCAGTTTTATCAGTGCTTTACAGAATGAAAGAAGAACATTTTTGATAGAAAGATCAGGGAGTGTTATAACTCAATTTGCTATGGCAAGCAATATTCTGCTTCTATTGTCTTCTCTAATTATTTGCGGGTGTTTTCATTGTTTTATATAACTAATCAAAATCTTCAAATTTTGTTGTTCAGTGCATTGAAATAGAAGAACATATTATCCTAACGCTAAATCCTCTCTTTCAACAATTTTTAATTGGATTCTACCTGCTTCAGACACGTGAGGTTTTTTCATGAGAAAGTATTTTCTTGAGAAAATATAATTTTACTTAAAGAAAGATAAAAATTTCAAGAAATCTTACACAGCTGTAATTTTACATTTTGTTTTTCTGATTCAATACAATACAATGAGTAATTTTACATACCAAACTTGGACAAAAATGTACAGAGCTTAATTTAAAAAAAAACACGATATAATGCATTAGCAATGATTTCATTTTCATTCTAAGCTGACCTCCGTATCTCTACATTTAGTTACGTTTCACTGAAATGCAAAATTATGGACAAATTAAAATTTTCATTTTTCAAATTCTGTTTCCACTCTCGAAATTATGGATAAAAATGACAAAAGATGCAAACACATTGCAACATTCAAATCAGTACGAATTTGATATGGTTACTTCCAATGAATTCTAAGTATCTATATCAATGGAATTCTTCTGGTGTACGTAAATGCAACCAGTGATGAATATGTTCTGAAATGACGTTTTCCAACATATCGAAATATTTTTGAGTGGGTTTTAAAACGTTCTTCGTCAATATTGGTACATCATATCTATTTGAAACATTTCCATGGCACATTTGTTTTTATATTTCGTTTTACAGTCCCACGGTACATGAGTTTGTTGTTGTATGCAGATTCATTTCATAATGCTTTTTTTGCTGTACTCAACGGTCAAGCTCAATTTAACATACGTAACTCAAGCTGAGTGTAACATTAATCCGACCGGTTTCCAACAAATATTTGACATGTGTCTCTAGATATACACACTTTCCTCCGAAATCAACGAGCTACGATTTATATATATATTAAGGTAATACAACGTAGTTTGTCACAAATATTTATTTTTTCAAGCCGACCATGGTTTCACTCGGTACTGACCTAGCTTCATCAGGACGAATGGCACGTAAATATTCAAACTATATATGACATCCTAAATGGTGTTTATAGTAACGTGTTTTGGTTAAATGCTTCCACGCGCTTGATCGAAAAGGCGTGGATGCCATGTCATTAACAAGTTGCGAAGACTTCTGATATATATGGAAAGCTTCCAAAATATCAAGTTTGGTGGTTGAATCTGGATTGTCAATTAGTTTTGCTTCTTCAACGAGAAATTTATGGTCCTTTTCGTAACAGTGTTTAGCCATCGATGACTTCTCTAGGTCACAGTTCCGGATGTAGGTCTTGTGCTCCTTCAATCGAAAACGCAAGGCTCTACGGGTCTGTCTTAAATACGAAGCGCCACATTCACACGGAATTTGATAACTTCCCCACGAGTTTTTGCCTTCAACATAGTCCTTTGTTCCTAAAAATCTCATTTTGCTTATGGGTTTAAAACTCACCTTAAAATAAAAGGTTTTGAGAATTTTTGTAATTTTGAAGGCAATGTCCCGCGAAAATGGAATAATAACAAAATTCTCTCACAATGGGCGCATCGCAGGAGTTAACGTGGAGATAGGCTTCGGTTTCCAGATGTTTGTTAGAGCCTTGTCTATAATGGAAGGGTTGTATCTTCGCTGTACTGCAACATGTTTAAGGAAATAAAGTTCTTTTTCCAAACTGTCTTTATCTGAACATATATGTATCGCGCGATATACGCAAGTGCAAAAGGAGCTGCGTTTTTGTTCATAACGCTGATTGGACTTGGCATGTGGACGTGAAAAGATAGCGAACGGCTTCCGATAAATTTCTCTTTGAAGAAGTAAAACTAATTGACAAGCCAGATCCAACCACCAAACTTGATATTTTGGAAGCTTTCCATATATATCAGAAGTATTCGCAACTTGTTAATGACATGGCATCCACGTCATTTCTATCAAACGCGTGGAAGCATCTAACCAAAACACGTGACTGTAAACACCATTTATGATGTCATATACAATTTGAATATTTATGTGCCATTCGTCCTGATGAAGCTAGGTCAACACAAAGCGAAACCCATGGTCGGCTTCAAAAAAATAAATAATTGTGACAAACTACGTTGTACCTTAATATATATATATAAGTGTCACAAGACTGTAGTTTTTGAGATGAAGAGCTGCGACTTGTTTGAAAACTTTAACTTGTCATTACGTGTTAAAAACAAGGCTGTATCACAATTTCTATTTTGAACGAGTTAACTTGTCATTACGTGTTAAAAACAAAGGTCCGATCATTATTTTCAATTTCGTTGGCAGTGAGTAAAATTTTATCTGTAAAATCTGTGAGTTGTTGCTATGGAGACAGGAAACATGCGACGTTTTCACAGGAAGACAATTCGGGACAATGCGAAAGGAAATTAATGTCGATTTATCACCAGTCCGTGCCTATTCACATAATAGTGTTATGGGGGCAAATTCGGGAAAGGACAGCAGAGCTTCGTAGAACTAGATGGTGCAGGAACACAGGAAGCCGTGAACGAGGAAACCATTGCTGGTGTTTGTGAAACAAATCTTTAAAGAAACAGCATACGGTATCTTCTGGTAGTAAGTTTAGATATTGGTCTAATCGACTGGCTGTGTGAAAAAATATATTCAACAATATTTGACTTTCCGAAAGATCTGTGCGAAATGTGTACCCCTCAAACTGACAAGATAGCAATAACCAAATAAATAAGACTAGAGGTAATTGGTGCAAAGAGGTGCTCGCAATGTTTACACCAGTGGCTCCAAACGGTTTACGGATATACCGCAGGAGATGAGTCGTGGTTTTATTACTATGCGACTCCCAGAAAAGTAGGCAAATATGACTGAACTGCAGAAGATGATCCGTGTCCCAAAATCTTCCACCAGGACTTTCTCTCAAGTAAGAGGATGTTCACAAGTTTTGTCAACGCCCAAGGAGTGGTAGCAGTGGACACTTTATCTGGATGACTATAAATGGCCACGACTACATCAAATTTTTTTGCCTAAAATGTTTAAGGAGATGAAGGAGCAGCTTCCAAGAACAAGCAGTTTCCTTCTTCGTGGAACTACTACAAAGAAAAACTATCCGCCAAGTTACTCCTATCTGTAGCAGGAGAACTCCAAACACTTACTGTGCCATCATATTTACCCGATCTTCCACCACACGATTTTTGTTTGTTTCCAAAATTTAAAAAAGGAACTTGTTCGCAGCCTTTTAAATGATGCAAGACTCTGCAAAAAATGCCTTCATTCAGTGTTGCGGAGTATTCCTTACATGACTACCAGAAAGCGTTCCAAAATTGGCGTAGATATCTGTAACTTTGCATGCGTGCTGGACGGCAGTACTCAGAAGAAAAGTTTCGTTAGGGAGATTTTGGTCTGCAGATGAATGCCAAGAACTTTTAAACGCACTACGTATTCATGATTGTACTTTGTATCTACCACTTTCATATGTATTTTCATTATTTGTTATAAGCTAACAAGTACAACCACTTCATATGTTTTTGTACAACTACTTTCATATGTATTTTCATTAGTTGTTATAAGCTAACAAGTACAACCACTTCATATGTTTTTGTACAACTACTTTCATATGTATTTTCATTGGTTGTTATAAGCTAATAAGGGCTGGGACACAGTCTTGAAAAACTCAGTAAAACACGAAAAATAAACTCAGATTACTTTTTCGGATGTTGCATATGAACATTGTCACTTTCAGAATAACATCTACGTACTAAGTCTTGATTTAGATGTTATATGATTTCTAATATGTAGGCTGGCATCAAATCATGCGTTGCCGCGTTACGTTTTTTTAATTATCGATCATGTTTCAACTTGTGCGGCAAACCGGCTCTCATATTTACGTTTTTTCTAAACCCATGTCGGCAGGAAAATCCAAATTGAGAGAATGTATAACGATTCGAATCTGGAAAACCTTATGTACTAGTAACTGCAACTTCCAGACAACCCTCACTCGTCATCCATAGTTAGCTGGGTGCTACTTCTAATCTTGACAGATGGTTATTTTCAATAGTTTCTTATCCATGCAGGAAACTGTTACTATTAATATCTACAAATATTAAAAGTGAAAAGGTATTTATAAAACGTTGGAGAAGAGAGCTAATATTAGGTCCCAATTTCCTATTTGTTTAATTCTCCGCGTTTGTTTGACTTTAAACAATGGATTAGATAATTTACAGGGTCACCCCTTTTGCTAAGATTTTTGTAAACAGAATATCACAATGAAGTTGAAAGCGAAAATAGTGATAATACAATAAAGATTTTTAAGTCATTGTTTATGTGAAGCTGAATTTGGCTCTGCTGATCCTGAAGACATTTTTTAGAGAAACTGTAATTTATGTCAACTCTTAAGTAACAGCAGATCTCAAATTTAAATATAATAACTGTAATATCCTCTCTTATTCATTAGAAAATCTTTTTAACAATTTTACTTCTTCTAATTCTAGCTTAAACAATAAAAATGTATTTTTCTTTTCTGAGTATGCACTGAACAGCGATTGAATTAGAGATACCTGTCTAGTAACGTGTAGCACCACCTTTCGGCCTGATGACGGCGGCGATTCGTCTCGGCATGGACTCGACAAGACGCCGGAAGCGTTGGGAAGCCATACGGATCCACGACCCCTGAACAAGCTCCAACAGTTCACGAAGATTTGATGGAGGGGGGTCAGAGCCTCGGACATCTCTCTCGATGGCATCCCAGATGGGCTCTATGGGATTGAGGTCAGGTGAACTAGCTTGCCAAGGAAGCGAGGCGACGTCGGTGGAGTGTTCATCCAACCATTCGGATACAATTTGGGAAGAGATGGCGCGGTGCGTTGTCTTGTTGCAGGATGAGGTCCACAGTGGGATTTTGAAGACGCACAATCGGGAGCAAATGGTCGTCTGGGATATCCCGGTAACGTTGACCTGTGAGGGACGATGTCACTTGTACCAGGGGTCCCATTTCAGTCCACGTAAACAGTTCCCAGACAAGAATGCCACCCCCACCAGCTTGAAGAGTACACTGCTGGCAAGAAGGATCCATCGCTTTATGTGGTTTGCGCCGTACTCGTATCCTGCCATCCGCATGTACCAACGTGAATCTCGACTCATCAGTCCAGGCAACATTGTTCCACATGTCTAAGGTCCAGTGGTGATGTTCCCACGCCCATGCTAATCTTTGCACCCTGTGATGTGCGGTCAGCAGCGGTACCCTTGTGGGACGATGGCTTCTGTACCCCATATCGAGGAGATGGTTATGGATGGTGTGGCTACTTACACGTTTTTGTGCACCAGCGTTAAATTGCCGAGTGATTTCTTGCACTGTGGCCAGTCTATCCGCTGTTACAATGCGAGCTTGCCGACGATGACCCCGCTCATCCACACGCTGTTTTCCACGGCAGTTGGCCCTTGCAGGTTTTAGCGGGTTCGATGTACTCACGGAGGACCCATGACACAGTGGCTCGTGAAATTCCCAGTGCCTGCACGACCTCCGAGATGGAGTGACCTATTAGTCGGGCCCCGACAATTTGCCCAGGATCAAATGCGCTTAGATCCTTCGTATTACCCATACTGCGTCAGTCTCTTACTGATTCCCGTCACATCACTCTTTATATTGTCGGATTGCTGCATACGTCATGTCGTTTCCGTTTACAGAGCTGCCCACAGCGCCATATTTGCATAACGCCAGCTGTCTCTAATTCAATTGCTCTTCAGTGTATGGCATGCTAGTAGCCAGAGAAATACATGATTAATCGAAATTGAAACTGTATTGTATGACGCAGCATCTCACTATCAGAAGCGTTAAATTAAAAATCGTATTTCGAATACGAGAATCTCAGATCGCTTGCCGAGTAACAAACTTCATCTATCGTAGCACGTACATAGTGAAGTTCTCCACGGTATATTACACGATCTCTTGGTTGTTCAATTCCTGATTTTCAAGACTTTGATAAATATAAAAAGGAAAGAAAGAGTGAATTAAGGAAAACTATTGAAAGTTAGTTTTCCATTTTCCTACATGTTCTTAAATAAGCTGTTGTGAAAATTTTGTGAAATGTTGCTTCCTAGATTGCTGTTTTCATCGAATGATGTTTGTTTGACTAACAATACAACAAAAGCGAAGAAATATAGTAAACTATCGCAGAGCAGAAACAAATAATGAAGAAGGGATCAAGGCAGAATAAAAATGAGAGGAAACATCAAACCACCATTAAAATCACCAAAAATGCCGACCGCTCGATCATAGTATAGAAAACTAATCGCGGAACAAAAGATTTTACCAGTATCTGACAGTTTCTGAAGAAGCAAAATATGATTTATTGCCAACCAATAAATGCGAGAATTTATTGGTCGGAAATAATTGATGTAAGAGTTCAATCCTCCCACGTGTCTAAGTGCTTCTACCTTTTCACGCTGTGGAACCGGAATGCCTTTAATGGCATTACGAAAAGATTTCTTAAACATTTTCTTATGCTTCAAACATTTCCGCGTAAAATATTGCTAGTAGCAAAAGTTGGAAATCCTAGGGTGCAACTTCTAAATATTTATTTTCCAAACGGAAACTCTGAAACCAAAAATGCTGGAGTAATCCATGCTAAGAGTTCTGAGAAGTAGTAGAAAACTTACTATTACAATTGTCACAGAATCTTGCCTCAAACAGTTAGTCATGAGCCAAAATTGGTGACGCTATCATTTTGATTGGACAGACCAGCCGAAAACTAAAACTAAAATTTCCATATTTAGTGCACCTTTAAGAAAATCTCAGAAGCAGTTTTTCAATGTAAAAAACGAGATGTTGCTCTATAGTTCTGTGAAGAAAAAATAATTCCTGGTCTACGTTGTTATTGCCGTCTATATTACACTCAAGGACAATGAAATTTGCGCACCAAGAACAAAGCATCAGATTGAAATGAAATTTTATGGACGTAATGATACAAATACATGATACACATGATGTCAAAAACAGAGCTGCAGGACAATTTCAGAGGGATCTGTGACACGCAGTCCAGTCATCTTCGATAGCCCGTCGCACCGGCTCCTGCGGCGATACATGCTGCAATACGGTCTGGCATGGAAGCGAAAAGACGCCTGATGTTGTCCTGCGGCAGGATCGTACACACGTGCTGGACGGTGTGCTTCAAATCTCAGATAGTGTGGCACGGCGGAAGGGAGCGTTTCCACTGGTCCCACACATGCTCGACAGGGGACATGTCCGGGGAGCGGGCAGGCCATGGAACTGGCTGGGCATGACGTAGGCAGGCCTGGGCAACCCGACCTGTGTGCGGGCGGGCATTATCCTGCTGGTATAGCGTGCCTAGAATCCCGGCCAGAAATTTGAGCACATGGGGCCGTAGGATCTCATCCACATACCGCTGACCCGTCAATGATCTACGTACCATTACTTGAGCTGATCAGCTATTGTTGGCTATGGCTCCCCAGACCATAATTCCCACAGTGCCTGAGGTGTGGCGATCGATAGCGAGGTTGGGATTGTGCCGTTGACCCTAGGATCTCCACACCGGGACACGATGATCATCTGACCCCAAAACGAAGTGGCATTTATCGCTAAACACTACACGTCGCCAGTCTGTGGCGTTCCACGTCTCTGCTCTGCGCCATACCTGGATCAGCCGACGATGTTCCGGTGTTAATGGCAGCACACGTAAGGGACGCTGGGATCGCAGATTCGCTTCCGTGAGGCATCGGGAAGTGTTTCGTGGACACACGGGAGCCGTTACATCTGCCTGTATAGTAGTGGAGAGGGTCCCCCATGGGATCCGTTCGTGCCTGGTGCACGATTCGTCGATCCCCTCTACCGGTGGTCTTCCTGGTCGGTCCTTAGCCGCTCTGCCGTGTGGCAGTTCCGTCACGTGTCCACTGCTCCTAACAGTCTGGCGGTATTGTCAGAACGATCTACGTGGCGGGCTATATGGCGCGCCGACCACCCTGCGGTTTTCAGCCCGATGATCAGGCCTCTCTCAAAGTCCGTACGTAGCGTAAATTGAGGTATCTGGAGTCAACCAGACATTCTTGTCAATCTGTACTCTTGCTTTCGTCGGCCGGCGCTTTCCGCTTTCATGGGGCATAGACTACACGCCGGTTTATAAGGCTGCCGGTTCGTGTTTCCAGCGCCACTACAGGGTGTGCGGTCATGCGCACTCACACCAAACGTGGATCATTTGCATAGTAGCACGCGCTCTACTCTAGCTATTTGCAAAATTTCGTGGTTGTAGCAAGTTTTCATCTAGGTGCGCAAATTCCATTGTCCGTAAGTATATTACTACCACTTTTACATTTTTTGTGTGATACTCATAAGCACAATTATTATGAAATATTAATTGCTAATAAAACTGTACTTAAGAGTGGTAAGTCAAAATCAACATAGAATATTGAAATTTCCAATCACCTTTTTGTCATACTTTAAATTGAAGGAACTTAAATGCACTAAATCAGTACGAACTCTCGCACACTCTGTCAGTTAATGTGATTAAAATGGTGGTCAAACAGTGAAGTCGTTTTTCACACGAATTCAGTTCATTGCTAAATGTGTGTCTTTTCGTTTATCTTAATTAAGGAAGAAATTCAGAAAAACCACTGGAGAAACTCTCATGGGGCCTCCAAGACTATATAAAAAGAAACATCCCTAGTTTGGGGTTGCTGGTTCCAGGGAAGAAGCAGAGCTTGTCAGTGGGGAAGACACATCATCCGTGCCTCATCTGATGATCGAGCCAGAATCCCGCTTCTTTGACCGCTCTGGAACCGAGTCAGCGAATAGCTTTTTAAACCTGTATAAAACCATTGATCTTATTATCATTATTTATTTTTGGGTTTATGATAATAATTGTACAGTTTAGTTTCTTTAAACTATTTTGCATTGAAGTACTGTAACTACAGGCATTGCATAGTTACACGCTCGAGTCACATTATTGTGACCACCAGCTAATATCCAGAGCAACCGCCGTGTGCAGCACGAACAGTAGCTAGACGGGCTTGGAGTGACTCAATAAGGTGATTGAAAGTGTTCACTGGTATGTGGAGGTATGCTAACTGCAGTGCATCGGACAGCTGCTGGAGGGAGCGTGGTGGAGAATCTATAGAGCGAACAACACGATCGAGGTGGTTCTGCAGATGCTCAGTCAGGTTTAAGTCTGGGGAATTAAGAGGGCCAGGGATGTACTTTGAATCCTTCATTGTGCTCGTCCAACCACTTTGGGACATTTCTAGCTATGTGACACGTCGCATTGGCGTGCTGCAAGATCACATTGGCCTTAGGGATTATGAATCCATCCTTGCAGACCACGTACAGCCATACAAGCAGCATGTATGGCTGTACGTGGTCTGCAAGGATGGATTCATAACGAACTTGGTCCATAGGCATGTGTGGACCCAGAGATTGCCAGAAAAACATTCCCCAGACCATAACGCTGCTTCCACCAGCTTGTGTCCTTTCAGCAGTGGTTGAAGGGTGTTTGTTCTCCAATGCTTCTCGCCTTATACGTCAACGTCCATCCGTTCGATGAAGCTGGAAACGTGACTCATCGAAGGAGGCAATCCTCTGCCACTCAGCAGAGGTCCAATTCCGATACTGCCGCACAAATGCAAGCCTTTTCTGCCGATGCTCCTTCGTTAGCATAGGTGCAGTGACCGTCCGTCTGCATCGGAGCCCCATAAGCAGCAGGGATCACTGAACTGTCGTCTTAGACACCCTTTCGGTAACCCTCTGGTTCATTTGGCCAGTGCGTTGTTCCACTGTAGCGTGTTGATCGGCCCTCACGCACCTTGGAAGCAGATGTTTACCTCTCACATCAATGGCACGTGGTGCTCCGCAGTTTCCACATCGCTTATTTGCAATAGTGCCATTTCTCCAATCACGAAGCACTTTAACCACAGCAGCACACGAACAGTTCACAAAATGCGCTGTTTCAGAAATATAGCCACCATTGGCCCCAAAGCAGATAATCACCCCTTTTTGCAAATCTGATAAATCGCTCCTTTTATCCATGACAGCAACGAGTGATATGTTTTCAGAATGCCTACAGCACACCTTATATAACATCCAAGCCCGCTCACGATACGTGTCTTCTCTCATTGGCAACGCGCTGTTGACGTCAAAAGTAGGAGCTGGTCACAATAATGTGACTCCACCTTGAACATTTCATTTAATTTAGAAAACATTTATGAATGCAATATGTATAACTTAAAGTCTACTATAGTTTCGCTGGAATTACAGTCCAGCTTCATCAACAGTAAGCGTTTCATTTCTTGCTGGTAACGATGTTGCCAGATTCACGTATTAAGCATCTCGAGGCGACCATTGATTTCGATAAGTGCTTTCCATGCCCTCGATAAGTATGGAGATGAAGATAAATTATTTACCAGGTTATTACGATTTTGAAAAATGTGAAATGCTTCTAAAAAGTCCAGGGCAAATATTGATTTAGGTCTATCGAACAATTTTGCTTTATCAAACAGAAATTGGTAGTCATTTTCACAACAGCGCTAGGTTACGGAAGATTTTTTAAACTCAAATGATTTTAATATCTGACTGATGTGCTTCAAAAAATCCTCCATAGCGCAGCACTGATGGGAAAATAACCACCAATTTCTGTTTCATGACGCAAAATTGTTAGATAGACCTAAATCATTTGACTTAGACTTCTTAGAAGCCTTTCACATATTTCAAAACTGTAATAGCCAGGTAAATGATTTATCTTCATCTCCATACCTATCGAGAGCACAGAAAGCATTCATCAAAACCAATGGCCGTCACGAGATGTTTAACAAGTGAAAATGGTAGCATCGTCAGAAGCAAGAAATGAAAAAGTTTAACATGTGAAACTGGTAACATCGTTTCAAGCAAGAAATGAAAACATTTAGTCCTGATGAAGCTGGACCATAGTTTCCACCGAAACTACAGTAGACTTTAAGTTATAAATATTGCATTCATAAACATTGTTTTCTAAGTAAAATTAAATATTATTCATTGTTTATAAAAAATTTCAAAGCTCTATATGTATTCGTATGGGAGTAGACCTCTATCATACATAACACGATAGGCAACTTGTTCAATAACCACCTTTGACAAAATGATGAAGAGGACTTACGCATTTAATCAAATTAAAAACGGTATTTACAAGTTCAAAACATATGATAGATAAAAACACGAGATCTTTCGATCACACTGGTGATCATCAGGTCGCCCACCCAATGGCATCAGATTACAACGACGCGCAATATACATAGAGATTTTGATGACACAGAAAATGGTTAGAGCGCATGCTTACAAAGGTTGTTGGGAACACAGAAAGAGAGAGAGAGACACGTAACTGCACTGCGAACGAAAAAAGAGTCAATATGATGTTACACAAGTGTTAGTGATTCCGCTATAATTATTAGTTCCACAATGTTCACGTAGATTAGTCCATATTCGTGGGAGGAAAGAGGGTATATCATCATTACATCAAATACCTCTATAATGGTGGATATACAAGCTTTCTGCAAAGAGGGTCATACTTTTGGTGCTATGTGTAATGAGGATTTTAACTTCATCCCATAATGGTTTATGTGTGCCGCTAGCTACCAATCGAGCTAGGGCTGTCGAATGTTAGCCTGTTCTGACATCGCATGAGTGTTCAAACAAACGGGTTTTTAGATTGCGTAGAGTTGAGCCTATGTAGGCCTACACTTGATCTATTTCATTAGGGTTTAAAGCTCTCAGGGGGATGAGGTAGACGCCGTACCTGTGTTTGGTTTTGATGGGATCCCTGTCACGTTTAAATAGAGTGTACAAATTGCGTGTTTGTAAACCAAAGTTTATATTAAACCTGGCACGTGCATATTAAAAATTTGGTTTTACTTTGCAAACTTTTAATGATATCATTTATCGTACGCAGACAGCATTTGTGATACCTATTACCGTGTCGTACGAATAATTACTTTTGTCTTCAATTCTTCAAAATTTATTTGATAGAGTATTATAAAAGGCCTTCGAAGACCCAGCTAGGATAGTAGCTTCTTATACTTCGTCGGAGAAATAAATTCAAGATTTGATCTCCATGGGTAAATTTGTTCATTGCCATGAAAGCAAATGAATTTATTCTTTTGTGAAGTCTCAGAGCCAATACATCGTAGCATACATTTGGCACACTATGGTAAGTCCTGGTAGCAAGTCAAAAACTGAAATAAATTTTCAAACAGGTCATTTTTCCCATGTTCACAGCATTTTGATTCGAATTTGAAGCTTTGAATCGGCACATCATAAATGGAAAAATATTCCATTACGTCTCAGACACCGCAAATTATCAAGATTAAATTAGCAGATATTGCAAGTCAATGTAGTCATCGGAATATTTAGCACTATATGAACTGGCACTGTCCTAAAGCTGCGTATGGAAAACAATTAGGAAATCATCCAAGTCGAAACAAGGATATTTCGAGCAACGTTGTGGTTTCAAGATGTTTCCAAGCATGGTTAGGGGTAAAGCTCTACTTTGGTGACAATGTTATATAATATTCCTGCTTTACATGACGTTACGATGTAAAAGAAACTTTAAAGAAAAGGAAATGCATATACTTCGATAGTCACGAAATTCGGAAGATGGAAAAATTCAGAACATTCCTGTTTTCTTGTTGCTCATTAATATTCCTTACGAATGATTATATTTTAGAAAATTGTAGATCTTACAATGCTGATTACATCAAAGGCACTAATAAATTTGGCGATTTAAAATTCAACAGGCAGCCCGTTGGCTCAGCAGTCTAAGCGCTGGCATCTGACCATTCGTTCGAGTATGTCCGGGTTTGAGACCCAGATGAGGCACGGGTGGTGTGGTTTTTTTACGGCACTGACTCTCTCCCTTCTCTGGGACCGGTGGTCCTAATTTAGAGACGTGCGAATGCTTTTATCCCTTTGAGTTCTGAGCGTGATTGTTAAACCCCCAAATAAAAAAATTCGGTGCACAAAGGAAGGGAGTCCTGGGAGAGTGAATTTTATTTCCATTTCTCAAAATTTCATTCGTAAGAGCTTGAAGGGCGAAAGATTCAAGATGTAAAGACACAAAATGACAACCCATAGGCTCAAACTATACCCGTAGACTATACTCCATTTGGGAATCAAACTGATCTCCCATTTTTTCAAAGACCCATACGTCTGAGGAATTATGCCTTGAGTTAAGTACTAATGTCATGTAACATCATATCTTGGATTCGTAACATCATTAATAAATTCAATAACCTCTGTGATGAAGAGAAATGACATGTAAGCACTTTGGGATTACGCCATGACCGTCCAAATTCACAGAGGGCCTGAGTACGACCTGTATTATTTCACATGACGTCACAATCTGAAACAGCTAAATGTTGTGAAAAGGATGTGGAAGAAAAGTGGATTTTTTTTTTTTTTTTTGGTTGGAGGTTTAACGACCACCGTGAGCACCTCAATGGGCTATATAACAGTCGCCCGTCCCTAATTTAGGGTCACTGGTTCCAGGGAAGGGAGAGAGTCAGTGCCGTAAGACAAACACAACACCCATGCCTCACCGGGAGGAAAATGTTTAAGATCTGTGTTATGGATGTCATGGAAGAGTTACTGCATCAGTGGATAAGGTTAAAGATGATATCTGATGAAAAAGTGAGATAGAAGGAGTCGTATATAGGAAGAAGGAACCATATCGGTGAGTGTTTGAAAAATTAGTATTCCGTGGACTTGAAAAATCAGTGTTCATTATGTAAACCACTATACAAATTTATTCATCATCTGTCCAAAGCATGATCATCTCGATATTCGTTTCATCAGATCCAGTGTGAATTCTTAACCCAAGATATCTCACAGTGTTAGTTGATCCTGATTTCTCAGTGCAGTGCAGAATTACAAAGATTTGTCAAATGCTCTTACGGCCAGACTTAAATGTGCGGCCCTTACAATAATTTTTATAAGCTTCCCGCAAGACAGTCCTAAAACTGAAGAAAAGTGGATCTTTTCGTTTCCATATAAATTCACAAGACATTTTATCTACAACAATATTATCAGGTTGTAAAAAAAGTATCCGAATAGACAAGCATGTATTTCAAGGTTATATAATCGTGCAAAACACTTTACCTAATTGACCAGGTAGTTCCCATTGGAACTGATGACCTTGTTCCACAAATCTACGAGTTGAGGTATCCCATTACGATAGCAGGAGTTGAAGAAGTCATCCATGCAACATTTCACATCATCGTCATTAGCAAAAATTTCCCTCAGTGAGAAATCAGCAAGTCAGGATCACCTTTTGTCCATGAAGGGGTGACTTAGCGACTTTCTTTGGGGGTTATCCCTCGTTGGTCCATGCTCTTTGTCGCGTAACATTCATGTATGTGACCGATTTTTCGTTACCAGTCACCAACCTGTGCAAAACAAACCTCCCTTTTTTCTCTTTCGCGCAGAGCAACAGCAATAGAGTAGCATCGCATCCTATTCTGGTCCGAAAAAGAACATGTTACCCATTTGCACAGTTTACATGAATATCGCAGCTTCTGAAGTCGGGTGTTGATGGTCGTATGGAGGTCTTCAGTTCCTCTGCCAGTTCCCGTAGTGTTGCATTAGGCTCGGTCGAGAGCACGTGTTGCAGTGTATCATCTTCCACCTTACTGGGTCTGCCACTTCTGGGCGCATCAGACAGATCCCGTATGCCAGTGTCGAACTTCCTGTACCAGTCCTAGCAAGTACTCTGTCCGATAATATTGTCACCAAACGCGTTTCTCAATTTTCTAAGTGTTTCCGTAACTTTCACGCCATTAAAATATTATTTGAGCAGTATTGCACGCACACCTTCTTTTGATATCGCCAATGTATCGTCTCCATGTGCAACTAATTTTCACCACAACAACGTGTGCGTTCTGTCATTAGAATCTATTCTTTCGCTCAGAGCACTCTGGAATTTTTACTTCACCGCAGGCCCGCAGTATTTTGCATTACACACACCACATACAAGCTTTTCTGGAAACTTTCTTTACAACCTGACATAGCTTTTACATATTAAATAAAATTCCCAGCTATATCATAATTATTCTAGGCTTTCAAGAGAAGCACTCTTTTTATTCGTTCACAAATTTTCTTCAAATCTGCGAAGGACGCAACAACTATCTTACCAAAGGAACAAGCATACCCTTCTATCATCATATATAATGCAAAAATGTGTTTGGTGTAGCCCTTACTGGTCATAAAATCCCTCTTTACATCACACATTTTCTCTGATGTCAAGTCCCCCCCCCTCCATCTTATATAACTATGGCCTTTGGTGTCAGCAGGCTTTCTTACTTTCAGTGTAATCACCTTTTTCCTTCACGCAACGAACAATTATAGCATCCAAAACTGAGGGACTATTTTGAATATCCAACGCTCCTAATAAATTTCAGTCAACCACTAAATGACAGGGCCATAACCGCATTTTAATATGTCAGCTGCAGTGGCATCTTCTCCCAGACCTTACCATTTGAAAAGATTTTATTGCTTCAGAAACCTCTTCCCTAAAAATTCCGAACAGTGCTTTCTTCCCTTTATTGGGAATTATCTGCTTCTATTGCAATATCATCTTCGCATTCGTGTTCCTATACCTCGCAGAAGTATTCACCCCATCTTTCACTTAGCCGCCAGGTGGCGAAGTGGTCTAAACTCTAGCTTCTGACCATTCGTCCGAGATGCGTGCGTGTTCCAATCCCTGTGAGGCATGGATGGATGTCGTGTTTGTCTTACAGCATTATCTCTCTCCTCTACGTGGAGTTGGTGGCCCTGAATTAAGGACGGGATCATACTAATAGCCTATTGAATTGCTTACAGTGATCGTTAGACCTCCAAAAAAAAAAAAAATATTTCACTAAATTCATTAGGCTCTCCCATTTTCTCTAATAAGATTCCTTCATGCAAATTAAAACTTAATTTTGCATTTTTTCAATGCCTTGTTTACTTCCAGAACGATTTCATGTCTTTTCCGGAAAGCCGATTCTTGCATTATATAGCTTATGCTTCCTGCAATCTGCCTTACTCTGGTCAACCATCTTTGCCGTTTCGGCCTCACACTAGCTCTGGTGGGACGAATATCGAGATGATCATGCTCAGGCCTGAGGAAGAATCATTTGTAATTTGTATAGTGGTTTACTCTGGTAAACAACTTTGCCGTTTCGCCCTCACACTAGATCTGGTGGGACAAATATCGAGATGGCATGCTTAGGCCTGAGGAAGAATCATTTGCATAGTGGTTTACATACGGAGCACCAAATATTCAAGTCCACAGAGTAAATTGATTACTGATTTGCTGCATCCATTTCACACTTTCGCTGGCCTCTTTATTGGGAACTTTGCCTTTAGGAAAAGAATACTCAGGCTAAAAGTTTGGAAAGAGAAAATGCACTGATGAAAAGTCAGAACTAATCACACCAAAGCACCATAAAATTGTATCAATTAATTATCTATTCGATTGCAATAATGTGGCAGTTTAAACGTTGGAGACCAACTCTTTCCTTAGAGAGTTTTCCGTTTCATGTAGCCTTTGGATAAAATTTAAAATAAAATCCTCTGAGCCCAATTTTGCACATTATAGTTATTCATCCAAACAATGGCGTGTCATTCTTTCCGTAGGTTACTTAATTTATAAGTAGAATCTTAAGAGAGAGAGAGAGAGAGAGAATAAACCTATTAATATATTAACATTTAAGTCAACATATTCTCGGAATGGCATAGGTATGATCAATTTCAAAGTTTTACGTAGGTTTATTCTATTCCGTGGGCGCAATTTTTACCAGCAAATGCTATTTCTGTTTGATTGCTTTTTATAGAGAAAAGCATGTAGTTGTAATAAAGTGGCTTCGCATATGTTTTTGTTTAGAAAAAGCACCGTTGCATAGATTGTAACTTATTAAATGATTCCCGCTTAATAATATTAGGTAGATACGCAATAATTTAAGTTTTATTTAAACCATAAAAAAAGACATCGCTCTTTCCACGTTTAGCAACACACAGTAACCGAAGAATTGCTATTCGGCCACCGCTAGGAATTGAATCCCAGATCACTCGATATCTAGCGAGCGCTGGGGAATTGAATCCCAGATTTCACGATATCTCACTCGGCTAGATATCGAGAAATCTGGGGTTCAGTTCCCTAGCGTTTGGCTAGATATCGAGAAATCTGGGGTTCAGTTCTCCAGCACTCGGCTAGATATCGAGAAATCTGGGGTTCAGTTCCCCAGCGCTCGGCTAGATATCGAGAAATCTGGGGTTCAGTTCCCCAGCGCTCGGCTAGATATCGAGAAATCTGGGATTCAGTTCCCCGGCGCTCGGCTAGATATCGAGAAATCTGGGGTTTAGTTTCCCAGCGCTGTGCTAGATATCGAGAAATCTGGGGTTCAGTTCCCCAGCGCTGGGCTAGATATCGAGAAGTCTGGGGTTCAGTTCCCCAGAGCTTGGCTAGATATCGAGTGATCTGGGATTCAATTCTCCAGCGGTGACCAAATAACAATTATTCGGTTGCTGTGTATTGCTATACATGGAAAGAGCAATGTCTTTGTTTATTCATTGACGCCACGTATTTGGAGGATTTTCACTTATTTAAACCATTTAATATATTCTTGAATAAGAAACCAAGTCTTTTATAGTCTTGAATGATATTCGTGCAAGACTATGACAGAGGCATGCCGTATTTTTTTTTTTTAAATTTATATGTTCTTGAATAAAGGAAAAATAATTTTATAGTTCAATAAATACTGAACAATGATTGTATATTTGTATAATGATAGGGAATAATTATGTGGTTTAAACTATTTAATATCATTTGAGGTATGGAAAGGTAATTTTGTGTATTCTGAGAAATTTTATAGATCCGCTGCTCTTGAAGCAGTTAATGATTAATTATCTATTATTCATTTGAACTGTATTGCTATGTCTTTCGCCAGCAAACTAGATGCGCATATGAATATCCGCCATTTTTCCTGAAAAGACTCACCTCTTTAGCTTACAAGATTGTTTCTTCCCCCACTTCAAATGTTATTCTCAGTTGCCATTTTTCCACGTCACACAACATCTCGCGGCAACTTCGGCGCACCGTGTAGTATGTGTACTCATCATATTTCTGCACGGAGCAAATGAAGCACTTCTCTTATGTCTTAATGCGGGGATGCGAAGAAGTAAACAAAACAAACCAAAAAAAAAGAAAGATGAATGCGATTGTTTGGAATAAGTGCTTTGCTAGGAGGCTTCGACCGAAAAGATCAAACCGAGTGCTTCTGAAGAATCAAAAGCGGGCAATTTCAGGAAGTGTCTTTGACAGCTCATCCTGAGTTATGACCTACCCAAACAAATCACTGCTCTCCAGGCGATCAAAGATTTCATTGTCGGAGCCAACGGCCTCATTTATATTCATTGGACCATTTCTCTTCCTCTCAGCAACTTCCATACATGCTGCACTCTTTATCTTCTTTCCTATATTCGCATGCATTTCTCCTTTCATTCTACCTCCCTCTGACTTACCCTTGAACTCCGAATGCTCTTCCCTCACTTTCCAGCTTTTAATTCCTTTTCTTATGCAATTACACCACAAACATTTAGAAATATATTTAAAGAATTTCAAAACTATACTGTTTCAGCATCAAATGTTTCTCAGAAAAGGAAAAGGGTTCAGATTTAAAAATGTAATACTGTGAGCTTCAACCATTGCTCTTCAGAGAGTTGCCTAAATACATGACCTCCTGCTATATAGATTTGCTGATTTGAGACAATACATATTATTGGAAATGAAGCCAGGCGTTTGCTGTCATCCAGAGCAAAGACATCAATCAAAAGGCCAAATTAATTTCTCATTAAGAGTTCGAACCGTCTGCAGTATTTCAATATTTTATTCATGACAGTCTGCTCAACTTCATTCGCAACATTTACGCAGTAGGAACTGAGTTTTCAGGTGATCTTTATGAACCAACACGGGGAACTACTACGTTGCTTACTTTGTTGACTACTTTTCTTGAATGCTTACACAACGAGACTATAACAATTCTTGCCTAGTGTAACCTAATGATTCTTTTCGTCGAAACACCGTTGGGAAGAAACTATTTGCAGGCTCTCACGTAATGAGGTTTTTGGAGTATTTTAGTTATGTCTGTAGTTTCGGAATTTTGCAATTTGTTTTAGACAACTGTCACTTAAAGAGCAACTATTTTCAAATACAGGGGAAAGGATTCATACAGGTTTTTACCCTTTTATCTGACGAAGTGTTACTAACAAATTTTTACAGCACTGAAAGTTTTACCATTACTGAATTTTATAGGAGGTTTGACGATCCACCTTCTTTCAAATGTCTTCTCGAAATCCAAGGTTATTGTTAGATTCAGGTATATGAATATGCCTCTCGTCGTTCCTAAATAATATTAATATTTCCGATTTTTTTTCTTTTATGTGTATTTATTTCGTTATTTGACATTCCTTTTGTTTTAGGGTTCTAACTTTGTTCTTTACTGGAACCAGGTGACCAAAATAGAAAACTCTTCCTCAGTCAACTGCAGTTCAACAGGCAAAGAGAAAGTCATCTAATGTTTCATATTAGACTTACCATAAAATCCGTTTTAAAAGTTGTATACTATGACGATATTTACAAGAAGCTATATTGAATTTTACACTTCAACCCTTTAAGCGGCTGAAACGAATTAACACTGGGTCGGCAAAATGGGCTGAAATCAGCTCGAACGAATATATTCGCAAACAAGTATGCCGAATGCTTATGGAACGAGTGAACCTGTGCCTCAAAAACTGTTGCTTTCTCCTTAGGTTTGTCATTCAAAGTCATTAACACTTTCCTTCAGACAGTGTTTTTCACTAAAATGCTCTAAAAATGACGACAAACCTAAGAAAGTAGAGAAACGATATATGAGGTACTTGTTTCAACTCAACGGCATGGTTTCCATGTCAAGGGCAGTAGTCCTTCCCAATCAGTCCTTGGGTCATGGGGCAGGGAATAAAGGACTATAAGGAAATCATAGTAAACACTATAAGACTAAGGACTATAAGACCATGTATTATAAAGTAGCACTTGTCACTCACTACAGATTTATAGTCGGCACTGCTGCGATGAGACAGGAAACGAATTGTTTCGCTGTATAATTTGTTTATAGGCTTGGAGATATCACGGAATTTTGGGTATCATTTGGTTCAGGTACATCGGCCGCTTAAAAGGTTAAGAAAGTACAAGGTAGTATTAAAAGAAATCCGTTTTGTTTCACGATGATATTTATTCAGCTAAAAAACGAAATCTATATACAGGTTAAAAAACACATGAGCACTTTCGGTAGTACAAGGTACTAGGGAGGAGGACATATATTTCTACAAACAGCATAATTCTCCTTGAAGAGTTTTTCTGCTATATTTTTTTTTTGCAGCTGAAATCTGTACATATTTGCTTGTATGAAACGGATAACCTCACTGTAAGAAGAAAATCTAACACAGGATAAGATGTGTATTGAAAATCACTCGGAATTCTCGTAGAATAATTCGAATCAAGGCTACCTGTTTAGGATCACATTAGTAGAACTACCCGAATAGGATAAAGCACAGGACGAAATAAACAGACTTAGACTGATGGCGTCCCAGCTAATGGACGGAGAAGATTTAAATTCGCCACGCAGGTACTCCTCGCCACAGAAATGAGATGTGCAAGATTGAGAATGTGATACATCTTCCAATTACGTTTAACGGTACGGTATCTCAAACATTTCGAATGGAAACGCCCGCCTTTAGTAATATCAAGACGACAAGCCGTTCCAAAAACGGCATATGTCGACGGAACGAACTGTCTTCGATCAAATGGGATAGGGATATCATGAGTGTAATTAGACCTTCAGCACCGAAAGTTAGCAGCCAGCCTACACTTACCACGTCAGCAAGAAAATTTAGCAATCAGCTGCGCTGGCTGTGCTGTCGAATCGCCATGTGCTAAGCAAATCAAGTGACGTCAAACTAATTAAAAGCAACATCCCGGTCTCCATACAGACAGATAAAAAAATGTTTCTGTCGCTGAAGACAACTCTGTAAAATTGTGATGTGTTACTACATGAATAGTTCCGATCCTGCCGTAGAGTTGCATAACGTTCTTCGAAATCATTTCTTGTGAGCGGGCCTTTGTTATGGGAAGCTGTTCACGTCTGATTCAGTGAGTTTGAATAAAGTTACTATAAGTGCAACAGGACCTGGAGTGGCCGACTGGCAACAGCCTTAAAAAACGTGGAGTAGGTGCAACAAGCCATTGCAGAAGATCTCGACACAAGAGCACTAAGTTTGCAGGTAACCAGGAGCACCATGCGAAAGATTCTCTGATCAGCACTGCAGATGTTCCCGTACCGGTTTCATCGAGTACAAATGCTACATTATGGGAACGGAGAACTGTAGTAGACCGTTTGTGCCAAATTTCTGGTGCAGTTAGGTGCCACTGAGGTTGGCTATCAAGAATTCTGTGGAGAGATGAGGCTCATTTCACCTTGACTGGACACGTGACTCCAAGGAATGCTTACACTTGTCTGAGACCAATCCCCACGACCTTCTGCCCATGCCTCTACATTACTTCAAATTGACTGTATGATGCCATATCACTGGTGCCGTTATACTAGTTTCATTCGTTTTCGAAAAACCTGCATCAAGAGAATTACCAACGCGCAGCGTTACAGTCACGGGCCATAAGGTAATGTTAACCACACACGTCAGCCCGCAGTTGCAACAACGCAATGCATTGCACAGGATTACTTGTATGCAGCACGGTGCCCCACCACATGTGGCAGGAGTCGAACGTAACTTTAGTGAACTCATCATCTTTACACATTTTCCTTCCACGTGGCCTGCACGTTCTCCCTGTTTCATCGCCGTGGTTTGCGAACATCGGGGTCAGCCGAAAATGTGCAGGAACTTTCCCACGAATCTACCTCAACTCAAAGGAGTCCTAGCATATGAAACAGCAAATATTCAGGCTCATATGTGTTGTGCTACAATAACTACCTGCCATTTGCGTATACTCTTGGTCTTGAATCACGTCCGCAAACATAAAAAAATTCACTTACGTAGTCGTGGACAAAATGTGTGCTCATCAACCGCTTGTCGTTCTCTGCAGCCAAATTGGGTGATTTCGGTTTTTTTTCACACCTTCCGTGATATCTTCATTTTTATGTAGGGGTTTATCTAAATAATTGAAACACCAATGGAGCACAAGCAGAGTGCTGTATCTAAATCACAGGGATGACATCACCCACGATATGAGGTACATTTAAAGGGTGCAGTACGATGTCGTCTATTGCGCAGCAATGTCCTAATCACAGGTGAAACAGCTTTTTTGTGATTTCGGTTTTTTTTCACACCTTCCGTGATATCTTCATTTTTATGTAGAGGTTTATCTAAATAATTGAAACACCAATGGAGCACAAGTAGAGTGCTGTATCTAAATCACAGGGATGACATCACCCACGATATGAGGTACATTTAAAGGGTGCAGTACGATGTCGTCTATTGCGTAGCAATGTCCTAATCACAGGTGAAACAGCTGTTGCAGAGTAATAATTGGTAATGTCAGATCTCAGTGACCTCAAAAAAGGCATGATTAATGGTGCACTCTTTGCAGGAGCTTCACTCATTATAACTGCAGAAATAGTACGCGTAACACGAGGAACTATATCGAACATTATGACTACCTCTCAAAAAAGGCACGGCGTTGCCTCCAAACTTGCAAATTGTGGATGCCATACAAAGATGTCATATAGGAACAGATGAAGGTTGGCACGGATTGTAAAATGGAAGCACAAGACCACGGCATCGCAAATAGCAGTAGAGATGAACACTAGTCGGATGATCCCGTTTCCGACATAAATGTTCGTCGGGAACTCCATCGTGCCGGTATTTATTGCCATGTTGCAATCTGCAAAGCTCCGATTTCCAACATCAAAGCAACAAAAACATGAACGATAAAGCAAACACATAAAAACAGGGATACTAAAGGCTGGCAACGCCTCATCTGGTCTGCTGAATCGTGTTTCACATGTTTCATACAATTGTTTCCCACCATTGATAGTGTACGTCCCTGCGAAAACCTGCATAATCGTTCCACACTAACTGTTTGGTTACGTCTGTGAAGCACGGAGGTGGATTCCTGATGCTGTGGGGTGCCATGTTTAGGGGCTTTTTTTATTCATGTCACGTCTTCAACGTACGAATTCCTTCTTTGGGACCCCCTGCAACTAATGTTGCAGGCATTGTACCCTAATGACCGTCCCTGCTTTGAAGCAGGTAATGCACTCCTCCAAAATACAAAACGGGTCAAGTTGTGGTTTGCATAGGACGAGGATGAGGCACAGCAGTTTTTCTGGCCACCTCAATCTCTACACTTCAATATTATTAAACATTTGTGGGAATATCTGGAACAAAAGGTCAGATCCCACTTTCCACCTCCAAGATGACTGGCGCAATTGGGACATATTTTACTTGAAGAATTGAATGGTCCCAAATTTCATTTTATCGTATGTGTATGACTGAGGTCTATTCCAAGTCGAATTAAATCTTTCTTTTATGAAATCCCGAGGTGGGCCTACACTTTATAAGTAACAAGATCTCCACAAACAGCAAATGTTTCCATTATTTCAACAAATCCCTGTATCTAGCGACTCCGTTGCAACGGCATAAGCATATTCACATTGCTTGCCATCATCCTGGCATCGCTAAATGCGGAAATGTTTGAGATACGGCAAGATAAACCGCACTTGTAGGACATACCATATCTCGATTTCGCATATCTTGTTTCAGTAGTAAGAAGCATATTTTGCACAGAGGTACCGAATTTGGGTCGCATTCATCATTACAGCGATCCCTTCGAAGATTTGGGATGATAAAATTGGTTTTAACCAGCCTTTTGTAGATCACTGATGTATAACATACATCAATTGAGGAAACTGCTTCTCAAGTTATATTGCTGTTGTCAGGTAAAGGGAAGACCCGCTAAAACAATCGAGCAATATCGGTAAAATTGTTTCATAAGAATCAGCGAAACTCCCATCTCACTTTTACCAAACTTCAATATAATTACGTCAAAATACAAGTGATAATTCCACAGCGTCATTTGAACTCAAAATATGGCCACATTTCTTAGCAACTTGTACTAGTTTTTGTAAATGCAGATGTATGTATATAAGACAAATTCTCAGGAATCGATATACTGTGAGAAATTGCTTGAGGTACCATTTATAACCAATTAGAAAACGAGAAACAAATCGTAGACTACAGATCACACAGGCTTATTCACACAGAAGGAATTCAAGAACTTTCACAACAACAGGCAATAACGCTTTTTTATATGTAAACAAAATGTCAACGTGTTACTGGATTGCACCAGAAGAAAGTTTCGGGTTGATAGCCTGGTGAAGAGCCAAATAGGGAAGCGATATAGGAAATGGTATCTTGAAACGTAATTTTAAATACACCATATTGGGAGTATTCAAGAGACGCATATAGCGTATTAAATCCGCTTATTTTTGTGATACAGTAAGCATAAAGATTCACCAAGCTTTCGCACTCCACTGGGAGGCTTTTTCAAGACAATGGTAGACGTATAAATGGTAAACAATTCGACTTGGAACAGACCTCATAAAAATGGTAGATATTTTTATATCTACCATTTCTTTGAAAAAGCTTTCAAGTGGAGTGCGAGAGCCTTGCGAATCTTTGTGCTTACTAAACCAAGAAAATAAATGGGTTTAATACGCCTATATGCGTCTCTTGAGAATGGTATCTTGAATTTTCTAAGACTGAAAAGCTTTTCGCCCGAAAAATCCGTGTCCGAGGAGAGTTTTCTTGGAAATTGGATATGGAATAGCCGAATGCGGTAACAAATTAAAACAAATTACTTTACCTCTTCATCGGTGGCTTCGTATGAATCGGGTGCTACGGAAACCTTGACTAGACCTCGTTTCTGACCTGATAACATTGCCGACAGACCTACAAGCTACTTTATTTCTTATGAAAAGGATCGACCAAAGTGATCGGCCCAGCCTCACACACCTCGTCCAAATTTGTCAATGTTTTTAATTTTTTACTATTTTTCTACGTACATAGTGCACACCATGCTTTTTGAATTTCGCCTCCACCGAAATCGTATTTACGTCATGACTTACAGAGGGAAACAACACAGTTCTTTTGAAGTTTTATCTAATGACG
The DNA here is from genome assembly GCA_039090855.1 of Macrothele yani. NCBI lineage: Eukaryota > Metazoa > Arthropoda > Arachnida > Araneae > Macrothelidae > Macrothele > Macrothele yani. The sequence continues at coordinate 145,865,243 of CM076994.1, forward strand.
TTATAGGTAAGAACGGACTGACCTGCGCATTTTTCGTTGCTTTATTTCCTGTTCTCTAACCAGGTCTTCCTTGCTTCCGTGTCCTCCTATGTCATGATTTTTTAACTCTGCTTTTACAGAAACCGGAAGCCTGTCAGCCACCTCCTCCCGAAAAACTAAGATTTACTTAGCCTTTCTAACTAGCTTTAAATCAGTTTACTTACTTACACCACAAACCTTTTATTAAACTTCTTTCTAACCGTCTGACCCTGATGCTTCCTTACCTTATTCATATCGACCAGACGAATTCTGTACCCGGAAAGACCATCAAAATCACCATTCATCGTATTCGCTATATGATTCATATGGTGAATCGATATGACATTCATCTTGCAGTGTTTAGCTTGGGTCAACATCATGCATTCGATAGGGTGGTTCATAACTATCTTGCTTCTACGTTGACTGTTTTTTGGCTTCACATCTCCTTTCCATCGTTTGTTTGTTCAGCTTTGTCAATGCTCATATTTGCGTCACGTGCTCCCCTTTGATCACACCTGCCATTCTCTTCCGCACGAACTGGCATAAGATATGGGTGTCAGTTGCCGGACTAGCTGTAGGTCTTGACATTTGAGCCCTTTCTAAATCGGCTTCGCCATGATTTACATCATCGTATTCAGCCATCTTCTCTTTCTCATCGCCGCTGTTTCCCTTCTCGAGATGGTCATCTTCAAAACAACCTTTCCCACAGTCGTTCTCGGAAACTTCCCAGCGATCAAGCTTCAAAATTGCCTTTAACTCTAACGTAGGGTTACTTCAGTTATCCATCATTGGAATCAAGTAAAATGTTTCACTTCGGTTTGCGTCAAAACCACCTTTAACTCTAACGTAGGGTTACTTCAGTTATCCATCATTGGAATCAAGTAAAATGTTTCACTTCGGTTTGCGTCAAAACCACCATCGCTAACTCTCTTCGTTTATCTATTTTATGGCACACTTCTAGAGTGTTGCCCCCAGTTCCGCGTTTTCGAACCCTGATAAAAAAATACTTCATTAATTTAATACTGTCCACAACTCATTAGATTTCAACTGAACGTCCAACCTCACCTCTGGGTTCCGGGATCAAGGTCTATTCCCCCTTCGACATCGTTCCAATTCATTTGCCCTCTCTTCGTTCTTTAAGCTTCTCGTTTAAATGAATTCTTCTAGGACATTGTACTGCTAGGCGTAGTGGTCTCGCGTAGGCATCCGTATCTCACTTTAAGCATGTACCCCAAGAAGAACAAATTTACGTGCGTGTTCTTTCGTCTTACTCCTTTCTTGTTCCAGCTTCTTTACTTATGGGCTTTGATGACCTGTACCCGCTTTCCTCCATTCCCTGTTTATTTGCTTCGAGGATCACTTTCCTTTGTTTCACTACTTCGTCCTTCAAATCTTACCTATCATTACTTTGAGTCGTCCTGTATTAAAGATGGGATCATCAGCGTCCTGCATTTGGTCGACGATTCAAGTATTTGGATTTCCTGCTCTTCAGCTCCTACTCGCAAATACACAAAAGAATCATTACTTTCACTGTCTTTTGAAATCCACTTTCCCGGACTTTGTTTCTTCCACTCCTATCATCCTTTCCCCCTGTCTCTTAATTTTTCCTTTATACTACCACAGATGTTCCAACGTTTTTACTCCCCACTGTTCTTGCTTCAGACTTTTGACTTTTTCAAAATATTCCCCAGTGTCCTATGGCTGTCCTTTCGCATGCGATATCCTCTCGTCCCCGGATTCAGGTGCATTCCACCTGGAAATACATACCAATGTGATTGTAACACCCAATGGCGTTTTCTTTACGCTGGGCTCTACGTACTCTCTATAATATTCCCTTTCTTGTATGCAATTGTCTCCCACTCTTGCCCCTCTTGCTTTCTTTCAGTTTATGTCTCAAGTATCTTTATTCACTGTGGCTTCTTAAACCCTCTCCTGCAACACTTGTCTCGCCTCATTGTAGCTACGTGCTCCGTTTCTCACTAAGCAATTGAATATTTCACGTTGGTATAATCTTCCTCCCGCAGTACTCAGTCTTTGTGTTCTTTCCTGTTTATCCTTGTTCAATGTCTCGTGTTTTCATTTGTCCTTACGCTTCACAACTCCTTTACCAACACTTCCAGTCGCTCAGCACACTATGCTCGAACGTTTCCTCCTTCGCTTAAGACGATAACTTCAAATGAAATACCGATATGCACTCTTGCATAATTCTGTTTCTGTGCCAGATTTTTGTGTTCGATGGCAACCACACTACCAAGTGTTCACCGTGGAGAATCAAGTAGCCTTTCTGACTGTAACCTTTCTTTTTTTTTTTGGTGCCGCCACTATCTTTATAGTCTTACCTACCTACGTGGAACCTAATTTGGTGTTTTAGGTAGTGTGCAATGTGAACGATGAGTCAACACCTGTGTGCGTTCTAGTGCTAACTAAATTTCTCCCCAAATTCGGGGTACTGTTTCCCAGTTGTTTTTGTAATTTGTGAAGGGAATTTATTATGTTTTACATCGAAGTACCAAAAGTCATGAGATAGCAGTATGCAAATTTTTTAACTGGCGCTGCCATCGCATAAAGGCTTCGACTCAAGCCACAATTTTTATCATTTCAAGTGCAATCCCTTGAGTCAGGTTGAACAATCGCCAGTAGGGTTATCGTAGTGTGAACGAGGCATGGTAGTAGGAACCAGACGGATGGGACATTCAATTTCCGAAGTTGTGCGAACTTTCAACATTCCTCGATCTACGGTGTCATGTGTGTACCGAGAATACCTCATGGAAGGCATTACCACCCACCTTGGGCAGCGCAGTGGCCGACCACGAGTGCTGAATTACCGTGACCAGTAGCGTCTGACCAGGATTGTCTTATGCTAACAGACAAGCGACACTGGCTCAAATAAAATCCACATTCAATGCAAGAGGTACCACAAACATATCCATCAGGTCAGTGCAGTGTAATGTAGCGTCCCTGGGGTATGGGCGCAGAAGATCCACCAGAGTGCCTTTGTTAACACAACGACATCGGACACAGCGCCTCAACTTGGCTCGTGAACATGGTAACTGGACCATGAGAGACTGTCAACATGTGGCGTGGTCCAATGTGCCACGCTACCAGTTGTTACTAATTGATGGTAGTGTTCGAGTTTGGTCCAGACCCCATAAGGCCATGGACCCAAGATTTCAACAAGGCACTGTGCAAATTGTTGGTGATTCCATACATGTGTGGGGGTCTTTATGTGGCACGGTTCGGGTCCCCTGGTTCTCCTAAACACGTCATTAACCAGTAATCTTTTTTTGCTGTGCTGGGTAACCATTTGCAACCTTTCATGGACTTTATGTACCCCAACAACGATGGGATTTTTCAGACGGACAATTCACCATGTCTTTGGGCCCATGTTGTCCAAAATTGTTGGAGGGGAATTCTGGACAGTTCCGACGGATGGTGTGGCCACCATGTTCCCCCGGCATGAACTCAATAGAGCACTTATGGGACCTGGTAGAATTATGTACAGTTACGACGGATGGTGTGGCCACTATGTTCCCGCGGCATGAACTCAACAGAGCACTTATGGGACCTGATAGAATTCTGGACAGTTCCGACGGATGGTGTGGCCACCATGTTCCCCCGGCATGAATTCAACAGAGCACTTATGGGACCTGGTAGAATTCTGGACAGTTCCGACGGATGGTGTGGCCACCATGTTCCCCCGGCATGAACTCAACGAAGCACTTATGGGACCTGGTAGAATTCTGGACAGTTCCGACGGATTATGTGGCCACCATGCTCCCCCGGCATGAATTCAACAGAGCACTTATGAGACCTGGTAGAATTCTGGACAGTTCTGACTGATGGTGTGGCCACCATGTTCCCCCGGCATGAACTCAACAAAGCACTTATGGGACCTGGTAAAATTCTGGACAGTCCCGACGGATGGTGTGGCCACAATGTTCACCCAGCAAACTCAACAGAGCACTTATGGGACCTGGTAAAATTCTGGACTGTTCCGACGGATGGTGTGACCACCATGTTCCCTCAACATGAACTCAACAGAGCACTTATGGGACCTGGTAGAATGGTCCATTCGCACCCAAGATCTTGCACCTACAAATACCGGGGAGCTATGAGCGGCTGTTCAGACGGCATGGCTCAACATCTCTCCAGAAGTCTTCTGGCCACTTGTGGAATCGATGCCACGTGAGTTGTAGCACTTCGCCACGATAGATACGTTCCTACACGATATTATGTATGTATCCTAGCATATTATCATTTTTATGCATTTCGATTTGTTTTAATTATTTTACTCTGAATCTTGCTTGCATAATACATATTAGCTCACCACAGTTGTCTTACGTTACTGTTATCATGCCTACATCTCGCATTATGCATTACTGTCTAGCTTCTGTTTTAATTTGAATCTCAGATTTATTGTGGTACGCCTTACGAACTTGTATACCGACCGTACTGACTATGCTTAGTCATGTTACTTTTGTATGAATATAGTGCATATATCTTGTTTTAATTTTAACTCTAATCTTGTTACTTTAGGAAGAAACTGTATTCCATCATGATTTAGGAACAATAAATGCTATGTTGAAAAGAAAATGTTTCTTCTGTAGGCGACTGACAAACAGACAGACACGATAATTTTATTATTGTAGAAGAATATGTCTTGTGTCTTGATGCAGTTTTATTTTGAATGTGTGTGTGCTCTTGTATGCACTTCTACCTCGAAGCATAGACATAGGTACTGGATTCGATGTCCGTAAGTTTTCTGGTTGTGTATGGGCTGGCATCCACATCCAGCTACATTACTAATCACATGATCTGCTTTCAGCTTCTCCTATGTTTGGGGATTTTCCTTTCCTTTCCCATGCGTTACAGAATGAAACTCCTGAAAGTTTCTAAATGACTCAAACATATGTTTCATTGCACCAGTATGAAAAGTTTAAAACCAAATGTCGGTGTCAAATTCCCCGACTTGTATTTACAAATATTAAAAATAAGATAAATCTTTAAAAAAATACTCAAGATTACTAAGTAACAGAGAGATGCTATGTTTCAAAGCTTTTTCGTAGAAATTCAGTGTAACTGCAGCTATTGAAGATAACTAACAATTTCATTGCAAAACCATAGCATGCATGAATACGTTTTTTTTTTTTGTATTATACCCTCGCTGTTTAGGGTGTAATTCCTAATTAAAGGTGGGTTTTAAACCTGAAAACATCCTGCATACACAAACTGCAGTTTACATACGGATGTCACGTTGCGTCTGAGTCGTTCACCAAACTTCAATGTATTAAAAAAACATTTTTCGTACTTTGATTCTAAAATTGCTTTTCCGACACTCTCCCTGTGTTAAGCAAATGGCAATATAGAGTATGATGATAGTGAAGATATCCGACGATGTTGCATTTATAATAGGAAGCAACAATACGTTGTCCGATTGAAATTGCGAAATCAAAGTATAAAAGTAAGAAATAAGCATTAAAAATCACGAAACGTCTTGCAAAATTTCCGTGTTATTTCGATTGAAAACGTATAGAACCCAATGATTCGCTCTAAGTTTTATATTCGCCTTAAAAGCAAACAATTAAAACTTCAATTAAAAGTGAAAGTGCGTTGAGTATTGGCTGTCAGAATAATCGCAACTGACTCTTCAACTGGAAGCAAGCGTCGCGGATACAGGACAGGAAATTAACATGATTACATCCTTATTCACCGAAAGTGTCGGACAAGCCCATCCCGGGAATGATTCCTCCAAGGTTACTTGCAATTTGAAATTCACCCGTAATAAAAAGTATTAATAACTGTTTGTTTCTTTAAGCATTCTAATGAAATACAATTCTGAAGGAATCTCTTGAATATTTGCACCGAACAGCTGCCGGTACGATACGTGACCACAGATTTTATGTCACAAGGATACGAAATGCTATGGCGTTAGGACGTATGATGTTTCCTTACAATAATATCGTGACGCTATAAACGCATTTCTAGAAACCCGCGACATTTACTATTTCTATAAACATGGTAAATGTACTATAAAAATGTGTTTTTACTATAAAAATTTACTTTTCAAGAACATGGTAAATGTACTATTTCAAACAAGGGAAAAGAACTATAAAAATGCACCCTTTCGTTTTCGTAGGAGTACAGCTGACAATTTTATTAAATTCTTTCCCCGGGATTAAAAAAGTTGTTTAAAATCCTTTAGGCGTACTGAGGAAACACTTTGCATATGAAATTAGTGATTATTAAGCACGAACTGTACACCAATTACACTCCAAACGGTATACCTATACTAATAATCCGAATTTCTGGGAGTAGAATAGAAATAAAACTTTCCAAGCTTTCGCACATCAACCAGATGACTTTTTTCACGGAAGGTAGACAGCTAACTGCAAACTGGGTAATATGGATATTAAAAAACCGCAAACTGGATGACAGATAATATGGATAATAAAAAACTGCAAACTGGATAATATTATCCAGTTTACAGTTAGCTGTCTACCTTCCTTGAAAACGCCATCTGGTTGATGTGAGCCAAGAAATTCGGATTACTAGCATAGTTATATTATTTGGAGAAATTAGTGATGTTGGTGAATCTGAAGAACCAAAGGTTTACATTTTATAAAATTTTAAACTTTACCGTCAAGAAATTTGAAGAACTGACATTTCATAAACTCAGTTAATCCTATGGTAAATGTTTGCATTATTTTTCCTTGTAGGGGTTTAATTTCCACCTAGGGCGACTCCTAAGCCCATAAAGCAGTTGCCGTTAGTGATTTCTGACTTGGATCCCAGGTTCCGGAGGGAATCGGTGTGCCGTGAGTTCGAACTACACCCATGGCTCGGACATCTTGTCAGAAACCTACACCTCTGACCACTCGTCCAACTGGTGGACTTTTAAATTCTGAGCCAACATTTAGAAAGTAGGATTGCTGTGGACGATACCTAGATCCCGTACTAATTTATTATTTAATAATATTAACTTGACCTGCCCTAGGTCCTGGAATGGGTTGCCGCTTCGATTCAAGACGATTACACACTTCTCGGTATTCAAAAAACAACTGAAGACCTTCAAAATTAATAGTTGATTAACGTTTGGTTATATATTACGCATTATTAAATTAATTTACTTCATAATGGTTAAATTGTTCTTTGGTTTGACTATTTAGATTCTTTTGGGGGGGCCTATGGGCCCGTCAGGCTACTGTTAGCCTTTTTCCCTGGTTCCATTGCCACAATCACAGTGCACCGCACTGATTTGTTTAAGAACCTGTAGTGGTGCTTCAATTTACTTTAACTAAAACTAAAAGCAAATTTATTCATGTTATCATGCGTGTTTTAGTAATTCCTATTACTTCATTTATACTTTTCAATATATGTGTATTATTGTATAATATTTGTATTTGCATGTTGTCGTTTTTTTTTTTTTGTTTGTTTTTTTTTGGCACAGAAGTTGTATTTGTGATTTGATTGTGTGGTGAATGGTGTAGTGTGGCAAAGAAAAATTAAAATAAATCAAAAATAAATAAAAAATCACGAAAGTTTTTACTCTCAAAAGACAACTCATCTTTACCGTGCAATGAGGAAGAAACCTTCCAAACGTGTTTTTTTTTTTTTTTTTTTTTTTTTTTTGGAGGTTTAACTACTACCGTGAGCAACTCAGTGGGCTATAAGTTGTAGCCTGTCCCTAATTTAGGGCCTCTGGTTCCAGGGAAGGGAGGCAGCCAGCGCCGTAAGACAAACACAAAATCCATGTCTCACCGGTATTCGAATCCGGACCCAACTCGTACGAATGATCAGAAGCCATCGCTTACACTACTGCGCCACCGGGGCGACCTTCCAAACTTTATGTCATACTTTTGTAGTTAATAAAATATAAAACTGCATAACGAAATTTAAAGTTCCAAAACACCGTCCGGACACTAAAGAATGAGAGGAAGTATCATTAGAGAAAGGGTTGTTTTTGCTTGATTTCATTTCAGTTAATTGTCAGTGGGGTGATATTTTGGGCCACAGAGAGCATATATGCAGTATATATCTTTATTATTTTCACTGTACACCATGTAACCCTTCCGTTCAGAAAACTTGAAAATTTTCATCGTCCTGTAGCGGGGACATTTATGTTCAGTTGCTTGGAATTTCTTTGTCCTGGGTAGTGTAATGCCTAGCATGCTCCACCCGAAATCGGGAGGTACGGGTTCGATCCCCGCTCCAGTACGATGAAAATTTTGAAGTTTTCTGAACGGAAGGGTTACATGGTGTACAGTGAAACTATTAAAGATTTGAATCCCTACCATTATAATATTTCTTCAGGAAAATAGTTTCCCAATCCATCCGGCAGAAGAAATAATTTTTATATGACTTACAGTGTATACACTGAGTGGCCACTTTATTATGACTGACCACCCCTCAGTACTTCATTGGTCCACCTTTTGCCTTTAATACTGCGTCGATTCTTTGTGGCATGGACTCCACGATATGTTGATAGGTGGTTTGTGGAATCTGAGACCATGCTGCATGAATAGCACTTTCCAAGAGTGTGAGATTGCAGGGTTGTGGATCCAGCTGTCTGATGGCTCGTTCAACTTCATCCCACAAATTCTCAATGGGGTTGAGATATGGAGATTGTGGGAGCCACCTAATCAAAGTAAACTCACCGGCATGTTCCTGAAACCAATCCTGTACAATACGAGCAGTATGGAAGGATGCATTATCTTGTTGAAAGTAGCCATCGCCATTGGGATAAACCATCCACATGACAGGATGCACTTGGTCCGCAACGATGTTTAGATATGATGTGCCAGTCAGACGTTGATCATCACGAATTAAAGGGCCCAAAGCATGTCAGGAAAACATTCCCCAAACCATAGCGTTGCCTCCACCTGCTTGAAAGTTTGTAGTAATGCATTTGGGGTCCATGCTTTCGCGCTGTTTCCGCCAAATTCTCACTCGGCCATCGGCATGGTGCAACTGAAAACGTGATTCGTCGGACCACATAATTTGTTTCCAATTATCGACTGTCCAATCTTTGTGCTCCTGTGCGAACTGGAGACGTTTTCTCTTGTTAACTGCAGACAGAAAATGTGGTTGAACAGGCCTTCGGCTACCATATCCCATCCGATGCAGTATACGGCTAACAGCGCGTGAAGAGATCATTTGAGGGAATCTTTGATTAAAATGGTCTGTAATTTGCTGCACTGTTGCCCTTCTGTTGTCTGTTACCAATCTGAACACTCTCCGTTCCGCCCGAGCAGTCACTAGTCGATAACGACCACACGTTGCATATAGAGACCCAGTTTTTTTGGCTGACAGTCCAGTCTTTAAACACTTTAACAACAGCTGCTCTGAAACATTTCACGAATGCGGCGTTTTCGGTGATACTCGTTCCATGGCTCCGAGCTCCTACAATCATCCCACGTTGAAAGTCCGTCAAATCGCATTTTTTACCCATCTCGTCACCCAAAAACCCCTTTACTACTGTCGCAAGCACTAAGCTTTCCCTTTTTATACCAGCCTCGCCTTCTGGCGGCAACAGCGTGCAGCCATAGCTCCTTTGCTTAAAATTGTCAGGTGGTCATAATAAAGTGGCCACTCAGTGTATATATATTTTGTTTTTATTGATGGTTTGACGACCACCGTGAGCAACTCAATGGGCTATAAGCAGTCGCCCGTCCCTAATTTAGGGCCACTGGTTCCAGGGAAGAGAGAGAGTCAGTGCCGTAAGACAAACACAACATCTATGACTCACCGGGATTCGAATCCAGACCGTTTTCGGACGAATGGTCATAAGCCAGCGCTTAGACCACTGCTCAACCGGGGCGGCTTTTGGAGTATTGAAGGAATAATTATTTGTTCATGTTTTTTTATACTAGTTATAATTTTAAGTAAACCATGTCGAGATATTTTAATGTTATTCAGGTATTTTAGTAACATGTGATTTTTTAGTTATGATAGACATGTTAACATTCGTGTTGCTGTTTATTAAGAAAAGATCTCATAGCAGATTTGGAAGAATTACGGAAAACTTCCGCTAGAAAAACGTAAGCCATCAAACTTAAAATACGGAAGATAAGTCGATGTGTATCACTGACAAACAGGAAACATATTTGGCGAATATATTAAGATTTTTCAATATGGTTTCACAACATTGCACGTCAAAAATGACAAAAATAAAATAAAATAAAGAGAGTGGCTAATAAGTAAAGCATCATACCAAGGTTCTTGGAATGAAACCGCACCGATTCAATGAATTACATTTGTACTCGCGTTGTTACGGTAATGCTGCTCGGCTATAACATCGTGTTATTCTCCCAACTCTGGACGTCTTATTGATAAATCATCTACGTATGTAAGTAGCATTTTTCTCTCTCAGAAGTCCTGAACGCAGTTTGAGAAAGCAACTGCTACTGTGAGATTTTTTGTAATTCATATTTTTTTTTCTTATATCGCATTATTACAGGGTGCGGCAGCGTTCATAGGGTAATTTGCCGCGTGTCGTACAATGACGTCATGCGCCCGATGACGCAGTGTTCTTATGACAATGAGCTGCCATTTTGTTTGGCATTGGCGGGCTGGACGGCTGAGCATCGTGCTTTCGCTGTTGAAACGTATTTCAAGAATAACGATTCCATAGTTGCTACACAACGTCTGTTTAGGCGACATTTCAGAGTGGGACGTCATTGGGATGTTCCAGATGGTGGCACTATTAAAAGGTGGTGCTGTCTATCTATGTTCCTTTAGATTAACAGCATCGGCTTGTAATCTTAAACCAGGGCGGTAGCAAAAGGACTGCGGGGACACCGGAAATGATTGAAAATGTTTGTGCTGCAATGTTGCGTAGCCTTAAAAGATCTTCTCGGCGACACTCTACAGCTTTGCACATTTCCGATCTTTCATGCAGGAGAAAATTGCAGAGGATCTCCATTTTTACCCTTATAAGCTCCAAACTGTGCAAGAAAAAAGCCTCAAGAATTGGTTGCACGCAAGCCGTTTTGCACAACCATGTGTGATCTCCTTCGTGAAAATCCACAGCTGGTACACACCTTGATTATGTCAGATGAAGCACACTTCGAGTTATGTGGTTCGGTGAATAAACAAAATGTTCGTTATTGGAGTGCCCGGGTCAACTGCACATCAAGCCCTTGCACAGCACCCGTGCCCGATGTGGAGTTGCTTTCTATGGATTTATCGGGCCGTTTTTTTCGAGGACGATGAGAGTGTCGCTGTAACTGTCACCAGTAAACGTTATCTACGGATGCTGGAAGGCATCTTGCTGCCTCAATTACGGATGCTGAACGTGGATATGTCTCATTTACGGTTCAACACGACGGGGCTATCTTGCACACGGCCCACATATGCATGGATTTTTTACGACAGACTTTTCCACACAGATTAATTTCTCATTATGGTGGCATTCCTTGACCACCCCGTCCCCCGATCTAACATGTGCTGATTTTTTTCTTATAGGAGTACCTCAAGCAAGAAGTCTTTCAAACACGTTGTGCCACCATATTGAAATTAAAGGGCCGTATCAGAGCTGCCGTCACCAATATCCCTGGCGATATGCTACGACGAGTAATGGACTCCTTTCAATGCCGCTTAGAAGAATGTGTGGTGCCGCCATTTGACAGGGATCATATTCAAACATTGACTTATCAGTGGCACTCTTGTAACTACTATTTGACAGAGAGTAATAAATAAAAAGCATTTGTTCGCTTACGTGCGATTTTATTAATATGCTATCAACGCTGTCGCACCCTATACATAAAACTAGGACTACTTTATTTTCCAGAAATACTGAATAATATTGGAATAAGGAGATAAGTAAACCTGGTGACCAAAATTAACGTCACAAATAAAAATTCGGGAATATGACAAGAGACTTGGAAGGGGAAACGCTATGTTTATGCACGCAAGCAACATTTTGCTCCCTCCTGTGGAAATATGCAAATGATGACATTAAGTCATCGAGCTGGTAGGCACGTGACCTTGATGAACTTGTTCTGAACGGGTTGCGGCAACTAAAGCTAGAGTTGCAGTCTTAGTGGAAGAAGAGCTCCGCATCATCACTTAGAAGTCTCTTTACGGTGGAGAGCGATCGGTAGATTGGAAGGAAGGTAATCGCAAGCTGTGGAAGCAAGATAACAAAATATGTCGAGGCAAGTGGTCTCCAATTTCTGGAAACAGTTCCAAGGAACCGAAACAATGACCAGAAGGCCGAGATAAAGACGCCTACGAGCCACAGCAAGACAAAAGCACGGGTACTTGTCTCTAACAGTTTACCGCCATTGGAAGTCGACATCCAGGCAACTCTCGCAGAAACTCTCTTCTGCTACGGGAACCGCAATATCGAGTCAAACAGTTTACAAAAAACCACACGAGAGAGGTCTGTATGCAGGAAGGCCAATGCTCTGTAACCCGTTCGCCGTATCACACAGAAGGGTCCTTCTGAAATGGGTCCGACAAGGTCACTCCTGGGCCCCTCATCAAAGGATCTGTGTTCTCTTTAGTGACGAGTCGCGATACAGCCTAAACGCGGATTCTCAAATAATGTACATTTGGAGATAGGAGAAAGCTGAAATCATCATTCCAGCGTTAGGAAAATTGACCGCTATGGTTGTGGAGGACTCCTGGTTTGCAATGGCATCATGTTGCATGAATGCACGTCAACACATGTGTTTCCAGGATGCACTCTGACTGCTTCCCGATAGAGTAATGACATCCTAGAGCCCTATGCATGGCTTTTCATGGGAGCTTTTGGCCCCTAGTTCCTTTATATGGAGGTTAGTCCCCGTCCCCATTGGGCTCGTTTAGTCAACGATCACGTAGGGACTAAGGATAGTCACAGGATGGTGTGGACCGCGAGATATCCCGACCTAAACCCAACAGAGCATGTGTGGAATGCCATGGGAAGAGCAATTGCAAGCCGGCAGCCTCCTCCTAGAACCCTTTCAAAACTTCGACGCGCCTTGTTGGAGGAGTACCACTTATACCTCCAAATTCTCATTCATAGCGTTGTAAACAACATAAAAGCTTTTTGTTGGAGCTGTATAGCTGTTCTGGGTAATTACACTCCCTATTATCCCCTTGAAATCCATGCCGCTTGCTGCATCACTTTTAGACTGTTATGCTGTGATGCGCATGCTTCCTCATGCGGTGATGTCATTCCTTTTCTGTTGTGTATTGCTGTGCTATTACTACATGTGTGTCTGTACCAACCGTCATTAAACTCCGTCGTGCAGATTTTGCATTACTCGTGATTTTGTTACGTTTATTTTGAACACCAGTGTATATATTCTTGACGCCGACAAACACAACCATGAAAATAAAAACGGTATTGTGGCATAAAGTAACAACTGTAATGCAGGATTACGAGCGGGCAATGAACATTCAGTAACGCAATAAATTGCTTTTACAGATTGTAAACATCAAGCACTGATAAGTACGAGTGATAGATGTTCCAGTTTATCTGTGTGAATAGAAAATAGGAGAAAGTCGGATTTCGAAAGTCTGTAGTCCCTCCTCTCCAAGCAAGCAAGAGGGTCTGCGACGTTGTAAGAAATGGCAAAGCTAAAGAAATACCACTGAACTAAGTTTTCTCCCTAAATTACAATACTTCGTATGGTATATTTATCACGTAGTTGGAACGATGTAAAGTGCGTCTGTGACCTCACAACTCCATAATCACATTACATATAGGTTCCTTTTGTTCAAGTGATTTAATTCAGTATGTCTGGTGGGATACGTATCGTGGTGTGAATCGTATTGTTTAATTCTCCTCTATGGATCTCTCTTCCTGGAAGTGCATGCTTCCCCTCGACGACCGTATTCGTCCAATGATGCATTGTTTTTCATGCTAGTTCAATTAGGATGTTCGAGAACGACAACACTAAGGTTCATTTCTCCGGCATTGTGTACAATTGGGGGCCATGATCATGAAAGCTGCCAACATTTTCTTTGATGTACTAGCTGAAGGGCTGCAATTATGTCGATACTTCTGAGGAACAGAATACATATTTAACTCATACCCTTGGCGAAGTGTTCTCTCGGCGGAAATTAGCATACCAGTTTGAATCACTCGATGTTCAGACGATAATAAGAGAGTGCGACGAATTTTGTACAGGCTGTAATGACTGGGTGCAGATGCTCAACGAAATATTTCTCAGGCGTTAGGAACAAGTAAAATTATGTAAGATTTAAGCGAATGCTCTCTCTTCCGAGAACTTTTATATACTTTGCAACGTGTGAATGAAATTAGTGTTTATCTGACACTTGGCGTTCTTAAACATTGCAGTGTTTTCCATAGAAGTCAGTGGCACAACGCTTCACTTGCAAATTACACTTCTCACGATCTAGACGTGCTCATTTTTGGTATATTAATAAACCGCTTGTTGTACTTTGTCAGATAAATCAGATTAACAGCAAATCATAACAATGACATAATGCAATAAAACAGTAATACATCAACAGAACATAACAAGTTTTCAACAAAAGTAAAGTGTATTTAAAACACCAAAAAGCTGAACAGGCAGCAATTCAATCCTTTAAAAAAACTTTATGTTCATCTTTCGTTGTCATTCAGGACTTTAAACCATGGTGAACCATACTTTGTTTTAGTCTGGGGTTTAATGACTACCATAAACAACTCTGAGGGATACAAGCAGGCAGTGTCGGTCCCTAATTTGGAGTCATAGGAGACGATATTGCTCCATAAGACTTCCATACCACCTATGACTTATAGGGGATGCAAACCCGGGCCCGTCTTTTACAACTTACCGCAAAACCTACGCCTCTGACCACTTGGCCATTGAGGTGGTATCAGTTCTCTTCCATTGAATGCCATTTTTCAAACTTCTGTAACAGAATCTTCATTCAAGGTTTTGACAGTGAGTCAATCCATGGCTGCAGCAAGTGTATGATACAATGCTGTAAGAGTGGGTAGAGTAAGTACTGCAAAAAATGCATTCTGTATTGCAATAGTTACTTAACTTGGTAGTGTAACATTAACTGGATTGAATTCAATGCAGTTTGGATTGCACATTAAAGTAGCAGCTGAATTCATTGCTGACATAACGTTTGCTTGATAATAGCAAATATATCGGTGCAAGATGCCACACACTTCAACAAAGTAATACATATTTTCCAATTAACAAAAGAGAATGAATGAATTGCTTAGTAAATTATCATTAGTTAATTATTCGATATATACACGCAATGAACAAAACATTAGATACCTACTTAATAGCGTGTTGGTCCCCCTCTAGCGTGAAAAACTGTACAATCCGCGAAATTATCTCCACAAGACTCAGCAGGGTTTTCGGAGGTAATGTTAGCCGCGCATGTTGCAGAACTTTCCGCAACCCCACCTGAGATCTACGGTACAGAACCTCAACAGATCTGTGGTCCAGGACCCATAAACCTGTTATTCCGCTCCACAGCACACAGAGTTTAAATCCGGAATAACTTCAGAACCACCGGATTGTTCAAAACTCAGATGAGTGTTCCTCGAGCCATGTCTGGGTTATTGCGGCCTGGTGTGGCGACGCATGGTTCTGCTGAAACGGACCATCGGCCACAACATGCGCGATAGCCATTAAAGTGTGTAGGTGATCAGCGAGTACATGCTTGTAACGCGCAGCAGTTAAAGACTTCTCCAGACACACTAAGGGACCTATTGTGTCCCACGAGAAGGCTCTCTAAGAAATCACGCAGCCACCACCTCCGTGAGTAGAGCAGACATGACACGAAGAGGACATGGCCTCATATTGTCTACGCCACAACCACGCCGTCCTGTCAGCTCGGTACAGCTGAACAGGTAATTCAACTGACCACACAACGCGGCGACACTCTGAAAAGGTCCAGTTTGTATTTCAGCGGTACCAAGCGAGGGCTAATTTCTGATAACGAGCAATGAACAGTAACACATGAGTAGAGCGTCTGCTGCCCTAGCCTGAGATATGAAACATGCGCCATAGCGTTTGCTCCCTGACGGTGCTTGGGTCTGATTTGTACCGCCGTTGCCAAGAGGTCTGTCTGCACAAACATAGATAGTCAACTCCTACCCCGGTCATCAATGGCGTGTGGCTGGCCACGATTTGCTCTCTGGGCGTTGTCGATATTGTACTCTTAGTCAACCCTTGATACGGTTGCCCTCAGTAAAACTGTGATTCTTACCACTTTGTCGACAGAATGACCCATCTGGCTTGCGCCGAGAAAGCGTCCACGATCGAAGTCGCTCAGATCATCACGTTAACCTATGCTCGTCGATTGCGATATACTGTTGAGAAGCCCTGCTGTCCGCCTATTTATCGCTTGCGTTCGGTTTGGGTCTGATCCACTTTACTCGAGGGATGCCCGTGTCAACTGCCCATTACCCCTGTCTCTAATGTTTTGTCTGCGGACTGTATATGCCAAAATTCTCGCACAATCTCGGAGTGGCATCTTCTGATTCGTACACTGTGAAACTGGATCCTAATTCTAATACGGGTTTGCCCTTTCCTATGCCAGAGCATATGCCGCCTTAGCTTTGTGTTCCCTGTAGTTCAAACACCCCTGCGGGATCCTCCCGGTTGCGCAGTGGTCAGTGCGGTAACCTCTGACCATTCGTCAGACTGGGCAAATGCTCGAACCCCACATGAGGCATGGGCGGTATGTTTTTGTTTTACGGAATGATCTCTCCTCTCCCTAGAACCAGTAGCCCCAAATTAGAAACGGACGACTGCTCATAGCGCTCAGAGCTGCTCACTGTAGCCGTTAACTTTCCGCTCCCACCTTCCCGAGAAAAATAAACGAGCTCTTATCTTTCAAAAGCAACCGATCTCGTATTATTCAAAGAAAAATCAGAGTTCGTGTCATCCATTGACGTATGTGTGTAGTAGGTTTTCTAGGAGAGCCAACATTCAAGAGAACCTTTCGGAGCTCCAAACATATTAGGGACCACCCTTTTGTTCCTCAAAATTACATTTCAGCGTGGTATCTAATCAAAACAGTGAAATTAATGCTAGTGTCACCGGTTCAACACATTTCAGCTTTCACCAAATTCTGGCATCACAAAAGAATAGTTTTACCTGTGGAATGTTACGAATGGAAAAAACTCGAGGTCCCACAGTTTCTGCTTGTTTCAGTTCAAAGCTACACAGTCGTATGAGAATAATATAACCACTCCCGGAATCACAGGGTACCCCCAGGCGCGTTGCAGAGTGCACTTGAAAAGGTCGACAACACGGAGATATAAGCGGCCGGCCATGACAGATGAGTCATATCGCGTCACGTGAGCAAAATGCGCAGAAGTAGTGACTTTAGGGATGTTAAAAGAGGAATGATCATCAGCAACAGCACCAAGGATGGAAACATATTAGAAGCAGCAGACTTCGTGGGCTGTTCACGAGATGGTGTAGTAAGGGTGTACCAAGAATGGACCGCTGGCACATCGAGTACCTCCCAATGTCCTAACTGTGGAGCTCCAAAGGCCGTCGACCCCGGTTAAACGTCGCCTTCTTTGAATGATAAAGGACAACCGACGTGCAACAGTGCAGTAATTGTGGCGGATATGACGTCAGACACGCAAGAACCAACACCCGGACACGCTTGACGGTCAAGTAGAGGCCGGTCGTGGCAGTGCGCATGTCTGGGGGATATTTTTC
Source organism: Macrothele yani (assembly GCA_039090855.1). Lineage (NCBI taxonomy): Eukaryota > Metazoa > Arthropoda > Arachnida > Araneae > Macrothelidae > Macrothele > Macrothele yani. The sequence goes on from CM076994.1 coordinate 145,882,900, forward strand.
CTGGTATGACCTGGGACCGCTGGTAGCACTGGATGGGTCCCTGAACACCAATGGCTACCTGTCCATTCTCGCTGAACACATGCACCCCTTCATGTTGGACGTTTATCCTGGAGGTGATGGTGTCTACCAACAGGACAATACGTCGTGCCACGTCGCTAAGGGAGTGCGTGACTGGTTCCAGGAACACACAGCAATGTCTCCGTTCTCCCTTGGCCGGCGAAATCTCCCGACCATAATCCCATAGAACACTTGTCGTACTATGTGCATCGACAGGTTCGACGTACCTACCAACAACCCCGTCATCTCTGGGACCTCCGTGCTCTGCTGCAGTCCGAATGGGTACGTGTGCCTCGGGTAACCTTCCAGAGCCTCACTGAGTCCATGCCACCCTATCGCGCCGCTGTCATCCTGTCCAAGGATGGTTATTCCCATTATTAGGTAAGTGGTCATACACTGCCGGACAATTGCTAAGGACGGATGACAATAGCAACGATAGCAACCATAAAATGGAAGGCAGAAAAATGTAGAAATTAGCATAAGTGCGAGATACAGTAAGACGTGTTGTGAGTATGCAAATTTTGGATTGCCGAACTTGTTCGTGACGTCATAGCGCTGATAAGAGATATAAAGGAATTGACGCGTATTGACCGTTGTTGTTCAAACGCAAAGTTGAAAGGGAAAAAATCAATTGACGAACTTGCAATTTTCAGTATGTCTTCCCGACATTACCTAGATGATTTTACGCGTGGCCGTATTATTGGCAAGATTGAAGAAGGGCGCAAAATAACAGATGTTGCCAGGGAGTTCGACGTCAGCCACAGTGTTGTTTCAAGGCTTTGGAAATCATTTCAAACAAATGGAGAGTGTAGCAAACGTCACGGGGGAGGTCGTGTTCGCAGTACGACACCTGCAGAAGATCGGCACATAGTGCTACCAACAAAAAGACACCGACGCAGCACAGCTAGTGAGGTAGCAAATCAGTTTATGGCTGCTACTGGCAAGCGGATCTCCCGAAAAACTGTCGCCAGACGTTTGCATGAAGGAGGACTATACGCCCGCTGTCCTGTTGTGTGCATCCCATTGTCCAGACTTCACCGTACTGTCCGTTGGCAATGGTGCCATCAACATTGCAATTGGACTGATAACGACTGGTCTGCTGTCCTCTTCTCAGATGAGAGTAGATACAGTCTATCGTCTGATTGTCGACGACAACTGATCTGGCGTGATAGTGGTACTGCATATTGTCCAGCAAACACACAGGAAAGGGACCGATATCCGACATGTAGTGTCATGGCATGGGCTGGCATCATGATCAATGGACGTACGTCCCTCTATGTGCTTCCAACTGGGACTATGACTGGCCAACGATACATTAATGATGTTCTGCTACCTCATGTTCGCATGTTCCGTGGTTTTGTCGGTGATAGATTCATTTTCATGGACGACAGCGCAACATATCATCGAACAGTCGCTGTCCAGAAGTGTCTTGAGAGCGAGGATATTCAACGCCTCGTATGGCCAGCACGTTTTCCAGATCTGAATCGCATTGAAAATGTGTGGGATGCTTTGGGGAGGAGTCTTGCTGGTCGCCAATGCCCTCCAATAAACAAGGACACCCTCATCCGTGCACTGACAGAGGAATGGGATAAATTACCCCAACAGCTGCTTGATAATGTTGTGCAAAGCATGACACGACGTGTGGAATCTTGCATCGCCCTCCATGGTGGCCATATCCCGTATTGACATCTTACGCCGGAACGCCTGCGGACGGTAATTGCATTTTTTTCACGTTGACGTATTCTGCACAAAATGGCCTGTTTGTCCCTTGAGCACGTTCCAAAGCCTTCTGGATTTCAGAGCACAATAAATTGTCTTTCTTGTAATGTCCTGGCATTCTGACATTATTTTATATCACTTGGCATGCAACCACACTTACTTTTTTATGCGCTGTATAGTCGTTTATGATCAGTCCTTAGCAATTGTCCAGCAGTGTATTATTCTGATACGACTGTGTATGTCATTCTACTTTCCCTGGAAGAATTTTTTTCGTATATATAATACAGAATTTATCTTATTTCAAATTAGTGCAATACACATGTACATACATTGCATAATGAGAGTTTTGTACATGGTAAACCTCAGTAATATTTCAGAAAATCATTATGGAAAATTCTCAATTGAAGCTGTTATGCTGAGGACTGTATAAACGAAGTGTTATAAATTCTCCTTTTACGTCAACGAATAAGATAGAATTCTACTCTCAGCTGGAAACCATGACGTAAACGGCGAACATTTTGCGACTTTGCAGCACGCAATCTATTCTTGTAGGTTAGAGAGCGATATAAATAGACGGAATACACTGAATCAAACCCAATGAATTTCGCAGCTGCTACGTTCTGTCATTTTGTGACCTGAAAGAGCAAACGGGAAAAGCATTTCCTATGTGTGTACTGATTCCATCCTGTTCTATTGTTCTCCATCCGGGGCTCCAAATCTACAGTTCGATATTTATTATCCTACCAGCAGAATTCCTGCGTTGCATGACATGGTGAAATGCACTGCAATGCGGCATGATTCAATGGATATTTCCGCCAATAATGACTTTCCTTCTTTTCAAATACGAATGGAAGGTAAAACGATCATTTGTTGATGCATTTGTCCTTCACCATGTGAAATGTTAGACAAAGATTACAAGAGTTACAAGTGCAAATTCGCTATGAATTCAGGCATTTTATTTATAGGTACATCAAAGTGTAAATACTTTTCAATGCATGCATGCAAACCAATGAACACGCAGACATCTGTTTCCCTATGCGGTATATTTCCTTTCGACATGATTTAAAGTCTCGCATTTTAGTTTCACGAAAACGTTGGGACGTGTGATACGTATACAAATGCATTCGACAATATTTATGTTAGTGCTCTGAGAATCAAAACTAATCTGCCCGTTTCGGCGGAATGAGAGGGATAAAATTATAATTTAAATTTTATCACTCATTCAGGAAGTTCACTTTGACCTCGAAGATCTGTGTTTGTTAAGAAAATTTCGTTTTCTGAAATTAATCTTTTTTTAAATAATAAATTCTTGCTACTGTGAGAGTTTAATATCTTTAATTTAGTCGTTAGAAATACTAACGAAAATGATTTCAAGATAAAATTTATACTCTATACACTACTGATTGTAAAAGTTGCAACACCAAGGAAGAATTGCGCTATTCAAATTAAATTTATATCACAGATTCTTCATATTACAGGAAATAACTGATTTCATTTGTAGAGCTATACACGATGTTTTTGCTCCAAAACGCAGCATCGTGTGAAGAGAAACCTCAAGTAAAATCAGCAACCTCCACACGGCGTGGCACTCAATGGAAGGGTTTTTTTATATCATCTTACGGAATAGCCTGCCACGCTACTTCCATGAGAGCCCAGAGTTCATTTGTGGTGACTTCCGGAGACATTTGACGGGCCATTCGCCTATCTACCATGTCCCAAACATGTCCGATAGGAGACATATCCGTTGAACGTGCAGGCCATGGAAGAAACGGTATCTGCCGCGCATGGAAGAGGTCTTCGACATTCCGGGCCACATGTAGCCCAGCATTGTTCTTCTGAAATATAGCTCCAGGACAAGTCTGAAGGGAGAGTATTATCTCTGCCTCTAAATCATCCCTGACATATCGCTGGCTGTTGAGAGTTCATTCATTGAACCCAACAGCGCTACAAACCATGACGCTTGGCGTTTGGGCCGCTATGACGCTGTATGGTGCCGTTCACCACGATGTCTTCAGACACATATGCAACCATCATAGTGCATCAAAGTGAATTATGACTCGTCAGAAAATAGGACCTGTTGTCAATCAGCGCGCCAATGTGTATGCTCGAGACTCCATTGCAGCATGATATGTCTGTGCTTGAGGGTACAAGGAATGCGCAGCAATGGGCTGCTGACAAACACTTCTCTGTTAAACAGACGACACTGAGCTGGAGGACAAAACCTGAGCTGTGGCAGTGCTCAACTGCTCCACAGTGGATGTCGATGTATGGTCGGTCACTGCCACGCGGTAGAGGTGTCTGTCATTCCGTGTATTCGTGGGATTTTGCGGTCGTTTCCCGGATTTCTGTGCATCTGAGCCTCACTTGTCCACTGACTCCAGTCGTATCACTGTATTCGTATTTCGTCCAGCACGAATGGCAATTTCGCTGTAGGAAAATCCAACTTCTCTCATCCCAACAATCCTTCCTCGCTCAAAGTCCGTCAGGTGTTCATAACGCAACGTTCTTCGGCGACGGTTCATAGTGGGACACAAGAAACACCCTTTCGACTCAATTTCGGCTCTTCGCTGATTTCAACATCTCGTTTGAGCCAACCCTTTATATCGAAGACCGAACAGTTCACAGGGCGCTGCTCCAAAACCACATCCGCATTTTTTACTGCTATTTTATTGATTTGCATGTCCTAACCTATTGTGTATATCCTGTAATTTTCAGGCTAATACCAGCACTCTTTCATGGTGGTGCAATTTTCACAAACAGTACTGTAACTCTTTTAATGATAATAAACCAAAAACGTGCCGTTTAAATTACACAGAGAACTTGACCGCAAAGTAAAAGTGAACATCGTGCAGGTTAGAAGGGGAAATTTCATATCCCATAGTTTGATATGTTTGCCGCACGACAAGTGGCCTTAGTCTCCGGCTTCTAACTTTTCCCATCACCGGATCAGGGTTCAAATTCGGAGGCGAGATACGAATATTTTATCAGTTTTTCCAGAGATGGTTTTCTTTCCGTTAAGCTAGTGGTACATCACAGGAGGACAACGTCTTATAGCCTTAAATTCATATAAGAATTTTAACTTCTTAAACAAAAAGAAATATCTTGCATACGTAAGATTTCGGCCCGGTGGCGCAGTTATCTAAGCGCTGGCTTATACGTCCTAAAAGGTCCGGGTTAGAATCCCGGTGAGGTGGTTTTACCTCACCGGGAATCGTGTGTGTATTTGTCTTACAGCACTGGTTCTTTCCTTTCCCTTGAACCAGTGGCCCTAAATTAGGGACGGGCGACTGCCTATAGCCGATTGAGTTGCTCACGGTGGTAATTAAAACCCCAATAAAAAAAATACGTAAGATCGTACGCAATATTCCAGTAAGGTAAAAGCTCCAGGGTTGACATCAGGAAACTGAATTACACCCTCTATAATTAGTTCACTTCCCGGGGCCTTGTTTTTTCGGACATAGTTACGGCAGGATTGTTTTGCTTGGGGTTTTAGCAACCGCCGTGAGCAACTCGATGGGCTAAAGGCAGTCGGCAGTCCCTAATTTAGGGCCACTGTCTACAGGGATGGAAGAGAGCCAGTGCTGTAAGACAAACACAAAATCTATGCTTTACCGGGCTTCGAACCCACACCCATCTCGGACCAATGGTCAGAAGCCATAGCTTGGACCACTGCTCCTCTGGACTACTCGGCCTTAAGCTTCGCAGTATCGGCAGCTAGTGATATTCTGTGCAACTACTTAAAGGATTTTTTTCAGTTCTCTCTTCCATCAAGTTTTAACAACCAGCAGGAGCAACTCTTCGGTCTACAAGCCCTAAATTAGAAACGTGCCATGTATCTATGGCCCGTTTCCAATTTAGAGCCATTGGTTTGCGGAGAAGGATCTAACCATCGCCATTGGCACTGTCCATACCCCATATGGGACTTGAGCCCAGGCCCATCTCGAACCAAGATGCCCTTAAATCCCTCAACTGTCAGATGCAAGCCCCTTAGATCCTTCGGCCGCCAGAGCGACTGGTAGTCGTTTTTGATCAGGTATTGTAGAACGAAACTGTAGCAAAAAATCCTCATTTGCAGAAACGCTTTTGTTTCTTTTGCAACAAAACTATAGACGATTTCTCTTCATACGGTTTTTTTAGGAAGACGTAAAAGCAGTTGCTTGAAGAGATAAAATGTATGGACAGAATTGCTCTCATCTGATTGTCATGCATTTTAATTTCTCTACTTAACTTAACTGATATCAGAAAATACAACTCATGGTTATGTAAAGATGAAGATGAAAGGACAATTACTTAGCATATGAATATTCAAAGACAATTACTTAGCAAGGAATGGCAACAGTCTAAATGTTTGGCTGTAAAATAATTATAAACTACGTGTTTAAGATCCCATCTTCAGCGTTTAATTCTATGTGTACACGAAGATTACATGGTTTTGAATTTACCGTACTTCAAATCATTGCAGGATAACATGAAAGATTTGTTTTTTTTCTCAATGTTCTGCATTTTGATCATGAGTAGAAATACATGATGCAAAATGAATTTTTATGTCCGAATTACACATATCCAGGGACGATGGGTAGACAGATATATAAAAAGTCGATTAAGTACATCCTGTTTGGGATATATTTGTGAATATATGCCAAGTGTAACAGCACTCCAAACAACCCGGCGTATGAAGCGCACTTTGCAACGTAATAACATGTAATAAAACAATTTCTTCAATGAGACACGAGGTTCTACAATTGTGAAATTAATAATTTTTCTTCTTTTTTCTTGCTATCTCTTTCTCATTAGGATTGGTACCAAAGAACACAGATGAAAGAAAATCCAATACACACTTTCTTAATTACAAACATAAGTTACTCTCGAAAGTGACATTTTTTTTGTCCTGGATGATTCATGTTCTTTTTGTGTGCTGATGTGTTTTTCTCATTAATTAGATATATATACTTCTATGCAATGTATCAAGGAACTAGGAAATGAATGCTGATTTTTTTATAAATTCTGACATTATTTAATATAAACTGCAAATAAAACTACATACTTGATTTTTTCACAGGCCGTAAATTTTAAGAACTTAAGGAAATCATCTTCTTGCATTTTTCAAACTATATCTGCTCCAACAAAAACCTAGCATTTTTTTTTTTTGTGTTAACTTTGCGAAACGCCTTTTTTCTGGATTTTTTAGAGCTTTCTGTATTTTGAGAAAGAATCTGAGGGATCCGTTTCTTTAACAGCTTCTGGGTTATAAATGAGGATGATCAAATATTAAAATCTTCATTCAGTAAATTATTCTTCCCCACGCGCGATCCATTAATAATACGACCACATTATGAAAGCTTACGACACTATATAACGTCGATTTCTGCTTACTGTGTCCCTCCACATAAATTAAGAAATTTTAGTGAAACCTTAATGGTTGAATAAAATTGTTAAAGATTCAGTTTCATGTTTAGAGAAAACGTTTCGGTTACTGAAAGGGGGAAACGAAAAGAATTAAGATGAAGCATAAAGTTTGAATATTACAAAAATTGGATAAAAGTTGGAGTAAAAAATCGTTTTGCCAATAAGTTACTCAAGTATTAATCTGAAATTCTATGTAACAAATTATTTAAAAACCATAACAGAGATCACTGTGTTTATATGAGTCAGCTTTCCAGTTGCTGTTATGTTTTTAAGGCAACTAAAGTTTTGCAGCCAAAAACTGTGGAATAATTAAAATTATAATAAGGCTTTTCTTTCTTCTCTCTTCCTTCCTTTTTCTTTGTAACAGAAGGAACAGAAAAGCCGAATTCCGAATTTACATCATTGAAAGTGTAGTATGTTCAGAGTGGTTTTATGCCTGGTAAAGGCTGCACTAACCAGATTTTTGCATTACCCACGATGATTGAAAAGTATCTGGCTGTTGGGAAGAAAGTTTTTGCTGCCTTCATAGATTTAGAGAAAGCTTACGACTGAGTGAATGGGACACTTTTGTGGAAGGTATTGAATGAATATGGTGTTACTGGGAATCTACTTAATAGTATAAAAGCCATGTATGCTGGTAGTAGAGCTTGTGTACGAGTGAATGGTGTTTTATCAAAATGGTTTTCCATTGGTGTAGGAGTTAGACAAGGTTGTGTAATGTCACCATGGCTGTTTAATATATTTATGGATGCATGCATGCGTGATGCCAAAATAGATAATAGTGGTTTATGTCTTGGTGATATCCGTGTGTGCAGATTGCTGTACGCTGATGACACTGTCCTGTTGGCAGAGAGCAAAAGTGAGTTGCAGAGTATGTTGACTCGGATACACGAAGTTTGCATGAAATTCAAACTGAGTATAAATTAGGGAAAAACCAAAGTTATGGTGTTTGAGAGAGTAACGGGTCATACTGAATGTAATGTAAGTATAAATGGCACTGTGATTGACCAGGTGAGTGAGTTTGTGTATTTAGGAAGCATGTTTGACAGAGAGAACAAGTTGGATGGTGAAATCAGTAGGCGAGTGAATTCTTCTTTGAAAGTCATAGTTGCTCTGGGAGGTTTTCACAGGAATGATGGGTTCTCTAGAGAGTCCCGCATGGCTGTGTTTGAAAGTGTAATTGTTCCTACTCTGATGTATGGTAGTGAAACCTGGGTACTGGTTTCACTACCATACATCAGAGTATGGTAGCATACATCAGAGTATACTGCAGAAGAAACATAGGAGTCGTTTATGTGCTGGAGAAATGCGTTACTTACGTGGGGTTTGTGGCAAGACACGATCTGATTGTGTGAGGAATGAAAATGTATTGCAGTTGTGTGATGTGAAGCAAAATGTTGTTAGCAAGGTGGAGACCAATATGCTGCGGTGGTTTGGCCATGTTGAAAGAATGAGTGATGAAATGCTTACTAAGAAAATCTTTTCAGCCCAAGTGGCAGGAAGGAAAGGCAGAGGAAGGCCAAGGAAGACATGGGTGTATCAGATTCAGGCGTGTCTGCATGAGAAAGAGATTATGAGTATGAAGTATAAAAGATCTTGTGTACGGCGTGTAATGGATATTAGTTAAGCACGAGTTGTATGTCAAGATCGCTGTAAATGGAGAAGTTGGATACGACAACAATAAGTAAAAATTTCTGGTAGTTTGTATTTCTTTTTGGAGCTAACCTCTGAATCTCAGAGAACAGCTTAGTGCTATGTATGTATGTATGTATGTATGTAAAATATATATTTAAATATTGGCGCATTAATTACAGGAACATTATAAACGGAATGACATGTTCACAAGTACATAAATTTGTATTTATGCTCTTTTGATACCGTATGTTATTGCCAGTAGTGGTAAATTCTACAACAAAAAAAATACAGGAAATTTCTGTAAAAAGACTAAAAGTCTCAAAGAAGACTACTTTGAAAAAAATAACTGGAAATCTTGATATGGAAAATATTTGCGCGCTTACTACGCTTAAAAAATACAGTAAATTTCTGTAAGAAAACTGAAAATCTCAAGGAAGACCATTTCGATAAAAAATAATTGAAAATCTCAATTTCCAATTAAACTGGATGTTCTGATATTGCTGGCCCTCTGTTTTTTATTTAATCGAACGCAAGTATTCTATTAAAATAATATGTTAGATATTATTGCAGAAAATAGGTATGGTAGTTTTTAATCTATTAAAAAAATTATATTTCGGTTCAGATACAATTAGTTGGGACGAAACATTTGCTCTCATTTTTATTGTAGCGGGTCAGTTTTATGACAAAAAAATGACAGATACCATAAATCTTTTACCAAAGCATTTCACATGCCAATGCAGGTTTGAATATTGCAATGTTTTACATTATCACACTATCTTTGATTTATAAAAGTCGTGCTTATTGTACTCACAAACTGTACATTGTCATGCTTATTTACGTTGACATGTTACGATGTCTTGAAGGATTTGTTTATTCAGAAGAACAAACCTTTTCGAAGTCTACTAGAGTGAAACAAACCCAATAAAAAAAATAATAAAACATCCTTGCCTAAAGCGTATAAAATTGTATTTACCCTTTATTCTAGCAGCCGTTGCTCATCATGTACGAGGAAATATCTTTACAATTTTACAATATTTTTAGAAAATACTGCAACCGAACCGAAGAAATACTCGGGGATGCAGTAATTTAAGCCCCACACATTTCATCAACTTCTCATATTTAATTTTAACGTTTGATGCGGCAGACCTGAAATCCATGAAAGGGACGATTGATTGAAAGGAACGAAAAACAGATTTATAAAACAGTAGATGAGATAAGTCACTGACTGTTAGAGGGAACGGGCAAAGCTGTTATTACTTGTGAAAACCTTTCTTTTTTCCTTCCTATAAAAAATAAATTTTATACCAAACACCAAGGGTATGTCAAACAGAAAAATTCGTGTTGTCCACATATACCTTCGCATTTGGTAAAAATGTTTTGTAAATGACCTTAATACTTTACGAAATTTAAAATATTTTTCAAGTATCGATAAATTGAATTGTTTAATTATTAAATTAATTACAAGGCATTAAACTTCAAACTTTGGATATTTGCTAAATTATATACGGTAAGCAGTGAACGCTGGTAAAAACACAAATTCTGGGGATAGAAATAATTTCAAGCAACACTATAAAGAGAAGAGTAACTTAACTTCTTATTAATTTCTTAATAACCAAAAAAATGCCCTTTGGGCAGATGATATCATTGGACGAATCCGCATTGAATAAATCGTACTACTAGAGAATAGCCTCCTACGGCATTAGACCAATTGTCCCCTTTGGATGAACCAGTTTTGAACCAAACGTCATTGGATAAATCGTTGGGGACCGGTTCAGATCCTACTATTCCCAAAGCTGTTTGATCGCATAAGAAGCGACTTCCCTTTCTGCTCCTTAAAGCGGTTTACATGCGAGAAATTCGTTTACTGTTATCGTGGGGAATAATTACTTGAGCCCGCCTGACGAGTCTCTATCTGAGAAGCAAAAGTCTTAGTGCTGGGTAGTAAGCAAGCTTTAATCCATATTTTGCGTCAAAAAACGTGCTTGCCTAAACGCTTTAATTTGCACTCATCGCCATAAAAACAGTTGCACCCAGAAGGAAGAAACCGACAGTAATGAAACTTGGTGGATAGGTTTGACATCGTGAGACATGCAAATGAAGCACGCTGTCGGAGGCAATGGATAGGATAAGGCACGCAGCAGTGACAGGAAGGGTCTGGGAGACCTAGACGAACCACGGAGAGATAGTGGACCGACGAGTTGTCCGACATGCGCGGAGTGATCCAACAGCCACAAATATTCATCGAGCAGTGGTGCCATCCATGCATCGTCCGATTAGTGCCAGCATCATTGGCAGACGGCTGCACGACGTACGGCAACACGCACGCAGGCCGTTACGACGACTGTCCTTAACACCATTGCATCGTCACCAAAGACTGCAATGATGTCGTGCCAGAATGTCAAGGAGCCACTCAGAATGGTAGCGGGTGATTTTCAGTGACGTGTCCAGCTTTTGTCTTGGAGATGACCACAGAATCCGTGTGTGGATGCACCGTGGTCAGCGGTAAGATGAACGGTTTGTTTTTGAGCGTCACACATCCAGAAGGTCTGGTGTAATGGTGTGGGGTACCATTGCCTGCGATGCCAGATCACCTTTATTGTTCATAACAGGCACTTTGATAGCCAAGCGTTACGTTAATGAGGTCCTGCAACAAGTGGCTTTACCTTTTCTGAACGCTCACTCCGGTGCAATTTCCCAACATGACAACGCTCGTACGCATACTGCTGCTGTCTCGAGAGCTTGCCTTCAAAGCTGCCATGGCCAGCTGCATCGCCAGACTTATCGCCGATGGAAACGCTGTGAGATGCTATTGGACGAGCTATCCACACTTCACCCCTACCGCATAATCTTCAGGAACTGCGTCAGAAGATTCAACCTTTACCTTCCTCCCTAACAGCATTCCAATCCGATTCGTCCTTCTGGGTGCAACTACTTTTTTGACGATGAGTGTATTATTCTTTCAAAAAAAGTCGCTTTCCCACAGGTGTGAGTCAATTGGTGATATATTATTTCGTATTTACATATCCCCTGATTTTCTTGTAAACCCAGCATTACCTTCGCCCAGAAGCATCGAACTTAGTGTCAATCAGTTTTATTAAACTTAACATGTTTGATATTATTTTACTCAAAAACATTGTAACGTACCAGGAGATGTGACGTACCTGTTAGAAGGACTCACACGACATAAAAGCAGATAGGAATCAGAATAAAACGTCCGCGTAGCTCAATTGGTAGAGCAACTTATTCCGGAATGAGAGGATCCGGGTTCGAATCCTGGCGTGGACAGAAATAACGAAGAAATTTACTTCGTTATAACATCTTCCAAATCAGATTTAACGTTCAGCTCGAAAACCTGGTAAAATGTACATGGTAACCCCGATTCGAGGAGGAGCTGCATTCTCCACAGTGTTTCATATGTCGATTTTTAAAAAGTCATCGTAGGTCCCACATGCGATGAATAAAAGTCAGTTCTTTTTTTGTTCATTTATTTCAGTGTTTAGCGGTCAATGCAAGCAACTCGACGGGCAATAAACAGCCGCCCGTGCCCAATTTAGAGCCACTAATTCACAGGTTGGATGAGAGCCAGTGCCGTAAGGCAAACACGACACCCATGCCTCAACTAGATTCGAACCCGAACCCACCACGGATGAATGGTCATAAGGCAGCGCTTAGACCACTGCACCACCGAGGCACCCAAATTCTGCTCCGTTGCGGAAATGGGGTATTGACAAATCTGCTGTCATTATAATGTATAAACATAATAGAAATGTCCCCTTTTGGCATGGCATGTTTAGCTCCAAAAAGTATCACAGACAGTTATAGAGTATCCAAGGCACTTATTAATTTATTTTGTATTTTAAAAACTATACGTTTTCATTATAGTAAGTAGTGACCCAAATAAGAAAAAAGGCTAAGGTTTAGTAAGGTAATTTTATAGTAAATGATAAAATTTAAGTAAAAGATAATATTACTTAAACGTATTTCGAAATTGCAGTTATATAAACTAAAATATTTCCACATTTTCTTAATTTTCACTCATGCCAAAAAACAGGATTTTACAAGCATATTTTGAGTTTAGAATTACATTGCTAAGTTGTCTATATCGTAATACATTAATTTTATGCACTACTGTTTCCAAAAATTGCAACACCAGGAAACAATCGAACTATTCAAATGACATTTATATCACCGATTTTTAATGTTACAGGAGATAACTGATTACATTTGTAGAGCTATACAAGATTTTTCGCTTCAAAATTCACTATCCTATGAAGCCAGCTCGAGAAACAATAACAGCTTCTACACGGCGTGGCTTTGAATGGAAGAACTTTTTGATATTGTCTTGTGTAACAACCCTCCAGGTTAATTCTATACGAGACTAGAGTTTATGTGTATTCACTGGCGGAAGCACTTGACGGACCAAGTGCCTCCGCCAGTGACCAAACATAAACTCCAGTCTTTTCGGTGTACCGTATAACTAACCCCACGCTGTCCTCTCTAAAGCAAAATGTCTAGAAAAGGTAGCTTTCTATCTCGCTCTTTCTCAATAGTCACTTGAATAGTTGGGTAAAATGAGTTGTATTGATCAACAAATCGTAGCAGGCTGATATATTGATACGTGTGTAACAGTATATGTGAGGGTATATCCCCAATTTATTAGATGCTGTAATTGTTTCAGGTACATGATGGAGACTTTTCCTATATCGCTGGATACTTCAGTTACATGGAGCATTAATGGGATGAAATAGAACGGGATATAAATAGCAAGAATTCCTTTCCACTCTTCACGAATTTAAAGACAATATATATCGATACACGTTGACCAGTATTTCTCGTGAACATTATCGAAACTTCGTCGAATCAATGCCGAGAGAAATCGCTTCTGGCTCGCAAGTCACGGGTGGTCCAACATGATATTGTGAGGTGGTCCAATATGACATTGTGAGGTGGTCCTAGTAAACTGGTCAAACAAGGCATATTTTGCATGGTACATTTTCCACTGGTGTATTGCAGAGACACAATATGAATATTTCGTTGTCAACAAAATATGATTAGAACACATAGGCTATGCCAAATAATATTGTGACCACATTATGCTGTGCCAAATGATATTCGTGACACGCTTAAGGATGACTTGCATTATAAAGGGTTATATTATAATGCAAGTCATCCTTATAACACACTAATTCTGCTTTATAGCGCGCTAATTTACAATAATAATGATAGGGAGTGCTAGGTCTGCATATAATATGTGATTACCTGGGTAGTTCACCTTTTTATAAATGTTATATGCATTTAAGTATTAAATTATTAGGAACACTTGCCTAATTACATTTTTGGGTTTCCCTTTGACTTTGAAACAGCGTCGATTCTATGTGACACTGATTAAGCGAGGTGCTTATATCGTTCTACAGTTATGTTCAGCCAAGCGGATGCGATGGCGTCCGTCAGTTGCCTAATGTTGGCTTGAGGAGGATCTCTGTTAATCTCATCCCACACGCGCTTAACTGGGACCTCAGTGTGACGACCCGAGCATTGTTGCATGGCGCATTATCCTGCTGGACGTATTCCTCTCCATTAAGAAACATTGTGCCTATGTACAAGTGTGCCTGGTCTTCAGGGGTGTTAAGATACCTCCTGGTACCAAAATGCAGTTCCAATGGCATAAAGAAACACAATGTCTGCCATGAAAATTGATTCAGATCATCACATGATTTTCTGCATCACCTTGTAGAGTTAATGCAATTGCCCTAGAACATCAACCAGTCTTTTCCTCCCACAAGAATACCGTTGACGGCTTGTTTAAACTCTTGTGCATCCCTCTCGATACAGTTACTCTTGTACAGACGAAAACGTTTGAAGTTTCTGATATGTTTGAACTTGCTCATCTTACTTCAACTATCAGGCCTCTTTCAAATTTGCTTCATTACCAGTGTTTCCCATATTGCCTCCATCTACACTTCGTGCACGTCTCCATCCTTTGCAGTGCTACTAATAAAGCCATTTCAGCATCAGAGCTGCGGATGTAAATAAGGATGGCATATATTTATTTGCTATTGGCTGTACCTAATAATTTGCAACTTCAGTGCCCTTCAAACAACACATGACTTTACATTTACCTGTTTTGTTTGCAGATTTTTAAATGCTTCCTTGGAAATCACAATTGCAGCTCTAAGGACGCAGTTGTAAGTGATGCCTGCTAATTGTAAGAATTGGGCCCAGATCCATCATGAGGTATGGGTGGCGGAAGAGTCTGACCTACTGCGACTCTCTCCGCTCCTTTAAGAAGTGGCAGATTACTGACAGGCAGCGCTGCTTGTGTTTTTCTTCTTTGTTGGTTTCGGGGTTTCAAAACCACCATGAGCAGCTCTTATGTCTACAAGCTGTCGCCCTTCCCTACTTTAAGGCCACTGGCTACAGGAAAGAGACAGAGCCGACGTCATTAGGGCCAACATTCCAACCAGGCTTTATACGACTCTCCACCACTATCTCGTACTAATGTTGAGAAGCCAGCTTCTAAGACCTCTCGGGCGGAACTTGTGGCCTTAAAAGCTCACGGTGAAAATTAAATTCTAAACCCAAATATTGGGCTGTCGGAAAAGTCATGACGTATTTTGGCACCCGATGGCGGTTGGGCGGTTTTGGGAGTATTAAAGCAATGCGCAGCTCTGTTATCTCTATGGCATTCGACAGGTGCAAGTTCTAGCTGCAGTCTAAAAGGAATAGTGAGCGATTTGGTTGATTTGCGGAGATTTGACATCAAGTTGAAGGTGGAAGACCAAACTGTGCATTTTCGCCATATTTTACTGTTTTACTTCCGTAAAGGGAAGAACGCGCATCAAGCTTGTGAAAAGTTGCGTAAAGTGCACGGTGATAATGCTCTTCAGAAACGTCAGTGCCAGCGTTGTTTCGCAAAATTCCGCGCTGGGCTGGTAATTTTGACCTCAACGATGCTCCTCGGTCCGGTAGGCCAACCGAAGTTGATGACGACCAAATCAAGGCGTTGATCGAGTGAAACCCACGTTACACGACACGAGAGATTGCATACACATTGCACATCCAGCACTCAAGCGTTCACGACCACCTGAAGAAGCTGGGATACATAAGCAAGCTCGATGTGTGGGCTCCTCATGAACTCAAAGAAGCTCAATTGACGGCGCGTATAAACATCTGCGATATGCTCATTAAACGTGAGGAAAACGATCCTTTTTTGAAGCGACTGATAACTGGTGACGAAAAATGGATTGTGTACAACAATGTGCTGCGCAAACGGTCTTGGTCCAGACTTGTTGCTTCGCCCCAAACGACATCCAAAGCAGACATTCATCAGCGGAAGATTCTGGTCTCAGTGTGGTGGGAATTTAAAGGTGTCGTGTTTTTCGAGCTCCTGCCACGGAACCAAACAATCAATTCGAATGTGTACTATCGGCAATTGGACAGTTTGAACGAATCCATCATCCAGAAACGTCCAGAGCTCGTTCATCGTAAAGGTGTTGTGTTCTATCACGACAACGCGAGACCACACACAAGTTCGATCACCCGCCAAAAATTATTGGAGCTTGGGTGGGATGTGCTGCCACACCCAGCATACTTGACTGACCTTGCGCCCTCAGAATTCCACTTGTTTCGCTCTCTTCAACAGTCCTTGCGTGGTATAACGTTCAATTCAGATGAGGCTGTAAATCAGCACCTTGTACAGTTTTTCAACACGAAAGACAGGTCCTTCTATGAACGAGGCATTCTGCAGCTCACTGAAGGATGGCAAAAATTTATCGAACAAAACGGGCATTATATCATTGATTGATCTTTGTTCTTTCTATCAATAAATTACCTTTGCAAAACATGACTAAAATACGTCATGACTTTTCTGACAACCCAATATATCATGATACAACCCTTCAGCGATTCGTGTCGGGGATGAGTAGTACACGTGCATACGAGGTGGTAAAATGCTTTCAAATTTTTAGTCGTGAACAAAAAAATATATAGAAACTCTGGGATACAAGGTGCTGTTAAGAATGGCATATCAAATACTGCCCTTGCAAAATTAGTGAAAGAGGGACAACATTATCCTAATTGGAAAGAGGCAAAAATCATTACAACACCACGTACTATCTCCTCCTTATTATTCACCGAAAGTTTGATAATTGCTGAACATGGAACTTCATGTTGTAATGACAATACTCCAGTCTACATACCAAAACCTTGGACACAGCTATTAAAACTTTCCCTTCCAGTTGTGGAGAATGAAAATATTTAATATATATATATATAAAACAAATCATTGTTATTAGGCTTAAGTAAGCATATTATCCGGTTATTGTAAGTACGTTGCGTAAGATTTCCTCCTTATTGTCTGTATTTGCCTTAGTTCATTCATTGAATCTTTTTCTACGTCTTACTTGTCTTGTATGTTAATTGTTTGATAATGTTACCATTTGATTGTATGTATTCATATATAGATTCAAAATCATTATATTTGGATTGACGACATGATCACCTGTTCAGTACGTCACGCCAGTAAGTTACTTATATGTCTCCCCACCCAAAAATGATCATTCAGTACTTCCATCTGATGATGGTCTTTAGGAAGACCTAAAAAAGTTCTTATGGCTTTATTTTTAATCTTTTAACTTATACATTAAATAATTTCTTCACTTCATCGGAAGTCTACGTAGTGTTTTAATTATCGTGCTTTTAAGATTGCTACCTTAAGCTTTTATGATTGACTCATTCCGCACGAGAACCTAATATCTTGACTACACTGTTCCATTCGGCACCCCACGCCAAGCGGTAACGACAATGGCTCGCTGTTAAGGGAAACCTTCGTAACGGACGGCTGGACAGCAAACCAGACGCAGCCAATCGGCGCGACACCGTCCGCGTCGATATCGATCGGAGCATCCAAGCTCCGCAAAATGTCACCAGTTGAGGCCTGTGGGTCTGCTATGGCATGAGTTGGATGCGACGATCGGTAGTCTTGGATGTCTCTCTCCGTGCTCCAGTCCCCATACGACGTTGCACAGATCCTACCTGGGACCACTGTCTCTAAATGCGACCGACGGTTGCGGCATCACTTTGCGTTTCTTCCGCAGTATGACGCAAGGACCATCCGGCGGTATGAAAGCCTACGATGACACTTCTCGTGAACTCACCGGTTTGACGAAATCGGCATCGGCACACCTTCGTTCTCCAGACACGGTTACAGCAGAACCACTGACTACTCGTGGCCGTGACGACTGATGGTCTCACGGACTGGTTGTCCGCTTACATCCCGCGTGCCGTTTGTGCGATTGGTCTGCAAATACAATCATTTGCATAACTTGTACGTGTGCACCCACCCTTCAATTTGAAATGCGCTGCGTTCACATCTTCGTGGTGTGGCATTTTCTCTGTCAGGCACTGTGCATAAGTATGTGATTAGTTTCTACGAAGCTTCTTCAACCCTTCATCTGTGACTGCATGGAACACCTTTCAGAGACGATGATGAACTTTTAAACCCAAAAAGGCACTATTTTCGGGCTCGACAGAGACTTTTTTTCAAGGTTTAGCACAGTAATATCAGTTGCGGTGATTTAGAATACATATTGTTCTTCTGAGTACAAAATTTCGAACGTCAGTCGAGCAGTTAAAGACATATTTCTACGTCTTTCTACATGGACCTACGGCTGCGCGCATGTAATCCGGACTGCTACGTCGATTAGGTGCATTCAGGCAACTGTTTCTTGAAAACAGTCCGAGCAGTCCGAAGGGAAAAACACTGCAAGCGTCAGGTTTGTTTCTTTCTAGTTTTGTTTCGAAATTTTACTACCACCATGATCAACGGTAAGGGCTATAAAAGATGATTTATCCAAATTTAATGTCCCTGGCTCCAGGAGAACCATCAGATTAAAACACCACCCATGCCTCATTAAGGACTCGAACTGGAGCTCATCTCGGAAGAATAACTAATCGTCAGTTGATCGCTACCAGAAATCATAATTGCGATGAATTATCGATCAAGTTTAAAATGCAAAACAGATGCTCACAGATTATGGTAAAAATACGGTATCACAGGACTATCCATGCATGAGAAGGTAAGGCTTTACGATATAAAAATGTGATTTTCTGACAGACAAAAAATTCGCTTGTCCCAGTATGATGAGATCAGCCAGCGGTTGGACAGTTCCTATCAGCTGTTCGCAGTATAATGTAATAAAATAAAAGGGAAGTTCATTAACATGATATGAGCACCTTTCACGGCACACACAGTGTCTTGCCTATATTACAATTCCGGCATACCTCACTGCAGCTCATCACGTGTAACCATCTTTAAAGCACTCAACATCCGTTGTCTTGATGAGTATAAATAAGGATCCTTAATTCTGTAATGACGTCGCTGACAAACACACAAAGAAAGTAACAAGGCGTGCGATTCGGAAAACCAGGAGGCAAAGCGGTATAAATAAGTACTTCTTCTTACTCATCTTTTGTGGATTTTCTGTTAAGGACTTCACTTACAGTCTGGCTCTATTAAGTTAAAAAAGTGTTTCTGAGAGAAAAACCTGAAATCGTTTAGAGTATATGGCTGCAAATCTTATGTCATTATGTACAAACATTTTCTAAATATTTGAAACTGTTTTCATAATTGCATAAAGCCCCGTGGATAAAATCACGCGAGTGTAAGCAAATCACTCAACTCTTCTTCGGAAATGCTTTCATTAATAAATAAGCATCACACATTTGTTGTCAATCTATTAATGGCAGCATTTCCTCGGAAAGTAGTAACTGATTTTTTGAAGCGGTTGTTCATTCTTAACCCATATGATACATATAGAACTAGATTCGAAAGCCCATATGAACATTCCATGTTTCTATTCTTAAATTACAATAATGTCACTGAAACCTTCTAAAATTCTGAAACCCCTCTTAATGATACTTTCCCTAAACATTTGACTCCAGTTATACGGAAGAGCAAGCTCATCTTTCATTCAGTTACAAAACAAACTGCTTACTAATATTTGTGTTCAAACTATTTTCTTTGAACTTATGAATTTGAAATTTTCTTAACATTTACGCTACTGAGTCGTCAAAGGTAACGACTCGTATCTGCTCATAATTCATGAACCCAACAAATCTGAACGATCTGCATCTTCAACAGACGTAAGAAGAACAAATGTCACAATGTCTTCTCAGCAGGCTAATTAGTATGCTTGATTCTCGGAGGAACACAGGCGACCGGCTGCTACTTTCTTCACGGACGCGCCAATTTTCGGTATCACAACTGACAAAGTGTTGTTCATTAAGCCCTGTCAACAAGCTACTTCCGCACTTGAGGATACATTATGAAATACGAAAATTCTAAATGCGTGAGACACTTTGCATTTCATTTAACTTCTGTTATTGAAAATATCAGAGGAAGGTTTCCGGAATAACTGCGCCTTTCTTTACGCAAAATAAAGCATTAAGCACACAGCGATGCTCATTGAAGATGAAAAGAAAAGAAAAGCGACCTCCTTAAGGTGGTTCCACCTAAAATCTCTGCCTTTTATATCCAATGGTAAAACTTCTTTACCTATTTTCATAACCATAATTAAGCAGTCCAACATTTGTTTGTTTATTGACGTTATCAATGTACAGGTCGCCCCATCTATTAACAAGTCTGAGCATTACTCAAAGAAAAGTGATTGATTTTTAATATAATGATGGTTATGTTTTATCAAGTATTAATAACCCCATGCTGTAACTTAAAGTTAGTTTTATCGATGTGCAAATCTTCTTCCTAGGGAATACATTAATTGCGAAGAAAATATGTAAAGAAGATTTACCATTGGAACATAAGGCAAAGATTTCAGGTGAAATCACCTTAATTCGTAGGTACAACAAATGAAATCGCGAAACGTATTGTTTGCTCTTAGATATGAATGTCTGGAGCCTCCTCGGTGGGTGAGTAGTTGGCGGCGCGGGGATTCGTTAACAAGGAAAGCTAGGCTCGCGTTTGAGTCCCGGATGAAACTGTGTGAGGTGTGTTTGTCTTAGGGAGCTGGCTCCTCGCTCTCCTGGAACTAGTGGCTTTAATTTAGGGAGAGAGACTCGCTTATAGCCCGAGACGGTCATGAGGGTATCGTTAAACCTCGAATTGAAATGAAAATCAAAAGTATCTATAGCTTGGTGACAGAGGCCTTATTTTTTGGATCGTAAAAAACGACTGAAAAGGTAAAGCCAAAAAGCTGTGATGTAACAAAATGCTAGATAATTCATTAGATGGTGGCATCAGTTAATTTACTGGTTAAATGGCAATATTGCGAAATCTCCAAGGAAATTAGATACACTGGATATCAAGAAAGCCTTGGAATTCTAAACAACTATCAGGAACAGCATTTCGTTATATTTATCATCTCCAAACAACTATTAGATTTTTGAGATACAGACCTTTTATATTGGTATCTCAGTCCAATTTGCTCTGTATTGAATCTTTTTAAGGTAGAACCTCAAGGATATGTTCAAGAGATATTCAGTGCTCCAATAATAACTAAGGAAACCATAACGTCACATAAATCCGTAAATTTGTGCATATCGAAAACGTATTTCAATCATGCCGAGCTTTCACCTCCCTACAGAAGGCTTTGTCAACGCAAACTTACGCTAGATGAACAACGATCCGTTTTGAGTTTAAAATTAAATTCCCGGATAATAGAACGAGTATTAAAAACATGAACTTAACACTATGAAACCACGAAGTTGCGTTTGTCATTACGTGGGTCCAGTGTTCACATCGTATAGTACAGAAGATATCAAGTAATAGTTTATGTTTGTCTCAAGCTCAGAGCCTGCGGAAGATGGCGGTCAATGGGGATGGTAGTTCAACGGGTACACTACCATTGCAGACATCATCTCTTGTGATAATCTCAATAGACTCACTGATCATAGTTCCGCTATAATTAGTGAACGGGGCATCAGTTCCCTTTCATTCCACAGGGAATTTCTGCTTTGTAAAGTAATTCCTTTTCTAAAGCAGTTTCTGCTCTTCTTTCCTGTATGTCCCGTTTTTTTTGTTTTTTTATTGGAGGTTTAACGACCACCGTGAGCAACTCAATGGGCTATAAGCAGTCGCCCGTCCCTAATTTAGGGTCACTGGTTCCAGGGAAGGGAGAGAGCCGGTGCCGCAAGACAAACACAACATCCATGCCTCACCGGGATTCGAACTCGGACCCCGTTCGGATGAAGGATCAGAGGCCATCGCTTAGACCACATATGCTCCTTACCCTCACGTATAAAGATATTTTCGTGTCATTTTATCTGGTTTGTATATTGTTGTGATACCTTCGATCTTTGCTACGGCCTTCGTCTTTCTGAACAATGCGTCAGTCAGTTTCTTTTTAAGGTGCCTTCGCTGAACTTAAAGGGGACTCTGAGGCCCTGTAAATTCGTAATTTGATACCAAATATTTGCTGTATGATTTTACAGAATCTTCATGATAACTTTTGTTTCGCCTCGGGATTTATACTAAACTACCGTGAGCAACTCTTAGGACAAGATGCAGTAGCCAACCTATTTTCAGCTGGTTTCCGTGAATGAGGCCACGAATTTTAAGATTTACTTTGTATGACGCCAACAAAGGTTAGCGTATGGCTTTAACCAGTTCGAAGTACATTTCTGCATGGGATGCAGACGAATTAGTTACCCAAAATATTTTCCACGGATTCCAAGCGTGAATCTTCAAAAAACTCCTTGAAACCAATTACCTTGAATCCGAAGAATAATGTGACGACGCCAAAAATTAACAGCACTTGTTCAGTGTTAACAGAAATAACCTATCCCCGAGATTTGAAGACATCAATCTCACAGTATAGAAAGACAAAATTGTACCATGCATCATTCAAAAGTAGTTGCCATACAGTAGATAAAACGTTTTAACTGCAAATATTCACAGTGCAACAAGAAATTCTCATCCATGATGACATTGATTGGAAAATGAAAAGAAAGAAACGTACAAAAAAGGAAGTAGAAATATCAAAAACTGAAAAATACGAAAATTGAAGAGGCCAATTATACTTTACAACCGTTGTTTCTTTCAACCTAATTCTATGATATCTAATATTTGCCCTACTGAAGATTTAGAAGTACAGTATGATAGCAAATGAAACAGATGTTCCCATAACTCCTTCGCGTTGGGATTCAATTGCGCAGAATTTCAGTGCCACACCGATTCTTGATCAAATGAAGCTCAGTAGCTCTCCCTAAGGAGGAAACAAAACTTATTCCGAAGTGCCGTGCGCAGACCCATTTTAATAAATAATTTGCTGTTCCCTACATACAATTTAGATTGTGCGTCTCGTGAAATCGGTAGATACGTTTCTAAGTAATTTCAGTGTTATTGCATGATGTTACTCTATTATAAATTTCAAACTAGGCAGTGCGATCTTCAAAATGAACAGTTAGGGTGTGTTTACCTAATGTCAGAAAATGCCAAACACGGAATCAGGCTTAAAAGAAGCAAGTAACATTTGTCTAATGAAATAACTTCACAAACTGATCATGAAATTACCGACTTTCAGAACATTTTACTACAATAATTGTAATCTCCTTTGCACTTTACATGTGACATGAAATAGGTACTCTATCGCTCCCTTATTTTAACATACCCGTTTTATATTTCGCGTGCAACCGGCGAATTATTTTATGCGATGATATTTAATATTTTACGTGTTACCAGGGTTTGCATTTGTGAAGAGCTTTCTGTCCTGGTAACCAAAATACAGTTTAATTTAACGCAGTTCTTACATGAATCTTCCATGTCCCTTACCAAGTAGATTTAAACAATTAAATCTTTTTGGTAAGGGATTTATCTGATGAATATATCTAGCTGCTACGCGAATGCAAAATATAAGTAATGAATATATTTGGCAGGCATATTGTCGGTACATGAACATACCTAGCGAACATTTTCAGCAACACACCAGATTGGACTCTGGATTGGATTGGGTTTGAATGACTGACTATTAGTCATCCATCATAGCAGTGGCGCACCCAGAAATTTTCAGCAACACAACCGATCGGAATCTGGATTGGATTGGGTTTGACTGACTGACTATTAGTCATCCATCATAGCAGTGGCGCACCCAGAAATTCCAGTTGGACGACAGCAGCTGAAGCGATTATGGCGTGTACGTGGCACCTGAGTTGCCCTTCAACTCGTACGAATGGCGCTGCGAGCGGAGTGATCTGCAAGCATTGTGCTCAAGTTGAGTGTGGTACCTCAGAAAATCAGCCGTTATTATCCAAACGACCTGATACTTCTCATTATGATCACTTACACCACTGAGGCATTTATTACATCGTGGTAAATTTTGCTATGTGCTGGTGATGGAAGCCGGTGCTCTGCATGTGAAACCAATGGACGACAGCGGATTTCACTTAATTACTAACAAAGTTCTATCCGCCGAAATATAAATGAAGCTGGAATCTCTAGGTACCAATTCAGGGTTGTAGAAATGATGTTCCGAAGAAGTCTCTTCCTGAAGCATCGCAATAGGTTCTGCGCCTCGATGACAGGATGAAGCGCAGTGTTATTAGGCAACCGCACGACAACCTTCCTCAGCATTCCTGGACACTTATGTTTAATCGCTACTCTGAACCATTCCAGTGTTTAACAATATGAAGCCCTATTGATGGTTGGTCATGCTGCAGGAAATCCGCCAACAAAACACCTTCTCTTTCACAAAACACGGTAATGGTCAATTTTCCCACAGCTTGCATACCTGGAACTTCTCGGATCGCGGCGATGTTGGATATTTCCATTTCCTGCTAGCTTGTTTTGTGTCCAGCATATGATGATGGAACTACGTCTTATCTTTAAGAAAAATTCATTCGAGTAAGATGCCTTTCCAATGAAGACAAACGTTTTGCTGAAATGGCAGGGTACAATCCATCCTTGGTGTCTTCTGTCGTGCTGTAGGGCTCTTGCGCAGCTGACCTAGCTTGGAGACTGTGGACATGCAATACCCCACGGACTTTTCTGGTGTAAATAGCTGTTTCCAATGGCTTTTGCAACGCCTCAGACTAGTTCTGTATCAAAGAACTTGAGTTTCATCTTCACCACTGTAACGAAGTTAAGCACAATCATACAGTTTGTGCAACTTCACTATAGTGGCACCATCTGTTTTCCGTCGATGAAGAGCATCAGTGACAGGGGATTCTGGAAATTTCAGAACGCTTCGCACTGATTGTTTACTCAGATGGTATGCAACCGCCATGCCGCTTTAAAATTTCTTCAGGTGATCTCCAAGTCACATAGTCGCTACTAATGCGGTCTGACAAGTATCAAGTCACAAGTCTGCAACTATATCTCGTAGGGTTTCCACCCAGGAAAGATTTAGACCCAGTAACCTTTGCCCTAGGTGCTTTACGCAGCATATTAGAAGCGGAAATGAAGAATGGCGGGCTTCGAGGCCCTGAAAGGAAAGTGGGTAGGGAGGTAGAAATTGTAAGAGTATCACACAGGGAAAAGAATTGACAGAGGGGTAGAATGCCAGGGCAGAGTGTGCGTTTCGAAAGGAAAAGAACAGATTATCTAATTTTTGACGAAAGAGTAGACGAGGTGCGCGCCTACTTCTGTAAATACACGGTTATTTTCATGTATGGAGTTCTCCGAACACTTTTGTTATATAGCGTATATACATATGGCAGAAAAAAATCCTTAAAATATCCATAAACTTTAACCATACAGATGTGAATATTAGCCAGAACAATTTTAACAGATATACTTCGGAAAACTAGAAGTTTCGATGCGTAGATTTATTAGTGTAAGGATATAATATGCAAACAACACCGAGCTTTTGCACGTCTCCCGGACGGCTTTTTCCATGTTCTAAACTATATAGTATATATTAATACAATGTAGGATATACATGACGAAATTCATTTACGTGTTTACAGCTTTTGAAAACATTTAGCGCGCGCCTTCGCGTTTTATGTAACTCCCGGGAGTCATGGATTATAAATTTACACATAATAAAATACTAAAATATGCATAATTTATCTGAAGACGAACCATACGTATGGCAACTCATATGATACATTCTCATTGAAGACATTATGTCTCGTCAGGATCTCAATAGAATCTCTCACAGCAGCTTCGTTTTGGGTGGTGTACTTGGATATAGATTTTGCCTCTTGCCAAACAGGTACGGTTGCGTTGAATAAGATTTCTGTAGCAAGAGCAGTATTTTATATTCCTGCCATGCTCCTTAATCCTTGCCCTTATTAATCTCTTAGTCAATCCTACGTAAAACTTTACTGTTCCATCCACATAACGCAGAAGAATGGCATATATCGCCGCGCAATGTGCCATGTCGTTTTCCATTCTATTTGTCAAAACTGCGCCAACAGATTTTGAAAATCAATGTCAACCTCTAGCCCAATATTCTTAAGCTTGAAAAAATTGGAAAACCCTGGTGTGCAAGAAATAGCACCTACCTCTTTGGGTTTACTGTTATTTGGTACTGCTTTTTGTCTATCCATGGCGTTCTGCACTTGTTTTAGTATACCCTGCTGATACACCTTGCGAAAGCTCAGTGTTTTTCGCATATTATATTTTTACACCAATAAATTTGCGAATCGAAACTTCTAGTTGGTTTTCCAAAGTATATTTTTAAATGGTGTATTTTTGATTTTGAATCTCAACAAATATTTAATAGGCGTGAATATCTGCCACTACAGAATCGCAACTGATGTTTTACACTTAAACTTTTCTCGTCGTTACAGAATGAAGTAGTATATCAAATTACTGTACATGCTGCTGTTTCAGATCTACCCGCTGAGGAATGTTGCAAGTACTTCCAACATGGCACAACTTAATGAACCGCCTTCCTAAACATTAATTCCAGCACTGTAGTGCACATATTGTGTCTCAAATGCTAATAACTGCATACGCCTTATAAGTTACTCTTTACCGAAGCAACAGGTCTATATGCAATTCTCAGTTATAATGTAACATTGTCAAAATTAGCATTTTCTTATCAAACTACAATGTTTTCCTCGTCCTATTACAAAACAGGGTTTCAAGAAATAGTGTTGAACCTATTTCCTCGCTAAGTGTTCTCACTTGAGAAAATAATGCTTTCAAAGAATGCGAAATTTCATTCAAGTCTTTTTCAGATTCTTGTTTCTGAATGTCCTACAATTTTTTTTTATTTAATCTGTTTTTTTTTTTTATTTTTCTACATCCGGAATACAAATGTTGCACCAGTTTTTCGCGATCCCTGCAATGAAATCTTACTTTCTCTTAATGTTGTTTTAAATTGAGTAACAGAAGTTTTCGCTAATTCGTTTCGAATGAGGTTGTCTTTTTCCCATCGCAAATTGTTTCATATATCCTTGACAAAAAAAAGCTTTGTTATTCCCAGTAAAGAGCTCACCGAAGAGCATGTCTTTTTGGATTCCGTTAAAAGAAGTTATGTTTTGGGAAATAAGGTGCCTCAGAAAATTTCTCCATCTGCTCCATAGTCTGTGCCTTGCCTTTCTTCGCTAAACTATCAGAAATTTTTATCTAAGGAAGGAGAGATACGTAGATAATGCACTAGGAGAAAGTGCGGATGATTTCATAGATCATTTTGTTGCACCAGAGCAGCTGAAATGTCGGAATAAATTTCATCGCAACGGTCGTAAAATACCCATAATGTGTAAAGATGTAAAGCTGGTTATACAAAGGTAAATTAAGTTTACCTGAGTTTAACCAGCTTTTCGTCTTTTCACATTAACGAAGAGAGAACGCGGAAGAGCTTATGGCCGGCATCTTTGTCAAATACCAACGAATTATCCACTTCCCTTGAATTCATCAATACCTTATTACAGGCAGGGACAGGCGCTGGAATATCACTAACAAGATGATTATGTGAGGCATTAAAGCACGTCGTAATACCGAAGAACCAGGGAGGTACATCTGAATTTCCTGAAATTTGCAAAAGCTCAGTGGTTTGCATACTGATATCACTATCGAAAATCTTTTGCATTTTTAATAACTTTCCTGGCATTACAAAGAATTAAAGTTTTATAAGTGACACCGAAAATTATTATGCTCGGACCTTAACTATACATATTTTATTGTCTTATATATATATAATCTAACTCCTCAATTTTTTCTAAAACCCTGTGTGTGTCTTGAATAATGCATTATAATTTCGTTCTCGAAAAATAAAGAAAAAAAAACAACCAGCGGAACATTTTTTCCACAACGTACACTTCAGATAAAGAATGAGTGGAAGTGCACAACGTTCTTAAGTAAACAATGAGTGGAAGTGCACAACGTTCTTAAGTAAACAATGAGTGGAAGTGCACAACGTTCTTAAGTAAACAATGAGTGGAAGTGCACAACGTTCTTAAGTAAACAATGAGTGGAAGTGCACAACGTTCTTAAGTAAACAATGAGTGGAAGTGCACAACGTTCTTAAGTAAACAATGAGTGGAAGTGCACAACGTTCTTAAGTAAACAATGAGTGGAAGTGCACAACGTTCTTAAGTAAACAATGAGTGGAAGTGCACAACGTTCTTAAGTAAACAATGAGTGGAAGTGCACAACGTTCTTAAGTAAACAATGAGTGGAAGTGCACAACGTTCTTCAGACAAAGAACGAGCGAAATACAGTTGTGTTAGCAGGAAGCTCACTTTTTACGTGACTACTATAGTAGATAACTTTTTCCCTTTCTTAAAGGATAATCTATCAGAAATAAAAAAAGCGGCAGAGACGTACGATATCGAAGATCGCGAAATGTACGCAAAATCATTCTAATATCTGACGATATCCGAAACAAAATGGAATTCACAAAAGCGGAAAATTACAAGCAGAGATATAGAGGAAAACCAAATGATCCATCAGTCTGATGGATCGTGTGCGGGTATGGCGGCAGCCAGGGGAACGCTATTTACCACAGTGTACTGTTCCTACGGTCAAATTTGGAGCTGGAAGTGTACTCTCGTGGATGTGTTTTTCGTGGTATGGTCTCGGCCCATTGGTTATCGTGGACAAACCTGTTAACCAGCACCTATACCTTAGTATTCTTGACAATTATGCCCGGACAACTTTGTGGCAATACTATGGAACCGAGCATTGATGGTACCACCAGGATAATGCAACAAGCGATAAAAATCAAGGACTGTTTCGGGATGTTTTGACGATAATTCCGTATCGTGCCCTCATCTTATTCCCATAAAGCACCTATGGGATGAATTAGAGCGCCGCATAAGAAGTTTGGAACCAAGGCCTATTACTTAGCAACAGTTAGCGGCAGCATTATGTACTGAATGGGCGCGGATACCTATCGCTGTGTTCCAAAACCTTGTCGGAAGCTTCTCTCGAAGGGTCAGTACATGCATTGAAGCCAAAGGTGGACCGACATAGTACTAATGTATGTCAATTAATACTATGTTGTGTTTCTTTTCTAGGTGTCCAGAGACTTTTGC
The DNA here is from genome assembly GCA_039090855.1 of Macrothele yani. Taxonomy (NCBI): domain Eukaryota; kingdom Metazoa; phylum Arthropoda; class Arachnida; order Araneae; family Macrothelidae; genus Macrothele; species Macrothele yani. The sequence continues at coordinate 145,912,156 of CM076994.1, forward strand.
CAATATAGTGTATATATATATATATATATATATATATATATATATTCGCAAAATGTTATTGGTCTTAAGCTGAAAATAATCCAGTTCATAGGAGTGGAGTACATTTTCGGCATTTCTTGGTGAAACAAACAATATGAAGAACAGCAACATAATTGCATACTTTCTGTATCATGGAAGAAATAACTCAGAACAATTATGGCTAAGCAAAAGGTAAAAGGATGAGAGACAATGAAATTACCTAAATATCTTTCATGAATGCTTAGGCATTACGAAAGCTGCTGGGGTCACTTTCTATTTGAAGAATCATTAACAGCGGTCAGAAAAGATTTTCGTGAGAACCGCTGCAGGAGTTTTGTATCTGATACAAAAGCTGTTTTAATTTCAACATCTCACTCAGAGCTCATTCCTACAAGGATCATGCAAAATCATTTACCTTCACTGAACGTCTCTAATTTGCCTTATTCTTTTAATTAACAAAATGCTGTATTTTTGCCATAATAATGAAGGGAAATCAAATCTCAAAAGCATCGACTGGTTGAAATTCAAGGAAACGATTCTGGCTGTATTACTGTATAAGACACATATACTTCAGGCAGTAATATAACAAGAAACGATTAATGAATTAGGAAGGATTTAACATGAGGTCAAATTTAAAGGACAGTTATATTGGCACAATATTCTGCGCAATAATCTTTGTTTCAGACGGAAAATGAATATACACAATATTATCATAGTACCCTCACACCACTTTGGATTAGTGGATTTGACAATAAACGTCCCATACAGATATAAAACAGATACACGTGACTTGGTAAGCATCACAGACAATCATGAACAGTAGAACTAGCCGTACGACAGAGCTCAGTAACTTTTCTCGTGGCACAGTCATAGCACCAAGTCAGGAAATTTTCTGACAAGCTTCAGGTACCCCGATCAACTAAGTGATTCTGTCGCGAAGTGGAAACTTGTAGGTGTAACAACAGTACAATCGCGACCTAGTGGAAGTTAAAATGACAGAGGGGGGCCCCGAATGCTGAAGATTATGGTAAAACAAAGTCGCTTGTCCTCGGCTGTAACAGACCCCACAGATTTACAAAATGCCTGTGAAAGCAACGTCAGTATCATAATGGTTCGTCAAGAGTTGATCGGAATACGTTTCTATATTCGAACAGCCGCACACATGCCAAACTTCAACAAATTCAACGCCAAGAGTCGAGAGTCGATTGGAGTGATATGAAGCTCGGCGCCATGGGACTCTGGAGTGATGAATCAGCCTTCATCATCTGGATGACGACTGGAAACGTCCAGTTGTAGAAGACGTCATGTGAGCTCTCCACATGACAAAAGCATGCCACAGTCTTGCAGGTAGTCCTCCCAGACTGCGTCATGCCAACTGTGAACTTTGGTGGATGAAGCGTTATGCTCTAGGGCGGTTTTTCATGGTTTGATCTGGGCACCCTAGTTCCTATGTCTGGGAAAGTTTATACAGCGGGAAGTAATGACATTTTCCACAATTCTTTGCTCTCAACAATTGTTCCACAATTCTTTGCTTTCAACAGTTGTTCCACAGTACTTTTACCTCAACAGTTGTTCCACAATTCTTTGCTCTCAACAGTTGTTCCGCAATTCTTTGCTCTCAACAGTTGTTCCGCAATTCTTTGCTCTCAACAGTTGTTCCGCAATTCTTTGCTCTCAACAGTTGTTCCGCAATTCTTTGCTCTCAACAGTTGTTTCGCAATTCTTTGCTCTCAACAGCTGTTCCGCAATTCTTTGCTCTCAACACTTCGGTGAAGGCCTTTTCCTTTACCAAGAGCACAATGCCCCCCTTCACAAAGCGAGGTTCGTGCAGGAATGCTTTAATGAGATTAGTGGGTAGGAAGTTGACTGGCTTGCGCAGAGCCCCAATCTCAATCCTATGGAACCCCTTTGGTATGAATTCTAAGGGCGACTGTGAGAAAGGTTGAACCTCCGACGTCGGTGACCGACATGACATTTTCATATTTAAAACTTTTGGCTTCGTAAGCCTTTTCTTAGCAAACAAAGAAGTGAACTTGTTCACGCTTTCAGGTACACCTCTCCCTTCTATGGAGACATCGAAACTCGACCCACACTTTATTGCACTATTTGATTTTTAGATTAATGAGACACAGTACCTGGCACCTGACTTTCCGGGGCGCGATGTCCCTTATAGAACTCAAAATGTTCTTCACATTGAAGCGGGACAGCAGAACAAGCCGCAGTCTGGTGTCGCGGTTTGAGATCTCTGTAAATATGGTTATATGTAATGCTACCTTGATAACTTTCCATTTTGGTACAGAGACATTTTTATTTGCCATCAGTCGGAAAATATCTCCATATAATGCCATAGCACTGTAAACCACAAAATCATTCACTATCACAAGCGTAGATCTGGCATGACCATTCTTCAAGGCGCCATGTAACGGAGGAATTTTACCGCTGCAGGGGTCAACACAATATCAGCTTATGGAAGCTTAACAAGAAAACTCTCATGCACGAAATCCAGATTAAAATTATTCCCATTCTTAATTTCTGCTGCACACAAAATATTACGGCCATCCATCTCTTCAATAAAAGCCTTCGATACTCTTTCACTACTCATACTATGGGAACACCATACTATGAGTAGTATAAAATCCTTTGACACTCTTTCACTTCATATCATGGAACACCAATGATCTTTGTCGTTTGCGCATAAGCATTTGTTGTGGTCAATCAGGAAGAAATAAGAAACACCTCTTCACATTACCCAGCAACCGCAATTCTGCCAATCCCTAGTAGTTTCCAATTTTTTTTACAGCAGTACGACTATCTATATAATTTTTCTATAGCAGTACGACTGGTGAAATATTTCTAACTTCCTAAATGAAAAGTCATAAAATCTTCACTTGTCCTAAAACGTCATGTTTGGTAATTCACCGCTAATAAGCTGTCAGTACAGATCTGGCTATAAATCATACCTGGGAAGATGAGTGAGGACGACGATAGGAAGAAAATGAAACAGCCTTATTTTGGTTGTCCATACATAATACATATCTACAGAATTTTACATTTGAATCATTTCATATGAAATGCACAATGTGGAAATGCCACGGAGTTGATGATGCAGTCTCAACGATGTTTGCAGCAGTTGTGGAGTGTGACTTTGAGCAAGCGGCACGTGACCTCATTACTCCCACAGTGCGTTCCGTTGTGGATTGACGAGAGTTAGAAATGGCCCATGCACACACCTCAGTTACTGTGACGCGTGAAGGTCAACGGTGGTATATCAAGGCTGAAAATGTGCGTGACAAAACTACAAGAGACATTCAAAGTGCTTTGCGTGAGTTTGGTGGTAGTAAAATAGTAGACCGGAGTACAGTTTTCCACTGGGCTACAGCTTTGTGAAGGACAATCAAGCATAAACAACGAACCGAAACTACAGTTGTTCCAGAGGTGTGGACAATTAAGCATAAACAATGACCTTCTGACACTACACAGTTGTTCCAGAGGTCTGTTCAGTGATTATAACTTTTTTTAAGTTACTTTTGACTATTGCCGATGGGTACTGCGTCACGTTCTTTTTTATCTCCTTCGTGTCTCCAAATCTTCTCCGTTTCAAAGGTACTTTCAACTGCGGGAACAGCCAAAAGTCGGAAGGAGCCGTGTATGGAGAGTGTTGGGCTTGCCTGACTTGTGGATCCCTTGTTTGGCCAGAGAGGCTAGATGAATGAGCGAGCGTATGGTAAGGTGCGGCTGCCAGTCACCTTGCTGCCACAACACAGATCTCTCCCGCCGCACTGCATCTCGTAGGCGTCGGTACACTAACAACCTCGTAATACTCCTTGCTCTTTGTTTACAGTTTGTTTACAGCACGTACTTTGTCGAACATGTTGGGGTTCTTCTCGTGGAAGGCCTTCCTGAACTCTTGTCGCTCTCAACAGACGTTCGTCCATCTTTGGTGCGTCGATACCATATTTTGATTTGTATTGCACTCATAGATTCTTCACCAAATGCCTTTCGAATCATTTGAATTGTTTCAACTTTTGTGTGGCCGAGTTTGTGGCAAAATGGATGCAGATTCTATGCTAAACTCGCTTAGTCATTGTGACACAAGATAAAAATACGACGGGAACGTAGTTCACACTACCAAATTTGCACTTCCAAGCGCAAAATGAACCAGCCGCACAGGGGACTCCACATTCGTGCCGAAGTGAACGGTAAGAGTCAGGTGAGATCCCTGAGCGGTAGACATGCCGAAGAGCCCCCGTAGATGTGCGTACAGGCAACTGACGGAATTTGAACGAGGCCGTATCGTCGCGATGAGAGAGGCAGTGCGGCTGGCGCGCCGAATCGGCCGTCATTTGGGCCGGTCGGACAGTACGGTGCGATCGTGTTGGGAACAATGGACACGGGAAGCCACCCAGACACGGCGGACTGGCTCTAGACGACCCAAACACACCACCAGCCGAGAGGACCGTGGGATCGTGAGAGCGGCTAGCACAGACGAAACGACGTCCTTGGTTAATATCCAGAGACATGTGGCTGCTGTACAGGGGACTCTTGTGTCCGCCAGAACCATTTCCATGAGCCTAGCAGAGGTGAATCTGCACTCTCGACGGCCCTTAGGTTTTCTGCCATTAACACCTGACCATCGTCGGCGTCGATTGCACTGGTGTCAGCGGAGAGAAAAGTGGAATGCTACGTATTGGCGGCGTATAGTGTTCAGCGACGAATCCCGCTTCTGTATGGGAACGGACGACCATCATTTCAGAGTGTGGATGACCACAGTTGAGCACTACAATCCTAACCTCAATGTACAGCGATACACGTCCCGAACTGATGATCTCGCGAGCCAGCGTGTATGACAGCCGGACTTCCCTCGCAGCAATCCGAGGGACGTTGACAGCCCAGCGCTACGTATAAGAGATCCTGAGGCCCCATGTAGTGCCTTTCCTGGCGATGCGGCCCGGAGCGATTTTCCAACAATATAACTCCCGTTCACACACGGCTCGGGTTTTCCCGGACTGTCTACGTCAGGCTTCGATGCTTTCGTGGCCTGCCAGATAGCCTGATCTCTCACCCATCGAACACGTGTGGGACCATATGGGACGCCAGATTTCTCCATATCCCAGTGTTCGTGATTCAGAGCGTCAGTTGGAGGAAGTGTGGGCCAATCTGTCCCACAATAACATACGGCGTCTCTTTGACTCCATGCTGGACCGTATCACGTGGCGGTCCGACGCGGTACTAACGCTGGCCGGCATGTGTACCGTATATCCGTGGGAATTTGTCCTGCACCTGTAATATTGTAATCACTTCTGATTTACGTCTCACTACTAAAATTTCATTTCAATCAGACGCCTCCTTCTTGGTGCTCGGATTTTTATGAAAATGTGTGATGCTTCTTCTGTACATCATCTGGAATTAATGACTATTCCTTCTTGGCTTCAAAAATGTATGACGCTCTTCCACAGATCGTCTGGAATTAGTGAGAATTCCTGCTTCTACAGAGAGTTGCTTCAAGCATGGTTTCCGGCGAGAAGTCTACTGGTCGTGGTTTGCTGCGAGAAGTCTACCCGTCGTGGTTTGCTGCGAGAAGTCTACCAGTCCCAAGATGTCTACCCGTCGATTGGCCCAACAGGCAAACGTTACTCGTACCAGTGTTCACAGGATTTTGAAAAATGACCTGCAACTGTATCCTTATAAGGTACAGTTGATGCAGCAATTGTCCCAGGCAGATAGGGTTAACAGAGTGACGTTCAGCGAACGGTTTGTCAACAAGTGCAGGGAGGAAAAGGATTTTGGGAAGCACCTGCTCACATCAGATGAAGATCATTTTCACCCATCCGGTTATGTCAAAAAAAAAACTGTAGGTTTTGGGGTAAAGAAAGCCCACGATCCTTACACGAAAAGCCCTTGCACACTGTAAAGTAGGGTGTGTAGTGACTCCTGCCTGCGTGTGTGATAGGCCTTTATTTTTATTTATTTTTTGAGAGCGAACATGGTGCAGCCCTCACAGTTACTTCTGAGCGTTACAACCACATGCTAATCAAATTCTTCATTCCCGATTTGCAACGGCTTGGACTTACACAAATGTGGATGTAACAAGATGGTGCCATTAGTCATACGGCACGACTTCCAATGTCAACCCTTCGACAACGGTTCCCCGGGCGCCTCATTTCCAGATTTAGTGATATCTATTACCGTTCATATCACCGGATCTAATCCCACCGGACTACTTCTTCCTGTGGGATTACCTAAACGAAAGGTTGTTCGTTGGGAAATCCCTCACAGCTCTGGAACTCAAACAAAGAATTCGGAGGGAGATAGCGGCCATCCAAGCTTATGTGCTGCACCGCGCTATGTTGGAAATGACAGAAAGATCCCGAGAATGTTCTCTTCGAGGTGGTGACCATCTAAGGGATGTGATATTCAAACCTTGAACAGTGCTAGGAACTCCTGTATCTTGGTTATGTATTGCACATAGTCCTTAATAAATGTGGTTGTTCCAATCCTAGATACTTGCGTTTAAGGTGTGCCCCATTATTATGGGACACCCTTTACAAGAAGTACTAAGACTACGCCCTAGGGCGCTTGACGACTGGATTACCTTCAATAAACTTCTAAAACGTAAATGTTCACAAACTTTATTAAGGCCTGTCCTTATTTAAAATATATAATTTCAGTTAAACAGAAAAATGTATTCATAAAAGCCAAAATGTACGTTTCAGGTTTCTGTTTAGTTTGGAGGTTTAACGACCGCATCAGCGGCCAAGGCTAGCAGCAGTCGCCCATTCCTGGTTTGGAGACGCAATCTGTAAGGAACGGTTAGAACAAGCACCGGATAAGATAAACACGCCATCCATGCCTCAACCAAGATTCTATCCCGGGTCCAATTCGGTCAAGCCAAGAGCGTCCACCTCCGGAAATTCGGACAACGGTATGGATATGTTAAACTTTCACAGATGAAAAGGTTTTTCTGGTCGGTGGAGTGAAAATGTGTTAGGTCGATCTCTATTGTCTGTCTTAGACAAGAGATATTTATAAAAGGTATCCTCAAATTAAAATTCAAGTGACATAGCTGAAATATATTTCAACCAAACAATGCAGCTGCCAGGAGTGTTGTTTGTTTCAAATATGCTTCAATATACTCCGATGGCTCCTATCCTTGCAGTCACTTGTTATTAGGATCAACAGCTTTAGAAAATCAAATACTGCATAATAGACTCAATAAAGGATGCACTACATTCAATTTGGTGTACAAAAATCAGTATCACTCCAATTTCGGCGTTAAACAGAGCTGGTATTTGGCAAAATATTTTTAATTAGCACATCATTCAATCCTCAAAAACAAAAACGCTCCGCAAATATCCTAAAAGTTCCCTAAATACCATGGATTATATTAATAATAGTGACAATACACGGGTTATATATGACAACAGAGTTAATTCAATTAAAGGGAATTTTAACTATGCTCTTTTTATAAGACAATAATATTTGTTTCTGTTCATGAAGAAATTCTGTTAATCAAATCATGTTCTTACCAATACGTGGAAAACGAAAAACGATGTTCCTTTATACTGTGTCTATTTAAAATTAACACTTGTAGAGAGAGAGAGAGAGTGTGTGTGTTTGTAATTTTTCCTCCCTTCTAAATGTTGTACTTCCTAATTGTGAAAATCGAAATATTATTTCTCAATATTATCACAATAACCACGGTTACTGTGTTTAAACAGTACGTACTGCCTGTTTTTACTTGCATATCACGAAGTAGAACATAATTAAAAATATTATGCAGCAGACAATTCAAGATGCATAATGTAGAACATACATTGGGTTAGTACAAAAGGACAGGAAAGGAAGCGAGATAAAAGAAAAAAAAAGATTCCCAGACATCATCACCAACACTTCCACTCCCCGATGCGAACGACTGGATGCAGCATTGGTGCGACAACTAGCTTTGGGCGGCATGATTACTTAATTGGAACACAAAGTTCGGACGGACGACAACAGGCGAAGTTTGAGCTCAAAACAGACCACCGTAGCGGCAACCAGTAGATCCCTTCTTACAGTATCTGAACTAGAATGCACAAACAAGAAATACTGGGGTTTTTTTTATTGTGGGTTTAACGACCATCGTGAGCAACACTGTGGGCAATAAGTAGTCGTCCTTCCCTAATTTGGGGCCACTGGTTCCAAGGAAGGGAGAGAGCCAGTCTCGTAAGTCAAACACAACATCCATGCCTAATCGGGATTTGAACCTGGACCCATCACGGGCGAGTGGTGAGAACACAGAGCTTAGACCACTGCGCCACCAGAGCGGCAAAATATTGTTTTAAAGTATGTGTATCTTCCGATTACGTAAAAACACGAAAATATTCGCACATTGAATAACAGCCATCAGACGTTTGTGTCTGCACAGTAAACAATGATTTACGTACGTTCTTACGGATACATATTTCGCTTGTAGCTTTCTTATTGAGTGACAGAGCTTTGTTTTCCACTTAAAAAAATTAGAATGAAAATATTCAGGTTCTGGTGCATATTTGAAATTTTCAGAATTCTTTTTTTTTTTTTTTTTGATTGAACATTTAACGACCACCGTGAGCAACTCAATGGGCTATAAGCAGTCGCCCGTCCCTAATTTAGGGTCACTGGTTCCAGGGAAGGGAGAGAGCCAGTGCCGTAAGACAAACACAACATCCATGCCTCACCGGGACTCGAACCCGGACCCCTTCCGGACGAATGATCGTAGGCCATCGCTTAGACCACTGCGCCACCGGGGCGGCAACTTTCAGAATTCACCACTTAGTTTTAGAAAATTCAAAAGCCACACTTTTCTATGGAACAACAACACTGAAGATGGATTGGGTGAAATTCGGTATACATTAAAGTTCGCATCTCTTCATGATTTATAGTAATATGACATTTGACTGAAGATCTTATATTACCATCTGCCTGCTATTTCTTAAATGAAATTTCCGTAAAGATTGAAATTGGAATGATTACTTTCGCAAACAGGTAACTTACATAATAAAATTGGTTACATCACAGGATTGTCTTTAATGAAATCTAGACGAAGTGGAAGCACCAAAGGAATAACTTCACCTGTTGCTTTGCCATTTTTCAACTTATAATTTCGACACAGATTGAAAGGTGGAAAGCCTATCTCGTTCTTTAGACTTATACCTCTTGATAGTTATGCAATGAAGTGTTAAATTTAAATGTTGTTCATAAGGGTTGTTTCTCGATGAAGTAGTGTCCAGTGGCGTAAATACGTTACATCACGAATTTTCGGGGAATATTAGAAACCGTTGTAAGACATCAGTAGTTTTTATGATCCTTATGGCACGAAAATATATCCTGCATTCCAAGAAACCGATGACCCTAAATTAGGGACGCGTGATTGCATGCTTAGATTCCCATGGAAGTTTTTAAGTTTGAAAAAAACGGTTTTACTCTGTTTTTCTTCAGAGCTGTTTTACCATGTTTTAAATTTTGTTTCTCGACAACGGTTCCGCGATGATTGTAGGGACATAAGAATATAGTTACCACTAAATTTTTAAGTCATCAGATAGAAAAAAAGAAAATACTCTGAGCAAAATTCCAAATAGGGCAGACACAGTAAGCACAACTTAACAGAAATATAAAATGGAGCTTTACGAAGCGAACTAACAAACCATAGTTGGAAGACTCGATAACTTTGTAAACATTTCGTGTAATTTTTAAAAGAGATTTATTTTTCATGATTTTTTCAGTCTTAGCTTTGTCTATTGGCCTATTATGTCGTTGTTCCCACTGCATAGATAGGGATTTTACGCACTCTTTCTCATCCGTCAATTAAAAGATTGCTTTTACTACACACCCTCAAAATGTTTCAAAGGTCACATTATTGGACGTCATCAAATGGGTAGTCGGATATAACATTTTTCTGAGAATAATAGGAACGCTGTGAACGAGATTTTGAATAAGAAATTGTCAGAAGTAAAAAGTAAGAATATAAATGAAGAAGAACATAGTAAAGAAAACAATTTACTTCGTTGTTCGGCACAGAAAAAACTAATTTTAAGATTTCTGTTTCTCTAAATATTCTTAAGAAACATTTTAAGGCAAAGCCGTTGTAATGAACTGGATTCAGTAAATAAATGAGAATTACACGGTAGCCACTTTGTTAGGGCCATCTTTCACATTAGACAACTATAGAATGGAGTACTCACGAGTAGTGTAATTCTTGAAATAGAAGTTGCATTGAGAATTGTGCTGAAGCAATGTTGCGTCTCGTAAGATCTCAATAAAAAATACTCGTGCGTATACTATAACTGTACTAGAAACTGATTTTAAATTTCATCTAATATCAGGGAGAATTTGGCAGGGGTGGATCCAGAGGGCGGGGCCGCGAGCCCCTCTCAGGGACCAAAGAAAAGCTTCGATTTGTTAGGTTTTAATAACAAATTGAATATGTTTTCGTGAAAAAAATTATTACTTAAAATGTATATTTCTTTCGTTAATTAATTTGAAGAGTTTATAGACATCCTGAGAACACTTTTTCATTCTGCGGGAAAATATCAAAAAGGTTCCCGATTATTCCCGACACTTGCGCGCCCCGCCCCCTCTTGGAAATCCTGGATCCGTCCCTGGAATTTGGTTCCAAAAACATGGGCCCCCATATCCTTTGAAAGTAAACGAATATATTACGCTCCTTTAAACTTACAATTTCTACTTATTTTCATTGCGTTAATTGCAGCGAAAACTTATTTAAAATGTTGCTCTGACAATGAAGGCATTTTCGTAGATGTAATGTACAGTGGTCTAAGAGAATGGCTACTCAATGGTATATAATGCATTTACATACTCCATTGAACGTCATTATTTCGCTCATGAAAATAACTGGAAAGGAACTACAACTGATTTCACTCACCTCGCATGACGATGATCACGAAGAAGACACAAAGAAAGTTCCAGTGGCAGGACGGTATAAAACCGTCGCACTTATTTCCCATCGTTGTCCAGAAGGGATGGAGGTCAGATTAGCAGCAGAAGGGGAATCCAGTTTTGGGTCTCGGAAGACCGCGAATATTTTCGACAACAATCCACATGGAGAAAGGTTCGAAGCGTCATCAGTAATCGGATTGTAGGAATTTAGGAATAGGACGTGAACCTCCGGGAAACTGCAGGGGGAGGGGCGGCAAATATTCCCAAAACGACCGCGTGACACGATGTCTTAAGAATACTGCGATGACAGATTCGCCAGACTCCTGAGCGCACTGGCTGTGCTCTGTGCAGACGCCGTCAGTGCTTGCTGGATATCCCAAGTCATTGCACCAGTCGCGGCGATAACAGCGCCCCGCAAACAATGCGGTCATCTCTTGGTCTGCAATAAAAGAAACTATTTCAGCAGCAGACAAAAACACAATCACTTTTAAACCGCGCTGTACAACACATCCGCGAACCGAAGCGCCAGACCTACGTCCGAAATACGATCGTCACATCCAGGCCAGGTGCAAGGTATAAAATTAGAGGGGGAATGAAACAAAAAATGCCGACTAAAGAAGACAAACACTGAAATTATTGAAACGGTCAACGGTAATCTAAACTTTAATTCTAACCCCAGCACATGAACTTCGTTTCAAAGACATTGTTTTCTGAGTTTGCAAAATTCGATTCCAAATTTTCCCTCCAAAATGGGTTTCGACGTATTGATGTAAAGTGGTTTCATAATGCAGCGAGAAAAGTATACCCAGATAACGATAAATACAATCAACACAATTTCCGCTTAATTTTAACGGCTTTTCTTTCCGCAAATAGTGGAGATTGGAATGTAATAGCGCCTGGTAACCTTTAGTTGGCGTGATGAGAAAGGTGAATGTGTTGGGGTACACCTGATAAGGAAGTGATAACACAGAATTTTAATCCTGTATTTCGCACTCTCTATCAATTGTACCACAAGCCGGGCCAAATTTAACTACTGCGACGCCTATGGATCCAAGGAATTTTGCGCCCCCTACCCCATCTTCCCCAAATTTGATAAGCCTATATTGTAAAATATCAACGCATAATAAAACAAATATAAATGTCCTGACAAAAATACGTTATTCACTCAACAATAAAAAATGAAACAATTGCAATTATATCAAGTTGGAAACACATGGAATAATTAATATAGACATAAATCAAGCTGTTCTTTCCATGCATATATATCAGTATGTATCAAAGGTTTCCAACTTGACATATACTCATTTGCTGGTGATCTAACTTAGCACTACAATGAGATACGTTCATTTCGACTTCTACAGTGAAAATAAAATGTCTGACGTTTCAGATCAATACCTCAGTTGTTTGGATTTCATTGTCCTGGGTGATATAATGGTTAGCATACTCGAGCGCATATCGGGAGATGCGGGTTCGATTCTTGTTCGAGGACGATGAAATTTTCAAATTTCTGTGGTTATGTTACATGGAAAGAACAGCTTGGTTTATGTATATATCAATTACAATTAGCAGGTTAGTGGCTTACATCTTGCTTTTTCATTAGCAAATTTGTCTATAACACCCTCATAGTCTAATTTTACTGTTAAAATATTCTCAATGGTAAACACAGCAAGTAGATCAAGCGTAGTTGGAATTTAGATCAACGTAAATACATTTTAACCATCCCAAGTGCTGAAAAAGAAACTTTCAGCTGAGTAGTTTGTAGCAGGGGTACATAAGTAAAACTTCAAAGCAGTTGTAACATTTGAATATACAGTAAGTCTAAAAAATATTTAGTAATCTGAAGTTTGTTTAAAATTGGTATTGATAGGCTATTTTTTCTTTCTTTTAAGAGAAATCTTTTCAGATGGATACATTCTGTTCCAAACGTTTCTTCTATATCTGATGAGTAAATCTGTTGCAATTTGTCAACTGATTTGTGAATTTCATCAGGATTAGGCGAGGTTTAACAAAAATGAGAATCTTTCAGCAAATTCGTTGTAAACATATATTCCGATTTTTAATTTTGTTGAAAATTCGGGTAATATCTTCATATAAATGGTCTGCTGGATACAATTTGCATCATTTTCATTATCTGGTTCAGATTCAGATTCTGACTCATCAAAGAATCTCTTACGCTTTTTAATTCGTTTAGGCCTACTTTCTTCTGTTTCTACTACTTGTTGAATGTTGTGAATTTTTCCCCCAATGAAAGTAATTTCAGAAGAGTATAGTCTTTTCAAAATTCGCTTTACCTCTTGTCTAGTGACTGATTTCTCATTTTCATTTTCTTCATACATTTTAAGGCTTTAATATAGGTTTCAAAATCACGGTTTAGACGTTTACCTGCCTCTTCTCGTGCGGACCATCTTGTTCCAGAAACGGTTTTTAGAGAAAAGTTTCCCAAAGTCCAAGAGGACTCTAAAAGTTTCCAAAGATGAGCTGATCCTCAGAAAAAATTGCACAGATTTATAGCACTTCAAGAAAGGTTATAGCTAGCCTGCAATAAGTTGCAGGGCTCGATCCCACTAAATTAAGGGAGTGGGCTGAACACGGTATGAAAAACGCTAATGAATTGGCCTTTTTGATTCTTGCTTGCAAGGATCGAATATACCCGTATTCCTGACATATTAGCAGCATTGTCATAGGCTTGACCCCTACAGTTACTTATGTCTAGCACGTGGATTGAGAGAAAAGTAATCACAGCATTAGTCACCTCTTTACCGGTATGTCCAGGATTTTTTTAAACTGTAAATAGCGTTCTACCGCAGCACCTTCGCCTTCTTTGTTTACATATCTAACAATAAAGTTTACTTGGTCATTTTGTGTTATGTCAGGTGTGGAATCCACAATAATTGCAAAATATTTGGATTCTTTCACTTCCCTTACTATTGCATTGATGACTATTTTTGCCATAATCTGTATGAGCTTCTCATAGGTACCAAATGTTAAGTATGAAGTTTTACCATTACCATGATTCCCTTAATGAGCTATGTGACCTTTCAAGAACGAGACAAATTCGGCCATAAGCTCCAAGCACATCATAAAATTTCCATTCTTTACAGAACTAAACATTTCATCTTCACCCCAGAATGGTAACCACGAGAGGACAGTTTTTTTACAACAGCCATTATTCTTTAGAGAACACATCTCCAATATTTAACTTCTTCTAACTGACATAGTAGATGCCTGTCAACTCTGCACAGTTCTTTACCCCGTTTTGTAAACATTATCATCCAATCACGATGAGAGTGGGAATTATGTTCTGTCACCCGCTGATCAGCATACATTAAATCATTAAAGCCACTTGCAGAAAATTGTGATGTCCCTCCAAAAAATTTACATGGAGCACGAAAAGCAGATCCCTGGCTGCAGGAATGCACTAGATAAGCACGTTTCATAACGTCTCCATTTAAAAGTTTTCGTTCAACAGCGCTTTTGTTAAGACTATATGTTTGTTTGGATAAATCCAATTAGAATTACAAAAATGCTGTTCATATTTTGATTTTTTGATTTGGGCCATTTGGGGCAGTGTAGTCAGTGTGAGTCATTTTTTACCCCACAAACCGGACCATACTTTCGTTTTAAAATTTCGTTTTCTTTCCATACTAGATCGTCTACACTACCAACACTAGGCCTACTGGAAACACTACTAAAAGTAGGTGCAAAGTCAGCAAGTTTACCTGCATCATCATTTTTATTTTTGGCGATTAATTGAGGCGAAGTTGCTTCAGTTTGAGTTGTGCTTCTGGGAAAAAAAGAGTGTAGCTTTGGTGTTTGAGACAACAATTAACTTTCCTTCCTCTTCTTCTTTTCCGCTAATCTGCGGTAATTTTCACCACTTAATCGTTTTCGGCAATCCCTTTCGTAAAAATGACACGAAAAACACTCTTAATAAAACACAACTCACGCAGTACGAATAACAAAAAAAAACCATACCAAATACAGTGGCAAAATAATCTCACAGCCACACAGCTCACTGTAAACAAACAATAGTGAACACTCTGACAGCCGCCGCCCCGGTGGCGCAGTGGTCTAACGCGCTGGCCTCTGATCGTTCGTCTGTAAGGGGCCCGGGTTCGAATCCCGGTGAGGCATGGATGTTGTGTTTGTCTTACGCCACTGGCTCTCTCCCTTCCCTCGAACCAGTGACCCTAAATTAGGGACGGGCGACTGCTTATAGCCCATCGAGTTGCTCACGGTGGTCGTTAAACCTCCAATCAAAAAAAACTCTGACAGCCACACAGCACAAATGTAATATTTATGTTTCGCACCTCCGGTACGAGTATATCAAACATATTTTAATACTAAAGCTACAATAAAAATACAGAACATACTGACATACAACAGATACATGCTTAGCGTTTGCCGTCATACCTCCGGCAAACAAACCTCTCTTTTCGCATTTTTTTTGTTAGGCACCTGGTAGGGGTAGCCCATGGGGTACGTTACATTTTCAAACAGCTGTGGCATGATACAATTATCACACAAACAGTGTGACCCATTACCGTCCGCTGCCAGACTGCAGTATGAAACTTTCCTCATCTACATAGTGATAATTATCCCTTTCCGTTCAAACGCTACCATACCGCGCATATTCTTAAAACTCATTTTAAAACTATTTACTGTTTATTTTTTGGCCGTTCCTACAAATTGCCGCCCTGCGCCCAATCCCATGCCTAAGTATGGCCCTGACCACCAGGGTTATGGTACATTTTAATAGGAAAATACGAAACACAAGATTGAATTTCTGTGTGGAGATGCTTGGCGTGTAGAACTTTTTTTTTCTTCGTATTTATTTGTTTTTCTACTTACAAAGCATCTTGGAAACAGAGCAGTTGCCTAGTGATTTCTTTTTGAGATTCCTGATAGAGGAAAATATTTCGTATGATCCACTACACTAGTCTAGTGCATTGGATCATATGAAATATGCAGTTTGTGATAATGGAGTGTGTAGAGATCACAATCAGTGATCTCTACACATTCCATTTGTGACACATATAACTATTTGCAGAGCGTAGCATGGCAAATTATACTGTGTTGGGTATCTATCCAGTATGAAGGTACAGTCCCATTTAACATCTCTAATTCTTTGCGGTGTCGATAAAGGCATATCAAATTCAGCCTTCTGCTCATAGATGGCGCTGAAACTCTCTCTGTATTTGCGACCCCTTCTTGTGGGGGTCTTAGTTGTTTGCGAGAATTTCGTGAAGTCTTTCCCTCAAACAGAAGTCATCGTTCTGCCCACATTTATAAGTGAGTCACGGAAAAATTCTCATCGGCCGCCACTGGAAATCGAACCCAGGGTCTTCCGGTTATGCGCCGGACATGCTACCACTGCACCACAGCTGTCTCGAATTCTCCAGACTCACATAAGACTAACTGCCAAACCACATGGCAGGTTGCTCCTTGGAGCCCCGCACAATGCTGGGGATTCACCAAAGATGGTAAGCAGCAACTGAACAAATAACTAGGAGGCGAATGAATAATTAATACACACAATTGACGTGGATTAGGAACATCAAACAGAAGTCATTGCTCTTTTCACGTTTATAAGTGAGTCAGGGAAAAATTCTCATCGGCTGCTATCGGGAATCGAAGAAGCAACCTGCCATGTGGTTTGGCAGTTAGTTGTATGGGAGTCTGGAGAATTCGAGGTCACTGTGGTGCAGTGGTAGCATGTCCGGACCATAACTGGAAGACCCCGGGTTCGATTCCCGGTGGCGGCCGATGATAATTTTTCCGTGACTTACTTATAAACGTGGAAAGAGAGATGACTTCTATTTGATGTCCCAAATCCACGTCAATTGTGTGTCTTTCCCTTATCAGATGGTGATTTCTGAAAAAAGCTTCTGTCATCATCTTAGATGATCAGCATCTGGTTTCTGACTTACAAAAGTTTGCGGATAGAAAAGCCAATAAACTGTAATGCAAATGATTTAAATAATTACTGACATCCTAAACAAAAGTATATAACAGCATGGTTATTATTGTTTGCATGAAAACTTTTATTATTTAAGAAAAAAGGTAAGGAAATACCACGTTTCCAGTACTTGACGTACGTAGAGCACCACCTATTAACGATATGCAACACTACTCCAACACGCGGATACTTAATTTTAAAATATTCCCTGTAATTTATTTCTCAAATTTGCAAGCGACTGACTACAGTTCGGTGTTTATTTCGTCCAAGTGCCAATTTTCACGAGTGAGGAAGCGTTTCTTGCATGGAAACTTATGTAACTCAATTTTCATCATTGCAAGTTTAGCGGCGCATTTTCACTTGATGTCCACCTTAAAATCAGCTTTTTCTTGTTTGACAGAGCTGCTGCTGCGTTCATACCCACCTCCTAATCAGGTAGATTGCGGAGTTGTTACTTGTAAGTTCTTAATATTTCAAGAATATTTTTAAAGAAGTGTTCTTCTTTGATTTCTTCTTCAGATATTTTCAATGGGGAATTTTTTGTGTTTGTCACAAACTGATATGTTCAGAAATTCATGCCAGCAACAATAAGAAGTGCACAATTTAAATGTTCAATTTGCGGTAAACTTTCTTTTAAATAGATATTTATATATAATATTTACGTACTAAATATCTCTAAGTTACACAGAAACACGCCTTGCAACTTGCAAGTTATTCTATCCACTGTCTATTAGAAACAGCGCTATGAATTCATTGATACGTTAATTGCTTATATGCTGTTCATTTTTCATCACAGGATAATATACAACAACTTCTGTAAATTTATAGGTGCACCTGTACATTGAGAAAAGGATCATGACTTTTACTACTGATTTCCTTTGAAGTTAATTACTAGGCATATTTTGAAATGCATTCATATTTTTTCTTTCTTTCCGAACAAGATGGTTAAGGGATAGCAAAATTAAAAACAATTTTTCACTGGAAAAGTATATTTCAAGACATACTGTGATTTGCTGCAGAAAGTATGATGAATATGAAGACGGGAGTTTTGAATTTCATAGCACGAAATGATAACTAATAATATGCAAATGATAGCTAATTTCCTGTGACAGCAAAGGAATTATCAGAACCACCATGTTAGTGTCCCTGATAAGATCCTATTATCCGTGCTTATACCGAAAATAGCATGAACAATGTCTCCGCGCTGTTGCAGATCTGCTTAGTGTGATTCTTATTAAAATTATCTTAAAATGTCTTCAGATTTTTTTCGATGTTTGTAATATCAACGATAAAACAACCTTCAAACCTAAAGAACGACTTTTTTGGTTGCAAAATTGTGCACTCTTCTTAGAAAAATTGATTTCTACCCTTAATACAAACAGCATGAGTGATACTCACATAAACAATAAAAATCTCGAAAATAGGATGCACGTAAAATGCAACGTAAATATGTCGCCCCGGTTTGCGCAGTGGTCTAAGCGCTGGGTTCTGACCATTCGTCCGAGACGGGTCTGAATCCCGGTGACGGATGGATGTTGTGTTTGCCTTACGGCACTGGCTCTCTCCCTTTCCTGGAACCAGTGGCCCTACGTTATTGACAGGCGACTGAGTTACTCACAGTGGTCGTTGAACCCCAAAAACAACGTAAAGCAATATGGAAACTTTATGTAGCTCTATTTTTTCCTGGATTACATTGTCGGTTTTGTCTGTGCTTTCTGGTAAACTGTTTTTTCCTCGTATGCATGTCTATGCCACGCATACTATTTACATTGGGCCAGGAGTCAAACTTGTCTGGAATGAAGAGATAGACGCATGATTTTTAAAGACAGAATCAAGGGAAATGGGGAATTAATTTGGGATAGGGAGAGGAATCACGTTATGTAGAATTTATGTGGCCTTTGGGAGACATCTTGTACATATTCGAGCCATACATTTAATTCTAAAATCTCAATTTTTCCGCGAAGTCAGGAAGAATAAGGACTCAAGCATTACTTTGTGTCATGAGAGATGCACAGTTATAATTCCTAAGTATAATTTATGCTGTTCATGAGGCTAATTTTTACATTATTTTGAAATTTTAAATACTTGCCTACGTATGCTAGATTTTATTGTGATTAAGATAGCTACTGCCCTTTACAGTGTAGGAAAAAAAACTGGAAGGATGTTGCCATCTTTGTAATTAAACGAGTAATTTTTTTTTCAAAGTACGTAATTTTCTTGCGCTCTTTAGGATTTTATGTCCTACAGATTTCCTCGAAATAATTGCAAACGTTTTAGAAGAGCAGTAATGAAATATGTGCAGAATTTTATTTTACTTTATTTCAGAGTTTGAAAACCACCATGGATTCTACTAACTGCCATGGAAGGTCAGCAGCATGAGGGAAATGAACCACCCATGCTCGGGCTTATCTCGGACGACGGGTGAAACGCCTGCGCCTCTGATCCCTCGTTCACCGGGACAATCCAGTTTTTTTTTAGTTTGTTTTTTTTAGCAGTCCTGTTCTTCCAAATTTCATAATTAATTGATTTTGCATTTGGCTTGATTTAAATAATTTTGCTGAGTTCAGCACACATGATTGTGTCACAGGACTTCGTGTACATTTAGTGTATAAGGTGTGATCAAAAAATATGGCGAATTTTTTGATCACATGATCGGATACCTCTCTGAGATGCGGCAATTTTTCATAGACCATTGACTATCTTGCATTCATATCTCTCTTGTGGAATCTTCTGTAAACCGTTTGCCCCAATATATTGGTTCCTGTAGTAGAGAAGAGAGCCTGCGGGAGTGTTGACTCGCTGTCAACTCCCTCGGCGGCGAGCTGTTACAGACAAATACCGGTCGTCTTGATATGTTGTGGTGCTTGGTGTCCTTGTCCCCGGCCTTCGGGTTATTGTTCCTGTTTCCTGGAACTGTCTACAGAGATTTGATACCACTTGTCTCGACATATTCAACCATCTTGCTGCCTTAGTTTGCGATTGCCCTGCTTCAAATCCACCGATCGCTCCCTACCGTACAAAGTCTTCTAAGGGATGGTGCGGAGCCATTCTTTCAATGACAGTCCAACTCAATTGCCCCATCCCTTCTCAGAACAACGTTTACAAATGTCGCATGTCTACCGGCTGGATGACGTGCTGTCGTCATTTGAATATTTGCATAGAAAATAGAACAATACTGCTTGATATGTCGGCTGGCCTAGCGTTTCTTTGTACATGTCTCTGAAAAATCTTTAGAATCGGCCGAACCTTTGCGTCTCTGCAAACTCTGCTAGAGCATTTCCACGTTGGTTTCTATTGCCCTAACTGAACTTTCCTACCGAAGTTGCGGGTGCCTTATTTTCGCACTAATATCCCATTATTCTTTTCACGTGCTGCTTGCACTTGTTATTTAGAAGCAGAATTTCCCTGTAAAGATCTTCGATTTATTTCTTGGGATGACTTGCGGTGGGTGCGTATGCTTGAATCATTTGAACCGATTATGTTTTGAGATGTGAATAACGAGTCTTGTAGCTCTGTATGAGGATCTGTGACATTGTCCTTCAATTTTTTGTTAATCATAAATCGAACACCAGTCGTTCTGCCTGTAGCTGATTCGCGGTACAAGATGAGACGGACACTTTTCAGGTCTATGAGATCAGCTCCTTTTCTTCTTACGCCACATGGCCCGACAACATCCCACTTCATACTCTAAAGTTTTTTCTCCAGGTCAATGAGCCTGGATTCTCAAGATAGAGTTCGTCCATTGTATGTTACCATGGTCAATATTAGATGGCAGCATCGTACGTTACTCCTATGGTTCTTAGCACTCTCTGCCTTCATATGGCTCTGGCCGCTCCCTTGTCCAGGTACATTCCAAGCGCCAGAAACTGAGGGCCAAGGATGAGAAACTGAGGACCAAAGTTGTGAAGTCATTTGGGATGAGGAGTTGACCAAAAAGGAAAAAAAAAAGATAAAGCAAAGTCAAGACAATGTAACTTCCATACCTAAACGTGCACTGAAGAGGCAAATTATTAGAAGCACCTAGTTAATAACCTGTTGGGCAGCGGTTGGCCTTCAAAACAGTCTCAATTTGATATGGATGGATTTTTCAAAGTGTTCATACCGTTCTGCAGGTATGTTCAACGAGGTGGGTGTGATGGCGTCCTTCATAGCCAGGTGCTCTCTGAGGAAATTCTGTGTAACTAGTGGCTTTCTCAATCTCATTCTACGGGGTGTTCAATTGGGTTAAGCTCTGGGAACTGTGGAGCACATTTTAATGCTTTGAAGTTACTGTCGTCCTTCTGAAAACCTTATGTGATGTTCGGAGCCTTATGACACAGCTCACTACTAGGGCGATTTAAAAGTTATAACGAAGTAAATTTCTCCGTAATTTTTGTCCACGCCATGGCTCGAACCCGGATCCCCTCATTCCGGAATAAGTCACTCTACCAATTGAGCTACGCGAACGTTCGTTATCGCTGCTATCTACCTTTATGTCGCGTGCGTCCTACTGGGCAGGCACGCCACATCCCCCCCCGAAAGAGGGCCGGGGCATGGCCCACCGGTCAGCCGTGACCATGAATCGTCGCAGACAGCCATCCTCTGTAGAACGTGCACTTGAGAACTCCCAGTCAATCTAGTGTGTGGAATACAACGTCACGCACATTTATTTTTCGAAGCGCTGGATAAGGGATTTTCTTATTTTTCGTATCTCGCGGTGTGGAAAGAACATCACGTCATTGCGAGATCTTGAATGGTCGGGTCATCCGGAAAGTTCGGGCGCCATTATAACGAAGTAAAATTCTCCGTCATTTTTGTCCACGCCGGGGCTCGAACCCGGGTCCCCTCATTCCGGAATAAGTCGCTCTACCAATTGAGCTACGCGGACGTTCGTAATCGCTGCTATCTGCCTTTAAGTCGTGTGCGTCCTGCTGGGAAGGTACGTCACAAAGTCATTGCGGTTTTCTGACAGTTGATAAAAACGTGTATAAATGCATAAAAAAATAAGTTTAATTTTTGAAATTGAGTCGATGGTCCTACATCATCGTGATACCATGTCTTGAATCCACCTGCGAAAAGATTCCTTTGGTTTCCAGGTGAAAACGTTTTGGACCCCACGTTCAATATCGTGGATGTTTTGGAAGTGTTGGTCACGTAGAAATTGTGCAATGGGCCGTAATAAGTCGTAGTCCGAAAGTGCGAGATCCGGACTATAAACTGGGTGGGGCATTAGCTAAAAATATATCTGGTTCCTGTATTTTTTCCTTAGTTGACCGGGCACTATGAGCAAGAGCATTATCCTGTGGAGGATAACTCCATTACGGTTCATAACAGCAGGATACTTTCGGCTTAAAGCTGCATACATTCCCTCCAGTTGGCCACAGTACAGCTGCGCATTAACTCCTCGGTCACCTAGAACCAATTCCCATCGAATGGGATTCCCCAAAGCTCCACCATACGCATAGCATAACTTTGTTCTCAAATCGTCTCCCTTTTGGGACTGGTCCTGATGGCTTTTTTGGAATATGACCACTGTTTTCTCATGTCAGTATTTCGGAAAGACATCCAGTTTTCATCACATGATCCAGTTCACCTGAATAAACGGTCATCCTGAGATTTTGCTGCAACTGACGACATACTTGCACACGCAGCTGAGCTTGAGCAGCAGTCATCCATGCTATTCCTGTCAACAACTTCTGTGCGTCTTTCCGAGCTTGTCCAGTTCGCAAACAATTGTGAGCTGAGGTGTTTACCAACTCATTTGAAAGTTGTCCACTGATTTTGCAAGGATTTGATTAAACGCCTTACAGTTTCAGAATTCACAGCCGAAGGCATTCCAGGACGTGCTTTGTCCTCAAGGTTAAAATCCCCATTTTTAAATCACTGAAACCAAAGACTTACCGTTCTTTCAGACATTGGTCTTCACCTTTCACAGGACAAATTTCCCTTTCTGCAGCTGCTATGATTAACTTTTTTTTAAAAAAAACCGTAACAGCACTCGCATCGTAATTTTTCGTCCCTTTCTTTAGACAGCACAGAATTTTCAAATAAATCACGGCACCGTGTGTTCCTATTTATACCAATCAGACGACACCGGTTTTCCGGTCATGAATTGTTATTATCTGCATAACGCATGCGCACCGAATAATTACCTGATATAAGACGATTCTTCAAAACGGAAATGACTTTTGAATCACCCTAATTTGATGAGCTAATGTACACAAGGTATGATAATTGATAATAATGTATAATAATTGTCACACTGAAAGTAGCTATCTTCAGCAGGAAGCACTTTGCCTCGTGTGTGTCTGGTCAACAATGATGTTAAGATGCCTCGTGGCTTCCAATTCCTTTTTTATTCTTTAGGGTGGTTTAACAACCGCCGTGAGCAACTCTATGAACTCAAAGCAGTCACTCGTATCTAATTTAGGAACAGAGGTTCCAATGAAAAGAAAGAGACCCAGCCCTGCAAAATATACACTCAACCCATGCCTCACTCGAGATTCGAACCCGGACCATAACATTTTTTTATTTTTTTTATTGGAGGTTTAACGACCACCGTGAGCAACGCAATGGGCTATAAGCAGTCGCCCGTCCCTAATTTAGGGTCACTGGTTCCAGGGAAGGGAGAGAGCCAGTGCCGTAAGACAAACACAACATCCATGCCCGACCGGGATTCGAACCCGGACCCCTTACGGACGAATGATCAGAGGCCAGCGCCTTAGACCAATGCGCCACTGGGGCGGCTCATAACATTCGGCCACAGTAAGGCTCGAAATAGTGTTCCTAAAGTTCCGGTATTAAGGAACACAAGGCGTGCGGTGGTACACGAAAGAAACATTTCCCCTCAGTACCTATATTGTACTGTGTGGTTACTTGATGCAGTGAAGCTGGCCTATCGTACAGGTGAGCTGGTCTATCATCCATCCAGCCTCTACTGTCCTTGAAAACCGACAAGTTGTTTCGTCCCACAGAAAAACCACTTATTGCTTGTTTTATAGTCTACACGCCATTCATTGTACGGCAGAAACGACAACCTTCTCGGTTATGCAGAACAAATGGCTGCGGTTGTTCTTGCATAAACGAGACGGTTTGCCGTTTCTGAGATGCTTACCTCTGCTTGCAATGTAAACGTTTTTTTCGACTTAGTAAGAAAAGTGTACATCAAGAAAAGCAGAAACATAAAAATGTTTGATTAAGTTTATGTCTGATGCATATCTTCTAATACCTAAACGTAATGTTTTGTTTTCTTCCGTATCCATGGCCACAGTTCAGAAATTTACAAGCACGATCTACAAATTAATAACTTAGTCCACAAAGTCCGCCTCACGCAGTATCTATACTAACCGTCTTTAGAAATTCCATGTCGAAATGAGCCTGCCTTCGCAAACTACGGAAGCGATTTCATTACACGTAAAATAGATGCCTGTTGTTAGTTCTAATGAGTTTCAGACTGTATCTTGCAAAATATTTTTCCCATGAAAACCGCCGTTCTTACACTTCCATTTAAGTATTCCTTAAGGCATCTATCTGTGCAGCACATCCATCAGCAGTCGTTAATCATACTTTTCAGTGTTCTACCCTTGTACAAATGCAAAACTGAGAGTCGTATATTTTTTCCTTCCAGATCATTAGAAGGCTAAACCGAATGGACTTTTTCCTTCCAGATCATTAGAAGGCTAAAACCGAATGGACTTTTTCCTTCCAGATCATTAGAAGGCTAAAACGAATGGACTTTTTCCTTCCAGATCATTAGAAGGCTAAAACGAATGGACTTTTTCCTTCCAGATCATTAGAAGGCTAAAACGAATGGACTTTTTCTCACCTTTTCTTCATTACCTCAGCTCTTTAACACAGCAGCACATATCTTATGTGGAGTCCAAATTAGTGGCCGCAGGGTTTAAGTTGAAACTATACATAATAAGATTGTTTTTCGAAGTCCTTAATGATTCTCTTATGCTTTACAATGACAAACTCCCTACACGGATAACTGAGACAGTAAACACACACCCGTGTAGCCATTCTCATAAAAACCACACCGGTGATGCAGTGGTCTAAGTGCTGGCTTCTGACCATTCGTCCGAGATGAGTCAGGGTTCGAACCTAATGAGGCACAGATGTTATGTTTTTCTTACGGCACTGGGTCTCTCCCTTCCCTGGAACTAGGAGCTCTAAATTAGAGACTGGCGAATGCTCACAGCCCATCGAGTTGTTCACGGTGGTCTTTAAACCTCCAACAAGAAAAACCTACAAGTGGCAGCTTAACACTCTGTGACGTATATTCTAAATTAACTTTCCTTTTTAGTTTCTTTCCCTATGTAAATCTTGAGTTTATTCTCAGTTATACTTCGTACTTAACGTGATATATTTTCTCTCAAACGAATACTGTTGGCAACATAATTGAGGTTGAATGAATGTGACGTATGCCTGTTATTTGATAAAAACGAGAGATAAAAACTACGACTAAACTGTTGCTAAAAAAGCGTTGTGTTGTGGAGCTGTGTGGTGTGTGGAGCGTTTAATGCAATATGCTATGCTATGTTACGATGTGTTGGAGAAAACCTTGAATAAAGCATCTTTTCCGTAAGTTTGACTTCTGTTGTATACATGTTTCGTCTGGCCGTTAAGGTTTAATTTAGGAACTATTTCATCTTATGGTTATGTTTTTAAAATAACGTAGAAGTTCGAAAAGACTTCTACGTTATAACTCCTTCGTGTAGCGATTGTTATAAAACATACAGATCACTACATCAAAACCAAACACAAATACAATAGACAATTGTTCAGTGCAGAGACACAACTACACCTTCCAGGCTAATACACACTCGTGTAGCCATTTTCATAAAAACTACTATTTACTACATTAAAATCAAACACAAATACAATAGACAATTGTTCAAATTGTTTATTGCAGAGACTCAGCTACAACTTGCAGGCTAATACACCCTCGTGTAACTATTGTCATAAAAACGACCATTCCTCACATTAAATCCAAATATAAATACACTAGACATTTGTTCAGTGCAGAGACACAACTACAACTTCCAGGTTGATAGATCTTCGTATAGGCATTGTCATAAAAACTACCATTCATTAAAATCAAACACATATACAATAGACAACTGATAGACACCTGTTGACTAGAGGAGCACAAATGCATCTGGTAGCTTTAAGACTTTTAGAAAGGTGAGGATGAGCTCAAATTTAAATTCAAAAATGTGTGTACTTTATTTTCTAAATTACTGCTGCCGTAATTTCTCCTCCTTTTCCTAAGCATTAGCATATCTTCCAGACTTATTACAGAGCACGTTTAAGTCGCAAGATAGGTTTTTAGGAAATCGAAAAGGATAAGCACGTTATAAAACCTTCATTTTCGGGTACCACAAGGATTTAAAATTTTGTTTTGTGAAAAACTACGTGAC
The DNA here is from genome assembly GCA_039090855.1 of Macrothele yani. Classification (NCBI taxonomy): domain Eukaryota; kingdom Metazoa; phylum Arthropoda; class Arachnida; order Araneae; family Macrothelidae; genus Macrothele; species Macrothele yani. The sequence goes on from CM076994.1 coordinate 145,938,448, forward strand.
AGACCAATTTGAGCATCATTTTTGAACTCAAAACATCGAAATTAATAAAAAACTTTGGCAAAAATTCTCAAACAACAATGCTATTTCTATCTTCATTCGCGACCAAAATTGAGATGAAGAAATACTGGATTGAATTAAAGAAAGTTCGAAAAAAGAGAAATTCAACATAATCCATTGTATTATTTTGTCGACGGCTACTAATTTGTACAGAGTGGTTTTAAAAATTTATTTACACGCTTTCTTTTAAGTAGATATACCATTTTAAAAACGCTTATAGCCTTACAGAGGCAAATACCCTCCGCAACGCTGAATCTTGGCAAGATAGCGCATAACTGGGTCTCTAAATGCACAGTTAATTAAATTTAATCCAACCTTTTTGAGAGTCCTACGGTGATAATTTTGTTAAAGTAACTCCGAGCAGGCTAGCTTTGTAGCTAGCCTGCTCGGAGTTACTTTAACAAAATTAAACAGTCGTCTCAATCACAACGTGGAAAAGTTCAAACAACTCAGTTCCCGTAGCCATAGCGGAATAGAGAATCTCATCGTTGCTGTTCTGAGAATCAAATCATGTTTGAATATCAAAAAATCAGCTGTTTAAATTATCTCAATTTTCTTTGATTGTCACAAATTGAGTCGTTATATGCTTAAACAACCACGTAAAGAACAGCGTGGAGATGAACCAAGAAAGTAATTACTCCAACTCGTTCTTGACACCAACAATGACATCAGTTTATTGATTGTCACGTGTCTCGGTATTTAGAGACAAAAATATTTACTGTCATATTATTTGATGTAACTATTTTTGCTGCAGTAAAAATTAATGAGGATTTGTCAGATAATTTTCATGTTTCAATAATATATGCATATATTAGTTTCTGCTTACAGTTTTCGGTGACACTTCTGTGAACTTTTCTGTCATGTTACCAAACATCTCAAAGGAATGATTTCACATAAAGGACAACCAGCATTCATACAGAAATATATCAGGCAAAATACCTTTTCCTTTACAAATCCTTTGAGTAAAGTGCAGTACAGCGCGAAGGAGGATTAAAAATAAAAAAAGGACGAAACTGTGAAACGCCTTCATATCTTAGGCTTTCTTTTTCATTTTTAAATTCTTTATTCGTGTCAATGCGACCTCCGCTTTAATTATTTTCTTAGAATATCATCTAGAAACGTCGGAATTCATTGTTTTTCTTTTCCCTTGTCACAAGTGAGAAATGATAATGATGACTCACGCACACATCGTGTAGCAACTATTCAGAAAAAACACCAGACAAAATTTTAATAACGCTGAATTTTTAATGTTTCAACTCATCTTCTCGTTTGTTCTTGAAATCTAACAAAATTTTAAGCTTGCCACCCGTGTGTTTTTTCTTTGCTTCAACACAAACTCTAACCTTGGCATGTGGTTTACATGCAACATTATTCTAAAATAGTCTCCGTTGTAAAACCAGTGTAAATAATGCACAACCTAATCTACGAAGCATGCTGAATACAGCAGAGATAGCAAAAAATTATTACGCATGCAAAACTGTAAGGTTAATTCATACGCAAAATTTGGTGGACGCAGTTTTAAGACATTTTTACTAAAATTAACTTTTTTACTTTACGTATGCATTTTTTTCTCTTTGGAAAAGTTTTCCATGAGGAGAGAATTATTAAAATGATAGACTCGAAATTAGTTTTAATTATTTAATTCTTGCTGCATTTTTTCATTTGATGGAATATAAAAATCTTTTTCAACGTGTTTTGAGATTCTGACGACTATATTACAAAGTACATCTTTAACTAAAGAGTACAGTTTAAAAACCATCCACAGATGAACAGGGATTTCAAAATTATTTCATTTCCAATGAACTTTGATCTGCGACTGCACCAGTTATTCAAAAATGTTATTAAATACGAATTTTTCCTATGAAATCGGAATGTAGTCTTGGTAATGTTGCTTAGGTGACTTTTTAAGGAAGTAATGTTACGCGAAAGTTGTTTGGAAAAAGCAGATTAAGATAGGAAACAATGACAGCTGATGACCTTGGGAGCATTTTAAGTGGCGCGATTGGGAATTTTTCGAGTACCTAATGGTATAGTGTAAACATATATAAACATACAGACATTTTCAAAAGTTCAAGACCACCTGTTTGTATTAGGAGGTTTCTGCCGATTGCATCAGCCACTGTCTGTGGTTTTCGTGTTGAGAGGTTTTGTACGTATTTTCTATACAGCGAAGAATGGGCAAAAAAGCATCATTATGTGTTACTCAGAGGGCACAAATAGTGACTTTATAACATGAAGGATACTCCGAACGTGACATAAGCAGAAAGGTGAATGTGAGCAAGACTGCTATTCATAATACGATCATGAAATATCAAGATACAGGTGAATTTAACGACCGAAAGAGAAGTGGACGTCGAAGGAAAACAACCGCACGTGATGACAATACCATAAGGCGATTAGTTATGCATTCTCCGAGGAGTTCGTGCAAGAAACTCTACATTCAAATGGATCTGATATTAGCATCAGCACTGTTTCCCGACGTCTAAGCAAAGAATTTGGATTAAAGTCTTGTAGACCTGCACATAAACGTAGACTAACCTCTGTCGTGAAAAAGAAGACTCCAGTTTGCTAAGCGTCATCAATCGTGGACTGCCAAAAATTGGAGCCAAGTTCTGTTTTCCGACTAATCAACTGTGCATCAATTTGAATCACGTGAAGACAATTTGGACGACCAAAAGGCGAAAGGTTTGATGAAAAATACAACATTAGCACAATGAGACATCCGCCTAGTCAAATGATATGGGGTGTTGTGTCAGCATCCGGTACTGCTTCAATGTTCTTTTTACTGAAAGGCACTTCCATGACTATTCCTTTTTATGTGGAAATGCTGCATGAGAAGCTGTTAACTCATATGCAAGTGCGCAGATGCACAATCTTTATGCACGATGGTGATCCATGCCAGAGATCAAAGACAGTAGAAGACTGCCTGCAGAGAAACAACATAACTGTGCTTTACTGGCCCGGTAAGAGACCCGACCTTAACCCCATCGAAAATTTGTGGACCATTTTAAAACACAAGGTAGCAGGAAAACAGCGTCAAATTCCCAAGCTTTGATTGACGTCATAAAGTACGCGTAATGCAAAGACACTTCAAGGGACTACTCAAATCCCTCATTGAGAGTATGCCACATTGTATTCTGTCCGTTATAAAAAAAAGGTGGCCACACAAAGTATTGAGTTTGGTCTTTTTGTGTTATAAAGAATGTTGGTATTAATCTGTGGTTTCATTTTTCTCAATTATCTGTTACTAGTAATTAGCTATTTGAAAATCTTAATTTTCAATAAATTGACAAGTGGTCTTAAACTTTTGCAAATGACTGTATACCCCGAAAATATCGAATTTCATGGGTCTATTGGTAAATGGATTTTCGGAGCCACTTGTAGCTAAACGCATTCGGCAATCGAGGTAATTAAATGGCATCTTTGATTTTTTCCAGCATGTAAAAGTACAGACAGTAGTGGAAAAAATTATCCTGAATGAGAAAGGAGACAAATTTGCTGCTCGAATAGAATGCTAATTAATATTTTATGGTGTGTCGCCCATTTAATTATGGAATGTGGAAAATCTGACTCTTTCGAAATGAATTCTGGACAAGAAGGAAAAGAGATTTCATACCGAGAAGGTGTTAAGGAACTCCTAGAAAGGGGCTTTCTTCTATTCCCTACCGATGACGTAGCGGTTCAGTGGAAGAAGGCACTGACACCGTTGAGGCCAGAGTAACGTGAGAGTGAATCGCTGGAGCAAAGAGAAGTATGTACGTTCATCCGTATGTGAGTGACTGATGTAGGTTTTAGGATCTCTCTGAAGTCACATGTCTGTGTAACGACGGATATTGTTGAACGGGATGTGGGACAGAAACGTCATCGGCCGTATAATTGTTTGTATATTTTATGCACGTGTTTTGTTAAGCATATAACGTACCAGGAGATGTGACGTACCTGCCCGAAGGACGCACACGACATAAAGGCAGATAGGAATCAGAAACAAACGTCCGCGTAGCTCAATTGGTAGAGTGACTTATTCCGGAATGAGGGGATCCGGGTTCGAATCCTGGCGTGGACAGAAATGACAGCGATATTTACTTCGTTATAAGCACTAACATAAGTGCTTAGAAAACACATGGATAATCAGTTTAACAAAACTCTAACTGACAAAGTCTATTCGACTAAGAAATGAGAACTTACATAAAACAGCAAGATCTTAATTTATTGTTATTCATTTGTCAACTTACGTTTTGTAGACAAATTCCTCTTGCAAATGTTAACACCAACAACATATCAAATATAATGAGATAACACTTTAACATTCGTTCGACAAACATAATATACATAAAAACAGAATTTCAGAAAGGAAGGTTAATTTAGAGATATACGTCACAACTGAAGATGTATTCCGTCTTTGTGAAGTGTCTTGAGAGTGCAACATTCCAGTGTCTCTGTCCAGGGTTGGTATGTATCAACAAAGACATGAAGAAAGACTTTTTCATAAAACTCTAAGCATTATTTATCTTTGTGCTCTTGGGCCTGATATACACTGAAGTGCCAGAAAAACTGGTACACCCGTCTAATGCTTGGTAGATACACCACGGCAGCGCAGGACTGCAGAAATACGACGGGGCATGGACTCCACTAGCTTCTGGAAATATGCTGTAGGCAATGCACACCATACTTCCTGCAGAGCGTTCCACAATTCGGGTGTATTCCGAGGTCTTGGATTTCTGTGTTCGATAGCGCGTTGCATTGCATCCCTAATGTGTTCTATAACGTTCAGATCTGGAGACTTGGGTGGGAATGGAAACACCCCAAGCTCAGATGAATGCTCCTTTAACGATAATGTAACGTCCCGACACTTGTGTGGAGGTGCATTGTTCTATTGGATCAGGCCCAACCCATCAGCGTGAATGCAAGACTTGAACGGGTGTACCTCGTCAGAAAGGATGCGCACATAGCGTTGGCCTGTCACAGACGTTTGCAGACGTACCAGTTGTCCCAGTGAAGTCCAGATAAACACACCCCATACCATTACGGACCCTCCATCAGCCGGTACAGTTCCCTGTTGACAAGCGGGATCGATGGCTTCATGGGGTTTGCGCCACACACGAATCCTTCCATCTGCCCGATACAGTTGGAAACGCGATTCGTCAGGTTAGGCTACTTGTTTCCAGTCATCAAGTGTCCAGTGGCGGTGTTGCCGTGCACAAGCGAGACGCATAGCTCTGTGTCGTGCACCCATCAAGGGGACTCCAGTTGGGCGTTGGCTCCCAAAGCCCATATCGTGCAGGGTACGTTGCACAGTCCAGACGTTGATGCTTGTTGAGGCTCCAGCATTGAATTCTGGTGATACCTGCGAGAGTGTTGCACGTCTATCGTGTGAAACAATTCTTGACAGCCGACGATGGTGACGTTCACCCAATGTCTTTTTACGGGCACACTGGTATCGTAGGTTGGAAGTTTTTCCGGAATTCTTGTAGTCACTGTACACCCTTACAATGGTCATCCGTGAAAATCCGAACTTCGTTTCTAACTCCGAAATACTATGGCCCATCTCACGAGCGACAACTAAGACACCACGTTGAAAACCGCTTAAATCGTTATTACTTGTCATTCTCATGCCGAAAACAGCTCAAACAGCTGGCATGGATGTCTATCGCTTTATATACGCACTGGCGGACGAACCCGATTACGCGCATAGGTGACGTTGCTATGTATTTTGCATAAGCTCGTCTGTACCAGTTTTTCTGGCACTTCAGTGTACATCGTGAAAGCACAACTATAGAGAAGCGAAAGATGTTCTCTCCAACAAAGTTCCTGATATTCCATTTGCCAAGAAACATATGGCTCTAACTGTAAATGTACTGCACATTTCAACTTGCAGTAAGGAACCGAACTTCACCAGACTTTTGTTACGTTGTTGAAAAGTTTGCGCTATGAAATTAGACAGTCTCCTCCATTTAGCAGCATATATTTGCATGTTTATCTATCCTCAATTATCCTTTAAGATCTTCTGTGGTTTTAAATCCTGTGAGTTCAGTTAACCGAATAGTGTGCACTGACTTGCTTTTAAGGCTAAATATTGCATTTGTAATTTCATAATGGTGCCTTGCTGATGCTCTTGATCTAGTGATGCAGATTCATGTTCCCCGGTGAAACTTTTCTTTGTTACTTGGAGCATGATTAAGTTGTACAGAAGAACAGTTTCAAATGATATCAGCTTGAAGTAATATTTTGGGAATAATTTAAATTGTGAACTGCTCTACTAAATGTATTTAGTGAAACATTCGGGTGCCAGAAAGTTCCCAAATATGTAATCATTCTCGCTAACGACAGTGATCTCTTTATGCCGGCAGCTATGAAATACGTTGAATACCCTTAGAAACTCAGCATACTGCTAAGATTGAGTTAATGGTCTAAACAAAGATATGCTTAAAGCGTTTGATAAAACTGTGCTTGAAAGCCAGCATCCCATTTCACAACGACATGGAGATAGATGTTTCTATGCAGAAAAGGTCATGGCGTTCAAACGGTCATTTGACCCCAAACACGTTTCACATTTTTGGTTGCAACTGATATAACATATTTTGAGTAACATATAAGCAAATAATATAGACATTGTGTGTACTAAAGCGCATAATTTGAGAAATGGCAATATATAAGAGAACGGCAAAATTTGAGAAAGGGAACTGACTTCGTTTGTTTTGCTATCAGGTAATCCTAAATGTCAGTAGGTTTGCTTGAACTGTTGATAATACGTTGCTTTACAGGCATCAAATGAGAACAAGGAATACAAAAAACCGGGTAATTTTTAGTTACCTTAAAGTCCTGGAATCCATGTGAAAATTCGGCATGCCAGTCACGTGATAAATTGTTAGCCTTCGACAGACGCAAACAGTTTCTACGAAACGTTCATTTAGGTTAATTTCATAGGACTTTCAGCTTCATATCAAAGTTCACACTTATACCCATTCATTTGTTTGATACTATAGAGAATGCGTGTGATCAGGTTTCAAAATCTCAAGCAGCTTTGTAAACTGTCAGTGTTATAATTGTCTTGCTGGGATGTAATCAATAACTTTTTCAACTTTACACGATATTTCTTAATCGAAACTCTTTCGCCTAGGACTTGAATTAGTAATTCAGTTCAAGAAGGTATTTTCCCAACTATTTTTTTCTCTGTCTTAAATTTAAGTAACCTAAAAAAACTTTAGCTTTCGCATTTGGCCTTCTTCCCCAGCGTTAAAAGCGCGAATAATTCTCACTACTTTTCAAACCGCAATTGTTTTTCCAAATGGCAGTTTACAGTATGGCTTATCTAGTTGTCGCCCATTTCTTTCAGTGGTGGCTTTTCTGTGACACTATTTGTGTGTGTGTGTGTGTGTGTGATGCCGATAATTTAAATTAACAACAGTGACAGAATTTTTGGCATCACAATTTTCAAACAAAGTTCACTTATTTTTTCTTCAAAGAGAAACGAGAAGAATGACAACGAATTTTCGGTTGTAATGAATGTATTTTGAATCGTTTCGGACACGAATAAAATATTTCAAAATTATTCATAGTCAATTGAACCTCTTACAGAAAATAGAAAATCGAAATCAACCGCGTTTCTATAATCGGTAAAACAACTAGAAACAGAAACAGTTACTTTCTTCTACTAGCGGTTGAAAAGTTTGTTATGAAAATTAACAAATTGTGATAAAAAAATTATCTTTAGCTGAAACTATATTTTTATATCAAGCAGTTAGAAGAACAGATATAGAGGAAGACATGATCTAACTTTACGCTCCCTAGCTGAAGAATTTGAAGAATGGAAAAGTAGAAAATATGGCAAAGGCATTCTTCACGGCAAAAGTTGGAGTAAAGAAAAAGTATTTTTCAAATACGTTTCTTCGAAACAGAGATAACGAGAAAAAGGTTTTGACATTTCTGACGGATAGCGGGTAAATTGTGCACTGTTTTAAAACATACTATTCCCCATCTTTACGGTAATCATACAGTAAAAAGAAATTTTCAAAGGGGCTTTTAGAAATGGAAATACAGCACCAAACAGAAGTACACAGTAACACTACCTATCGCCAGAAATGTGAACTCCAAAACCTCACGAGTAGAGCCAAAGTGTTCCACAATGTAAATAATATACGGCTTTCAGAGAATTTTTTTAAATCGGACTTTTAAAATCAGAGATATTAACAAAACCGATGAGACGTTTGCGCCGCTGGAAATAATTTTGCACTATTTTTGGCAATAACTCTATACAAAATGTTTTTGCAGTTAACATTATCTGATCGAAAGAGAATTTTTTCAATCAACGTTTTAGGCGCGCAGATGCTGCTGCTAATATACTGCAAACGGAAACTTATGCACTCTTCGTGTGCACGTGTGCTTTAAAAAAATTTGAAATTACATGCAAAATATTTTTTCCCGCAACTCTCTCCGACAAGGAAAAAATTCAGATCGGACTCTCAGAAACAGAGATATCGTCAAAAATAAATTATACATCTACGCCACCTGGCGGGAAAATTATGCACTATTTTCAGCACAAGGTATTTTCAAAACGCTTGTCGTGGTGAGTGGTATCTGACCTCGGAAAGTTTTTCTAAATCGAGCTTTCAAAAGCTCAGACATTGTTGCAAATATGTCGGAAACAAAAATAGACACTTACGCCCCTTAGTGGACAAGCCATTCTTTACAAAAATTTGAAATTATAGATAGAACATTTCCTACTAGAAGTTCTATCCAATGCAGAAAGACCTTTTTCAAATCGGACTTTTAGAAGCTGACATATCGGAGGAATCGCAATTTAACTTTACGCACTCTGGTGGAAAAAACTATGCATTACTTAGAAGAGAAACTATACCTAAAATAGTCTTCTTTATAAATGGTATCGAATGGAAGAAATAATATTTTTAATCGGCTGTCCAGAACTAATTACTCGTATATTGAATAAAATATATTTTGAAGTCGTTAGCATCTGCATTTACGCCCTCTCGTGGCAAAGTCAGGCATCATAGGAAAACTGGGAAGCAAATATCATCGTTCTCGCATTTTAAGCTTTCCAATGCAAAAAGAATTTTTCAGATCGAAGTAATAGTCTCAGAGACATGGTACCACAGACAGACGGACGGACAAAGTGTTAACATAAACACGATTTTTTTTTACAAAAGCCCCTCTAAAAATTTGCACTTAGAAGTCCTAAATATGTACCTCCTGACTTATGATATATGTTCTCACTAAAATCTTCAATACGTCTCAAGACGGTTTAGATTGACAAATTTATTTTCTTAAACAGGTTACCACCTTCTTTGAACGTTTTGGTCCCAAGTTCTTTAATAAATTTCTCTTCAGCTAAAAACTTTCTTTTTATGACTGTTGTCGAAAAAATCGCGTAAATCGATATGTCAATAAAACAAAATCGTGCGATACGAATTGATTTTGAAACATATTTTTGTGAATCTAATTTTATTATTTAAATTAATAACCATCGTGGTAGCCTTTAATTTGAACGTTGTTGAAGCTAAAACGTTCAAATCTGAAATACACCACCTTCCGTGGGTCAAAAGACACAATCAGGCATAATTTAGCTTTGAATTATTCACGAAAATAAGATACGTATGTGATCGTCCTTGTGCAGAGAAAGCGAGAGAAGAACGTGAGAGATTACATGCATCAACATTGAACACCTTTCTCACGCGCGAAAACATTTAGTTCCCCCCCAAGGCATCACATCGTCCAATTTTTGTGCAAATATAAATATTGAAGAAAGTAGATAAGAAGACTGTCGTTACACAATACTAAAAAGTCGTAAAATCACTAAAAATAAAATCATTAAAAACCTTTAATTACGGACTTATCATAGTTAAAATATAGCTTACAATAAAGTACGTAAGATCTTTCGAGCCGACTAAGCCTATCCTCAGACGCGATCACAATTGAATGAGCTCCCGGGTTAAATTACCATATACAGTGTATATAAAGCGTTAGTGAGTGACGTCATAATAGTAGCGAACTGCATGAGTTCGAGATGTTATATAATCACAGGTACCAAGATGTAACACAGAGTCTCGTTATTAAGTACATCAAGAAAACAATGAGTAGCCTTTTTTTAACAAGTAACTGAAGGACACAAGCTAAAAACTTCATGATAATCAATATTTGAACAGTCATTCATATTCACCAGGTTCAAGGTTCAGTTCTTTTTAGTATTTGTTTCCATGGTTGTGGAATATTAAGCGGTGCTTCATCATTACAACAGAAGTTCGCAAAGCTGTTGATAAATAAACTTTCCGTAAGCAATATCTCAAATTTAGTACGAGGTGAAGCTAGTATATAGGAATCCGTCCAAATAGGGTGGTGAGTTCCTAGGTTGGAAAGACGTGATAAAGCAGTAGTCTGTAAATGCAATTTCACATTATATCGGTGTTCCTTTAGTCTCGCATTCAATGTGCATGTAATACAGCCAATGTATACTAAATCAGTTTTAGATACATCCACTTGTTTTAATGGGATTGCGTATACCCCACATTTTTTATCTACTTCTACCCGATCACGGTCATTCTTAACCAAAGACAATACAGTAGAAGTTCGCACTCCAAAATCCAATTGCCGCCCCGGTGGCGCAGTGGTCTAAGCGATGGCCTCTGATCATTCGTCCGAACGGGGTCCAGGTTCGAATCCCGTGAGGCATGGATGTTGTGTTTGTCCTGCGGCACTGGCTCTCTCCCTTCCCTGGAACCAGTGACCCTAAATTAGGGACGGACAACGACTGCTTATAGCCCATTGAGTTGCTCACGGTGGTCGTTAAACCTCCAATAAAAAAAAATCCAATTTGTTTTTGTGACAGACGTTTTTTATGGTACATTAATAAGTTCTGGTACAAAATCCATTGATCCCACAAATTTGATTGGCCGGCTCTCTCGTTGCAAAGTTGAGAATGCCAACCTTTCTCCGTGCCTTAATATTCTTTGAACTGTGGAAGTAAGATAGCCAAAAGCTTGAGCAATGTCATGAATTACTGTGATCTCCTTGTGGCGTGTGTTGAAGGAGGATGAATGTGCGAATACTATTTTCGCGTCTGGCTTCTGATTACTCTTTGGAGATGGCTCCGAGTTCGACTCCTGGTGAGGAATAGGTGTTGTGTTTGTCTTAAATCACTGGCTACCTCCCTTCCCTGGGCCAGTAGTACTAAACCAAGTACGGGCGACTGCTTATATCCTATTAAATTGCTCACGGTGGTCGATAAATCCCCAAACAAACAAAAAAAGTAGCTTTAGTAAACAGATTTGTTGAAGAATGGTAACAGTTCAACGTTGGTTATTACAATCAACGACGAAAATTTGTATTAATACAGTAACGTTGGTCACGAGAGATTTCGTTGAGGTAGTAAAATTTATCACTAAGGTTGAGTCAAGGACATCTAACATCAGAAGAAATCACTTCTCACATTTTACATTTTGTCGCTCTTTTCTCTCTACATTGCTTGAACTGACTGACTAGCCAGTGTTGCCACATGGCGAAAAAAGCTTTAAAGTTCAGGCTTGACGGTAAGTTTGGAAAGTATATCGAAAGATAACCAAAATTTACATAAGAAAGAGTAAACAAAAACTGTAGGTTAAATGGTTTATAAATGTTTCAATTTGTTACACTTCCTCTAATATAATATCATCCTAAACGTTTTCGCTAATTTCTTATTTAATGAGAGCGCTGCAATTACATTCCTTCACCCTTTTGGAAGATAAGATGACGTAACTACAGTAGATGCAATAAAATGTATCTCCACTTTGTGAATTATGTGAAATAAAATTGTTCTGCACTTGTCTCCAAGCACACCTCAAAATTAAGATTTCCTGAGGAGTTATTCCTCTCGTTCTAAACGTACAAAATCTGTGTAATCCATATACAGTCAACTCCGCTTATAGTGAGCCTCTGCGGACTCGCATATTTCGTTCACTATGTCCAAGGTTCACTAAAACCGAAGTGTTTTCACTTAACCTGAATTTTTGCTTACTACTCTCGACTCTACATTTTCCATACATTCTAGTAACCTCAGCATAGTCCAATTATTTCATACATTCTCGGAAACTTAGCAACGCCCCTTTCACTGTTGGAACACATTCTTCATTATCGCTCTCGTCATCTTCAGCCTCATTTTCTTCCGAGCTGGAACCGCCTTCCATAACAGTTTCATCCGACGGGACTTATTTCGTTTTAACTTCACAGTCGGCAATCTGCATCCATAAAATCTTCAGCTTCAGTGGAATCCGCACCGATATACTGAAACAGGTCCATGAGAGCCACATCGTACTCTTCTTCGAATGCCACACGTCCTGTATACAGCCAAACCAGACCTCCGGAAACAGTTCTGTATAGTGACAGTTGACACACTCCTCCTCCTTTGTTTCCAAAACGTACAGCATTCAGAACATTTATGGATGTGTTCTGCTTTGATTCCAAGGCTTGGATTAAATGAAGCGTTTCTTCCCTTCTGTAATAGGTTTTAAAGCTGCGAACCACACCTTGATTCATGGGTTGGAAGACTAACGTGGTGTTGGAACACCAGCTTGATGTTGCTGTGGTTTTTAATCCTACCTTTGTCCTTCAATGCACTTAAGGAGTAGTAGGCCTACAATATTTTAGTCCACACATTCTTTCAAGTTTTTAAAAGAAGGTTTGTTTTGAAATAAGTTACAATTTCAGGTTATATGTGCATTCTTTTCTTTGAAGTTATATTTTGTAGGTTCACTATAACAGAAGTTAAGGGTTCATTATAAACGAAAGTTTTAATGTACATTTCCTATGTTGCGGGTCGGGACCAATGATTTAGGTTCACTATAGCCGAATGTTCACTATAACAGAGTTCACCATATCCAGAGTTGATTGTATATGTAAATTTGTGTCACAACAGGCTTTTCTTTAGAACTTTCCAAACTATAAATTGTAGCTGTAGATTTACGGGCAGGAAAAGGATACCAATTGCTTTCTGTTGTCCTCTCCTCATAGGACATTTGCATGAAAATACCATACCACGTACAACCATATTTTATGAATAAATACATACTTGAGAAATACGAGTGTCCTCTGCTATGTAATAGTTTTTCTCCACCTTCTTGTAAGCATTGTCATGTACTTAAACTCATATTTTCAAAACTCCTACTGTTAATAGTCTTTTTAAGTTTCCTTTTGTAATGTACTTGAAAAATTAATATCAAAACCACTACTAAATAAGTGGAAGACAATTGCAAAGGAAATACTGGATACATAAATTGTTTGGAGGTTTTCGATAAAACTGAATTATAATTTTTTTGCATTTTATTCTTTATAATCCTTTAGTGATTGATTTTGGGTGAATCAAACAATTACGCTGTTATTTAATTTTTAAATCGTAAAATGGAGTTAATTATAACCTTTTTGGGGCTGTTTAGATGAATGACGGAAAAGACTGCAAAAAGGTCAATTGCCTAGTAAACAAGGGTGCAAGAAATAAAGCCTTGTATCTGTACATACTCATATAAACAAAAATTGCAGCACTATTACGAATGAACTGTGCGACGTCAAGTTGGTACCATGAATAGCATATGTGTCATTATATACATGAAGTAAACATCAGTGAGGGCAGTTTGGTGGGTAAGTGGGCAGAGACGGATTTAGGCTGTTGAACAGGTTCGATTACCAGGTGAGACATCCACGGTGTGTTTGTTCAACAGAGCTTACTCTATACCTTCCCCAGAACCAGTTCCCCAAAATTTAGGAGGGTTTTCTCTTAGAGTCTCATATGATCACGGCTGTCATTAAACCCCAATTTCAAACAAATACAGCCCTATGATTCCATTGGTACCTTTGATGTGGTTGGCCGTCCTCAACGACACCCCTATTTAAAGTATCGTCAATACGCTCAATACTAACGGCAAACGTTACCTGTGCGTTAGAATGGCTTACGCATCTTGGAAAATGCATGCAAAGGAGATATCAATGGCTGGAAATTTTTGAGAAAAGCCAATCGGTGGAGATTGCGTAATGCGGGGTGGTCAGCTCATCGAATAGCCATTTTTCAAGCATATTGATACGTGGCACTGGTTTATTCAGACGAGTAACAGAGAGAAAGAGAGGACTGCCTCATCAGGAACCAGTTAACTTCAAACTCTATGTCTATCCATTGAAATGTGACTGATATATTACATGCTGCGGTCTTCACAAAAACCTTCTGACGAGATTTCACGGAAACGGAATTACACGACCGGCATCCAGTCTGTATCCATTGCTTGTTTCAGCCCGCCACCGTCAGAATTTTTTTTGTGTGGCGACGAATATGAAAAGCTTACAAAGAGAAATGACACCCATGCCTTTCCTCTGATAAATGGCGTTTCTGTTCGGATATAGATGGTGTTCATGAATACTCGTAGGTATGATGTCGTCAAAAGTATGAGAATGGCCCTGCGTAAATACAGGTACGCCACACCCTCCGCATCATGGAAGTTACGGTGTGAGATGCCTTCACACCTTATGCTCCTCAGTATTCATAACAGTAACGCTGACAGCCCAACGATGCATGGATATCATACGCGAACTCCAACTCCATTGCCTGTCCTTCAAACGCACAAAATATTGTTCATCCACATGGGATTTTAGTCTCCACAAATTCTACATTAGATCGATAACGTACCTTCGCCAGCTATGTCGCTATATTTTTCTCCTATTGAGCACATTTGGAATATTATTTAACGGCTCCTCCGACCATGCCCACTTCCAGTACAAAAACTCGAAATCCTGCGTGTCCAGTTGTTAGTAGGATGGTGTAATGTGCAACAGCATGTTATACGAGATCCTTATGCTTCGATGTGCGTATCCTTAACTATGAAGGATATACACTTTAGTGATGAGGGCTCTAAAATAACTTCAAGATATCAACGTCAGCTTGTATCCCGATTATGTAGAGCTTTCGCTCACATACGGGACATTTTATAACGGCTGCAAGCAAAATTACTTCAGAACACAACAATACATGATAATAAATTCACAAGTTTCCTGCGCCTAAATGAAGTAAAGGAACATGTTATTTAGACATTCATAGCTGTTATGACTTGATGGGGGTGAATCCCACTGCTTGTCAGTAAAGTTTTAATACACGTGTGATTGTTTTAATTCCACTCACACATACTATTGTTTATGGTAGCGTTGGCCAAACAGATTTGGCACTTAGCATGACCAGACGTTCCTAATTATCGCAGGTCCGAGAAAATTAACGTGAAGTGTTATTCGAATAAATTGCAGGAAGTTAGATAAATGGTTTTAACAGAACCAGGCAAACACAAGGACGGTACAACACACACAGAAAACATTTACAATTACAACATACTGCTTCTCCGCATATCGAGAGGATCAGACGCCAAGCAACATCCGTCTGCCCGCGTCGGTTTCCAAGATACCAACAGTGCCATTTTGCATGACTGATGCAGAAAAAAATTCTACGTTTTGCAAAATGTATAGGCTTCACAACTCACTTGAAGAATGTCCGGAAATGTCCCCCTCTCTTTATTTATTTATTTATTTATTTATTTATTTATTTGTAAGCACATCCCTACAGATGGTATATCTGTATACAGGAATTGCTGTAGTTATATTTACAGTGATATGTACATTACCAAGTGGTATTTACAGTCTTGCAAAACATGCTTTATGAAAAAAATATTACTTACATTAAAAATTTCCGCACATTCTTCAAGTGAGTTGTGAAGCCTATACATTTTGCAAAACGTAGAATTTTTTCCTGCATCAGTCATGCAAAATGGCAATGCAAATAGTTCACATTATGTTCTCGGTAAACGTGGGACACGGAAACTTAATTGGTTTACAATTTGACTATCAACAATCTCTCCATTGATGACGCCGTTCAGGAACTTTAGTTGGAGAACCTTCCTTCTCGATTGCAGAGAGGTCATCTTGAAGAATGTCAGGAAGGTCAGCGGTCGGGATGTCCGCTATATAAACACCAATCGATTTGTAGAAAAGGTCTCTAAGAAATGTTTTGAACTTTCTTGATTTCATTTACTAGAGTTACGAGGCTAGGGCTGCAAATGATCGCCGCATACTCCAGTAAGGTTCTTGCCGTGGTCTCAAAAATGCGAATAAGTGTCTGAGTATTCGAGAAATACTTGGAATGTCGCATGATAAATCCAAGATTTCTGTACGCTGTACGTACAATTATTTTGATATGACTTTTAAAGTCCAAGTTCGAATCAAACGTGACTACCAATTCCTAGACATCGTTTGTCTGGCTAAGTGTATAGTCATCAGCTTTGTAGTAAAAAAGAATTGGGTTTCTTTTCCACCGGAAGATGATTAAATGTACACCACTGAAGCAGGTTATTGACGTCAGTTTGAGTAGCAAGACAGTCATTAGGAGTCTTTACATTGCGACAAAGCTTGAGATCATCAGCAAACAAGAGACAAGGGCTGTCAATGCAAATAGGAAGGTCATTAATGTATATGGAAAACAGGAGTGGTCCTAAATTAGAGCCTTGGGGTATTCCAGATGTGTCAACATATGGATGAAAAACATGGTTGGTATAAATAACATATTGGGATCAGTTGAAATGATAGGATTTCATGAGTAAAATACCATGATGAACTTTGTCCAAAGCTTTAGCAAAGTCAGTGAAAATAACATCAACTTGTGATCCTCTGTCAATATATGACTAAATCTACTTTGCGATGTGGAATAAGTTGGTAAGCGTTGAGCGTTTCTTCACAACATTATGCTGTGCAGAACTGAGGTCATGTTTGAAGTGATCATATAGCTTAGAAAAAATAAGAGATTCAACTATTTTCGCCAGGACAGAAGTAATTGTAATACGTCGATAATTCTCAATAGAGTCTTGGCTACCTTTTTTGAAAACAGGAATAATTTTCTCTTTTTTCAGATCTAGAGGTAAAATTCCAGTAATGACAATTAGATTATAAACTTAACGACTTATCGGTTTCCAGCTCACTTCGTCTGTACATGTCCGCAGAAATATAAACAAACTACCGTACCTCTGACTTAATGGCAATGGCTTTATCACCGCTCAAATATACGCCGCTGGGTGGTTGTTTACATTTCACATAAGTTCTCCCTGTCTTTTTTTTCTCTTTTTTTACAATGGCTCTTCGCATCATCACAACATCCATGATCTCACGTTAGTCGTAAAATGTTAGGACCCGTACCGTTCAATGTTGTACAATTTTAAATTGTATTTCAGAAAACAGCAGCAGAGAGGCAGGCAGATCATCTTGAGCTTTCATCGCAGCTTTGAAAAGGAACTAATGTATCCTCATACTTTTTTCAAATCCTAGAAAACATTTTCAATGCACCATTTCCTCGCTTCTTTTGGTGTGCTGTGAGTTATATTTTAAAACTGAATCACAGACTCCATCTGGAGTTTTAAGTGTGTTGAGGAAAATAATTTTTAAGGGATTTTGCAAAACACACGTATGCGTGCCATCACCGTCTCTTTGGATTAGGATATCATTTTGTCTGCAGAAGGGACAATCGGATCTCGGTGTTATGATATTACTGGCGCTCTGCAGTTTATTTAATTGAACGCAAGTGTTTTTGATCATCAACGATTTAATTTTAAATAGTTAATACTACAAACTGTATTTTACGGCATTACGTACGAGGGTTGTTATATCGAAAGCAACGCAAAAGTGGGCACAAACTTTTTATTAACAGACAGAGTTCGTTCAAATTGCACATGTTGGTAGAGAAACTCTTTCTATATACAAAGGTACTATATATACTCAACATAGTCTCCATCGCAAGCGATGCATTTGCGCCATCACTGAACCCAATTCTCGAATCATCTTTGAAAAAATTCAGTTGTGGACTGTTGTACCCACCTCTTCACAGCCACTTTCACCTTGCCTGTGTCATCAAATCGTTGTCCCCGGGGACTGTTCTTCATTGGACCAAACAGGTGGAAGTCGGATGGTATCAGATCTGGGCTGTACGATGGACGGGAGACCTCCGACCAGCCTAATTTGCTCATCGCCTGATTTGTTGCCAAAGATGTGTGTGGTCTCACATTCTCATGGTGAATGTGAATCCTTTTCTGTCTCTTCCTCCGTATGACTTCTCTAAACTTTTTGAGTGTCTCAATGTACCATTCGCTGTTCACGGTACGGCCGCATTTCATAAAATCAAGGAGAATGACACCTCTCTCATCCCACAAAATGCTCACCATGACTTTCTGTGCTGATCGCTGGCTCTTGAACTTTTTAGGTCTAGGTGAAGAGGTTTCACGCCATTCCATTGATTAATTTTTCGTTTCTGGATTGTAAAGATACGCTCTCGTTTTATACACTGTCACCAGATCGAAAACACGCGTTTTTCTTGGCTTCAAACGCTTCCAGCAGAACAGAATAGACTTCCACCCTTCTTTCCTTCAAATCGGGTGTCAACTGCCGAGGTACCTCCTTTGCACACACTTTCCGATACCCGAAGTCTTCCACCATCTTCTGTATGGCATTGTGACCACAGTCCAGTTGTGCAACAAGCTCAAGGATTGTGACTCGTCTGTCCGCGTGAATCAATTCATTCATTCGCTGACGATTCGTGCCCGTGGTCACAGATGATGGTCTCCCACTGCGTGGATTGTCTTCAATGGTGGTTTCCCATTCTTTAAACTCCATCCATATGTGCACATTCCTCTTGTCAATGATATCATCTCCATAAACATTCTGTCGACTTATGTGGATATCGGACAGCCTGCACCCTTCTTCGGCAAGAACTCAATGACGGCACTGTGCTTCTGCTTTGAATCCATTATTTACCTGCAATGAAGAAGAATGGTTACTATAGAGAAAGAGTTACTCTACAAACATGTGCAATTTGAAAGACCTCTGCCAGTTAATAATAAAGTATGCTCATTTTTGCATTACTTTCGGTACAATCCTCGTAGAAAAACCCATGTTTACAAATCGTAACATTCTGGTGTTCGGAAATTTTCATTGACAACGTGCGGAAATTTAAGCATGGTACGAGCAAGATATGAAACATGACAAATATCAAAGGGATAGATATGCACGACTAAAAAAATCGAAATGTACAGTCAGTCGTGTAATAAATATCTTATCTTTAAATTCATGAAACTCATGTCCTGTGTTCTTTAAATTAAAGAACACAGGACATGAGTCCTATGTTCTTTAATTTAACGAAATATGGAATACTGCCTCGCTCATAATTCCGTTTAAAGAAATTAAAAAATCAGATTTTAGAAAAAAAAAGTAAATGCGCTATCATTAAGATTGTTCAATTTAGTTAAAATGAAACTTAAAGCTACAGTAAAACCCTTTCTTATTTGCATGTAACGAAATCAAATAATTTTAAATACGACGCTGAGGGAACTGAATTAATGATTAATATTCTGAGGAACATATAACGTATGATATAGCAATATAAGGAGCGAAGAGTGTATTAACATGTGACGATGCAAAACTTTTCAAATGAACTGATCACTGCAGTAATATCATCTATCTTTTGAAAAACAATGCGTTTTTTTTAGAACTGCTAAACAGAACGCTTCGAAAATCACACAATATTTCCTACTGTACCTAAATCACTATGTAAAGATATATGTTATTATTAAAAGCTTATCGCACAGCTGCATGAAATATAGTTGTGTAAAATTAGAAAAACGCTATGGAGTTTATGTTAAGAAGAGAGAAAGGATCAATGCAAAACGAAGTAGGAAATTAAGACGAAACTTGTGAAAATGAATGGCAGGAATTAAAGTAATTAAAATTAAGAAGTACCGTAGATTTCCGAAACATTTTAGTGTTAGAAATTTCTGGAACAGTTCAGTTAATCACAGCTTGTAGAAAGATTATTAGCTCGCTGAACCTTTTAAAATCCATGGTACGTATGTGTGTTTGTTCCTATAAATAGAGAATTAAAATCAATCATAGTAAGTTTCAACCATTACGTTGCTCGCAAGGTCAAAGCAAAAGAAGATGCCAGCTAGTGAGCAGAAGTCTGGGAGATTTATATGCCAAAGAGTAGCGAAAGAAAGTACTCTGTTGTCCTAAACCCATCTGTCTAAGCAAGCGCTCTCTCTCTCTCTCTCTCTCTCTTGTAGTTGAGCACTAGCCAAGAGCAGATTACCCTCAGGGCATTTTGAATTCCATCTTTCATCCTAGGAACACAAGCAAACGCCTCGCTGACAGGGCTTTAATCACCGGCAGTGTATTAGAAGTGAGAAAGAGGATTTTTACGCTGTTTAAAATGGGGAGGTAGCAAGCCGTTTTAGTTCCTCTGAGAATTAAATGCATTAATTAGCTGCATGAAGAGAGCTTCCCACATTTACGCTTTTTACTTTCTTCGGTAAAGACAAGACATGGTATATTTTACCGCGGAGAGAGAGGGAGAGGCGATGCCTGTGTTATCCCAAAAGCGCTTCACGCAATTACTTCTGACACACACGAGAAAGTGTTTTAACGTCGCAGGGCGTGTAATGTACAGACGACCTTATACTATGCCTCCAAAATAAAAGTAAATGTAGTTAGTCCAGCCACGCCATCATTTAACACTTTTCTGTTTTAAAAGTGGCCAGCACATTCAAAAGTGCTGGGGGCTGTAATATTCCAATCATTCCCTTCATTATTCTTTCTAATTTCCTTTCTGTTCCTTTCTAGAGTTTTTTAAATGTTTAGGATAATAGCTGCGTTTTCTGACCATAATTAACTCTTTACATCATGTAGGATACGATTTGCTTTTTTTCCAGAATATGATACTAGAAATCAAACGGAATTCACACAGGTATGAATAAATATATACGAATTTAAAAATAAACATTCACGCAGATTGATTTTATCCGACGTTAAGGTGCTAGCGTTCTGCAGCTGAAAAGAAGCTCAAACAAGCGAGCAGCGTCACTGACGAAACCCCAAGGAAGCAAGCATTAATGGCTTTCAATAACTTCTAAGTCCAGCATTCCTGTGCTTTGTATTTTGCAATACTGCACCATTACTTAAGATAAAAATAGCAACGTTTCTCACAATAAAATGTTTATTATACATCGACTATAGTTTCGCAGAGCGTTTGGCTCGCCATCATTGGGACAAATGGAGCGTAAATATTTAAATCATTGTGACATCATCAGAGTTTTGACGGTCACGGATTTTGGTGAGTTGATTCCACACGCTTGAAGGAAATGGAGTCGACGTCCTATCGTTGACAAGCCGTGAAGAGTTCTAGTATATGTGGAAAGTTTCTAATATATTAACCTTGATGGTCGAATTATTATCGCGCTGGTTCTTATATGGGTTCACCCGACGTAATATTGGTATCCAAGGTGGGTGGGGTATCGAGTGTATTGTGATTCTGCGATTCCCTGATTTAGGGCTGACGCTGCTTCAGGATCCACTGACGGGGTGTTGTGATTCACATAGCAGATTTTCCTTTGGGGAATCAAAGGGTCCGCCGTGTGCTGCAATGTTTTCGACAGTCTAGAAATTAAAACATATGATAAAGAATTGCTGAGTCCCTGACGTAGAAATATTATTTTCATATATCCAGGGTTGAGCACACAATTTGCAACCAAAGAAACACTCATGATAATATATTCGACAAATTAACACGTAAAACAATTTATTTGTCTTGTTTCGGTAAATAATAAGGAAAAGCACACATAGTAAATTAGGACTCCTTTTGCTCATAATCATAAGAATGTGAGAATGTAAGTTGTCATATATATATATATTAAACTTGCAGTCACCTGTTGATTTTATATATCAACACTTCGCTAAAAAAACGTACGATAACAGAAATATTAATGCCGACTTTTCTGACAGGAACCACCACGTGCTCATTGACTACTCGGTTATTAAACCTTATTAATTTCAGCGGAAAACTTCAGAATGCACTGATCGCTAATACACTGATATTTTCAGGGGACACCAAAAAGAAAAAATAGGAAGGAATTCTTACCGTAACATTCACCTGGACTGGAGACCGCGCTGCTGCTTCCGCACCACACGAAATATGGAACCAAATGGAAAGTCCAGTATTCTTGACCTCCAAAATTATCTTAGAGTCCGCAGAACACAACAGTTTTTTCTCTTAACACCACAGCACCGAGATCCATAGCATCATCTCATCTCCTCAGTGTCAGGTCGCACGTTGGCAGTCTCGGTGTGCATCAACTTCCTGCTATAGTGTCCAGCTACGGCACAAGGAAACATCCGTAGGCTTGGAGACTTCACATGTTTCCCTTTCTGACCGGATGAAATAGTGGTACGAACCCATCGGAAGACTCCGAGGGCTAACTTTTAAGTGCCTTTCCGACACGGTTATATCCGAGCTAAATCGCTTAAATTGCGTTGACAAAAAGTGCAGTGACAAGTGACAGTGATCGAAGTCAAGAAGAAAGTATAGTAACCAATGATTCTTTTCTCTTCTCGACATTTTCTACAACTTTCCCAGAACCCACCCACTACACCTCAAATTATGCTATATTGAATACCGCGCCGGGGAACGCAGGCCTCCCCTGAATTAAACCTCCAAGTCAAATTTTTACTGGTCGGAAAATTAACATGGAATCCATCTATTTGTTAAGGGGATAAAATGGGTATCCGATCCAGTTCTCTAATAGCAACCAATCGCCGTCGCCGGAAAAAAAACAAGTTGCGTTAGTCCGTGTGACATAAGACATCATGCCATACATTCTGGTTCAATAAAAGTGTTACTTTCGATTCCAGCAAGTCTGCCGGTCGCTCAAACTCTTTGTAGATGTACAGACTAGGTGACACTTTGATGACCGCCATAAAACACTCTTACAAAGCTGATCCATTGCTGATGACGCCAAAGCCGTCACTTTCTCTTTCTTTTCTTATGCCATGCGACGCTCTCGTAGGGTCCCATAGGTTACGTAACTACCCGCTGTACGGCGGATTTGACCCGCTGGTCAGCGAGCTCATCCCACCATTGCTCTCTCTACGAAGGGACGGCTAGGAGAGAAAGAGAAATGAAAAGAATCATCCGAAATTGGGGCGTGTTCAGCTATGGAAATCTCTACTGATGACTTAGGTCAAATGCCAAATTAAAAAAAAATGTATAGATAAAACGTACTTCTTCCACAAAAAATTTCTTACCCAAATTAAAAAATAAATAAATAAATAAATGAATAAATAAATAAATAAATAAATAAATTCGGAAATTGGTTTTCCACCTGGATGTCCAGTCTCGCGTAGCGTTTCCAAACAAATATTTATAGTTATTTTTGTGACAATATTGGGCTATGGACGACTTCTTCAATTCATAGTTTCGGACGTAGGTTCTGTGTTCCTTCACACGGAAACTTAAAGCCCTGCGGGTTTGTCGTATATATGAAAGTCCACATTCACAAGGTATCTGATAATCCCTCAAAAACATTTTTATGTCTTCGACGTAGTCTTTTGATCGGTAAAAATTCATCTTGTTTATGGGTTTGAAAATAACTTTGAAATTAAAACTTTTGAGAATTTTTAAATTCCGAAGCAAATCTGAGGAGGAAATGAGATAACATTTGCTCATCAGACCGCTTCGGAATCTCGTCAAATGATTCTCCAAATGATGCTCTTCTGAACTTCCGGAAAGAATTATTTTAAGAGGTAAAAATCGTCTAAAATACGACAGCGTCTTAAAAGTATGAGCCATACCCAGGGAGGAAAGCAAACGTTAATGCTTCACAATAGGCAATAAATTTCCCTATAAGGATGAAATTAAATAATTTTACCCATTGAAAGTTGCTGAAACAAGGAGAAGGATTCGAACACCGACTGCCTGGTATGTCTTTAGGTGCTAAGGCAATACAAATATATCTTAATACTCATGGAATGTTCCCTGTGATTTCCAGAACTGTATATCAAGTGCCATGCAAAACGATATTTTCCTAGAACTCTGTTGAAACAACATGTCTATTCGGCACACGACAAACATAATGAACATTAAAGAAGGCAAGAGAGTAAACTTCATCACTGTAATTAAATTAGTGTCCTCCTTCAAGAACGGCGTTAAAGAAAGCAAAGATTGATATTGCACATAATTTCCCGTAGTTCCCGACAACGACGAAGTGACATACTACATTGTTTGATACATTAAAAAACACTTAGAAATCGATCAAATACAAATATCCCTTCGTCTTCTACCATACTCACTGGAGTTTAAGAAAAAGGGACACAAGGACTGATGTTTCGAAAATGAAGCGAAATGTATGACACTGCCGTACTTTGAGATTAGAAAAGCTTAGAAGCAGGACAGAAATCCTTAGTTTTGCATACACTCAACAAAGATTCTGCACGTATTATATAGTGATTGGGTTCTCATACTTTCTAAAAGTGCAATTCCGTAGAAGAATTTTCAAAATGACAAACCTGCTTAACTCCAGTATTCTTAATTATTGACTCCCTAGAAGGTTATACACAGCTGAGTCACATTAATGTGACCACCTCCTACTGTTGACGTCAGCAGAGCGTAGCCAATGAAAGAACACGCGTGTCGTGAGCTGGCTTGGAGGGTATATAAGGTGTGCTGTAGGCAATCTGAAATCATATCACTCGTTGCTGTCATGGATAAAAGGAGCGATGTATCAGATTTGCAAAAAGGGATGATTATCGGCTTTCGGTCAAGGGTAGTAGTATTTCTGAAACAGCGCAGTTTATAAACTGTTCGCGTGCGGCTATGGTTAAAGTGTACCGTGATTGGAGAATTCGCACCATTGCGAATATGCGACGTGAGAACTGGGGAGCACCATTTGAGACGCTACTGTGGAGCAACTCACTGGCCGAATGAACCAGGGGGCTACTGGAAGTGTGTCTAAAACGACAGTTCAGCGAACCCTGCTGTGTCTGGGGCTCTGATGCAGACGGATGGTTGCTGCACCTATGCTAACGAAGTTGCATCAGCAGAAAAGACTTACGTTTGCAAGGCAGTATCGGAATCGGACCTTCGCTGCTTGGCAAAGGATAGCCTTCTCCGAAGAGTCATGTTTTCTGCTTCATCGAACTGATGGACGTTGGCGCATAAGGTGAGAAACATCGGAGAACAGACACTCTTGAACCATTGCTGGTAGAACAAAAGCTGGTGGGGGCAAAGTTATGGTCTGGAAAATGTTCTTGTGGTATTTCCTGAGTTCACTCATACCTGTGGAAGGCACTATGGACCGAATTTTCTATGAACCGATCCTTGCAGACCATGTACACCCATACATGCTGATTGTCTTCCAAGGGGCGGATGTGATCTTCCAGAACGACAATGCGCCGTGTCACACAGCTAGAAATGTCCGATAGTGGTTAGAAGAGCACAATGAGGACTTCAAAGTACTTCCCTGGCCCCCTAATTCCCCAGACTTAAACCCAATTGAGCATCTGTGGGGCCACCTCGATCGTGTTGTTCGCTCTATGAATCCTCCACTACGCATCCTCCAGCAGCTGTCAGATGCACTTCAGTCAGCATGGCTCCTCATACCTGTGAACACCTTTCAGCACCTTATTGTGTAACCCCCAGCCCGTCTAGCTGCTGTCCGCGCTGCACACGGCTGTTACTCTGGATATTAGCTGGTGGTCACAATAATTTGACTCGACCATGTATTACTACGTTTGTGTTATCGTCTGCATTTTTCACTTGATTCATACAAATACGCCAATGCGGAATGAAATCCTTTCTTATATTTTGTCTTTGTCTAGTCCCTTTTATCCATTCTGATAATTTGGTGGTTTATACGTAAATCTTCCTCTTTGTTCTTCTTTGACCTGTTGGAGGGCAAAATTCTGCTCGGTGATTGCAAACTCACGAAACGTGGGGACTAATTCAAAGTTGGCATTTTCAGAGCCTGAAGTTTTCGCACAATGTCTTGTACCTAGATACGGAACTGGGTCAAAATCTTTGTACAAGGTTTATTAACAAGCCTTTGTGTTTTCCGTCACAAACTTCGTAACTTTGGAACGTCAACAAATTGAAGTTGCCTAAAACTGCATACAAGATCAAAGAAACGTACGACCCTAAACGTCTTACAAGTATCCGAGCTGAATTTCCCTGAAACTTCGTACAAGAACAAAACAAAGTGCACTTCTCTACGCCTTATAAGTATCTGTATTGAATTTGTTGGAAACTTGAAGAAACAACAGCAAGAAAACGTGCTGTTGTTTTTCATGTTTTTCAGGCCTTATTTTATTTATTTTTTCGATTGGCGGTTTAACGCCCACCTAGAGCAACTCTATGAACTATAAGCAGTGTCCCGTCCCTTATTTATGGGCACTGGTTCCAGAGAAGGAGGAGATCCAGTGCCGTAAGACAAACACAACATCTATGCCCTAACAGGATTCAAATCCGAGCCCATCTCGGACGAATGGTCAGATGCCATCGCTTAGACCGCTACGCGACCGGGGCGTCTTTTCAGGCTTTACAAATTCCTGAGTCGGGGTGTTCGCTATTCTAAACGTTTTAAATACAATGACTAACTTAAGTATTAAAATCCGTGCTCTTCTTTGTCATTACTGGAAAAAGGGTTAAAATCTATTGATAAGGCACTCAAAACATAGAAGTTGAAAGTTGCAGAATAGTCCGCGTTGGTGCTGTTCAAGCTCGGTTCAGGTAACTCAGATTTGATGACGCTAATCTCGAAAGTAAAAAAAGTCAGGATGACCGACGTCTATAAATCGTAACATTCTATACCTCCCTGATAAAACTGAGACCCTTGGACGCGTGCGGAGTTTCTCTTGGCAGTTCGGTTCCTCACGCATCAGCAATTCTGTAGGGCAACATGTGCATTGAATCGGCAAAGTAACCGGAATTTTACTACGTGTTTCACACGAACTGACAAATAATCAAGCTAATTTTATCAAGGCATCAGGAAATTCTTTGCGAATCCAAGCATGCGACCCTCATTTCACCAAACAAATTGTTATGTGCGATGAAACTTGGATATGCATCTACAATCAGAACCCCCAAAAGCATTGGCTAGACCTAAACCAGTCTGTACCTCCTGAATCTTCCCCAAATAGAGGAAGATTCGAGATGAAGAGAGAGTTGTCTGTTTGATAGAATTTTAAGCGTTTGTTGCGCTTCTACCTGATTTCAAATGAAAGTACCATCAATGTCAACCTCTACTCGACACAGCTGGAGTTTATGCACTTGGTGGTGCTTCTGGTCTACCTAGGTATCGTAAACAGAAGACATGCAGTACTTCAAAAGGGCAATACTAAACCACACAAAGCAAAAAGAGGTGGAATTTCAGTTGACTTCTCACCTGCCTGTTTCGGAACGTGTTCATTCTGACTATTGTGTATTTCGCACCATAGATCGCTTCCTTTGAGGTAGTCTGGTCAGAACTTTGGAAGAAATCTAAAACGGATGTCAGACATTTCTCGCCTCCAAATACCAAACACGGTATCGTGGAAGAGTCGATCAGGTTGTCAAGACATGGTTACGAACCATTAGTATTTCCAGGTGAAAATACTCCAAATACGTGTCGACAGTTAATAAATAAATAAATACATCGCTCTTTCCACGTTCCAGAATTATTTATTTATTAACTGTCACCAAGTATTTGGAGTATTTTCACCTGGATCTCGCCCGTTGGATTTAACTGCTATAATATATATAGCTAGTGCCGTTTATGCCCACCAGATGGAGACGTCTCAGTAGCTGAGCCCATCTTACGGATTTATGATGTCAAAAGCTGACTTAAATACACATAGCACCGTGGATTGTTGGCCACCGTGGATTGTTGGCCACCGTGGCGTAAATGAAACGCACTCGGCGCGATATCGAGAGTTCTGTTGGTTCAATTCCACAGCGGTTGGCTGGAAAACAATTTTTCGGATGCTGTGTGTTTCTGGAACGTGGAAAGAGCGATGTATTTATTTATTTATTATCATTAGTATTTCGCTGAGTAAGGTTCGTTCTTTTTATTGTAATAATCATTTCTTAAATATAAAATCAAAATGTTAATCAGCCTGACACATGTTCAGTTGTCTTCACTCAGGGCAATACCAAGACCAGATCTCCACCTTCAATTGAGAAATCTATTCCGCACTCCTCGACACAGCCCACCACTTGGAGTAGCTGACTACTGTGAATTTTTGAGCAATATTTTTCTTCTAGTTAGGAACACAAGTGCTCCCAGAAACATTTGGTCCTGATAGGTCATTACATAGAAGAGACTGTTCATATGCGAATGAGTTACGAGCGCAACCTATCCAAACTTCCCGTCTGGTTACGATACTCTCGTAAGGGTCGCCGCTGTGTCGTGAAACATAAGTCAGCAACTGAAGCTCTGAAAGATGCAGAAGTTTTCGCGAATTATATGAAACATACTTTAGTACAATCAGTGTACCAATAAATTTTTCCTGTACTCTGTCAATGAAAAAACAAAGCTACAATTATAATCGAGGATTTGTTCTCAGAGAATACCAGTTTATTTTGAGAGTATGTGATCATGCAAATAGCTACAAACTTGACGTGTCAAAAAGCATTTCGCTAGAGTAAAAGGTAATATCCTCGCTTGAAACCAAAAGTGTTAAGAAATTTTAGCTATTTCGCGGCAAGAAAACGGTTTGGTGTTCTAGTACATGGAACAGCAAAACTTGAGCAGTCGAACGAGTAATGGTTGCAGTTCTTATTGGTAATTCATGCAGCAACGTTAGGCAACTGAATTTAATACAGGCAGAATTATTTATCATTTAGCTTTTACTATTACAAGCTAAAAGCGTGTTGAGCTCTAGAGTATAGTCAATTATAATTTTCGAAGAATGCAGAATACGTAATGCTAAAATCTTTCAAGACTTGAGACGCAATATGTCACATCTTTAGAAGAGTAATTAACTTTGATTTTTTTCTTTATTCTTCTTAATAATTCATGAATTAAAGGGACCATCATGGAAAGTTAATGCGCAAAAGAGCGTGATGCTTGTAACATGACACAACAGACATTTCATAGTCCGATGCGTTACACACTCAGCAAAATTAAAATTCTTCTCCGAGGCAATGTATTAAATAAAGTCCAAGATAATGAAGTCAGATTGAAATTTTCTTCTTTGTGCAAGGGATTGTGTTTCAGAGCGAAACGTTTTTGAAAGAAGCGCTTTAATATAAAAGCGAAGGGGAGATAAAAAACTACGCGAGTTTAAAATTTGATTAAACGTCTTATATGCAATTAATTAGCTCTCAAATGCCCTTTTTATGGCTGACACAAACAATGAATCCTGAGCACTTTGCTGTATACTGATAACAGCAGCAGACAAAAGAGAAGAAAGACCAAGTTAATGGCCTCCTATCAGACTAAAATATTGAAATATCGGAGGTGGAACTTTCGTTTCAGTACAAGGAAGAATATTTATGCACTTTTGACAAAAGCTAAAGCGGGACTTTTGTATATTTAATTCATGCGATTTGGGTTTAATGTTTGGCTTCAATGATGTTCGACTGGAGTGTTGTTTTTTTACTTCAGTTTTCTTGCTATTGCTTCCTTTGTAAAGACTGATTATGAGGAATATTAAACAAAAGAAGAAAAGTAAATTAAAATATTTGTTAGCGTTATTTTTGTTTCATTTTTTAAATGAAATAGTTTATATATACACTATCGAACATTGAAATTTGTACACCTAGAAGAAAACATGCTACAACCGCGAAATTTTGAAAATAGCTAGAGTGCGTGCTTGTATGTAAATGATTGGTGCAAGTGCGCATGACCGCACACCCTGTGTTGGCGCTCCAAGCCCGAACCGGCAGCCTTATAAACCGACGTGTAGTCGATGCCCCATGAAAGCGAAAAGCACCGGCCAGCGCAAGCAAGAGTACAGAGTGACAAGAATGCCGTATAGACACCAGAGACGTCGATTTACACAACTTACGGACTTTGAGAGAGGCCTGATCATCGGGATAAAAACCGCAGGGTGGTCGGCGCGAGGTATAGCCTGTCAGGTGGATAGTTCTGACCATACCGTCCGACTGTGTTGGTAGCAGTGGACACGTGACGGCACTGCCACACGGCGGAGCGGCTCCGGACGGGACAGGAAGATCAACCAATCGTGCTCCAGGCACGAACGGATCCCACGGGGTTCCTGTCCACTATACCTTCAGATGTAACGGCTGCTGTGTGCCCACGAACCACTTCCCGATGCCTCGTTGAAGCGAATCTGCGATCCCAGCGCCCCTAACGCGTGCTGTTTTCAACACCGGAACATCGCGGGCTCCGTATGCAGTGGTGACAGTCCAGAGAGACGTGTGTGTTTAGCGATGAGTGCCGTTTCATTTTGGGGAGAGATGATCATCGTGTCCGGATGTGGAGGTCCCCGGGTCAACGGCATATTTCCAAATTCGCTATCGAGCACCACACCTCTGTCACTGCAGGCATTATGAACTGGGGAACAATTGTCTACGATAGCAGATCAGCTCTAGTAGTGGTACGTGGATCATTGGTGGGCCAACGGTTTGTGAATGAGATCCTACGGCTCCATGCGCTCCCATTCTTGGCCTGGATTCCAGGTGTGCTATACCAGCAGGAAAATGCCCGCCCACACACGGCTCTGGTTTCCCAGCACTGCCTACGTCATGTCCAGGCACTTCCATGGCCTTCCCGCTCCCCGGACATGTCCCCTATCGAGCATGTGTGGGACCAGTAGAAACGCCGGCTACCGCCGTGTGGCACTATCTAGGATTCGGAGCACACTGTCCATGCACGTGGGGGCCAGTCTGCTGCAGGACAACATCAGGCGTCTGTTCGCCTCCATGCCGTACCGTATTGCAGCATGTATCCCCGCACGAAGTGGTGCGACGCACTATTGAAGATGACCGGACCGGGGGTCACAGATGCCTCTGTAATTGTCCTGTACCTGTGTTTTTGCCATCATGGGAGCCAAAAAACCTTCCTGTTGGTGGACCGATGACAAAAGCTAAAGCTAATGAATTAAACGTTGAAATGAAGATCGAGAATTTTAGTTGTTCGGACAGTTGGCTAAACCGATTTAAAACTAGATAAGGGATTTCTATGCAAAATGTATTTGGTGAATCAGCTTCTGTTAGCACACAAGCGGTTCGAGACTGGTCCCCTATCCTTTCAGAAACTCTAGCTCTGTACAACGCAAAAGACATTTATAATGCCGATGAAGTTCGTTGTTTTATAACTTGTTGCCTGACAGGACTTTAGTGATAAAAGGCGATCCATGTAAAGGCGGAAAACTCAATAAAAAACGCTTGACATTTCGCCAGTAAGATGGTAATTATCAATTAAATCCATTAGTGATTGGAAAATCACAAAGGCCGCGCTGCTTTCATGGAGCTTTGCTACTGTGCACATACGAAGATACTAATGAGAAGGGTTGGTGACAATGCTGTTATTTATCAAACGGGTGAAGGCTTTCGACGTTCAAGTTGGAATTGGGAACAGAAAAATAGTGCTATTCGTCGATAACTGTCCTGCACACCCAAACCCAAAAGATGTTCAATTGGATAACATTGAACTGATATTATTGCCACCTAACTGCACTAGTGTACTTCAGCCTTTTGATCAAGGAGTTATGAAACTAATAAAGCAAAAATATTGGACCATCCTGGTAAATGACGCGATTTCAGATGATAAACCAGAGAAATGGAACATCCTTGAGGCAATTCAAGCTTTTGCAGTAGCATGGAATGAACTGCCAGTAAAGCACGTTGAATCATGCTTTAGACATGCTAGCTTCATTACCAAAACTGATTTGAATAAGAAAATCGTTGCGGACTAACCTGAGCAGCAAGCAGATCAATGAAACAACATTGTCAAAAAGATGGGATTGACATTTAGCTTTCAAGACTATGTCATGGAATGACATGTCTGATACATTGAGATGGTACGCTTTCATTTTCATCAAATCAGAAAACGAATCAGAAAAAGGAAGCTAAGAAGAAGATCAGAATGATGAAGAGGATAGAAATGAAGCGTACCATCTCAATCAGAACTCATGTAAGCTTTAAACACAATCTGACATTTTTATACTGCGTCAAATACACCTATTGAAGAAACGGCAATTTCCCGTAAAGTCGAGAGTTACGTGTTACAATCATCAATGTCAAAGAGGAAACAGAAGACTCTCGAATCTTATTTTTTGTAAAAATCCCAATCTGAATTGAAAACAAACAGCACGTAGCAATATGTACAGTATTGTTTTGATCACTTTTTTTATTATGTAGTACTGTTATTTTTACGTGTTATGTAGTATGTGCTGTAGTACGTGCTATTCGTATCATCCGGCTGCAACGAGAAGTCCTTTATAACGATAATTTTTCAGATTTTTGTCAGCTCTGGTAATATCAGGCTCTTACTGTATCTTACTTTCTTTGTTGCGATGTCATCTACTACTGTTTTGCTCCATATTTTTATTTCCCTCTAAAGACCATTCTGGCGATAATTGTTTATTGCTTGAAACTGCAGATGTCGGGTTTTTGAGTGTCCTTCTCCGATTCTGCAAGGGGGACCTGATCATTTGCCCATAACAGATGTTAGATTTTTATATAACATTTTTATTTCTTTAATTGACTTTTTTTTTAATTTCCGCGGGATGTTTTCCAAATATGTATTACATTATATCGGCGAGAGACCACTGAGGTGAACTATTCTCTTTTGCTCTTAACGAATTTCAGTTAGCTTCATTTTTTATACAACCTACGTGAAATTAGTTCCAGGACTGACCGAATATCTCACGTAATAATAGTGGAATAAAAATATCACGTGTATTCCAGAAGACAGTAGTCCTTGGCCAATCAGCTAACAGCTGGAAGCCGGTTTAAACTGGCATCGACTGGCGGCGGTAGATAAGCATTAATGGATTCATACCAAGCGTTCTCTTCCCATTTCGTTTTAGCCATGGAAGAGCAGAGAGTGAACATCCGTTTTAGTTGGAGACTTGGTAAATCAGATACTGAAACTTACAGAATGTTAAAAAAGCGTATGGAGACACAACATTATCCCGCAGCAGAGTTTTTGTATGGTATGCATGGGTTCCTTGACGGGCGAGAATCCTTTGATGAGGATCCGAGATATTAGCGTCCCTTCAGTGTGCGGTGATAGGAAAAAATCAAGGACGTAGCAGGAGAGTATGGTCCACAAGGAATTCGTACCAGTGGGTCAAATGGTAAATCAAGAATTCTACTAGCATGTTTTACGATGTTTACGCAGGAGAATTCGCAGCCGTCGTCCCCATTTATGGGATCTGGAAATTGGCTCTTGTTCCATGATAACGCAAGACCACATACCGCGTTGTCAGTCCAAAAGTCCCTAGCACAGCACCAAATTACTGTGCTGCCACATGATCCGTATTCATCTGATTTATAGCCCTGTGACTTCTTCCTGTTCCCCAGGATAAAACGGGCACTAAAAGGACAGTATCATGCAGATATTACATCTATCCAAACAGCCCTGAAAACACAACTTGCGGACATCCCGGAAAGTGCCTTTCAGAACTATTTGCAGGATCTACAGAAACGCTGCGAACTGTGCGCTGATTCAGAAGGGCGGTATTTTGAAGGTGACCGGCATTAATTGTGAGTATGGTACTTTTATAATATTCTTTATTACGTTAGTACTGGAACTTTTGGGAAGTAGGTTCTGTAGTTCTCCAGGTATGTGTGTTTTTATAGCTTTTATTTTTTTCTTTGGAAAACGGAAGTTTATTAGTAACTTAATAAATGCTTTTGTATTTACCCTGTTATGAACGTTTTCAAAGTATATAAACCCCACGTACGTAGGTAAATTTATCGCGACACTGAGCTCATGAAAATATCACCTAGTGCCGCAAATAATTGTACCGATGCAGCGAAAATATTTCATAGCTTAGTGCAGACAATTTTTAAATGATCACTGAAAGATCGATATTCTCTTCGAAGGCTTTGCAGAAAGATTGAAATACTACTGGAAGGTTGAAAGAAAAAATGAATGTTCTCTGAAAATTTAATTGGATTGGCAATTTACTTTTCTAAAGTTTGACAGATCGTGTCTTTTACCGTTTACGAAACTTCACATGATTCTGCCGCTTCAATCTGGGAAACAAAATGCCCTCAAGAAAAGAGTCTGAAATTATACTACCGCTTGTGAAAATTGCAACACCAAGAAAGAATCGCGCTATTTAAATGAAATGTATACCACAGATTTCTCATGTTACATTTTTAGAGCAATATAAAAGTTGTTTGCAGCAAAACATCGTGTGATGCCACCTCGAGCAAAAACAACAGCCTCTACATGGTGTGGCATTGAATGGCAGAGATTTTTGATACCGCCCTGGAAAATATCCTTCCAGGCTGATTCTATGCGAGCCCAGAGTTAATTTGTGGTGACTGGCGGACGCACTTGACGAGCCAGTTACTTAGTTAACTTGTCCCACACATGTTCGATCGAGGACATATTTGGCGAACCCTGCAGGTCAGGGAAGAAGCGGTATCTGCCCTGCATAGATGAGGCTATAGACAATCCGTGCTATGTGTTGCTGAGAATTACACTGTTGGAATATAGCGCCAGGACAACTCTGAAGGAAGCGTATCACCTCTGCTTCTAAAAACATCCCTGATGTATCGCTACCTGTTGAGGGTTCACTCAATTAATATCAGTCGAGATCGCGAATTGAACCCAATGGCACCCCAAACCATGACGTTGGGCGTTGGGCCAGTTTGACGTTGCAACATGCGTGCTACAAGATGCTGTACACCACGATATCTTCGAACACGTATGCGACTATCATGGTGCATCATCTTTAATAGTGACTCGTCAGAAAACACGAACTGTTGCGAATCACCGCGCCAATGTCTGTGTTCTAGACTCAGTTGCAGCCTGAGGAGACTGGTCAAAGGAATGCGTTGCAATGGTCTGCCAGCGACCAGTACTCATTTAAGCAGAAAACGTCAAATTGTGCTGTAGGACAAAGCCTGACCTGCGACAGTGCTCCGCTAAAACCGTGGATATCTCTGTGCGATCGGTCACTCCCGTGCGGAAGAGATGTCTGTCATGCAGTGCAGTCGTGCGATTTTGCCCTCCATTTCCCGAATTTTTCTGTGCGTCTGAGCGTCATCTGTCTAATGACGCTATATTCACATCACTATACTGGCTTTTCGTCCCATACGAGTCGCAATTAACTTCGCGGTAGGGAAATCCAGCTTCTCTCTTCCCAACAATCCTTCCTCGCCCAAAGTCCATCAGTTGTTCATAATGCGACCTTCTTGGGAGACGGGGCTTAGTGATACACAAGAAATACCTTTTCGACTCAATGTCGGTTCTTAACTGATTGCAACATCTTTTTTGAGCCAGTTCATTATACACAAGACCGGACAGTTCAGACGGCACTGCTCCGAAACGTCATGAACATTTACACTGACATTTTAATCATTCGCATTTTCTAACCTGTTATACATATCCTGTAAGTTTTAAGCTACTATCAACTGTTCTTCATGGTGTTGCAACTTTAATAAACAGTATCGTATTTGTTCATGCTGTATATACACTCTTTGCCAAAAAAAACGAAGCACCTCGAGAAAGTCGTTCGATCCTGATAAAACTCCGAATGCAAGTACCTCAGTGCCGAATATGTAAAATATTAAAAAATAACAACCAATGACGAAATAATGGCCCGCCACAGATCATGGGAACCGCGCATCGAGGAAGGTACATCAAGGGCAGAGCTCGCATGCAGGGCTAATCGCGACATCGGATTGCGGTTGCATTAACCTCCAAGGACTGTGACGAAGCCTCAACGTTGGAGAGAGAAAGTATAACTGAGCTGAGAGAGGCCGGTTGGTCAAGTCGCCTTATCGGCAAGCATTAGGGCCTGAGCGACACTGCAATTGGACGGTACGCGTGCCGATGGGTCAAGGATGGCACAACCCAGCGGCGCTTGGGCAGTGGGCGGCCGAGGGCAACGACAGAACGCGATGATCGAGCGATTGTGAGAACCGCAAGTACAGAACCGAATTCGTTGCTCTCAACCATCCGTGCCCATGTTGCGTCGTGTACAGGTACCGAACTGTTATTCCGGCCCGTTCCCAGACGGCTTGCGGCACGGGGACTATATTCAAGGAAGCCACTCTGGCGCCTACCACTGACCAGCGAGCATCGCCGACACCCGTTGCAGTGGTGCGGGGCCCGATCAACGTAGGATTGAGTCCAGTAGAATCGTGTTGTATTCAGTTATGAGTCACAGTTTGCAATTGGCGCCAATGAGCAGCGCATACGCGTCTGGATCCTGGCTTTACCGTGGAATGACACATGGTTCACACACTAGGAGTGACTGTCTTGGGAACCATTTCCTACGATAGCTGTATACCCTAGGTAGTCCTTCCTACTATCCTCACGGCTTAAAGTTACTTGGACGACGTCCTACGACCTGCTGTGTTGTCATTCCCGTCGCAGAATCACCTAGCAATTTTTCAACAGGTTAATACCAGGCCACACACTGCACGGCTTTCCCAAACCTGTCCTTCGTAGTATCGACACCCTTCCATGGCCTTCCAGATCACCCGACCTCTCACCGATCGAACATGTTTGAGACATAATGGGACGCCACCTACGCCCATCCCGGTATGTTTGCGAACTTTTCCGCAATTTAAACGTCATCTGGCATGCTATTCCTCAGGACAGTATCCATGAACTGTATGCGTCTATACCACGCGAGGGAACTGCTTGTATCCAAGCCACAGGTGGCGATACGACGTACTTACTTCCTTCACTCGTGTAGCTGTTTTATCCGAATATATGGCCCAGCTGCTTTGGAGTTGCAATCATTTTTCCCCCTGTATATGTGCAGTGCACATTTCAATTTTCATTTTAATTGGATGATACCTTCTGGGTGCTCCGCTTTTGTTTTTTATTTTTGCAAAGAGTGTATGTATGAGGAACTGTTTCAACGGCTGTACTGTAAAGGTAGTTTATTTATTGCCTTTTATCCGCCATGAACTACAGATCACGACTGATAATTATCTTGAAAGAGTGACAATGTATATTAATGTAGGTATTGTAACTGCTAGAGGACGTGGAAAAAACACATTGGCAGGAAAATTTGAAATGAGTAACAGAGAAAACCAAAGTGTAATAGCAGAAGCAAAAAATTGAATAGAAATTTGGGAAAACCACCTCTCAACGGGAACTTTTTTATCAACCACTGAAGTTCCTTGAAAGAAAAATGTTCAAATCAACCACAATCCGCAAAAACAAATATCCATTTCAGTTTTCTTGAGTATTCTATTTCAACCAGGTAAACAATCTTTAATACTTGTACTTTTGTACTTTTGCAAAATAAAAAACAGAAATGTTATTACAACAATGATTCTTCTGCAGCAATTGTGTTTTCGCTTTTCTGCTTATCTTGATTCTTAAAATTTCCAGAAAACGGTCTCTGTGATTTTATTAGCGACTCTTATTTTCAGGAAGGCGATATTTAAGCGTACACAGACAGAGTTCAGCTTTGTTTTAAAACGTTAATTTTGGGAGAAAGAGTTATTCTTATATTAAGATATACATACTATCATTATCAGGGGAAGATTGGGTCGACGAAACTACGCCGGGAATTTTAGTCTTGTGATCTATACAGAAATACACGTACCCACAGGGGAACATAAATTCCATCATGAAAAAATTACTGTTTTTTCCTGGATGAAATAAAACCGTTGAAATACGCATTGTTAAACTAATTCAGCCGTGAACGAATTTTAGCATCAATTTAAGGGTAAAAGAATTTTCAAGCTCCACTCATGATTGAATGTAGCGTATTCAACCATGCTCAAAACGGGATGTAGTATAAGATAATTATATTTATTTGGTCGTACTGATCGTCTACTGCGCTATGATATTCGAACTATTAATATTTCCTAGAATAGGCGCCTTTTTAAAGTCCACCCATTATTTTTGCTGACGAACTTCCATTTTGACCTGTGAACCAGTAACGGTGAATTGTTGTTTCTTTATGATAAATATTGGTGAGACACAGATTTTGGAACATCTGTGCCGAATAACTCGTCTGTGCTTTGTGTCTGTACGTGGATAAGGGTATGGAGATGATGGACCATCAAAATTGTTACAAATGCCTCCTTCAACATTACAAAAGGAGGGTATAGCCTACTAATGTCCCTTTGGCTCCAAGTCCAACGACCTACGCTTAACCATAGTTAGCTTAATTTATTTACTACAGCGTGCTTGGTCCCGAGGCGGAATTTAAACTGAAGTAGAGAGAATTTCGCTTTGTCATTTTAGAGTAAACATCCAGCATATACACATACAGTGTGTTCGTAAACTGTTTTAACAAAAGAAGAGGGCTGATAGTACCCATGTAGACGAACAATATTTACAATGGAGCCTAGGCTCGCATTCCACTCTTAGTTCAGTAAAGAGTAAAGTTAGGTGTCCAAGTTGAACTTTCAGTGCAAAGAAAGAGAGTTAACGACATCATAAGTTGCACAATCCCATTTATGGAGATCAGGGACAGACTCAAAGTAGATGCTCAAGGTGGCGGCCACGGGTGCCGTTGCACAATTCACACCGGCGAAAGAAAAACTGGCGCACCCTCTCGAAGACTCCTGGTGCCGTGTTTATCCTGTCCGTTGCGGCGTTAGCATGATGAAGGATCACGCCTTTGTGATTGAGGAGTGCTGGCCGCTTCTATTGTCAGTTGCACTCGCAATCTGCCCAACTGTTGGCAGTAGAGGTCAGCCTTTATCGTTCGGTTAGGTGCCAACACCTCCCAGCGGATTGTTCCCTGGACATTCCACCAAACACTCAACAAAACCTTTTTGAGATCAGTACTCCTTTTGATGTCGAAGGAGCAGGCTCCGCACCTTGGCGCACAGTCCGTCGACGCTTTACATTACGGTACAGAACCCATTTATCATCACCCGTTAAAATTCGTCCCAAAAACAGTTCTTTTCTGTAACAAGAAAACAAAGAAGCACACATACGGATTCTCTCTTCTTGTTGCTTTGCAGAAAGCTAGTGTGGAACCCAGTTATCGAACTCAGTGATGAACCCAAGCGCATGTATCCGCCTTTCGAATGTTGTTCTGTGTACCAACAATGTTTCCGCTAATTCCTGAGCGTTGGATGTGGGTCATTTCTTATGGCTTCGTCCACATCTTCGTCAGAAGCCACGGATGGACGTCCAGGACGTGGTTGACTTTTACAGCTTCTATCTCTCTCCCAGAATTTCCGAAACCAACGGCGACATGTGCTATCACCAACTGCATCCTCTCCATATACTTGACAGATGTTGCGGCACGCCGCAGCTGCAGTACTACCTTTATCGAACTCGTATAGTATACAATGTCTAATGTGATCCTTATTGCATGCCATGTTACACCGTCCGTGATTTCCGTTACGAATGACTTAATCGGACAAACCTAGTGCCTCTATATGCTCTACTGCTCCACGCTTTATTGGCCGAAAATTCAGCATCGCAGTGTCATCTGTGAGGTAACTACTGCAATCGCAATTTGAATCTATTACAAAAACGGGTAGAACTTTTTCACACACCTAATATATAGATAGATAGAATGAAACGCCATTTTTGAGACAGTTACGTTTTGCACAGGTAATATAAAGTTCAAATGAAATTAACGGATCTTTTCGTTCTTTCCAAACAATCCAGACACGGAGGATACGACAAATAGTGGGCCATTTCTCGAGTGGTCCACCCGGATATATACCCGTGTCTCGGTGAGCCAGTCTATCTCTGTTTTTTTTTTTTTTTTTTTTTGATTGGAGGTTTAACGACCACCGTGAGCAACTCAATGGGCTATAAGCAGTCGCCCGTCCCTAATTTAGGGTCACTGGTTCCAGGGAAGGGAGAGAGCCAGTGCCGTAAGACAAACACAACATCCATGCCTCACCGGGATTCGAACCCGGACCCCAGACGGACGAAGGATCAGAAGCCAGCGCTTTAGACCACTGCGCCACCGGGGCGGCTCTATCTCTGTTCGTCATGCAGCACCATTAACGGCTTAAATGTAGCTAACCATTGCAAAAATTCTGCTTATTCAGTAATCTCATGAGCTCTTCAAGGACAAAAAGCTTCACTGAATTCTACTAGATTGGATCATAGCCCGTGCCATTCACGGGTGAAAAGGCTGTGACTGAAATTTTTATAACACGAATCGTAAAATACATATACATAACTATAATACTACTTCACACGTTCCTTTTTATTAAATAAAATATATCTTATTCCTTTTTATGAATTCCTTTTTATAACATTACTCTGCAATGTGAAGGAATTGAAATAAAACGCGACATAACACCTACGTAACAGAACAAACGTCGCAGACAGTTGTTCGAGCACGTGCGTGCTGCCACAGTGAAGTTGTTTGTCTTACAAACTTTACTTTATTTTCCAGGATTTCCCCTTCATTGTACGTATCGTGCGGTAGCGGTGAGCTTAGTTCCGATTTCGGCCACCGGTTAAAAGCAGACGGCGCTGCAAGTACTGAATGACTTCGGACCGTTGACCCAGAGCGTTAAGGACAGACGTAGCCTATTATATAGGTTTTATTAAGACACTTGTCATCCTAACAGAATAAAAATTCAAAGATGTTTGATTTGTCTTATCACTCGCTTATTCTTCGTACGAAAGTACATTGTTAAAATTTTTGTTGTAGGTTACACCAAAAGCTTTGTACTACGTTATGGCGCAATGTTCGACCAGATTATAATGTAAGGTTTCGTTTGCACCACACAATCGTGTATCTTTTCTCAGAAAGCGGTGCAGCTGCTGTAGCACCAATTTTTGGGTGTAACATACCACAAACTTTTTAATAGTGTAGGTACGACATATTAATATTTCTAGCGTTAAAAGGAATTTTGTGTACTTTTAAAAAATGTTTTTAATCTTTTTAGCCGGAACAATGTGAAACTTTTCCAGGAACACTTCCACCTCACAAACTAAAGGCTTCTGTACTCCCTGACAGAAACATTTGTTGTATTTAATGGAGAAGTTCGAAAAACGGGTTGATTGAACTTTTCTTGGTCACATTAAATATTGTCGTGTCTTTTCAGAAACAAATTCAGAGAAATAACTGGATTTCGATGTCCACATTTTTCCCCAGAACCTCTGTGAGACCGAATCAGTGAAACCTATGCAAAGTGAGCTCTGATCATGGAAAATTATGAAAAAAAAAGTATGTATAAATCATGAAGCTCTTTTGTAAAGAACATTACTTGGGATGATTTGAAATGCGACGGAAATATTCATTGGAGAAAAGGGAAGAAGTATTATCGTGAAGCGAAGCGATGTTTAAAGACAATAGAGGAATGCAGTACAGAAGAAAATGGGAGGGACACTTTGGCGTAAAATTGAAGAAGAAGATCAGAAAGGGAAGAGAAAATGGATAAGTTAGAGAGGAACGCACGGGTGTCTCCTTTTCGATGTCACAGATAGGATCGAGAGCAAGCGAAGTCTACACATTCTTTGCAGTCGTAAAATTATATGGGCCAAAGTATGAAAGGAGTGATGCGGAGCGTGAAAATCGCAGATGGGAGGAAGGCGAAAAATTTCTGAGCTCAGAATAAAATAGAATCGAGAACGATAGAAATGCGGAGGATAGGGAATACTGTTTCCCATTTCTGTCCCGGTATTTGTCATGGGACCTTCAAAGAAGACAATGTTGTATCACTGAAACGGGGCTCCGAATTTTACTCGAGATATATTATCCAATTAAACGAATGCATTTTCCCATGCTTATTTAAATGACACCACTAAAAATAAATGAAAATGTTTCAACGCATAAGTGAAACTGATTGGTTTAGAAATTCTTTAAGAATTTACAAAATGTGTTAATTTTTTCAGGAACAATACGGCATTAAAAGTTCATTTCGAAACTTAGAAAACTCCAACACTCTACACCCATAATGAAAAATCGTTCTTTCTGCTTAAAGCAACACCTTTTCGTCATTTTGG
Organism: Macrothele yani; assembly: GCA_039090855.1. Taxonomy (NCBI): domain Eukaryota; kingdom Metazoa; phylum Arthropoda; class Arachnida; order Araneae; family Macrothelidae; genus Macrothele; species Macrothele yani. Next base: position 145,980,405 of record CM076994.1, read on the forward strand.
AGACCGTGTTAACTCGCATGTTAATCTCTGCCGTGAATCAGTCATACCCTAATGTTTACCGTCTTGTTAATTTGTATTTTCCACGAATACTTTGTGCTTTCCAATATTGGAATATTATCCAGCGTTATAATATTTTTATTTTTTCTCGCATGTCTTTATTTTTATTATATTATATTATATTATATTATATTATATTATATTATATTATATTATAAAGATATAATATAAAGATATATTATTCAATTAAACGAAGAAAAATATATATTATCCAATTAAACAAATGATAAAGATATATTATATATATATTTTTTTAAATATAGCACTGCTATATTTAAAAAAATCTTAAAATCAATACTGAAGCAATATTTTTATAAAACTAGAAGGTCTTATCGTTTTAAGGGTTTTTTTTTAATATATTTTAAGGTCTTATCGTTTTAAGGGGTTTTTTTTAATATATTTTAAGGTCTTATCGTTTTAAGGTTTTGTTTATATATATTTTAAGGTCTTATCGTTTTAGAGGTCTTATCGTTTTAAGGTCTTATCATTTTAATGGCTTTTTTATATATTTTAAGGTCTTATCGTTTTAAGTTTTTTTTATTCAGGCTAATACATGAAGAAGTATACAGTTTACAGATGCTGTAAAACAGTAACAGGCGAAGACACGGGCCACAACTGCAAATCGTTTGGTAGATGCACTCATAAAGTTTGTGTCCCGCTACTGAGGGAAGTGACGTAGGCGATAGCGCCGTGTCACGTGACAAGTCAGTCGATGAACATCTTCCTCACCGATGTATTGGACGAGCCGCGGACTACAACATGCTACTGACCCAATGTCCACCCAGAAGTACTGACTTAACATCTTGTGACTTTTTCCTGTGGGGGTGCGTAAAGGACAAGGTATTCGCCCCTCCCTTCCTATTGATCTAGCGGAGCTGAAACAGCGTATCACAACCACTATCACTGCACTTGATTCAGATATCTTATCTCGCGTTTGTGCTGAAATGGATTACCGGCTCGATGTGTGTCGTGGGACTAAAGGTGCACACATCAACATCTGCGACTCTCTCTAAAAAAACTTGAAACATTCCCCAACAATTCTGTTACAGATAACATAAAATATCTTACATTGTTCTTGTTTTATAGTGCGTTGAAACTGTATACTCCTTTATGAATCACCCTGTATATATTTTAAGGTCTTATCCTTTTCAGGTTTTTTTATATATATTTTAAGGTCTTATCGTTTTTAGAGGTCTTACCGTTAAGGTCTTATGGTTTTTAAAGGTCTTATGGTTTTTTCAGGTCTTATTGCTTTTAGAGGTCTTATCGTTTTTAGCTATAAAATTATACTATTTTTTAAAAAAATTCAAGCAATATTTTTATAAAACTATTTTTTATAAATAAGTTTTTTATTATCTTAAACCAATATTTTTATAACTCGACATATCATCATCCTCATCAACAACAACCATTATCAATCCACTGCTGGATAAAAGTCTCCCCAAATTTCTTCAACAATTGTCTGTCTTGGGCCTGTCTCCTCCATGTCACTCCAGCATACTTTCGCCTTTCATGCATCCATCTGCCATGAGGTCTTCTTCTGGGTCTTTTCCTGTCGCTCGGAATCCAGTCTAACATTTCGGTTGGTTATCGGTGACCCGTTCTTCTGGCAACATGTCCAGTACATTGCCATTTTAATTATTTCACTCTGGTCATGATGTCGTCCACTCCTGTCATTTTCCTTATCCACAAGTTCCTCTTCTTATCTCTCCTGGTAAAGATAAGAAGAGGAACTTGTAGATAAGGAAAATGACATGCATCTCTCCATGCTACTTTGAGTTGTCTACAGTCTTTGTATGTCCTTTTTAGTTAAGATCCATGTCTCTGCTCCATACGTAAGCACTGGCAGGATGCACTGATTAAACACTTTTCTTTTGCGACATTATGGCATACTGCTCTTAAAAATTGTACTGTTTCTTCCAAAAGTTCTCCATCAAAGTTTTATACGCCGATTAATTTCTTTATCAATGTAAACTTCACTTGATATCTGTTTCCCAAGATAAATGTTGGAATCGGTTGTCCCAAGCTTTTCTCCATCAATCAATAAATCTTCATTTCTGCAAAAGCATTGTACATGGCTTTTGTCTTCTGAAAGTTCATTTTTAATCCCACTTCTTTACTCTTGTCAGCAAGTTCTTCGATCATACTCTGCAGCTTTGAAGGGGTAGTTGTAAAGATGACTACGTCATCAGCAAAACGAAGGTGAGTTAAATAATATCCATTAATCTTTATCCCTTTGTTTTCCAAGTTCAATGATTAAAAGACAATTTGCAATGTGGCGTTAAAGGACTTGGGAGATATGGTGTCACTTTGTCTCACTCCCTTTCCAATTCTTATTTATGCTGTATCCTCAAATATCCGAACCTTTGCCCTTGCATTTTCATAGATGTTATTAATAATGCTAATGTATGCATCTTCAATACCGCAGGATTTCAAGGCCATTGTAACTGTTGATGGTTTCACGGAATCGAAGGCCTTTTCATAGTCAATAAAAGCCATGCATAATGGGAGTTTATATTCTCTTGTTCTTTCAGTTAGTTGTCTCAGTACATGGATATGATCTATAGTGTTGTAGCCACTCCTGAATCCAGCTTGTTCTCTTGGTTGGGCCATGTCGAGTGTTACCTTCATGCAATGTGAAAGAACCTTAGTGAAGATTTTATAAACCACTGATAAGAGGCTGATAGGCCTGTAGTTCCTGAGATCCTCAACGTCACCTTTTTTATGGAGCAGGATCATTGCAGTATTGTTCCAATCCTCAGGAATCTTCCTCTTCATTAAGATCTCTGGTGAAAACTTGGGCGAGTGTATCTTCAATTTCTCCATTTGCTTCTTGTATAATGTCCACGGTAATTCCTTCTTCTCTTGGAGCTCTTTGCAGTTTCATGTTCTTAATTGCATATGTACCTTCTGCAGGGAGGATTGGAGGGACTTTGGCACCGGTACCCGTCGTAATGTCTGGAATAGATTTATTATACCTTTCATATAGGTTTGAATAGAAATCTTTCACCCTTGCCAACATTTCGCTTCTCTTCTTTTCTCAGAGCCATAATCTGTTTTCTTCCCTTACTGAGATGTCCTTTTGCTCTCTTCAGGCTCTGGTTGCTTTTAATTGCTTTCCTCACTTGTTCACAATTGAATTTTTTTATGTCTTCAGTGATAGTTTTTTACACTGTCTTGCATAGCTCTATATATTCGACTTTGGAAGTTACGTCTTTATTTGTCCTCATCTCCCTTCTCTTTTGCATCAACATTTTGGTTTTTCCTGATAATTTACTCACATGCAACTTGTTCTTAGACCCAGCTAATTTTGTTGCTGTTTCCATAAGAGCTTTGGTTACTTTTCTGTTAACTTCTGAAATATCCACTTCTTCCGATGTTAGGCCTTCTAAAGCAAAGAATCTGTTCTTCAGTTCCAACTTGAAGGTTTTATGGTGTTTTTTTAAGGTTGGTTATGTCAATACATTTTGGTTGTCTTATGAGCTTGCCGCGTTCGAGTTTAGTGTTGAGGTGCATCTTACATCTCACCAATCTATGGTCACTACCTGTGTTGAACTTGTTCAGCACACTGCAGTCTTCGATGACGAATTTTTTGTTACACATAATAAAATCAATTTCACTTGTCGTCCCATTCGGATGTATCCATGTCCATTTCCTGTGCGGCTTTTTCTTGAAAATGGAGTTCATGATGAAAAACCTTTCTGCTTCTGCAAATTCTACGAGAGTATTTCCACGTTGATTTCTGTTCCCGTAACCAAATTTACCCAACCGAAGTTTCATTCTGTTGCTGTTGCCGTACTTTTTCATTGAAATCACCCAAAATGATCTTCAAGTGCTGTTTGTCTTTGTTATTTAGATTCCGAATTTCCTCGTGAAATTCTTCAATGTTAGAGGAACTTTCAAGTTTTACAACTGTATCGTTCAGTTTCTTGTTTATTATAATTCCAACACCACTAGCTCTGCCAGTATCTGTCCCATGATAGTAGAAGAGATGTCCACTTTTCCGTTCAATGAGATATTCTCCTTCTCTCCTTACCTCACTTAGCACGACGATGTCTCACTTGATCCTTTGTAGTTCCTCTACCAATTCAAGAAGCCTTGAATCAAAAGATAGGGAGCGTCCGTTGTAAGTAGGCAAGGTCAGCATCAAATGGCAGCCTAGTCCGATCCTCCGGAGGTTCTTTGCATCCTCTGCCTTCATCTCGTACTGGCCACGGCCTTCGCCAGGTACATTCCAACTGCCGGAGACTGAGGGCCAAATTTGAAATTTTGTAAGCATCTTTGAGGGGTTTTGGCCATAACTCACCACGCTGGCCAAGCGGGTTGGTTAGTGTGGGATAGCATTTCCTCTAATCCCGATGGTATAGTTATACCGCTACTGGCTGTCGTCAGAGCCCCTTTAGTGGGAACAGGATGCACCACGAGAAGGCGGGGTTGACATTTGTCAAGGAGAAGCGATACGTTGCGCATCACATATATCATCATCATCATTGTCAACCATTATCAATCCACTGCTGGACGAAGGTCGCCCAAAGTTTCTTCCACAACGGTCTGTCTTGTGCCAGTTTCCTCCATGTTACTCCAGCATACTTTCAAAATTCATCCACCCATCTCCCATGTGTTCTTCTTCTGGGTCTTTTCCTGTCCCTTGGAATCCAATCAAAAATTTCGGCTATCCATCGATGGTCTGTCCTTCTGGCAGTATGTCCAGCCCATTGTCATTTCAGGGATTTAACTGTTATCACTATGTCTTCCACTCTTGTCATTTTTCGGATCCACGAGTTCCTCTTCTTATCTCTCCTGGTTACACCAAGCATGCACCTCTCCATGCTACTTTGAGTTGTCTGCAGCCTTTGTATGTCTCTTTTAGTTAAGGTCCACGTCTCTGCACCATACGTAAGCACTGGAAGGATGCATTGATCAAACACTTTTCTTTTAAGACATAATGGCATATTTCTCTTGAAAATTATGCTGTTTCTTCCAAAAGCTATCCAGGCAAGTTTTGTACGCCGATTAATTTCTTCATCAATGTGACCATCACTTGATATCTGCTGTCCAAGATAAACGTACATGTCTGTTATCTCCAGCTTTTCTCCATCAATCGATAAATCTTCATTTCTTGTAAAAGCATTGAACATCACTTTTGTCTTCTGAAAGTTCATTTTTAACCCCACTTCTTTACTGACAAGCGTAAAGAAGTGGGATTAAAAATGAACTTTCAGAAGACAAAAGTGATGTTTAATGCTTTTACAAGAAATGAAGATTTATGGATTGATGGAGAAAAGCTGGAGATAACAGACATGTACGTTTATCTTGGACAGCAGAACATCACTTTTGTCTTTCAGAAGACAAAAGTGATGTTCAGTGCATCACATATATATAAAGATATATCCAATTAAACGAATTATAAAGATATATTATCCAATTAAACGAATACATCGCCTCATGCTTATTTAAATGACACCATTAAAAATAAATGAAGATGTTTCAACATATAAGTTAAATTGATTGGTTTAGAAATTCTTTAAGACTTTACAAAATGTGTTAATTTTTTCAGGAACAATACGGCATTGCAAGTTCATTTCGAAACATAGAAAACTCCAACACTCTACACCCATAATGAAAAATCGTTCTTTTTCGCTTAAAACAACACATTTTCGTCATTTTAGAGACCGTGTTAATTTCTGTGGTGAATCAGTCATACCCTTATATTTACCGTCTTATTAATTTGTATTTTCCACGAGTGTTTTGTGCTTTCCAATATTGGAATATTATCCAGCGTTATAAAATGGCTGATGTTTTGCAAACACCAGACTTCCTTTTAAACTTCATTTCCGTCTTCATTCCACTGTGTTTTATCTGTCACGCTAAATGCATGTTATAATTAGCCACGACCTGTATTCTGAACTCAAATTCATAAATTCTCATAAGAAAGGAAACAGGACTGCAAGCCAGGAGTTCCTAGTGAAAGAAAGACCGCGATGTTCAACAAATTAAATTAATTGAATTATAAAGTGATAAATATTCATAGTGGTAAAGTGATTTAGTGAAATGAAGGTGAAGGAAATTTCCATAACTGAAACTGAGGACAATTTTTGCAGTAGTTTTTCAAAGTACTCATATACAGCAGTTGGGTTCTTAATGAAAACTTTCGAATCTTTAATAAACACCGGAAGTAGGTCGATATTACAACATCGTGAATTTCTCAAAAATGTTACTATTTTTATTTTCAAATTCATACAAAAGGCAACTTTTCTTCAACCACAAGACGCAAATGTTTCTCAAGACCGTTGCCGGGAAAAATTACATTTGGTCTGATTTTAAGATGCCATTCACTTTTATGATTCAAACATTCATAGCAGAACATTTGTTTACTTTTTTATTTCAAACTTGGGCCTTAAAATATGCGCTATGATCAAGGAAATACTATAACTGGTAATGAAAAATTAAGGGAAAAGAGTATTAGTAAATTTCGTAAGGTTCTGCACACGCTGATTAAGATCACTAACCTCATATGAATTCATCAGCGTATGCACACTTATTTAGAGGCATCCTTCTGTCTTCTGCATTTTGTACACTAGTAATGACTTGGTACTGAATTATATTTCAGTGCCCTATGTGAAGGGTTCATAATGCTTCGCTTCCAGAGAGTTTTTGTATCGGGGGTTTAACCCGAACTTTACCTAACTGGAGCAGATCAATAAAACATAAATAAAATATCAACTAAAAATATAACTTGCTCTTGCAGTGAGTAAAGTGTTTATACAGTTGATAGTAGGAAGGTCTCATGGTAGTGTCCGGATCTCCATTCATTCTCTATATTATTATTATTAACACGTTGATCTCCTTCTCTCACTGCCAGTATTCGCTTCCCCTAATCACCAGCGTTCATTCCTTTTCCTCTTATTCAGGTTCACACTCGGAAGCGAAATCTTTCGTCACCTTCCCTTCTTCGCTGCTTCCAACAAACTCCCCCAGAAGAGTCAAACGCACGGCAAAGAAACCCCCAAGTAGTGTCCAATGTCCCCTTATCCTTAGAAGACGCAGATGATTTTCCTTGCCTTCCTCTGTGACTACTCCGAGATTATTATACACTTTCTCACTCGCACAACGATAAAAACCCATAAATCTCCCTTTTCGTTGGATGGGACGTCTCCGCAATGTTGTACCCATTGACGCAGCTGCGTAGAAATGGCGAAAAAGCCCTAACGAGAGAGAAGATGATTCCAATTCACTCTATTCAAAATGGTTACCTAAGTTCCCTCCTGAAAAACATTAATGCCCAGGTTACAAAATAATATGCCATTTTGTGAACACGAGAACCTTTCGCGACTTACAGCTGAACATGCTGAGAATCGATTTGCTGCTGGTCCTCTGCTGAATATTCCTGAATTTTCGAAGAAAGGTGTTTCTTCGACCCATTAGAAATGTCTCAGTAATTTTTGACGGCTTGCGCGATAGCATACGAAATAAAAAAAGAAACTGCCAAATTTTGATTGCTTTGCTTACTATTAGATCTAGAATAAAAGAAACGTCTCCACGACTAGTTTGTGATTTGCAGGTTTCTCGTTCAGAGCGATCCCTATCAGTGTTTCGTATATACAGTAAAATAAGAAGGGCTGAAATCTTCGCCTTCTACAAATGCTAAGTTTCGGGGAATCATGTAAAGAATCTGCTTTGGTGAAATTTTTCTTGGTTTTGTACATCAAATATGGTTAGGTTTGTAAACAACGAAAGTGAAAAAGTTCAACGGAAAACGTAGGTATTGGATTTATTAAAGTTTTTCTTTCGAAAGTTCACATAGTATATTCATACAAAGTAAATCAGTGGCAAAAATCATTGTATATATTTTGATAACATTCTGCTTGAAAGGAAATGCCACTTCTCTTGTATTCTTCGCCAGGAAATGAACGAGACTAGGATCCTATGAATGCTGAAGGGTTTCCAGTTTTCAACAGTCTTAATACTCTTAATCATTACACTTTACATTAAATTATTAAGATGTGCCTTATCTAACTTGAGATTCTTCATGCTTTACGTGTTTGTTTTCAGGTTGATGCCGTTGAAAATGGCAACTATAGTTTTCGCGGAAGAAGGTTAACTAGTAGCTCTAAAAATATTGTTCTCCAGTGTCAAAACCTTTTCGTAGAGAGCATAGGAGGTCAATTTCACGAAACAAATCTTCCTTCTAAGTGCAAACATATGGCGAAGAGAAGACTTTTTTAGGGGGAGGTGTAACGACTTCCGTGAGCAACTCAGTGTGCTAGAAGCAGACGCCCGTCTCAAGTTGAGGGGCACTGTTTCGACAAAGAGTCAGTGTCATAAGAGGGACACCTCATTGGGGATTGAACCCGCACCGTTCTTGGACGAATCGTCAGAAGCCATCGCGTAGACCAGTGCACCACCAGGGGACTGCTAGTTGGTTGGAATTTTACTTCGTGACGTTGGACACGAAACTGCCAATTCACAAGAAAGTCGTGAGGTGAATATCTGTATTCTACTTAAAGGAGGGAGGTATTAGGTTAGTCTTTCTTTCCCTTCAATGATCCAGATGTGTTCATTGGTTTGGCTCCCAGCAGCTGTTGCAGATATTCATTATGTAGAAATTAGTTACTTAATAAGCAACTTGTAGAATAATTTATCAATCACTAAGTTGTAAGTGGATGTTCCAAGAACTATTTGCCATCTTTATTAAGATAAAAAAAAATAATAATTTCGAACAATGAAGGAGTTGATACATCATTTCATATTTAACTTACACCTGTTTTGTTTCAACTGAGCCTGAATCCTGTGATTTTTAACTAACCATGATATGACACCACACTGTAGAGGGTATTTTAATAGTGAACTGCTTTCATACACTCATGCACAAATGAGAAAAATACAATGAATTGATATGTCTGTATCTGTATCATCATCATCATCATCATTGTCAACCATTATCAATCCACTGCTGGACGAAGGTCTCCCCAAGTTTCCTCCACAACGATCTGTCTTGTGCCAGTCTCCTCCATCTCACTCCCTGCATACTTTCGAATTTCATCCACCCATCTCCCATGTGGTCTTCTTCTGGGTCTTTTCCTGTCCCTTGGAATCCCATCTAAAATTTCGGCTGTCCATCGATGATCTGTCCTTCTGACAGTATGTCCAGCCCATTGCCATTTCAGGGATTTAACTCTGCTCATGATGTCTTCCACTCTTGTCATTTTTCGGATCCACGAGTTCCTCTTCTTATCTCTCCTGGTTACACCAAGCATGCACCTCTCCATGCTTACTTTGAGTTGTCTGTAGCCTTTGCATGCGTCTCTTTTACTTAAGGTCCACGTCTCTGCACCATACGTAAGCACTGGAAGGATGCATTGATCAAACACTTTTCTTTTAAGACATAATGGCATATTGCTCTTGAAAATTATGCTATTTCTTCCAAAAACTCTCCAGGCAAGTTTTGTACGCCGATTTATTTCTTCATCAATGTGACCCTCATTTGATATCTGCTGTCCAAGAAAAACGTATGTGCTTCTTATCTCCAGCTTTTCTCCATCAATCGATAAATCTTCATTTCTTGTAAAAGCATTGAACATCACTTTTGTCTTCTGAAAGTTCATTTTTAATCCCAGTTCTTTACTCTTGTCAGCAAGTTCCTGGATCATACTCTGCAGCTCTGATGGTGTAGTTGCAAAAAGGACTACGTCATCAGCAAAACGAAGGTGGGTTAGATAATCTCCATTAATCTTTATCCCTTTGTTTTCCCAGCTCAGCGACTGAAAGACACCCTCCAATGTGCCATTAAAGAGCTTTGGAGATATGGTGTCACCTAGTGACACTCCCTTTCCAATTTTTATGTGTGTTGTATTTTCAAACAGCCGAATCTTTGCACTTGCATGCTTGAGGGTAAATACCATTACTAAACGTATCCGTATGTCTAAGGGTAAATACCATTACTAAAAGTATCTGTATGTCTGAGGGTAAATACCATTACTAAAAGTTTGAACAGTGCAGCATTAGTGATGCTCCTGGAATAATTTTAGTTGATAGTCTAGTCACATCCTATCTAATAGATGAGTGTTGAAATAAAAAGAAAGTTCGCACAAAACCCTATGTTTAGTCTTCGTTAACTATTGCCATAGTGCTTCACACTACATGCTTAGATAGATAACACTAATATGCAAGGTTTTGTTGTTTTGAAATGAATAGGTGTATCTGAATGGATTTCTTGCGCAGATTCCGAAAAAGACCTTCAAAATTCCGTATCACGTCAAGTTTTTTCACAAATGACGGAAATGTGAAAATTTTAAATAATGTTATTTTTTAATTACATTGTTATATGGCAACGTTTGTAACGTGTGAAAATGTTCTCTGGAGGGGAGGAATGATTGTTTAAGGAATAGATAAACATAAATATATAGCTGATAATAGAAATGCAACTGTTTTATCTGTATGACGTCACGATTTGCGCCACTCACAAAGGCGGAACATGAGAGAATGTTATCTTGGCACGACAGTATGACTCATGCCTCACGCCACTGCTCCCTTCTTTCTATTGGTCACATGTGGCGCCATTCGGGGCAGATCGTGTTACACTAGTCAGTGCAAAGAAGGGACTGGTCCCGTTCGGTTGTTTCTTTGTGGCGTGTGCAATGGCTTCACGTGGTTGTGTAAATCATCCGAACATATTTTGCTACATATGTGGCTGTTATACGACAGGAAAAAACAGAGGCAAAATATTATGCCTTTCGTGAAAAATGCTTATTTTCAATATTTCTGCATTAAACTAGTAGACCAGGACAAAGTTTGGTCTCCTCACAATGTGTACCGAGCATGTGTGGAGGGGTTGAGGAACTGGAAAAGTGGAAAAAGGGCATCAATGCTGTTCGGCGTATCCATGGTGTGGCGTGAGCCAAACAATCACAGTAACGACTGCTATTTCTGCACAGTGAATATCGTGGGCCATACCAGAACCAGTAAGCGTAACATTGTGTATCCCAATATCCCATCTGCCGTAAGACCAGTGCTCCATAGTGACTCCATCCCTTAGCCATCCCCGTCAAATATCAAGCCCCCAACAGACACCGATTCAGACGGTGATACAAGTGATGAGATGTACCAACCGGACAGCATGGAGGATGAAACCCCAGTGCCATGTACCCAGCATGAACTGAATAATTTGGTTCGTGATTTGAATTTACCTAAAGACGCAGCAGAGCTTTTAGGATCACGACTTCAGGAAAAGAATTTACTATGTCCTAATACGAGATTCTCCTGGTACAGACACCGAGAAGCAGAATTGGTTCCGTTTTTTGCTGAGGAAGACGGTTTGGTATATTGTCGAGACATTCCGGCAGTCATGAAATACTTCAACATTAATTACAATTCAGGACAGTGGAGGTTGTTCATAGATGACAGCAAATCCAGTTTAAAAGGTGTTTTATTACACAATACTAACATCCATCCATCCATTCCTGTAGCACATTATGTGACTTTGAAAGAGACATACGAGAACCTTAAATTACTGCTGGAAAGTGTGCAGTACAAGTCCCGTGAATGGTCTTTGTGCGGAGATTTCAAGGTGATTGGAATATTGCTCGGCCAACAAGCAGGCTACACCAAATTTCCTTGCTTTTTGTGTGAATAGGACTCCACAGCAAGGAAGGAGCATTGGGTTCGGTAGCAGTGGCTAGTCAGAAGTACATACACACCTTTCGAAAAAAAAATTGTTTCACTTCCACTGGTTGATCCCTCGAAAATACTGTTGCCACCTTTACACATGAAACTTGACTTGATGAAACAATTCGTGACAGCTTTAAGCAGAGACAGTAAATGCTTTCAGTATCTTGGTTGTAAGTTTCCATCAATCACGTCTGAAAAAATTAAAGCTGGCATTTTCATAGGCCCTCAAATACGAAAATTAATGGCAGACAACATATTCGAAGAAACCATGAGTGAGTGCAAATTGCGAGCATGGACTGCATTCAGAAATGTGGTACACAACTTTTTGGGGAACACGAAGGCTTCAAATTACACCACTTTAGTCGAGGACATGCTGGAATCCTATGAGCGTCAAAGTTCACTTTCTTCAAGCTCATCTAAATTACCTTCCTAACAATCTTGGTGAATTTTCGGAAGAACATGGCGGGCGCTGCTATCAAGATATGAAAGTGATGGAAAAGAGATACCAAGGAAAGTGGACTGTACATATGATGGCCGACTATTGTTGGATGTTTAACAGAGACTGTACGGACGCACAACGAAGACAATCCAAAAAGAGGAAGTTTGAAGGGGAGCCCAGTGGCGAATGTTAAGTATGTTTGCTTTTGAATATGTATTTATGTTTATCTATTCCTTAAACAATCATTCCGTCCCTCCAGAGAACATTTTCACACGTTACAAACGTTGCCATATAGCAATGCCATTAAAAAATAACGGTTTTTTAAATTTTCACATTTCCGTCATTTGTGAAAACACCTGAAGTGATACGGAATTTTGAAGGTCATTTTCGGAATCTGCGAAAAAACATCCATTCAGATACACGTATTCACTTGAAAACAACAGAAAAAAGTTGAAAAATTACAGATCAGTGTAATCATTACAGTATTCCTATAAAACATAAATCACAATAACAAAATATTTCGAAGATTTTTAAAGGTATTATGTACTTAACCTTCTTAGAGTTTTATATCTTTTGTACTATAATTGTGCCTTTTATTTTGTTTATTTGTTTAATATTTGAGGAATTTGACTTGTTTTGCTTTGAAGAATATAACGTCGTAATAAGTGTTCCATTAAGCTACAGATTCAAAAGGAATACAGTGGAGTTCTCTCGGATAATCTGCACATCTTTTCACGAAAGCTAGTAAGATGTGATCAAAAAGTATCTACACTGGATTTATTTAAGAACAAGGTTTACAGATTTTAAACTTAATCGCCTTCAAAGTAGTAGTCCTATTCTAAAGCCACACACTTTGCCCAACGCTGTTTACACTGATCGAAGCATTTTTGAAGTCATCTTCTGAAATGGTTAACAGCTGTTGCGTTGCGTTCTGTTGTATCTTCTCAATATCTTGAAATATTTTTCCTTTCAAGTGGTATTAGATTTTCTGGGGAGAAAAAAAGTTGCAAGGAGTAAGATCTGGTAAATAGAGTGCCTGTCGGATCTGTACAATACGGTGCTTAGCAAGATACTTCTGCACAAGTTGCAAAGGAGTGAGATCTGGTAAATAGAGCGCCTGTCGGATCTGTACAATACGGTGCTTAGCAACATATTTCTGCACAAGTTGCAAGGAATGAGATCTGGCAAATAGAGTGCCTGTCGGATCTGTACAATACGGTGCTTAGCAAGATACTTCTGCACAAATTGCGATGCACGGGCAGCAGCGTTGTCATGATGGAGTTGCCACTCTCATGCAATGCCGACCTTTTGCGACGAACAGCGTCCCACAAATGTCACAAGACTTGACAGTAGTACTCCTTGTCGATTGTCTGACCTGATGGAAGGTATTCATGAAGCGTAATTCCCTCATGATGGAAGTAAAAAAAAGATAGCATCGTCTTAATACCGCTGTCGCTCTGTAGTGTTTTTTGTGTCTGGCAGAGTTTGGTGTCTTTTACTCTGACGAATATTGGGCCTTCGTTTCGCGGTCATACCCATAAACCCACGATTCGTCACCAGTTATGACAGTTTTAAAACGTTTTCGTCGCACTCAAACAGGTCATTAGCAGCTGAAACACCGGCCCAGCTGAGAGCAAGTTTGGCACAAATTTGGCTGAGATGAATCTCATACCAAATCATTAGAAGGAATCGACTGAACTGAACGGAAACTAACGTTTAAGTCTTCATATAACTCACGAGTAATGACTCCGCGGTTTTCTCGCACACTAGTATTCACAAGTTCGACATTGTTTTCACTTTTTCTGGTTGTGGGTCTCCCAGACCTTTCGTTACTCTCAGCACATTCACGACTCATACAAACCTTCTCCATAGGTTTTCTGTAATTTTAAGTATATGTCTTTGCAACTTTGGCCAGGGTTTGACAAAATGTGATGCAATTTCGTTGATCAGTTTTTTCTGACATGAAACATGCGACGAACAGCTTCGCACGCACAAGAAAAACGCACTACTGTAAAAAAAAAAAAACCCGAACGAGCAAAGGAAACGCGACTCATGGTGCATGCTTAGTAGGTTCCAAGGTCAACCTGTGCCAAACCACTTTCTGCTGTGTGGCGCAACCAGTCTGGATACTAATCCATCTCACAAAGATTTAACGGTCGAAAACAAAAGTTTTCTGAATAGTCAGTATGTGAGTAAACTTGATTATATTTCTTGATACGGGATTCGGAGTACTGTTTTCAGTTTGACGTATAGTAAGAGTGATACGCACGCCACAGATGAAGCTTTTTGCATGGAAAATCCCAGAAAATACATGAGAAATATTGAAAACGGCAAGAAGTATAAGGCGAAAAGAAATACCCAATCTTTAGATATATACAGGGTGCATAGGAAAGTCCCTTTAGCCTGGAATAACTTGCGAAGGGAGAGAAGTACAGTTATGCAAGTGAGATAACGATATAGTAAAGCGACTACGCCCGATGCAACCAATAGCATCGCCCCTACTGGCGAAATGCGGAAGTCAGCCATTGCAAATCGAAAACGAAAAGAGATAGAGCACAATTTTCAAATACAAAGTTGTAGAGCATCAATTAATTAGTACAAAACGGCATTTGTTTCACACGGATGAGATAAATTGTCGCCTGAATACCCTAAAATGTCCGAAATCGATGCGCGAAGATTTGAATCTGCATATTCACATTTCGCAAATGTAGCCGTATGCAAATGCTGGTTGTGACGTTGTACCGTACCTACGATATAAAAACCAGTAGCAGGAAGTACCCTGATCAGAAGTTTAGGTCTACGTACGCTGTGTGAGAATGGCGAGTTTGGATTTCTGGGGTTACGCAAAAATCAGGTGTATGCAACAGCGCCTACAAGTCTGCTGGATCTACGTCGTCGTGTTACAGATGCTTGCAATAGTGTGACACCTTCCATGCTGAGGAATGTGCATGCACAGTTACTTTCACGAATACAAATGTGTATCGTGGGCAATGACGAACTCTTCGAACATACTCGACATTAACTTTTTATCACTGTGCGCCCGTTTGCCTTTTTGTTTTTATTTTGTCTGACGTCATCAAACTGTATTGACATAAGTACGCATTTATGCAATACATTGTGTGTATTTGCTCATACCTATGCATGTTCCCTTCAAACGTTCACACAAAAGGTCGCGCATCAATTTCGGACATTTTAGGGTATTCAGGCGACAATTTATCTTATCCGTGTGAAACAAATGTCGTGTTATACTAATTAATTGCAAGTGTCGTTTTGTACTAATTAATTGATGTTCTACAACTTTGTAATTGGAAATTTTGCTCTATCTCTTTTCGTTTTCGATTTGCAATGGCTAACTTCCGCATTTCGCCACTAGAGGCACTGCTATTGGTTGCATTCGATCGGGCGTAGTCGCTTTACTATACCGTTATCTCATTTGCATAACTGTACCTCTCTCCGTTCGCAATTTATTCCAGGCAAAAGAGACTTTCCTATGCACCCTGTGTATTTCGTCTTATAGGGATGATATTTTAAAACAGAAACATGTGGAAAATACGTAAATAATCCAGACCATAGTGTCAGCTATTTCTTTTTTTTTTAAGAATTTCTGAAACCGAGGTTAGGAGGTGGTTTCATGTTCAAGAGAAATGCACTATCCACAAAATATATCGAGAATTCGATCTTTTGGGAAAAGCTGCTAAATCAGGGAAAAAACTTCAGACGGGTACCGCTTTCCGATCGAAAGAGAACGTTTCAAATGGCATTTCCATAAGCGAAAATATCGTGCAGAATAAAGTACGCATCTATGCCATAAAGCTTGACGTTTTGTGGTTATAATTGGAAATGATATCAACTTTTACAGGAAAATTTGTTCTTTGAATAACGCAAAAAAAAGGTGCATAATGATAACCTAGTGGAAATACTTTTTATTCATTTAACAGCAAGTTAGGGTATGTGGAAAATTATAAGCTCTTAAATAATATTCATCATACTTATCAAAATTACAGCTAGAGAATATTAAAATAATTTATCGAGTTGAACTTTTAGAAAATGAAATTTCGAAAATATAAAAAAATTGTTTACGTTGTGCAATGGAAACTTTTTGCATCAGAAATTCATGAAACATTTGTTTGTGGTTATTACAATTTTGTGCAAACATTATTTTTCAAAGGTGACTTGTAGAAGACGCCACAATCTGCAAAATCAGAAACTATGTGAATAGTATTTGCAACTGTAGTAGCCATCAAATGTTAGAAGAATTTTTATAGACCGTCCTTTAAGAACTTAAGTATTATAGAACAGAAATGCTAGATATACGCTCTTAAAAAATAGCACTAAAATTTCATTTAAAACTCGCTGAAAAACTTTTTTACTTGAATAGCTAAGAAAATCAAGAATAATTTATATCGTACCTACAGTTAGGCGAAACAAAAAACAATGTTTCAGTTCAAACATTTAGAAGCAGAAATATCGGACTATATGCCAATACGCATTCCCACCAACTCACAGAAAAAACACATTTAGCCCATCTACGGAAGAAACGTACATTGTAGAAATTCAACATTTTTAATCTTAAGTGGAAATGTTTAATGTTTTTCTTGTAGTTCCATCTATCCTATACAACAGTAATATTCCAGTTCGACTTCCTAAAATGGGGATATTATGTAAACGCAAAATAACTTTTAACAATCAACGAGAAAATGTTCCATTGGGAAAAGGGAAAAACGTCGGAATTCGCCATCTAATGATCTCTGCTATCAAACCAAAAGAGAACTTTCAAATGTGACAGAACTGAAGTAGTACTACAGGCACGCCAAAACTCCGGTTTTTGAAACCGTGATAAAAAAAAATCGGAGTGAACAAATAAGCTTTCACTGATACACAAAAACTGCTTTTCTTATATTTTTCGTTCCGCTATCCATCTTTGAAAAGCATTGTTAAATCACCGGTTCATAAACTGTGCTTCAGATAATGTACAATGTGCAGCATGCGTTAATGGAAAATTGTCAACTCAAACAGTCTCGTCTTGTTTGTCTTTCTGTAATGATTTTCACATAGATCCTCACTGTAATTACTGTAGCTGACACTTAGGTATTTAAGCCAAGGGAATTACTAAAATCGTTGATTAAAGCGAATTAGGACCAGTTTATTAATTCTTATACATCCCTCATCCAACAGGCATACAAAGTCTGCAGAATCCTCATTCGACTCTCGCCGAAGAATTTAAGTGCTTGCCACGTTGCAACAAGATTCAGCGCACATGCTGATCGATTGATGTCGAAAGGTGATTGGAATGCATATATACAGAGAGAGAGAAAGGCACAGGGTTCGTATTAATTATTGACTGTATTCCATTGAAAGCGCGGTTTGACCGTGGAAAACCTTGTCCTTTAATTTCCGCTCAATTCATGATGCACCTGCTCTTTGTGTAACAAGCTAATTCCAACCACACAGATGAATTTGGTATTGTGCACTTATGCTTCCCAAATTATCTGAATGCTTTGACCGCCTGAATTAATTAGGGGCTCTGTGAACGTTAAATCTCATTATGCGATGGCATACTCTGTAGCGCAGTTATGAATATAAGAGGAAATCAAAACCTTGGGCTGCTAATCAGAGAAATACAATAGCATGAATGGCAGTATAACCCATTTAGCAGAGATACAGTTCCGGCCTGCATATACGGTCTTCTTCAAACTGGCCCACCAAAACTTTCGCAGCCTCTGCGATACATAAAATATTTTAAAATAAAGGATATTTCATTAACCATGCTAACAGCTAGTCACACAAAATCGTAAGGCTGTCTAAAATGCCTAATTAAATTTACAACAGAACTTTATCAGTACAGCACTTGCTAATTTGCGCACAACATTATCAAATTAGTTTAATAAAACACTCATCTTATTTCGACAAAATTAAACAAAGCATCGTATAAAAGTACGTGTACTGAAAATTACTGCCAAATAAAAAATGAAGAAAACTTGAAAAGTACCATTTTTTACGCTTTCCAACCGTAGGTTGAAGAAACGTATATGCTCCAGCTTTGTCCGTCTGTCTGTTCGTCCGCACGATAACTCGCGTAAAAATGGTTCGATTTCGATGAAATTTTAGTATGTGATAAGGGACTCCTGGGGACGAACCCTATTGAAAATGGTTCGAATTGGGTCAAAGGTCAGGACATAGGAGCGGGATCCATTCCATTGCCCTTACGCGTCATAACTTGACTAAAAATGTTTCGCTTGCAACAAAACTTTATCATGTTGTTCCGGAGGTATGCTGAACCGGTACTGTTGAATATCATCGAAATGGGGTCAAAAGTCAGAGCACAGGAACGAGATTTATTCCACAGCCATTATCCTCATAACTTGAGTAATAATTTCTTGTGTGTTGGAAAGCGTATCATAATCAGTACATTGCATGATTTTAGTAACTTTTTGGTGATTAAGGCAGTTGAAAGAAGACAGTCTCAAAAATTTCAGTATCTGAGTTACTAAACCTAAATCCCAATTCAAGAATACGTATGCTGCATTTTTTTTCAAAACTTTTCAACTATTTTTTTTATACAGTGGATACCGCTTTTTTTATCACAGATAGTGTTATCACTGTAAGCATCCCTAGCAAGTACATCAAAATACCCGCGGAAAATATAATTAACTGTAATCCGCACTTCCATTACTCTTATGATTTGCGCTTGTCACTTAACTATCACATTCCAGTTCATTTAGTAAGCAGATTAATCCCTTTATCCCGAAGGTAATCTATCTATCGCTAACAAATAAAACGGTAAGAAATGTTCCACGCACTAACAATTTCTTTGGAATTCATTCCTGAGAACCCGTAATAGTTACACAGTCAACTGGCCCGGCACTGTCACGCAGTGGTCTACGCATTGACTTCTGACCTTTTTGTCCGAGATGGACCACTGCTTCAACCCCGGATAATTATGCCTTACGGCGCTGTCCCTCCCCATTCCCTGGAATAAGTTGCCCCAAGTTAAGAACAGACTACTACTTATACGCCATTGAGTTGCTCACTATGGTCGCTAAATATCGAAATAAAACAGAAACACAGTCAACTCGATCGCCAATAGATGGATATACTTTATCTAGTGCATCCACTATGATGTTTTTCTTTAAATGTTTTACTTAATTAATTAATCATTCTATAGCTTCAGCAAAAAACTTTAACGATGACAACAAAATAAATTTGTTTACATAACATTAGTTCATTTATTTTGGAAGAAGGCTTTTGCACTCCTCATAGAACTAAAAACCTATATGCACACTTTCTGGGTTGAATTTAACTAGTCTTCTGACCAGGGTGCGCTCACGAATTTTGTAACATACGGGTGAACTTCGTCTGACAAGAAAGCCCATCTGCAGGTTTTTCGTTAACGGTAGTGAGAAACTAGGTCATATGACTACGATGAATCGTTTGTGAGATCATCATGACATCTACTCCAAATGATTACTTTATCAAACGAAAGAAGATGTGGCGTATGCAGCATACCCTTGAGTTTTGATGAGAATAAACCTAATAAAGTGTATATTGGCTCTACCAGACGCACATTGGCAACAAGGATCCTCGAAGACAAATATGGTGTTTAAAATGGCTCACATAAGACATCGCTTTCACGATTTCTGAACGAAGGTACGCATTATCCGCTATGGAAAGAAACCTAATTATTGCAGCCCCCCAAAACTAAATTATCATTATTATTCACAGATAGTTTGACCATTCAAAAATATGACCAAAACTGCTGCAATGATGGTGCTTCACTACAGATTCCCTTACCGTGGAAAATACTGTTGTATCCAGATGCTCACAGCTAATCCAATGAAACATCATGTGATGCCGACCTGTCTGCACCTATGCTAATGAAGGTGCATCGGTAAAAAAGGCTTACATTTGCACGTCAGTATCGGAATTGGACCTCGGATGATTGGCAAAGGATTGCCTTCTCCGATGAGTCACGTTTTCTGTTTCATCAAACGGATGGACGTTGGCGTATAAGGCGAGAAACATCGGAGAACAAACATTCTTCAACCACTACTGGAAGAGCACAAGCTAGTGGGTGCAGCGTTCTGAGGAATGTTTGTTTTCGTGGCATTCTCTGGGTCCACTCATACCTGTGGAAGGCACTATGGACCGAATTCTTTATGAATCCATCCTTGCAGATCACGTACACTCATACATGGTGATCGTCTTCTTTGGAGCGGACGGGATCTACCTGTACGACAATGCGACGTGTCACACAGCTAGAAATGTCCGAGAGTGGTTGGAAGAGCACGATGAAAACTTCAAAGTACTTCCCTGGCCCTCTTATTCCCCAGACGTAATTTCGATTGAGCATCTGTGTGATCCCCTTTATCGTGTTTTTAGCTCTTTCGATCCTTCACCACGCACCCTCCAGCAGCTGTCAGATGCACTGCAGTCAGCATGGCTCCACATACCTGAGAACACCTTCCAGCACCTTATTGAGTCACTCCCAGCACATCTAGCTGCTGTCCGCGCTGCACACGGCGGTTACTCTGGATATTAGCTGGTGATCACAATAACGTGACTCGACCGTATATATGCTACGTTGGTCGACTAATCATGTCCTTCATAAATCACGTGGTCAATGGGCTGCATCCACTTTTGATAGGGGTGATTATAATTCAGTGTGTGTGATCACTCTGTGTATTTGCAACATAATCTCAATGGACTCTATTATAACTGCTGAGTTTTTATTTCGCAGGTTAGTGTTACCATTCGGTTACTATTATTACAATGCTTCGGTCTCTAAGTGATCTAATTAAATTGAGTCCACTGAACTGTGATGCGAATAAACAGGACGCCCGAATATACGAGTACGTTTCGTATTTTTGTTTATGGCGTGGTCTGAAATACCTGAACTTCGCACTGTTGCACAACTGTGGACTCTTGTTTACTGTTCCAACATGGGGCACTCCAGAGCGATAAAAAATTACAAAGAGCATTTCAAAGGTCAAGAAACAATCATTGTTACTTTCGAATTAAAATTGCTAGCATGAAGGAAGTCCAAATTACTGCATAAAAATCTGCTTGCGTGAGTGCACAACTGCTTAACAACATTAATAATATACACGCATAGTCCAGATCATTGTGGCCAATTCTGTACCCGGAGTAGAATCAACCCTATACATCAAACAGTGATATCTCCGATATGCACGGAATATGCACACAGCATGGTTAGCGCTTGTCAGTTAGTCAGTACGATCATCAACAATGTAGAAACAAGGGGGCCTGTCCGAGTTTGAACGACTACAAAGAGTTGCTTGGCCGGATAAGTCCTGGTTGCAATTACAAAATTTGATGTAAGTGTTCATATTTAATACATAGAGAGTGAATAGCTGCCACCAGTCTCTATAGTTGGATGGAAACAAGCCAGCGGGGCATTATGATATGCGGATTGTTCACGGGAATATTACTGTATCCACTCTTCTTCATTGAACACACAGCCAGATTCCAACTAGGCATTGTTTCAGACCAACAGTTGCCCTACGTGGTGACCGTGTATCCAGAAGGCACTGCAATCTTCCAGAATGACAACATCCCTTGTCACATGACCTGTATTGTTCAGAAATTGTTCGAGTAACATGCTCAAGACCTTCGTGTGCTCCCCTAGCACCAAACTCCTCCCAGTTTGAGTCCCATCAATCATTTGTGGCACACAGTGGGAGACCTTATTTGCAGGTCCATGTCATTGTGTAGCTCCATCCCCTAACTCCAAGAACTCACTCTATCCAGATAGCACATATAACACTAAGACACCTACTGGATCAAATAAATTCCATTGCGCGCCAGGTACAAGCGGTTATCACGGCTTAAGGAAACCCCTACAGTTGAAATTTCATTTCAATTCGAAATATAGGCAATCGAGCAGAAAATACTTCGCGTCTGCCTGTTCCTCTAAGCAGCATCGGGCACTCTGTTTGGCTTTGAACCAGCTTTTTGCAAGCCAGGAAAAAGTAGGAACCAAATTCAAAGTCTACTCTAATCTTTTCTTGTACTCCTCGGTTCACGAGTGAGAGATGATGCAGAATCCACAGATCTTTACAGCAGGAAGACACAGAGTTTCAGAAATGTTTCTTACATCTTTCGGTATAGCAGCTTGAAAGTTCTCCAAAAAATGAAAGAAGGAACAAGGAATACAAATAATCATTTTTAAGTTTAAAAAATTATTAAAAACGACAGAATTGCCCCATACACTTCAGTTCTCAATAGACGTTCATTGTTTACTAAACATGATTAATACACATAATGCAGATGAAGTTATCTAAAATGTCATCAACACATACGCGCAGAGTAAAGAGCCATAATGGCCGCCACGACGGCGCAGACATCTAACATTCTTCGGAGATGCATCGGAGTTCGGATCCCGGTGATGTATGGATGTTCTGTTTGTATGTTTCCTTTTCTAGAACCAGTGGCCTTAAATTAGAAACGACCAGCTGCTTATAGACCATCAAATTGTTCATGTTGGTCATTAAACCCCAAATAAAAAAACCTGAAATGAGGCATAAACAAATACTGTGACTCAATCATACAGAGACGATGTTTTTCTTAAAACCATCCCCAAAGTAATCACAGTGGTCAAAGGGAACATTTCGTGGAATGTAGAAATGCGAAACTAAAACTCGGAAAACTGATTTCATCAGTTCATTAACCAAAAGCAAGTTGCGATTTGCTTAAAAAAGATGTTATTTTCCCGGACGTACGCAATTCATGTTATTATAACTAGAAAACTTGTCTTTCAGCCGGATCCTAACAGACAACTAACTACCTTTCGACACTACGGCTTCCGCGACTACAAGTCACTATCGTTAGCAATGCTTTTTAAAACATTAGATAAATTAAAAATTTCAGAAATGATCTTGATAATGTTTAATGGAAAGACTATATTGGACAGAACTGCATGTCACTGTTCATCAGTGGGCCTTCCACTGATGAACAGTGACATGCAGTTCTGTGAAATTTTGGTATGCATTTATCGAAGTATACTTACCAAGTCATTACTGCAATAGCAATGTTCTTGCAAGTTTCATTTTTTGTTTATTATTTATCGGCTGTTTAGACTTTTTGGTAGAATAATAGTAAAAACAATTACCATATGTTAAAAAGTGATAAGTTATGTGGATCACCAAGAGGGCCATAATTTTAAAACAATTGCTTGTATTTTTCAAACAAAAAGTACTTATTTGGCTCCTTTTTCCTATTATGATCTCTCATCCGATAAAAAATTAGTTCGAGAATGACAAAAGCAAAGGAGACAGCAACAAAGTATCCAGGACATGAAAGCATATTCCGACACACATTTGTCAAAGCTCACTTTTTGCAGAGGTCAGTTAGAAGCTATTGTCGATGCTCTTTGATCAGTCGTAGTATATGGAAAATATAAAAAGCTTTTGCTGGGCTAAAAAGAACTGAAATCATTTTTAAGACAAGTATTTATAAAAAGAAATAAACATAAAACAGCGGTATAACAAAAGAGTACATGTAATTTAAGCTGCCTTCTTTTCCTTGGATGTCACTAAATTTTCGCCAAATCACTTACAACATTGCTGAAATCGCTGTAATAACTCGCGGTGTGCTTCTCGAAACAGGTTTACAGCCCCACTAGCGAGAAAGAAGAGAAACA
This sequence comes from Macrothele yani, assembly GCA_039090855.1. Lineage (NCBI taxonomy): Eukaryota > Metazoa > Arthropoda > Arachnida > Araneae > Macrothelidae > Macrothele > Macrothele yani. The sequence goes on from CM076994.1 coordinate 146,004,227, forward strand.
CAGAAAGAAAAAGCAAAAACAAAAAAAGAAATGGATGTAACGGGAAAGCAGAAGGTCTTAAGAGAGAGTAGGCATACTTTGTCTCCTACTCTTACTTTCATTTATTTTTCTTGGAGAGCAGCGCTGAACAAACTCCCAACTTTTCGGACAATGTATAGGGTGACAAACGTTTCGAGGAAGAGAGTGTGCTTGCCTTACTACAGAGATAACCTGAAACTTCAAACACTTCCAATGATTGTCATCTAGGACAATTTGTCACAGCGGCAGCACGCCCAAGTGCTCGAAAGAAAATATTCCTTGCTAAAAGCGGTTCTCCAAAGTGCGTTCACTTGAAACAGAAACTTTTTTCTTCCAGTCTTATTTGGTGCTGTTTCTTCCGAAAATCCTTTAGCAGATGAATGCTGCTTTTTTTCTCAGTTTAAGTAATGCCTTTCGTAACTTTTTACATTGAAGTGGCAAAGGGAAAGTGGAGAAAGCAAGATAAACTAGCCTGCGAAAGATTCCCGAACACTGTATTACCTGGTTCGAAGAAACTGAGGAAATTCTGGAAAACGTTATTGCACTGAGACAAAAGACAATTTTCGAAATCTGATTCTAAATTGTTCATTCCTTAAAAACGAAACTATAATTTGAAAACGCTGAGACATCAGGACTGTCTGTATCAATGTTATTTTTCTGATAAAAATTATTTATTTACGTAAGGGATCCGAAAGACTTTTCGAAATTTATTCAACACAAGATACTTTTGAATTTTGTTCGAAATTCTTTCATGAGCACGAAACCTTTTTCTCTTTTAAAATATATTTTAAAAGGTAAATCATCAAGTATAAATAATCGATGCTTATTAGGCCTCTTAATACTAGTCCTAAATGTATCTTAAATTTTCAGTGCGGTAATATTTGTGGTACCCCACATAAAAATTACAGTGAACTATTTTTGTACTGATTAGAAACTTTTAACAAAATATTTGTTATCGATCGTTTCTTTAATGCCTGGAACTAAATCCCAATTCGTACACTGTAAAAGATTTCCTGAAATTCATGAGTCATTTTCTGCGATTCCTTTTGTTATCCGTATATCCTGCGGAATCTAATAATATCGATCCAGACAAGTGCGTAACACGTACGTTAGGAAAACGAGTGCTGGACATGGTGACGGAAAATCCCGGAAACAGGAAACGTACAGTTGCCACAGAGGTAAACGCATTAAATTCCACTGTATGGCATATTTGTCATCAGGAATACACACAACTGTATCCTTGGAACAACTTCTCCTATCCTTGGAAACAACTTTCTCTGTACGAGGTGCAGCTTCACTATCCTTAGAAACACTTTCTCTCTACCAGAAACAACTTTCTCATTCGTGTGCTTTTTGCGAATGAATATCAATTCACTGAAAATGGCATTGGGAACTTTCACAAAATGCATACCTTGGCGCGAGACAGTTCCCTTGAACTCAGGCAGTTTTAGCATCAGCAAAGATTCCAAGTGAATATCTGGATGGGTATCATTGGTGACTACCATTTCGGTCTGATGATCTTCCCACCGACAATCAAACAAAGGTCAGCAATACTAGCACTTCGTGAAAAAGGAACGATTGGTGTTGTGAGAAAACGTATCATGAGCAAACAGCAGCGCATGTGATTCCTTTTCAGCGAGTTTTCTTCGATAGCACTCCTCGATCGTGCCCATTCAAGCTGTAAATAGGTAAAGGTGGGCCAATTGTATAGCAACCACGATCATCCGATATCAGTCCATTGGATTTCTTTATATTAATATACAGCTGAAGCCATATATTTTTGCTACATCCGTATCTAATGAGCAGGCTCTACACCATAACCTAGTGGATGGATAGTCGTTCAACAATGTGGAATTATTTGTGTCTTCTGAAAGGTGTACGGCAATCGCCCAACCAACCGTGTGCGGCAAATATTTTTGTTCACGAAACCCATTTAAAAAAATTTCTGTGATGTAGCCATAACTAGTTGTTTTTCTCGATTATTTTGTATGTGCAGGAGAGACTGGAATACAACGTTCCTATCTTTGAAAGTGTACGACTTGCAGTTTAGCACGTGTTTTACTTCTGTAGCAAAGCTCTACAGTATGTCTACACGACGTTTTTCATGAGAATCGGCAATAAAAGTTCATAAAGCTTGACCAAGCATTTTAGAAACACCCTGTATATATTTGTTTTTATTTTTCATTTATGAGAGAAATAACACAAGATGAGAGAAATCACGTAGGTTTCTGGAAACATCTTAGACACCCCCCTCCCCCCAAATTTACTTTTCTGAAATTAAACCCGCAGTTCGCTACTGATTACCAAGTGCATCACCAAAGGAAGGTTCAACAACTGCATTTTAATAATGAATTATCAGTAGCTTTCTTTCGTTCAATTACTTCTCTTATCCTTTCTTTTTTTATGAATTCTAGTTATTTCGTATTATTTAATTACTTTTAAAATTTGATGTTTTGTTTTTTTCTGTTTAGCTCTTTAGATCATTTATAATTTCTTTTTTTCCATTAAGACCCTTCGAGGATGTTTCCCTAAAAACTCACTACCATAAAAAAACGTTAATGAGTGTCTAAGGCCAAAAGCAACTCATAGTTTTTGTTTCCACCTTCCTCCCCCTTTCTCCAACAAAAATGTCCAGAAAGTTCATTAATTACCCACTTCAAAATATTCATTGAAAAACAAAAAGTTCATTGAAAATTACACGCTTCAAAAGTTTCTTTTGAAAAACGTTCAGTGCCTTCCAAACTTTGAATGGGTCTTCAAAACATAACACTCCAAGAAAATAAAAATTTCATTTCTTTATGTGGCAGATATTCAAGAATTCATTCAATCAGTTGCGTTTTGATTTTTTTTTAGTTTTCGTAAATTTCTTACTGGCGATATTGAACTTGGAAAACTCCTAAATTTTCTCATAAATAGCGTTTTCCTTTTTTTTATAATTTCCAGGCTACTCACAAATACCTGAATTATTAAGAACAGCTCATCACTTGTTTAGAATTTGCAGCTTGAAAGAATACACAGTACGATAATGACGCTACTAATATAACGCTAGTTGTTTCCTGATATTGGACTCAAACCTTCAAACTCAGAATGAACTTCTAAACACTCGATAACTAAGGAAACTCAGATCCAGCCTGAGTGACCACAGAAAAAATAACCCAGGATAGATATCAAATCAGAAAAAGATCTTGTTTCATAATTTGTTGCCATAAAAAATACTTTTGTTGTGACATTGTTTCAAGTCTTATCTTCGGCTTTCAAGCCATCGAGATAAAAATCGAAACCTTGCCGTACCATTGAACTGGCTGAACAAACGTTTTAAGAAAATACAGTAGAATTTGTCTAATTCGAATCGGAAGGGGAGAAAATAAAGTAACAAAATTCGAATTAACCAAAAATTCGAATTATCAAAAAGCATTTATTCGTAATTGCCACTACAAGGAAATTTTTGAACTACGAATTATCTACGAATTCGATTTAACCAAGTTCCGATTACAAAAGTTATACTGCACTTAAATTGTTTCCATTTTCCAACTCTTTAAAGCTGCGCAAAATTTCAAAATTTAAGGTTCTAGTTCGGCTTCATTTTCTAATAATTTTTTCTGAACTGACACAAAGAAACAATTAGAAACAACAGGATATGCCAAAGCATCGGATGTAGTGAACACGACTTTTGTTTACAAAAAAAGCCTTCGATACATTACACAACATACCAGAAATGCAGAGAGTTTATTTCCAGAAGCTCAAATTAAAGAAAACATCATGTGCATAGAAGTAGAAAATGAAATTTGCTCTTTTTATTTTAAGCTATTGAACTTTATTGCCACTCAGGATAATAAATTGCATATCTGAACAGGAAAATATTACAAATTTTGAAGATGACAATCCGTTTTTTGGCGTAAATGTGACAAGGATGGTAAGTCAGATAATATCCGAAAACTTGAAAATTTTCATCGTCCTGGAGCGGGACTCGAACCCGCGTCTCCCAGAAAACGCCTAGGTATGCTAACCACTACACCACCCAGAACGACCAAGTTTCAAGTTTCCGATCAATTTGAATTTAACCTTCAAAATTTGTATTATATGGCGTAATCCCGTATTTCTTTCATGATTCTTTCAGGAAAATATTATTCATATTCGCCCGTTTGTAATCCAAAGATAACTTTTTCAGCTAGTCTGTTGGAGATCGAGACATCGTAAGCAATGCAAATAAGTGATAATTCAACTAAGAGGAGAATTGTGCTAGTTGGACGGCTGGGAAATATACGACAAATCTTAGAGATTCTTCGTTTCATCCAAAATAGAAGTCTGTTTTATTGCATGTGTTCAAGAAATAGACACATCGCGACAAATAAAGCTGTTTATTTATGCTACTTGTAGGAAATATTTTACTTTAGGGAATGCTAGCAAATATGTGGCAAGGTTTACTTAGGTGTTCCCGATGATCAATATGGATTGATCATCCAGATTTTTTAACACGTAAGCAAGGGGTGTAATCATGTAACTAGATATTATTTCCCGGAAAATCAGTAAAATATTTTAAAACGTTATATGCAGGATTTATGGATTTTGAAAAGGCCTAAAAAGATGTTTATTATGTTGAAATGTTAGAAACAGGTGGAAAAAAGTCCTTTTTTCGAAATTTTGGCATCAAGAATATTCAGTTATGGTACCAAGGATGTGGAACTTTGTCATCAATGATATTCTGTTTTGGAATCAAGAAGATGGAATAAAGTGAAATAAAGTGCAGAGTTATAATCAACCTACATGTTGGAGACATTTCTGAAGCTATTGAAGACATTAAAGCTAAAAAGATTATGGGGACATCATTTCTGAAGCTATAGAAGACATTAAAACTAAAAACATGTTGGTGACATCATTTCTGAAGCTATTGAAGACATTAAAGCTAAAATGATAGGCTGATCGTACTTCAACAAAAGAAGATATGTTCAGGATATTGTTATTGTCACCTGAAAAAGCACTATGAGGAATCTTTAATACACTGCCGCATAATTAAGACGTAAGCATGAATTTGGCTAATGATCACTGCCGAAAACAGAAATCGAATGTAGATTGCGGGGCTGCTATGGCTTGCCATTGAATGCCGCGACTGATATGTTTGAACGTCCGCCGACATGCACCAGTCCCACTACAGCAACACACGTCTCTTTCTTCCAAAAACTGTCGCCATATTTAGCAGACAGTTGTTCCATCTCCTTGACTTTATGCCACGTTGCTACGCAGGGACAAGTCAGCCTTACGTAGCCCTGTAGTTAAGCCTCTGGTTAAGTTGTGATGGTAAAATTCCCGATGGCGTCGGCCGGGTATTCTCACTCTTTACACGTGCTTTCACCACTAAGATCACTGCGGTTCAATGGTCCATACCTCCAGGTAAGCACGATTTAACGTAGCTGCACAGAGCCGTTTCCCCCTTTTTTATCTCCCTCGCCTATCACGTGACTGGTGCGCAACTGCAATCTACATAAACCAATTTTCGACACATACCCACCAATTTGAATGGCGCTTCGATAAATACTCCCTGGTGTGGGATTTTTTATGTCGAACTGGGTACGTAGGAAATCGGTGTTACAACCTTTCGAATAGAAAAGAAATGGCGATCACATGTTGGCACATTGCTATTGAACTCAATGCTGGCAGGGGGTACTAGGAGGCTGTTAACCACTCAGCAGCACAAAGTACTTCACATGCAAAGTGGCGATATGCAAGGCGTAGCTAGTAATCTCGAAACTGATAAACCGCCCAACCACGTTTACCTGGTGAAATATTCTTTAAACAAACGTACCAGAAGCAAACAGGCAACAAACATTATGCCTAATTACACACACGCGAAATATTGCGAAATTATGCTTCTGTACAATAAATGTAAGCGGAATGCCGATGCTACTACTATGCTACTACATAAGCCAGTATTTTTGCCCAGTGTCCCCTACCCGACACAGTCTCCCGATTCACAGCTAAACGATTCATAGCAGATCATCTTAAACATCTTCTATGAAAATAGTGAAACTGGCCATTTGCTAGGAAGTGATTACATGTACATCGTAAATTGATAAACGTTTGAACATGCACAACACTTCTAAATTTGTTTTTGCTTTCAGTTGGTACTTTGGCATCAGTCTTCTTAATCTCCTGACATTTTAATTAACCATTTTCAAACTTTTGAAGCAACTTCAGTCATTCCGAATCTCACTGAGTATCAATGCAAGCCGCATTTTCCATTTGTGTATGTGTGTGTCACTGTCTCATATATATATATATATATATATATATACACTATATTGACAAAAGTCACCGGACAGCCCTTCAAAAGCAAATGAAAGGATCCTCTGCGTTGTTAAGATGCGCAATACAGCTGCAAACGGTATAAAAACAAGCCTGCAGTTGACCACGGTCATATCGCACTGTGAGGCTGAGTGAAAATGTCGCGGCAGGAGAGAAATGACTTTGAGAAAGGAAAGATTGGTGGGTGTTATATTAGTGAGTTGTCCATAAGAGAAACCGAGAGGGGTTTAAACATACCCAAGTCAACTGTTTTGGATGTACTGAATAAGTGGAAGATACATGGGGTGCCTGAAGCAGCAAAACCATACCGGCATACTAAAGAAAATCTGTGATAGAGGACGTCGAAGACTCGGGAGAGTCGTTACAGTTAATTGACGGAGTACTGCACAAGACCTGAGTGTACAGGTGAAAAAAATGCTGGAACCTCGGTATGTACACGAACCATTCGCAGAGACCTTCATTCCATGGGTTACCGTGGTCGTGCGGTTGCTCAAAAGCTTTTCATCTCCACTCGGAATGCTACTCGTCATTTAGCGTGATGTAAAGTACATTTATCGTGGGCCATAAATTAATGGAAACAGGTCCTATGGACTGATGAATCCATATACACGATCCATCAGTCTAATGGACGTGTCTGGGTATGGCGGCAGCAGGGGGAACGCTATTTACCACAGTATACTGTTCCTACGGTCACGTTTGGAGCTGGCAGTGTACTCGTGTTAGGGTGTTTTTCGTGGTATGGTCCCGGCCCATTGGCTATCGTGGACCTGTTAACCAGCACGTCTACCTCGATATTCTGGACAATTATGCCCTACCAACTCTGTGGCAATACTATGGAACCGAGCCTTGTTGGTACCAGCAGGATAATGTACCGAGCCTTAAAGCAAGGACTGTTACGGTGTTTTTTGACGATTATTCCTTATCGTGTGTGGACTGGACAGAACAGAGCCCTGATCTTAATCCCATAGAGCACCTATGGGATGAATTAGAGTGCCGCATACGAAGTTTGGAAGCAAGGCCTACTACTAAGCAATAGTTAGCGGCAGCATTATGTATTGAATGGAAGCGCATACCTATCGCTGTGTTCCAAAGCTTTGTCGAAAGCATGTCTCGAAGGTAATCGTAAGCGATCTAGACAGTGCATGCATTAAGGCCAAAAGTGGACCGACACCGTACTAATGTGTGTCCATAAATGATATGTTGTGCTTCACTTCTTGGTGTCCGGTGACTTTAGTCAATATAGTGTATAACAGTTGGCTCGTGAAATAATGGCCGAATTTCTGAGGCGCAGCATTCAATTCGACCACAATGCTTGCAGACCAACCCGTTCGCAGCGCCATTCGTACGAGTTGAACGGCGACTCAGACGCTACATACACGCCATAATCGGTTGACCTGCAGTCGTTGCTGCTCGTGTGAGAGTAGTCTGTACAACGTCTTAGGAAGGAGTGAATTGCGGGTGATTTTGCTTCAAGAGTTCAAATTGGGTCGTAATGCGGTACACACCTACCGTAATGTGGTCGAGGTATGGAGCTCAGGAGGCAACATTTGAACGTGCTGTTGGTCTGTGGTTCAAAACGTTTCATTCCGGTGACACGATCCTACAAGATGAGGAAGGGCAAGGACGACATTCGGTCATTGAAAACGATAATCTGAAGGAAAATGTGGAAGTACATTTACCCGTCATAGTCAGAGAACTGGTTAAACAATACAATATGTCGGTGTCAACCATTTCCGAGTATATCCACCAAATTGGTAAAGTCAAGAAACTCGATAACTGTGTCCCACACGAACTGACGAAGCATCAGAAACAACAACGATTTGAGACGTGCTTTCTTCTGCCTCGCAACGCAAAGGAATCCCTACTTGGTCGCATTGTAACCTGTGATGAAACGTGAGTGCATATGTGATAATCGTAAGCGATCTAGACAGTGGCCGAATCGTCGTGAACCACCGAAACAACATCCTAAATCAAGATTGATTCGAAAACAGGTTTTGTTGGCAGTGTGATGAATTGTTCATAGTGTCATACACTACACGTTCCTAAATGCAGGTGAAAGCATTAGCTCAGTCGCATACTGTAAGGAAATTGACCGAATGCACCAGAAGTTGTGTTCTAAACAGCCATCTTTGGTTAATAGGAAGGGTGCAATCCTCCTCCATGATAACGCGAGACCAAACGCGTCACAAATGACGAAACAGAAACTATACGAACTGAGGTTCTAAACCCTTCTACATCCAGCTTACTCGCCTGACTTGGCACCTACCAATTTTCGCCTGTTCATGCATTTTAGCAAATACCTCAAGGACAGGACCTTCAGAAACCGAAAGGAGGCTGAAGTAGCTTTCCGAAATTTTCTTGCATCCGGGAAGCCAGATTTCTTCCGGACTGGCTTTGAAGAAATTGTCACTCGCTGGCAGAGGTGTGTAGCTGCTGAAATGGCCTATTTCGAATAAAACAACATTGTGTGCTGTGATGTACGTCTCTTTCATTTTTACCCTCCAAATTGGACATTATTTTCCGAACGACTTGTTATATATCCTTTTCGATGTGTGACCGCTACATATTTACTATACACTGAGCAGTCAAATTATTGTGACCACCAGACCGTTTTTTCTTTTTTTCTTTTTTTGCAAAGTAGCCATCCCAGAGATGCTGCTGAGGCAAGATGGCTTATTCAGTACCAAACTGGAACGCTGAAGACATGCAGAGACTAATGAAGTTCACTTCGCAAGGAATAATGGGTGAAAGACGTGATCTGACGGACTTTGAAAGTGGAATGATTGTAGTCTTCGAAGCATTGGTATAATAAGCATTAGCAAAACGGCTGCACTTTTGAAATGCTCAAGGGCAGCGGTTGTTGAAGTTTATAGAGGATGTACCACCAGTCAGAAACCCAGATCTGAGCGCACGGCGTGTGGTCGTCAACGCCAACAGGATGCTCGAGCTGTGCGGAGAGTAGGCAGACTTGTTCAGTCCAAAGGACGGGCAAACGTAGTCGGATTACAGATAATCTGAATCAGGGACCAAGTCCGATGGCCTCTCAACGTACAGTTTACTGCACATTGCATCGTATGGTCTACAGAAGCAGACAGCCTGTCCGTAAGCCATTGCTATCTCGGCAGCCAACATGAAGAAACGCCTCCAGTCCACTCAGGAACACAAGAATTGGATAGTAAATGAGTGGAAAATGGTAATGTGGTCCGAGCAATCACGTTTTCAACTACACCATGCGGATGAAACTGTAAGGATAATGAGACAGCAGCACGGTTCTATGGACCCATCTTCCATCGTCACTAATCTTCAAGCTGGCGAAGGCAACGTTATGGTCTGTTTTTGTCATTTTTGTTGTTTTTGATTGGGAGTTTAACGACCACCGTGAGCAACGCACTGGGCTATAAGTAGTCACTCGTCCCTAATAATTTTGTGCTACTGGTTCCAGGGAAAAGAGAGAGCCAGTTCCGTAAGACAAGCATATCATCCATGCGTCATCGAGATTCGGACACGGACTCATCTTGGACGAATGATCAGAAGCCATCGCTTAGACCACTACGCTACCAAGACGGCCATTATGGTCTGAGGCATGCTTTTGTGGGAGTGTTTGGACCCTTTGGTTCGAGTGGTACAGAGTCTGGTCGCCCAAACGCAGTTAAATATATTTGCCGACCAAATTCGCCCAGTTATGTTCATGATTTATCCCAATGGAGAGAGATATCTCCATGTCACAGTGCTCACATTGTTCTTGAATGGTTTGAGGAGCATTACGGAGACTATCTTGCTACATTTGTCTCCTCAATCACCGGATTTCAATCCAATGGAGCAGTTGTGGGATGACGTCCAATTAGGCATCAGACAACTGGATCCGGTACCATCAAATTTTCAAGAGCTGGATTGTGAAAATCATCGCATTTGGGCTGATGCACTCCACTCCACTTACCGACATTTAATGGAGACCCTATCGAGGTGAATTGAAGCGGTATTAAGGGCAAAAGGTGGCCCAACAACGCACTAACCAGATGGTCATTATAATTTGGTAACTCAGTTTATATCAGCTGATTGGTTTTTCTAATACTGGCTGTTGGTACAGCTGCAAATGCTAAATTACAACTTTGACAATTGCGTTGAATTTATTCCCTCAGACGAGTTTTAATTTTGATAGACGTTTTCTGTCTTCTCTTCTTTCAATTCATTCATAGATATCCATTCGTAGAGCTTCTTTCTTCCCTGTTGACACTGGCATATTTTCAGACATCCCAGTTTCACTATCATGATGATCATCCTCTCGCTCATTTGTTTCCTTTTCTAGTGTTGCAGCTATTTCTTTTTCGGATTCTTTTATTTTCTTCACTTTCCTCTCCAGCTGTAGGACGAGTCATTTTCCTGCGCGTTACTTCATGTTCAATATGTCAAATCTTTTTGCTTCGCTTATCAAATTGTCTTGATTATAAAGTCGCTGTTCAGTTACATCAGAATCTGTGAATATGTACAATATCTACCAACAACTAATTGGATACCCCTGCAATCGACGATATCTCCGGTCCTGATACACGTCACGGCAGCCGCCGCCGTTAAATATCGCGTGGGAAGCAACAACGCAACCAGTCGCATACAAGATGCCACGCAGTTCGGAGCTCTCTGATTTCGAGAAAGGTGTAATAGTCGGGTATCACAGAAATGGCCGATCCATACGTGACATATCCAGCGAGTTGAAGTACCCAAAATCGACAGTGGCCTATGTGATTGGCAAGTGGAAGATGAGAGGTGACTGTCGGAATATGCCCTGACCCGGCAGACCCACAAAACTGGGAGGTAGAGACCGACGGGTGCTGGCCAGAGAAATTTGGAAGAACCGCACCAAATCGATCGGCCACATCCGCGAGGAGTTTCAACAGGCATCCGGAAGTGTTCTTTCGATGAATACCATCAGTAAGGAAGCCCATCTGCTTAGTTATCACGGACGTGCTGCCGCCCACAAGCCTTTGATCACCAAGTCCAATAGCGCTGCTCGGCTAACTTGGTGCAAAGAACGCCGACAGTGGACCGTTGAACAGTGGAAGCAGGTTCTCTGGAGCGACGAATCAAGGTTCACCCTCCACCGTTCGGATTACAGGGTCTGGGTTTGGCGTCTGCCTGGAGAACGCCTCCTGCCGGAATGTATTGTGCCAACTGTGAAGTTCGGCGGCGGTGGAATTATGCTATGGGGGTGTTTCTCCTGGTATGGCACGGGACCTTTGGCCGCAATTCCTGGTAGACTCAACGCCGAGACCTACTGCACCATTTCGGATGACCATGCGCTTCCTACGTTGTGGCAGTTTTACGGGGTGGACCCATGTTACCTTCAGGATGACAATGACATCTGTCATGTTTTGAGGTCCACCATGGCTTGGTATGGTGACAATGGGGTTAATCGAATGGACTGGCCTGCGCAGAGCCCGGACCTTAACCCAATCGAGCACCTATGGGACGAGCTGGAGCGTCGACTTAAGGGGTGCCCCCACCGTCCGAAATCGGTGAAGGAACTGACCTGCTTTTCCAAGCCGAGTGGAAGAAAATGCCGCTAGCCGTCGTACAACGCCTGGTTGAGAGTACAACGCCGCTCGTGGAGGCTCCACCAACTATTTGAGTTTGAGGCGAATAAACTTCGTTTTCCTTTGCTATCAGAGCTGCCCAATCACTTGTTGGTAGATAGTGTGTTTCTAGATATCAAACATTCTTTTTTTGATGCCCATGAGCTGATGGGTTGCCGTAATGCTCAATTTCTGAAGTTTATAATTGTTTTTGCCACGGTTTTACAGTGCCCTGTCCTAATTGCCAAGCAGAACGCATGGAGTTCAGTTGCCCATTTTTTGGTTGCAGCTCAGGGAATCCATCATCTCACACGGCTCTTATTGATCTGGAAGACGTCCGATCCGGTACAGCTATTTTCTTTTGTGGGCTGTTTCATAAAGGTTGACGAAATGCACTTTAACCTATTAGTAGAGGCTTGCGCGAGTTTGGTTGTCCTTCTGATAAATTCGCTACCACCAGCGAAGCCATCAATCTAGATACATCAACACAAGTTCCTCTACTCAAATAAAACTGTGATCTTTGAAAGGGCAAACGATTATTACTATTACAGAGGATGAGTCGAACGTTTTGCAATATTTGCATAAACGCATGCGCTGCGGCAGGTATGTCACGTGTTTTAACTAGTTCAAGTCGTGCACTGCAGTCAGGCGAAAGGGATATAACGTGGTAGTCGTTGCTGTGAACAGCATTGTATGTCGAAGTTCTGTCTGTAGTTGCGACGCCTAAAAGATGAACAGTCTCAACCGGTTAATTATGGAACTTTTGCTTTACGAATTTGAACTCGGCCATAACGCTTCTCAAGCAGATACACGAAACATTTGTCATGTGAAAGGGGAAGGTTCCGTGGACCACAACGCCGCAACTAGATGGTTCAAGAAATTTCGCTCAGGTGACAGAAACCGCGACGATCAGCCAAGGTCAGGCACGCCGTGAACAGTGGATTCGGAGGCCGTGCGCCAGGCCGTAGAGGCAAATCCTACAACCAGCACTCGGAGATTATCAGCCGAGCTTCATATATCACAGACCACTGTGGTTCGTCACCTTCAGGACATCGGCAAAATCTATAGGAACTGCCGCATTGTCGCTCACGAAGTGATTCCGTCTGAAGCATACCGCCGAGTGAGAGTGTGCACGAAACTCCTAGAAAACCCGCGCGATGTACGTTTCATAAACAGAATTGTTACGTGCGATGAAAAGTAGGTCTATTTCCGTAATCCTAACACGTTGTGTGTTAGGACCCGGTGCCAGCATCGTGAACCAGTTGCCAAACGTCGACGCTTCGAGCACAAGGTGGTGCTGTGCATCTGGTGGAATTTCAAGGGGATAATCTATTACGAATTTATTCCAAACGGTAGGACCATCAACACCAACCTCTTCTCTGAACAGTTGGAGCGGATGTATGCCGTTTTGGAGGAGAAGTATCCGACACTGGTGAACAGAATGCGAGCTCTCCTACAACAGGACAATGCTCGGCCTCATACCTCGGAAACGACCCGGGCAGATCCCCAGGAACTTGGAGTCATCGAACTGATGCCACACCAAGCATATAGTCCGGAGCTTTCCCCGTCGGATTATTACTTGTGTCCATGGTCTATTTCCTTCGCGGGCGGTCATTCAACAACCAGAAACAGGTGGCGGCAGCTGAGGTGAAGGAGTTCTTTGCTTTAAAGTACAAGAACTGGTACCGCCGCGGTATCGATGAACTGGCAGACAAATGGCTAAAAATGGTGCAACAGGATATCTTACACTTTGAATGCTAGTCAGCTTTCGTCGTAAAGGTACGTATCAAAACATAAAGTTATCCAAATATTACAAAACTTTCGACTCACCCGTGCAGTAGTAGTAGTACAAGTATTAGTAGCAGTAGTTGTAGTAGTAGAGTTGTTTTCCTTGCCGTCGACTTTCTCGGCCATATCCTGCTTACAGCAGATGGAGGTATTCATCTTAGGCCAGGAAATGCAGGAATGCTCTAGTGATATGACAGGTTTGTAGAATGACTGTATTTTGGATTGGGTGAACGCGTCTTCGTGGCAATCGTAATTCCTCGAGCTTTTTTAGAAAGTTTTTAGGTAGCAGTGCTTTTTCTGAAATGACAACTGGTACGATCTGTGTTATACTCTCTTTCCAGATCCTGTTAAGCTGTGTTTCAAGATCTCGTCATACACTGTTTTCAGATCTTTTGGATTTCCATTCGCAGGTTCTCATATTTCGAGATGAGATTTCCTACGATATTGTTCTTACGATATTTACCGTAAGTGGAATCTCTACATCTAATAATTTTGTCTTCTTAAGTTTGTTTTATACAATCACAATGTCAGGCCGATTGTAGTCAATGGTTTCGTCAGTAATGATAAGTTTGTCCCAGTACAGGATGTAATTCTGATTTTTGAGAATAAGTTCTGGTTGGTGCTTGCAATAAAGTGGATTATAGCTTTGGAAAACGCTGCATTTAAAGCCAGACTCTTGATGTAGGAACTTAGCTACCTGGTGGTTTCTGTTAAGGAATTGTTCTGACGCAAGAAGAAAGCAGTTGGCTAAAATTTGTTAAAAAGTTTCATTGGCTTTTCCACACATCCTACAGATGTCATCATCTGCAACTTTCACTCTGAGTTTCCTGTAGTTCTGGGTTGCGACAACTCCGTCTGTAATCCCCATGAAGAATCTCTTGGTTTCTGGATAAAGGTGACCTTTTTGAATATTGTAGTGAGGGGCATTTGTTAAAATTTCCAGATTTGAGGAGTTTGGATATTTACCGTGCTGAAATTTGCTTTTCCAAGTTTTGAGTGGATCTGAAGTGTTTTCTGATTGAGGAAGGAAATGAGCAGTATTCAGGTTCAGTGTGATACGTCCTTCATCAGCTGCAGCCACAACTGTAGTGATGGCATGTTTTGTGCCTGAGAAGTGTTGCATGTGTTTTTTCTCTTATTATTTGCTATATATCCTTTGGGTTATTTTTCTTATTCACATTATTGAGAAATGTTACTGTTAAAAATGTGAGACATTTAGGAACACTAACTGGATGTTATATCGTTGTATGCATCTTTCCGTGTATCGTCATTTTTATTGAATAGATACACACCTGTCAATACGCTATAAATACAGTACATATGAGAAAACTAGAAAATTTCATCACCCTGTAGCGGGATTGAAACCGTATATTCCGATTACCGTTCAAGAATGCTAGAGATGCGGGTTCGATTTCCGCTCCAAGGCGATGAAATTTTCAAGTTTTCTGATATGAATTATATTACTTGAAGAACATTAAATACAATCAATTCAGAGAGGTCTGATTGCTGTTTTAATTATCATGACGTAGTTTTCATGTATTATGAGAGGAGTATTTCTTCCACACTATATATCAGAAAACTATTTCACTACGTACATATATTTTATCTTTTATTCTTGTAACTACAATCCCACTGGCTATTTTAGTCATCCAGTTTCTTTTTCTTCAGATGGCATATTTTTGCTCGTTACATTTCCTGAGATAATCGCGAAAATCGGTTGCGTTAAGCAATGTCACACTCCATTGTTCCACATCTTACGAAGAGGAAGATGCCAGTAAATCACTTAAAACGTAACATTGAGACGTCTGGAGAGTCGGTGTGCCCATCTGTTTCCCCATCTTCCTAAGCAATGATGCTTTTCTAAGTGTATGCGATGTAAGCCTTAATATTTAATTCCTGAATTATGAAATTTATTTTCCCGTTGTTTTAAATTAGTGATATAGCAGTTCTGGGCATAATGACGCTATAAAAATGTTTAAATGGCGGGGAATCATGTGTCTGTCCTCCCTACCTGGCCTTTTTTTAAATGAATCTGTTACTAATTTTGAGACAGGTATTCTCTGTTACGGCGATCAGACTGCACGCACAGGTAACAAATAGGTTATGGTAATGAATTACATGAATAATTTAATGAGCAAAAGGCCTAAGTGTAATGCCATATCGATTTTCAAAGCAATAGCGTGAAGGACACAGAAAAAAATTATAGAGATTTACAGTTCGAATGAAGAACTGCTTGCACCTGCTTTGATCCCACAAGAAGTAAAGCGCCGAACTTACGTTGAAAAAAAGTCTCATTAAGAAAAATAAAGAAGAAAAGAAAACATTATTCGAATTCTACTTTAATGCTAATGCGGTTTTCTGGGGTCTCATTAAGGGTTAAAACACTTCCATCAAAGAATTCAAATGAGTTTTTACAGTGCAAAGCTTATGTTACGGGTAGTAAGAGGAAGTATATCGGCTAAAAAAATTATAAAAGTGAGGAAAACCAAAGCTCCCAAAAATATATTTGCATAAATCAACCTTTGCATTTATCAATACCTTCCTCTTGAGGTAAATATTACTCTGGTAAACGTTACTTGCGTGGGGCGAGCTTTCCGGTATCAGATATGAATTATTCCATTTACATAACCCACCTAAGAGCCACGCCGAGTTAAAAGTTAAGCGTGAACTTTGGATACGATCACATTGTTTTAACGTTTACAAAGTAATAGGGAGACTTAACTAAATTAACTAAATTTATTTTTCTGCTCTGCGTTATGCATAAATTGAGCAAAACTGTGAGGTAACAGCTTTGCTCTAAAAATATTTGGGTACTGACAGTGACGAAAGGCAGAAAAAAATGTTTCGTTTGTGTTTCGAGCGGATTGGCAAGAGTTAGTTGATTGTAACACTCCGACTGGTCGCTGCTTACCGCACACAATGGTTTAGGTCGAAGCCTCAGCTGTAGGATGTAGATCTCCTTATCAAGAGAAGTTCCTATCTCGGCATCAGCGGTTTAAACTGGCCTCCTAACTAATTAGAGTTTTTTGTTTGTTTGTTTGTTTGTTTCGGCGTTTCAAAGCCACCCTGAGTGACTTTAAGTGCTATAAGCAGTCACTCGTCCCAAATTTAGAGCCACAGACGCCATTCAACTAGCGCTATCCAACAAGCGCACTTTCCATATTTCATGTGGGGCTCGAGCCTGGGCCCGCCTCCGACGAAAGATCCGCAGTCTGTGCCTCTGATCACTCGGCCAATGGGGATGCGAGAGGATATGTCAGCAATAGGACACGAGCCAGTGACCTTAGATCAGAACTTTACACACACTAGCCACAAGCATTGTTTGACAAGTCAGTCGATTGAGATGACTTCTAAGCTGACAGGAACAATATATCATTGTTAGACTAAAACAGAAGGCTTAAGAGAAAGGTTTAAACAAAACGAGAACTAGCATTTAGTCGTTGAGCATGACCGGTGATGCTTAAGGGGTGACATATAAACATGTATTGTAATTATTATACAATTTGTGTTGTATACTATGTAGTGGAGGCTGATGAAGTAACCTAAAATCCTCTAACAGTAGTAGTCCGTAGGGACGGGAATTCCGCTATGTATTGTGCTGCAGAGCAGCTCCCTCTTGTAGGAAAGAAATATTTCGCCGTCAGACGAGTTATTGTATAATTAAGATTTATTCTCCAGCTGCGTCCCTTGAGAGTCGCGATTACACCAGCAGGAACTTTCTCATTGCGTCAGGAAGTCTCAGTTCTCATATACACTACTGATTGTGACAACTGCAACGCCATCGAGGACTGCTAGTATTCGCTTGAAACTTAAATGAGGACTGGTGGTCGCTAGCAGCCCATTGCTACTCATTCCTTCGACCCTCAACCCCAGACACCTCAGGCTTCAATGGGGTCTAGAACACAAACACTGACGCGCTGATTGACAACAGATCTTGTTTTCTGATGAGTCACTATTCAACTTAATGCACCATGATGGTCGCACATGTGTTCGAAGACATCGTGGTGAACGATACCTTTGCAGTGTGTATTTTGCAACGTCATACTGGCAAACGCAAGGCGTCATCGCTTAGGGCATTATTAGATTCATTCGCGATCTTGCTTGATACGAATTGAGGGAACTCTCAAGAGCCAGCGATACATCAGAGGTGTTTTAGAGGCAGATGTGATACCCCTCCTTGAGAGTTATCCTGGCGTTTATTAAGAGCAAAATAAACTCAAAAGCTGCTGAAGTTTGGTTATCTTCAGGTAGGCGTTTCCTAGGCTACAACGTTAGAGCAGGATTCAAGATAGCTTTATCTTTTTCTAACTTGAATTCTGTCCTAACGTTATAGCCTAGAAAAAGCCTACCTGTGAAAAACGAAAGCTCGGCAGCTCTTGTGTTTATTTTACGCCTGATATATGGATGTTTTAAGACTACTGTTTATCAGTGCGTTAGTGTCGACAGAAAATTGAAATTCCTGGTGCTCAGTAACACATGACGCAAGCATATTTGTACATACGTGTAAGCTTCAATAAGAAGTACTAGCGAAAATGCGATTCCAAACTAGTGGACATCCATTTTCTCTACCGTCCATATCTATCGTCAACGCAAACAGGCTTCTATGGATTTTTCCTTTGCTCGAGCTCAGTTTTGTCTTGAACTGTTCTACATTATATATCAGGGAAAGTGCAACGTGACCACAGAAAAGAACTTTAGTTCGCAATCAACCTAGATTATAGAGTGGTTCGTAGTAGGTACTCGAGTATGTGTGTGTGTGTCTAACGTTCACAGAACAAACATGCACACGCCAGCCATTGAATTGGAAACCTTCATGCAGATGTGCGTAAACGTCACTTACGCAGCGTATATGTAAAATACGTGATCACGTGCGTCACTACGTGATATAGGAGACTGTTTAAGACTTCTGCTCGTCAGTAATCGTCTATTTCGGAGTTCGAAAAACGCCTTTTTGTGGGTTCCCGTCTGTCTGGGGCGAAGATTTTGAAAACAGCAGAGCTTTCTGATTTCTCAAAAGGCAAGAGTATTTCTTGTCTAGTGTCTTTAATGAGTCAGAAAATATCTGATATTTCTTGTCTAAGAGGCGTAATTGTGGCGCGATGATAATAATATATCTGGAACCAGATCACTGTAGCCTGAGAAGGCTTGTACGGAAAAACAGAGCTTCCTGTATGCAGCACTTGACCAAAGAATTAAATGAAGACTGTTCCCGACTCATATCAGCGAACTATGAGCATGAAATTGTAAAAGATCGGTACTAGAAGTCGCATGTCTATACGGAAACCACTGATTTCTGCGAAGAATCGGAATGTTTGTCTACATGGGTGTCAGGAACACCGTGACTGGAAGACTAGAAGACTGGGAGAATGTCATATGGTCCGACGAGTCGCGATACGTCCTGTTCTGTGTGGACGATATGCACAGAGTTTGGACGCATTCCCATGAACCAATGGACCCAGCTTGTCTTAATATACACAACTCAAAGTTCTGGTGTTAGTGTCATCCTGTGGAGCACATCCTGTTGGTATACATCGGGGATTCCTATTTTACTGGAAAGTCGGCTAACCTCCAAGGATTATCTGAACACTGTTGCCTATCAAGTCCATCCTGCAATGTTGAGTTTTTATCCAGCTAGAGACCGCTGGTTCAGCGGGCATGACAGGAACTTTTACCATCTTCCCTGGCCACCACAAAGCCTGGGTCTGAACTCCATTGAAAATGTATGGGACATGTTGGAGAAACAGATCTGGGAACAAAGTACTCTTCCGTCAAATCTGAGCCAGTTAGAGGACTATAGATGCACTCCAAGACCTTGTGTAATCTTTGCCAAACCACATACCTGCTGGAATTTGGGTTAAAAAAGATCCAGCTCGGTACTGAATAAAAGTTTCTAATTCAGTGGCCGGTATGTGTATGTGAACAACGTTTTTTGTTGATCATATTCCGATCTCAAAATACCTGTCAAACCTGCTGCTTGAGGTCTCTAATAAAGAAAGCTTTGACGCACGCCGAATGAAATTCACGAGAAACAATGATATACGTAAGTCAAACTATAGTTCCTTTCTCGCGCTAAAAACTTTTTAGCGTTACCAGTTTCCAAAGTAATGACTTTTAAAGGGTGGGGATTCTTTCTGGAACTCTCTGTATAAAGTTCGTGTGAAAAACCATCACTTCGGGCTTCAGAAAAAAGAACTAGCCGTCAGAATCGGAAATAGCAGCAATCTTTCAGTCACAGAGTTCATGGAAATACGCTCGTGATTACCCCCAAATTCTGATTCCTTATTCTAAAAGCATTTCAATATCTAAAATCCATCTTCGCCTGTTCTTTCCTCAGCCAACGTTCTTCGAGTCTGTCGAAAACAACTAAGTATAGAGTGCTTCTGGTCCCGTTAGAATTGAGAACGACAGCATTCTTTCACTTCTTCGTTTTACAGTACACCCAGAATAATTTATTGTGTTTTTTATCCTAAAAGCATTTCCACATTGGTATCTTCTTTTTCAACTAAAATGGTTAAAGTCTGGGAGAAAGAGAAACGAGAACAAACAATACCGTCTGCCCAATCTGTATGTTGTTGAAAGGAAATTTGCTATCAGTAGATTGTTATTGTGAGAATAGCAGCAAAAGGCGCGGGATAACATACAAACTCACCTTTAATTTACAAAATGTACCATAGCATATTTTTATTATCGTGAAATATACCTCAGCATTTGTAAGATAATTAGAGGTGTACAGTGCTCGACATAAATAAAACATACCATACCATGATGGAATGCACGAAATGAGACGAAACTGACCACACATGTACGCAAATAGGTCGGAAAGAAGTGACTTAATTTCTGAGAGATTAAATGAATGTGATGGGTGAGTAGACATTAAAATGTAACTTGAGTTAGTAGGTCATATGGTTTCCATGCTGGGCTTTACATTAGCAATACTGCGCGGCATCGAGTGGAAAAGTTCAATGATGGTGTCATTAGGTATGGCTAACCATGCGTCGTAGACATGTCTCAGCAATTCAACGGCATTATGAAGGAGTTGCGCAGAGGGATTAAATCATCTGCTAATGACATCCCACGTGATCTCTATTGAGAAGTCTGGGGATCGCCAGCACAGCACCTGGACACTCTGTAGCACTGTTTTCTGACGTTGGTAGTGTGCGGACGGGAGTTATCTTGTTAAAACTGAACATCAGGCATACCACGGTTGTACGCCAAGAAAATTGGTTGCAGCACCTCATAGAATTACCATCGTGTTGTCATTGTGAAGGGCTGTTGAAAGTGATAGGGCCCAAATCATGACCCAAGGCTGAGGAGCTATAAGATGCTCACGCATGACACAAAGATCAGAGCGGTGACCAAGTCGTCTCCAGACTCTCAATCGGCAATCGTCGTCCCTAACGCAGAAGCGACACTCATCGCTGAATACGATAAAGTTACATTCGTCCTAGCTTGCATGTTCTGGTACAGCACCAGTGAAACCTTGCGCGACGGTGTGCTGCCATCATTAGCAGATTAGCAGTCGTCGCAGTGGCTGGTGAAAGCACCAACCTGCCTCGGCCAATCTGTGATTCACAGTCCGTGTCGATACGGGGATGTTTCGTAGTCCTGTACACCTCATCTAATGTCGTCCACTTCTGGATCATTCGGACGTCCTACGTGCACCAATTCCCCCACGGCGACACAAGTTACTTTTCTCCAACCACTGTCGCCACATTCGGCCGGCAGTTGTACCACCCCAATGCGTTTTCGCCTCGACGCGACGCAGGGACGAACCAGCCGTACGTAGCCCCATGATGAAATGCCTGGTAAGATTCCCAATGGTTGTATGAATCCGAATGGCACCGCTCAGACATTCACACCCCTTACACGTGCTTTCGCCACTGAGAACACACTCAGAACACTCTGAGGCAGCTCCTCACATGCCCAAGCAAGGACCACTAAGTTTAGTTACGCCGAATCTGTTCTGCCCTTTTATCTGCCTCATCTACGGGTATCACGTGACTGGTTCGCAATCATTTACATAACCCAATTGTCGTCATATGAATAACAATTTTCATGGCGCTGCGCAAATACTTCCTGGTGTGGCATTTTCAATGTCGAAAAGTGTATTTTACGACGATAATAAAAATCACTATTTAAACTATGTGAAAATTGTGCTAAACTGATCTCGACATCCGGAATAAACAAGTGATATTAGGGAATCTGGATATTAATGTCACACGCAAAAAAATGGTTTGCACCTTCAACGAATATTTAACAGCTTAAGAATATTTAAAACAGTTTTGATATTCAGTATTTTACATTGTCTACCTTTGCAGCATAACAAAATTAATGTCGGTGTTTGTCTAAGAAAAGATATACGCTTCAGTCTTGATAAAGTCAAAAGAGCTATCTATGTATTAAGCCCAGCGTATTCAAAGATTAAAAGTGATACATTTTTGGTTGAGATACCATCTCCTCCTAGTGATTGAGTAGTTAAGCTTAAACATCGAGCACCTTACCTCTTTCAACATGAGTTCCAGTGGCGGGTAACTTATTTTAGTTGTGTTACTTTCGCCTTCATACAACAATGGTTGCGGGTTAACAGGTAATTGTTAAAGCATGCAACCTGGTCGTCCACTGTTTTGTCCAGATACCTCCAAAAACACAACTGTGGCCCTAACGTTACGCTAAATCTTTTTTCCGCTGTAGAGGACCCTAGTTACAAGCAGGTCTAGCTTTCTTTTGTTAAAGCTTCGGCCCCTCCCATTCAGCTCACTGCGTATGATAAGTAGTACTGGTAGAGGGTTAACGACCAGCCAACTAAACCGCAACAAGGTGATTCCATATGTATTGACTCGAGCTGTATCACCCTGAAGCCACCCCATTTAGTGACAAGTATGTCTGCAAACTTTCCCCCGGTAACTCAAGAGATCAAAGATTTATCATTTATTATTGATACTGAGATTGCATCTCTTGATTAGTTTGATTAGCGAAAAACAGGGACAACGTTAATTTGGTAAAGTATTTGATAGCTCGTAGCTTTTAGAGCAAAGTAAAATAAACCCGAAAGGTGCTTGTCGCTATGTGGTGGGGGAATGCTGAGATGGTACATGGTGGAGCGAAGCCCCGTGCTTCGGCGGTAGACACGTTTGGTGCCACCAACGAAGTACAGGGATCTCCATTTTTCCAGATATGGATAGCCGTTGAAATTTTCAAATGAGATAGGTTTTAACGGGACTTTACAGCCGTTGTTCGAGAGAAAAGGCGACAGTTCAAACAAAGTTAGAACGAGATTTAAATGTACTGAAAGTGATCACAACTGCGAGATTCGAACGAAGTTTGTAACAGTCCCATCTTGCATTGCAGAACTTTCTGTAATTAAAACGACAATTGATGGAAAACAGAGACATGACAACAGAAAAAGGAAACGTTTAAGGCGAAGAAGAGGAATAGCCCTGAGAAGCTTTGAACGTAAAAGGTTCGGCCGTAAATGCATTCCCTTGGTTGGTCCGGAACTCGGACGTCAAGTAGGGAATTCCACGGTAAAGTTCAGTGAGAACCGACAGTATGGCTGCATGTAAGCAGCAACTGGAGAGTGATGAAGAATAATCCTACCCGAAGCCTATCTTGTTCGGCGCTTTCTGTCTGAAGAAAGTAAACAGCCTTGAATGTTGCTCTGCATTGAGGAGCAGCGTACTTTTCGGGTAATAAAGGGAAGTCTGGTTCCTTGCCATTGAGAAAGTCGGAGATCGAAGGAAGCCCAGACCAATATCATGACACTCAGGTGACACTAAGTTTCGAAATTAAAGTAGCCCACATCCGACGGCGATCGGCCGACAGGTAGTGCAGCAAGGAAGTTGTAAAACTTCGGAAGCCACTGATATCTTCGAAAGCCAGTACAGCACGGAAAGTTCCCTGCTTTCGGGGCTACGACATTGGCTTCCCTATAGAAAGAGAGAGAGAGAGAGAGATTCTCATCCACTCAAAACTGCCAAAAGTAAAAGAGGAGGAGGAAAAAGCATTTCACCGCAAAGCGAGCGCCGAAAAATCAACTGATGATCTCATTTTTATGAAGCAACTACTTTCATGTTTGCACGTGGTCGTATATACTAAAAGCTGACCTTTGCAAATGTGAAATCTGCCAATGTGCGTATTCCTTCAGCAAGCCGTGTGACACATCGAACCAACGTGTGCTTTAAATAAGCAGGTAATTATACAGGTGCAGTTATACACTGCCGGACAATTGCTAAGGACGGATGACAATAGCAACGATAGCAACCATAATATGGAAGGCAGGAAAATGTGGAAATTAGCATAAGTGCGGGATACAGTAAGACGTGTTGTGCGTATGCAAATTTTGGATTGCCGAACTTGTTCGTGACGTCATAGCGCTGATAAGAGATATAAAGGATTTGACGCGTATTGACCGTTGTTGTTCAAACGCAAAGTTGAAAGGGAAAGAATCAATTGACGAACTTGCAATTTTCAGTATGTCTTCCCGACATCACCTAGATGATTTTACGCGTGGCCGTATTATTGGCAAGATTGAAGAAGGGCGAAAAATAACAGATGTTGCCAGGGTGTTCGACGTCAGCCACAGTGTTGCTTCAAGGCTTTGGAAATCATTTCAAACAAATGAAGAGTGTAGCAAACGTCACGGGGGAGGTCGTGTTCGCAGTACGACACCTGCTAAAGATCGGTACACAGTGCTATCAACAAAAAGACACCGGCGCAGCACAGCTAGTGAGGTAGCAAATCAGTTTATGGCTGCTACTGGCAAGCGGATCTCCCGAAAACCTGTCGCCAGACGTTTGCATGAAGGAGGACTATACGCCCGCCGTCCTGTTGTGTGCATCCCATTGTCCAGACGTCACCGTACCGCCCGTTTGCAATGGTGCCATCAACATCGCAATTGGACTGATAACGACTGGTCTGCTGTCCTCTTCTCAGATGAGAGTAGATACAGTCTATCGTCTGATTGTCGACGACAACTGATCTGGCGTGATAGTGGTGCTGCATATTGTCCAGCAAACATACAGGAAAGGGACCGATATCCGACATGTAGTGTCATGGTATGGGCTGGCATCATGATCAATGGCCGTACGTCCCTCTATGTGCTTCCAACTGGGACTATGACTGGCCAACGATACATTAATGATGTTCTGCTACCTCATGTTCGCATGTTCCGTGGTGCTGTCGGTGATAGATTCATTTTCATGGACGACAACGCAACATGTCATCGAACAGTCGCTGTCCAGGAGTGTCTTGAGAGCGAGGATATTCAACGCCTCGTATGGCCAGCACGTTCTCCAGATCTGAATCCCATTGAAAATGTGTGGGATGCTTTGGGGAGGAGTCTTGCTGGTCGCCAATGCCCTCCAATAAACAAGGACACCCTCATCCGTGCACTGACAGAGGAATGGGATAAATTACCCCAACAGCTGCTTGATAATGTTGTGCAAAGTATGACACGACGTGTGGAATCTTGCATCGCCCTCCATGGTGGTCATATCCCGTATTTACATCTTACGCCGGAACGCCTGCGTACGGTAATTGCATTTTTTTCACGTTTACGTATTCTGCACAAAATGGCCTGTTTGACCCTTGAACACGTTCCAAAGCCTTCTGGATTTCAGAGCACAAAAAATTGTCTTTCTTGTAATGTCCTGGCATTCTGACATTATTTTATTTCACTTGGCATCCAACCACACTTACTTTTTTATGCGCTATATAGCCGTTTATGATCCGTCCTTAGCAATTGTCCAGCAGTGTAATTCCAACTCCTGAAATACTGGATTATTCAAAGCAAGAGAACTGTAAGTAAAAGCAGCTCCTTGATTAATGGCATGTCTACTTCGCCTGTTAGGGTAAAGAGCACTAAACTCAGTAGGACTCAAGCCTGCATGACTTCTGTACGAACAGTATCTAATCAGAATTGCTCCATGCAGAGAATTCGTGAATGAACAGATTAAAAGACAGGGCTCAGATGAAGTAAAAGTAATAAGGATCGTAAAAGAACTGAGGCTATTCTGTGCCTGTCTCTTTCGTTCACTCTAAAGTGATAGCTTAATCACTTTATTTAATTAAATGTCTGTTGTTTCGCGCCAGATCTGATGCAGGCTGAATCGCTTTTGAATGTCAGAAGAATCTATTAGCTAAAAGTTTAGTTCAAGCTGTCTCACCCAGTCGAGGTTTCGTAAGGTCAAGAACCTACGTAAAATTCTTATAAATTCTAATACTTGCATTCGGATTGTTAGCCAATTAACGACCGTCTACTAAACGTTAGTACTATAAATTTCATTTTGCATTAATTTGGCACCCCGGTTTGTATAAGTTTTGATATTAAAGATTTCAAAGATTTTTATGACTTCTAATACATCAGTAGAAATATAACTTTTATTCGGGGCCCTAACAGTTTTATACAAAATTAAATTAATACTATTTTGGCGCTTAACTGTAAACTTAATACGCTTATTCAATATAAATTTATCCATAGCCCTTAAGGTAGTGTGCCGAAAAAGGTTTAATCTTATTCTATATTTAATTGAAAACTGCAAGCACACTTTAGCCCCAAAAACCCAAATATTAAAAAACAGACTGCAGCTTTTTTCTCTTTCCATTATGAAAGTTTTTAAGAAGTTTTGACCACCAATTTTAAAACACTTTATCGGAAGAGATGTTCCAAATGTCTTATTTGCCAGAAATTTAACACCTTTCTCAAAAATAACAACTTTAGATTCAAGACTTACGAAAGTGAAGCAAAACTATTTTCTCTTTGGTCAGTCAATACTACACTGGCAAATTATACAGAAAACTGTGGTATTCGCTTTGGCTAGGTCGTATTACATACAAGAACAATAATGAATTCCACATGCATAGCAATCAAAGTATTCGAACTTTGATTATGCTTGACAAAAACTCAACTGTATTTCATACTGAATATGTCAATTTCGAGTAGCTGTGATCTTTAGAATCTGCAACAGAACTACTGAATTTCCAAGTCCTGGAGCCCATTTTGAGTGCCCATTGCTGGGTTTTTAGAATCTCTCACCATAAATTTTAAAAGGAAGTAATTCTACTTCCCCAAAATTGGAGTTGTACTTCATACGCACTGCATCCATTTTATATTACTTTTCGATTGTTTTTTTTCTCACAACGGGATTGGATTTCACACATGTAGATTCTATTTTATAAAAGCAGCGGATTTATCGTTATAACTTGCCCCATCCATACGAAACAATCGAAAAGACTCATCTAGATTGATTAAGTTAGTTTAATTTTGTGACTTGTGTAAATACCACTGAAATTAAAATAGCTGAAACATACCTTTCCGAGTAAATTACAGCCAGTGCTTAATAAACTCCATGATGCTTTGTCTTCTTAGCAAAAATAGAAGCGTGCCATCTCTACGCTCCACTCGTACCAACACATGAGAAAACAAAATTATTCCAATGCATATCAGTTTCCCCAGAAATTCCATGGAATTTCTCGCTGTGTTGACACAACTTCGCTGAAGATGAAATATTTCCATACTTCTCCTCCGTGAGGAGGAGATGCTCTCATTTTGCACAACTGGTAATGTATATGAATAGATAAAGCCACGAAAATTGATGCGAAGCGAAACTGCCCTCATCGCATGAAACACCTAACGTAACCTGGGATTCAACTTTTCAAATATCCGTACCACGTTTTTAAAATGGCATTTTCGGGGAAACAAGCACAGCGCGAGAGGGAGCCCCTCGGGAGATCTGCCCGAAATTTGTCTTTTGCACCTAGAAAGTTGCGAAAACGTTTTTGAAAACCCTTGGTCAATTTCCAAGTGAAATTTCAAAGAGCTTGTCCTCATCGCTTGAGTTAACAGTCAGTCATCCATGCGTGAAGCCCAGAGGGAAATTCGAGGCGAGAAAAAGAGGTGTAGACTTTCGTCTAGTGAAGCGGCTACAGCAACTGACTTAAAGAGGGAAGATTCGTCCCTTCGCTTCTTCATCACGAAAGCAGGATGGACGACTTCTCAGGATTTCTTTGTGAGTACATGTTGAAATCCCCTGGACCTTCCCACTCGTTGGAGAGAGTTCAGGAATACTGTTGCGATTAGAAACAGGAGAAAATGCGAAAGCTATCTAGCACCTTTACTGAGAGTTTGAACTTGTCGATGCTGTTGTGCCTGAAAAGAAAAAAAACGTTTTCCGTTAGCGTAAAGTTTATTTCGTAAGTCGTTAGGAAGCAGCTGGGTTTTCATTAACACAATATATTGCGAAGGGATTTCAGGAAATCTCAAAGCTCAACCAGAGGCATTATTATGTATATACGCATTTATAACTGAAACTAATTTTGTTCCTTATCATGTTCTTTCAGCTATGTCTTTAAGCTTAACACTTTGGAATATATAAAACAATAATTTAAGTGAGTCTTAACTATTTCTATTAAGAGTAACTATATTTAGTAAAAAGAATGAGCTTAAATTCCTTGGTGTAATGAAAGTCTTTTTCGAAAATGTTACAAACTTTGTGCTTGAACCTCATTATAAGGTATTGCGTAATGAAAAGTTGATAAGAAACTTTAAAATACCTTAGGGCAATCAAAATGTTTTTTCTGGTACACATCTAGCTAAATATAATAACATTTGGTCCACTAAGGCGACATTTTTGGCATCAAGTCATCTGAAAGTAGAAATATTGGGCAAAATACGGATATTCGCTCCAGCAGTTTATACTAAAGTTGTAACTGGAAAGAATTGAGAAATACGTGGATGATTTCTGATATGAACACAGCTACCAGATGAAAATATAATTTCTCAATCTTACGTTAAAATTCAGCGATACTGTGTACAACCCTACTGAGGATATTTCTAAGTCTAAGCGAGTATGCGTGGCCGAAGTTTGTACGTTGACTGGACACTGTGTGGAATTTGTGTACTTTTGCTCATAGAGCCAAGGAAAGGTAAAATATCCTGTGAGTTTGTCCAAGCCTCTTGCAAGTCTCTTGATCGTGTTGTCCAGTGTTCGAAACGTTTTTCAATTAAATTCGCCAATGGTGAAAGGGATTGAAAGTTTTAATACACGCTACTGATGTGGATTAGGAACATCAAACAGAAGTAATCGCTCTTTCCACGTTTATAAGTGAGTCACGAGAAAAAAAGGCCTTGGGTTCGATATCCTGTGGCGGCCGATGAGAATTATCTGTGTCTCACTTACAAACGTGGAAAGAGCGATGACTTCTGTTTGATGTTCCTAATCCACGTCAATAGTGTGTATTAATTATTCATCCGCCTCCTAGTTATTTGTTCAGTTGCTGCTTTCTATCTTTGGTGAATCCCCAGCATTGTGCGAGGCTCCAAGAAGCAACCTGCCATATGGTTTGGCAGTTAGTCGTATGTGAGTCTGGAAAATTTGAGGTCACTGTGGTGCAGTGGTAACATGTCCGGCGCGTAACCGGAAGACCTGGGTTCGATTCCCGGTGGCGGCCGATGATAATTTTTCCGTGACTCACGTATAAACGTGGAAAGGGCGATGATTTCTACTTGAGGATTAAAAGCTGATGATAAGATATGAGAAATGTGCGGAGTAGAAGGTGAAGGAGACCTCCATTCCTGCTGCTGAACTTTGATTTCAGAAGTTCAAAGGTAGTCACAGGAACCTCAAATATAAGCCGCGATAAGAACATCCAGTATCGGCAAATATCAGCATTCTGTGTCATGCTCTTGAAGCTGATCGATCTATAATCGCTAGTAGGCCCCTGTCCGAGTTCGGTTGAACAAAACAATTACAGTTCGGCAGTTGTAATACATCGGTAAAGTAGCCAAAAGTTTCTGACTTGTTTCCCGTTAACTTCTCACTGAGTAAATGAACTTCATGCCTAGGTCTGCAGGAAGTCCTAGTGTATCCATGGGACGACATTTTCATCCAGGCGAATTGTTACGTGCAATGAAAAATGGATCTACTTCCACAATGCGAACAACCAGTAATGGGTGCCTCACTTCATGTCCCAAAGAGAGGGTGATTAGAAATAAAGGAAATGTGCCGTTTCGTTCAATTTTGAGCATGTAACGCAGTTCAAACTGTTTCCCGATGGAGGTGTAATCAGTGCTCACCTTTATTCATTTATTCAGCACAACTCTTGCCCCTTTACACTTTGATATTTCCATGCTACCTGAGACTTAAAAATAGGCAGTGGCAACTTTCCAACAAGACAGTTCCAAACTGTACACCGCATTTCGTTTTGGACAAAATAAAAAGAAAGATGAGTAAAGAAAGAAAAATTACTCAGTGAACTATATTTCAGCTGCTTCCTTAACCCAGTATGTGGCCTGCACCGAGCTCTTTCTTATTACCAACTCACCACCTCTTTCAAACCATGACTTTTTTCTTTGAGGTAGGATATTTACAATATTGCCGAAATTCGAAAAGGATGTCAGCAGTTTTTCGCCTTTAAGGGACAAGCATAGTATTGAAAATAAACTCATCAACTAGTGGACAATCTGGTGCAAACCATGGAAAATGGGGTATCGTTCACTTGATCGAAAGGTCACTTGACCGAAAATCACTTCGTCGAAAATCACTTGATCGAAAGGTACATTTCACCAAAGGGTCACTTGACCGAAAAGTTCATTTCATCGAAAGGACATTTGATCGAAGGATTACTTTACCTAAAAGTTCATTATATCGAAAGATCATTTCACCGAATGGTCACTTTATAGACAACTTAGAATGTTGTTGTTAGAGATGAGTTGGAGTGTGGTGCGGGTTTTTGAAAAACTGGCTACCTAAACATTATCGGATTGTATAAAAAATACACTTTTAATTTGTATGAAACACCTCCCCATGTTTTTTTTATATTTTCGAAACATAACATTAATTATAAGGCCTAGATCTGTGCCTCTTTGTCAAATTTTAATCCTCCGAGCTCATATTCATAAGGGTTACATAGTAAATCAAGTAAATAATGTTCCACTTTTACTCAACCACAAAACAATTTTTTGACCGTAGGCCTAGATACAGGCCATTTTAACCGATGTTAACCCTATTCATATTCAGTCGCATTAAATAAAATGTAAAGGAACTTTTTATGTAAACCTTATGAACATGAGCACGCAAAGTTAAAATTTGCTAAAAAGGCCTAAGCCGAGACCTAAAGCACTAAAATTGATTCTTTTTGCCTGAAAAAATGTGCAACATTTTTAACTTGACTTTTTATGTAAATCTTATGAACATGAGTTCGTACGTTTAAAATTGGGTAAAAGGGCCTAAGGTAAGGCCTAGGGACCTAAAATTGATTCTTTTTGCCCGAAAAAATGTGCACCATTATTAATTTTACTTTTTATGTAAACCTTATGAAGATCAGCACTGAACATGATTTTTATGTAAACCTTATGAACATGATTGGAATTTGCTAAAAAGCCTAAGTCGAGGCATAGAGCCTTAAAATTAATTATTTTTGTCTTAAAACTAAATCTTTACGTTCTCTGTGACACGGAGAACTCAGAAGTGCAATTTGAGTATGATCCCCAACCGTTTCGGTGGTCTGTCTGTCGCACTTGCACCATATGATCCTGTAATGAAATCCAAAGTTTTCGATAAACTGACCCTTCGGTGAAATGAACCTTTCGATCAAGTGACCCTTCGGTGAAATGAACGTTTCGATCAAGTGATCTTTCGGTGAAACAATCTTTTCGGTGAAGTGATTTTCGGTCAAGTGACCTTTCGGTGAAGTAAACGTCGGACAAATGAACCAGACCCTGGAAAATGTTGGCTTGTATTTCTCTAAGTACGTTTGGTTATTCATATTGTAATAATTGCTCCTCAAACATGTAATAAAACAGACAGATCTGTAAAGGCTTACACCTCCCAACGCTAAAATGTTTCATCCAAAAATAAAAAAATGAGTACTGATATCTGCAAAAAGCGTGATAGCATGTTTGTAGGTATTCATTTGCATATACCATGGTGAAACAAAAGTTCATCCCGTTTTGAGCTACTTAAAATGTTGGGTCTCTACTCCTCTGCGAAACGCGCGACATCGTCCACTGGGCACCGTGATGACGTGGAATACGTGAGACTGATGACATGCATTTGGCACCGATCCACGTTGTTTTATCAGATGAGACGACAATGGACGTCGATAAACATGCTGTTCTGGTTCTGCTACGCCATTATTGTAAAAACATCGTTCAACGCGGCAGCATCGGCGTGACAAATGTATACAGTTAAAGGCTAAGAAAATGTGGACAGCAAAGCTGCAAGAAAATGGTTTCGGCGCTTCAGTGCTGGGGGCACGAGACTCGAAGACAAGCCGAGATCAGCGGCTGGTGGCCGTCTGACAACCACCAACACTGACACCCTGGTCGAAACTGTGATAATAAACCCGGTACCAGTACACGACAATTGGCTGCTGAGATGGGGTCTTCCCAATCCACCATCGTTCGTGGCCTACACCAGTGGCTTCTCCCCTAGGCGCCATTAGATATTGTAGTTCCCCATGAATTCACACTTCAGCAGATGGAACAACGTGTTGCTCTCTATCACAGATTGCTCTCAAATCCATAGATCGATAGGCTTTAGTGTCCTATCGTCACAGGTAATGAAAAGTGAATATTCCTACGCTATCTTACCAATGCGAACTAGTGTCTGAGGTTAGTCAGTAAGCACAGCCAGAGTTGAACATGGGGTAATTCGAGAGGGAAATCATGCCGTGTGATTGGTAAAATTATGAGGACCATGTGCTCTAGGAACTCGTTTGAGTTGGCCAGACGGTGGGTGACTCTGATATACAGTAAAATGCATTTTTTTTGTTCGATAATGGTCCCAAAACTTCCAACGGCTATAGATAGCAATTGTGAAGACGGGCAAGGTATTTTCTGATAAACGTATGCTGACGAATTTCATCATAGTCATTAGTTGCAGTTTTGAAAAGAGAGAGAACCGCTTAATGGAGAGTTATTTTGCAAGTGATAACTTTATTTCCTTCTTCGGATTGATCTTTTCTTTGTAATGGATTGATTTTTGTCCACAGAAAAATTCATTGATAGAGAGATTCATTTTATTCGGAGAAAATCTGCCTTTAAAATGCTATAGATATTTCTAGTAAGCTTCTAGTTACTTCTCAACTAGTACCTATCAAAGCTTCGAGTAATATCATCGGAACTAATTATCATAGCAGTTACAACCTCAAATAAGTACATCTGACACATCAGAAACATAGGAATAACTTGCTCAGTATCTTCGGATTCTTCATTCTACAGCCGATGCACATTAAAGAAATTCAAATGTTCTACTTACAGCTCCATTTTGCGATACTCGAATAATTCTTCAACAGCGGCTTCGTGTACCTTTGGCAGTCAGGCTTTATGGGCTTGAGATGCACTCAAAGTTTCAATCTTATTCGAAACACCAAACCTTTCAGTAACCCATTGGAAGACATACTAAGCTAAGGCAGTTTGATAAAACTTTTTTCTGAAGCTTCCTTAGTGACGTATACAGTATAACCCTTAATGTTTTCAATTCCTGCCAGATTTTCTTAATTTGCACGTTAACCTTAGGTTATCCTCAAGGAAAAAAATGAAGTTCAGAAAGTCTATCAACCCTTGGTAAAGTATCTGGATTAGCGATGACGTATAAGGGTGTAAAACCAACACTGTGTAGCAAACGATCTGGGGGACAAAGTCGTTGCCTTCGTGCGTTATTCATTAGCTAGACAGCCGCAAGAAAGCTGAAAAGGCTTGCAATCCCTCAGTTTTCGCATTATATACATAACAGGTTGATGACTTGTTCAATGCATTCGCATAAACACCAAACAGCCAAGAGCCAAAACATTGTAACCACCTGGCTAATATGATGTCGGTCCTCTACGTGCCGCAGCTGTTATTTATTTATTTATTTATTTATTTAATACAGAAATTGCTATACCATCATTGTGCGTTAACATCACAGTGCATTAAAAGTGAAAATTACAATCCTGCAAAACAGGCTTTACGAAAGAAATCATAACTTAGGGCTTACCTTTAAAATATCCGGGCATGCTTCAAGTAAGTTGTGAATTCTATACACATTTTGCATAACGTAGAATTTTTCCCAGCCTGCAGAATAGTACTGAAAATACTTCACATTTTGTCTTTGGTGAACGTGGCACACAGAAATTTTATCGGTTTGCAATTTGAATATCGGTTATCTCTCCACTGATGATACAGTACAGAAACTTATCCAGCGAGGCAGGGACACTCCAAAATTTCAAATTGTGTCTTGTGGTGTCTGGTATCAACACATTACCAGTAGACCATTTAACTCGTGTAAGTTACAGAGTTGAGCCGCAGCAGATTGGATCTCTTGGTGCAACACAAAACACAGATGTTCGATTAGATTGATATCTGGGGAATTTGGAGGACAGGGCAACACCTAGAAATCTTCCTCATGCTCCGCGAACCATACTCGAACAATCCGAACAGTGCGGAATGGCGCATTATTCTGCTGAGAGAAGACACTACTATCAGGGAATACCATTGCCATTAGAAGATGTACATGGTATGCAGTGAAGTCTGGTAGGAGGTAGACGTTATAGTTTATTACATATGACGGGTTCGTTTTCCAGCAGAACAATGCGCAGAGCACTACACTTCCTTCACCGACTTGCTTTCGTCTTACGGTGCATTCTGGTGCCAACACGTCTTCACTTAAATGACGTACACCTACTCTGTCGTTCACATGGAGCAACAGAGAACATGATTTGTCGAACTAGACGACCTTCTTAAGGTCCAGTTTTGATACTTGCGTGTCCATTGTAGGCGCTTTAGATTGTGAACCGAGATTAGCATGGGCACTTTGAGTAGCATGCGCCTACGCAGCCCCATGTTCACCATGATTCGATGTTTTGTGTGATGTGGCCCAGTACTTCCGTCACCAGTATTCAAATTACTGGTTGGTTGCGCAACAGTATCCTTTTTGTTGAATCGTACCATACCGGACAGTGCTCGCTCACCTCGAACATTGTTGAGTCGTAGTGGGCTCACAACTTGCCGGAGATTTGTGGTTTTTCCCTCGTCGGACCACTTTTTGAAGGTACTAACCACGGTTTCCCTGGGCACCCCACAAGCCTTGCCGTATAAGAAATGCTCAGACACATACGTCTGGCCATTACAATTTGGTCTTTGTCAAACTCGCTTCAAGTCCGTTACTTTTCTCATCTGAAGGACAACAATGAAACCGATTAACAGAGCTCAGTACAGGAGTTTGCTTTTACCGCTTCATGACCTTCACACGCACCGTCGTTTACCAGCAGTTGCTTCGATTTGCATTAAGACGCGCTGGTTATAATTTTTTGGCTCTTCGGTGCATTCTTGCAGTTCTGCAAAATGAGCCGCATCTATGTCTTCATTTTGCAATCACGGGTGGCATTCCGCCTACGCAGTTTTCATACTATCTTCAGTGTCTTTAAATTTCCTCTTGCATGAAAATCACCACGTACGCCTTCACAGCTCTGTTTCGCCTAAAAATAAAATTTGTTAAGCCAAGTAACTTTACTGTAGGCAACCTTTCCGAAGAATAAATGCCTTGGAAGCAGCCATCACGATATTTTTATGTTATTTAAGTAGGCACTACATCTTTCAAATCGTCAAAGTTACCTCGAGTTGAAGGGAATGGTTTTACTTCAACTTCGTTTCGTTTTGTGAATTTTCTCTTTTTAGAGTTGTCATAAATGTTTCGCTTTTCCTTGAACGGTAACCAAACTCTCTGATATATTTTACTGTGTTTGGTCTCCAGCCTCCTATCCAAATCGCCAACCTACCGTTAGTTTTCTCCATTAATATCAATCATGTGCATACTATCTTCGTAGGATTCAAAGTGGTGCATTTTCAACTCTCTTTAATTTTGCTGGCTTTGCTAGCAAATTTTACCTGTGGACTTGTTCAAATTCAAAGCGGCGGACATATTACAGTATATTTACGTTTTTCTGAGCGTGTAATATTACCTTAATTTGTTCTTCCAATGATATGAATTATCTGCGGTGCTTTTTATTTGCGGAACAATATTAATGCTTTCGCAGGAATTCTACCCATGATAATGGACAGTTATTAAAAATATTATGAAACTGAATGAAAATCGCAAAAACACAAAATCACCATAGTTTGACAACAGTACACATAAAAGTTAAATAATTACCATTGGACTCACTGAAGAATCAAATTTTGGTAATTTATAATGGGCAAGGAAAAACGTAGTATTGTTGATCTCAACCTTTAGTACAACCATAAATGCCATTTAGGAAAAGTTGAAAAAATTGCTCGAAAAACAAACTAGGCTCTCGAGAAATCAAAGCGCAAAGGTGCATGTGTGCTAGCTACTAACAGAAAGGCAGCATCAGTAATTTGGGAATAAAAGCAAGAGTTAGTGAAAAATTCTTAAAAAAAGTCTTCGAAAACAAGATTCCTCTACTAAATGCAAGCTTTGTGGCAGGCGAATCATAATTTGTCTATAAACCTATTACTTACATCGACACCTCCTAAATTCAGTCCTATTAATTCTACAAAACAAGAAGAATTGTTGGCATGAAAAGACTTATATCTTCTGTGCAATTCTACAATAGCCTTGAAATTTGAATATAAATCAAGGTAATTTCTGAAACTTAGCATGACGATTCTCGAACTGTATAATGTTTTGGACCAAAGGCTATACAGGCTGTTCCCAAATTCATGCTACAAGCAAAGAGGGGTGATAGTAAACATAAAGACGAATAACTTTTGCAATGGAACGTAGGGTGGCACTCAGCTCCTAGTTCCCGAAAAACGTTAAGTTTCATGTCCACGTTGATCCTCCAACAGTGGACAAAAAAACACAACTTACCTACATTGCGGATTGCACACTTACTCCGGTGAACGTAGAGACAGAGCAGGACACAAAGGAGGTGCTCCAAGCGGCGCCCGTGGGCTTTGTTGCACAGCCCACACCGATGGATGAAGGACAGTCCAATTCTCTCGTAGACTTCCGGTGTTGATCTGGTCCACAGCTGCAACGATTCTCGCGACGAGGTCTTCGGGTGACTAAACAGGAGTCTTGTACACCAGTGTTTTCAGGAGTCCCCAGAAGGAGAAGTCCAATGGATTCAGGTCCGAAGAGCGTGGAGGCCAAGCTACCTGTCCTCCTCGTCCAACCCACCTGCCGGGATACGTCGCATTCAGGAAGTCCAGGACCACGGTGGGATAATGTGCAGGGGCCCCATGATGCAGGAACTACATGTCTCTCCGATCATTCTGCTGAACACACTGCAACAAACTGGGAAGCAGTTGCTCCAGAACACACGGTACAAGGCGCCGGTCAGACGTTGTGGCAAGATGTCAGATCCCATCAGCCAATCGCCAAAGATAACTACCCAGATGTTGACGGCAAACCTCTTCTGGTCGTGACGCTCGTTGCGTCAAGCACAGTCAGCCCGGACACACCGGGATTCTACGAGAGAGTGCGGCAGTCCTTCATCCGTCGGTGTGGGCTGTGCAACAACGCCCACGGGCGTTGCTTTGAGCACATCCTTTGAGTCCTGCTCTGTCTCTACGTTCACCAACGCAAGTGAGCAACGCATAGTTTAGGTTAGCTGTGTTTTTTCCAATGTTGGAGGATTAACGCGGACATGGAACTCGACGTTTTTCGGGTACTAGGAGCGGAGTGCCACCCTACGTTCCATTGCAAAAGTTATTTGTCTTCATGTGTACTATCGCCCCTCTTTGTTTTTTGCACGAATTTGGGAACACCCTGTTTAATTTCATATTTTCACATCTGGTCCAAAGCTATATAATTTTATATTTGGAAGCACAAAAGAAGATACTGCTTAATTTCGTTTTGTGCTTCCAAATATAAAATGATATAGCCATGACTGGCAAAAAAAGCAGTGAAATACTGCCATTAGCTATTCTTGCAGAATACTGTAAAGTTTCAGAGTGAAACTTTTGAGAAATTGCTGTTTACGCGATTCTATCAGTTCTTGACACTAGACTCTGCTTTATTGCTCTGATAACGGCGCATAGCCTTATTTTAATTTCCATAGCTGTAGCCTCTCCTCCATCGCATAAAGCGTACAACGGCCTTGCGAAATCCGGAATTATCTTCGAGTTATTCTCTCCGGATATTTTCCTGCTCCTTCCAAAACACACTTCGTCAGCAAACGGAATCTGGTGTAATGATGTCTCTCGCTTCCATCCTCCAGCGGAATCATTAACGACCCATCTACCTTCGCGTGCGGCGGCAACCGTTTCGCTCTTCGGAGGTGTTCGCATTCCGGCATCCATCGCGTGCTCCCAGCAAACATGAATTCCTGGAACTTACTCCAGATCTCCATCGGGAGAAACGATGGAACGCTAATTGCAGAAAGCGTATAATTGATTCGTAAGCAAACATACGTGCCCATTTATAATGCACTACTTCTCGCTCTGGACTTATAAGGCGAGAGCAGTTAAGCAATGGACCATGCCCTCCTAAGAAACTCATCCTGGATCAAAGGCACAAAATTTATATTTCTCTGCCTTTCATTCAAAAAGTCACATCCCTGATAACATTTTTATCGTTTTACTTCTGAGAGTTTTACCTGCATTTCAACAACATGCCTCACGCGTGAATGTTCGGAACTTTTTAACAAGGGATGGCGCAAGGAATGTTTGGGTGTAACGAGTACAACTTTTGCCCCGAAAGGAAATGAATGATGCAAAGTGTAGTAATCGCCAAACATTTAATGTCATCTAAAACCTTATAACTAAAGGTTTCTGTTAACTGTAAAAATGTTCGTCATAAAGTGGGAAGTCGTATGCAAAAAGATTTTCAAATCGGGCTTTTAGCAGAGGACATGTTATTACATCTTGAAACAGGCTTTTGCATCCTTAGAGCAGAACTTTGTGTGAGTAGACTTTTAGAAAACGAATTCAAGTAATAGTGATTGGTATCTCACGCGAAAGAGGTTTTGCCAATCCACATTGTAAAATTGACGTATGACGTAAAACAGAAAACTGGATTTACAAAACATGCATGAAATATTTCTTATAACTGAAGCTTTAATATTAGGTGTACGAATAAGTTTTAAAGCGGTTTTTTGGTGTGACGTATACCACTCATTTACATATCCGACAATCCCCCTCGTTGTTGTCATGTGACCGTAACTGGTCCAGGGTACAAAATGTGACACAGAAGTTTGTCCAACAGTCAAACGCACTTGCACATCGGTAGGTGAAGATGGCAAGCGATACTACATTTATTCGACACTGCATTCGTTACGAATTTCATCAAGGAAAAAGTGCTGCGAAAGCATGTGCATCGACCTGTTCTGTTCTGGGGGAGAATATTGTATCGAAAAGCACGTGTGGGTTTTGGTTTAGACGGTTTAAAGCACGTGATGTTGATGTTAGCGATCGAGAAAGTAGCGGCGTCCCGCAGGAGGTTACACATGAAGAACTGCAAGCATTGCTGGACGAAGATTTGTCTCAAACGCAAAGAAGAACTCGCTGAACAACTGAGGATAACTCAACAAATCATTTCCAAGAGCTTATGTGCAATGGGAAAGATTCAGAAGAAAGGAAAATGGGTGCCACATGATCTGAGCCAGATGAACAAGGATGAGCGTGTCATGAAGTGTTTGAATATGTTGAATAAACAACACAGAAAGTCTTTCCTGCTTAAAATCTTTAAGGGTGATGAAAAGTGGATATGGAACGACAATCCCGAAAGCAAAACACACTGGGTAGACTCCGGTGAAGCAACGACTTCGACAACGAAACGTAATATTCGCTCCAAAAATGTTCTGCTGTGCATCTGGTGGGATATGAAGGGTGTACTGTGTTATGAACTATTGGAACAGGGTCAAGATGTTACTGCTGATCGCCATAAGCAGCAATTGCTGTGACTGAACCAGGAAATTTGTCGAAAATGTCCATTCACAGCCAAAGGATTGTGTCCCGTGAAATTACTGCATGACAAAGCTAGGCCGCATGTTGCGAAATCGGTCCAGGAAAGGTTATTGACACTTGGCTGGGAAGTTTTAAAGTCCCTGGTGTATAGCCCAGACATAGCCCCTTCAGACTATCATTTGTTCCGATCAATGCAACATAGTTTGTCTGCTGTACGGTTCCGGACATGTGACG
This sequence comes from Macrothele yani, assembly GCA_039090855.1. Lineage (NCBI taxonomy): Eukaryota > Metazoa > Arthropoda > Arachnida > Araneae > Macrothelidae > Macrothele > Macrothele yani. The sequence goes on from CM076994.1 coordinate 146,043,986, forward strand.
AAGTGCAAAAATGGTTGACAACTTCATCGCGTCACTCGACGAAGTAATCTTCATGGCTGGAATCCTCAAGCTGCCCGACCGATGGCGGAAGGCGTCAGATAATGACGGCGCATATTTTGATTGTCTTAAAACGCTTAAAAACTTATGCGTTGTCTTAAAACGCTTTAAAACTTATTTTTACACCTGATAGTCCACATTAAAACACGTAAGACCTTTGGAGCCGACTAGGCTCATACTCAGAGGCGAACACAATGGAAGGAGCTCCTGGGTTACATTGTCATATATATAGCGATAATGAGTGACATCATAATGGCGAACTGCATGAGTTCATGGTGTTACGTAATCACAGATACCAAGATATAGCACAGTGTTACGTTACCAAGTACATCAAGAAAAACGGTGAATACCTTTTCCACAAGTAACTGAAGGACACTAATCAAATCATCAATTACAATCAGTACTTGAATAGTGATTCATATTCACCAGGTTCAGTTCTTTTTAGTGTTTGTTTTCATGGTTGTGAAATATTAAGCGACGCTTCATTATTACAGCAGAAGTTCGCAAAGCTGTAGATAAATAAACTTTCCATAAATAGTGTCTCAAATTTAGTACGAGGTACGAATCAGTTCAGACAGGGTAGTAAGTTCCTAGGTTTGAAAGACGTGATAAAGCAGTAGTATGCGACTGCATTTTAACATTATATTGGTGTTCCTTTAATCTCGCATTCAATTTGCGTGTAGTAGAGCCAATGTATATTAAATCAGTGTTAGATTCATCCACTGGTTTTAGGGGGATCGCGTATACCCCACATTTTTTCTCTGCTTCTACTTGATCACGGTCATTCTTAAACATAGATAATACATTAGACGTTCGCACTCCAAAATCCAATTTATTTTTGTAACAGACGTTTTTTAAGGTATTAATAAGTTCTGGTACTAAATCCATTGATCCCACAAATTTTGTTACCCGGCTCTCTCGTTGCAAAGTTGAGAGTGCCAACCTTTCTTCTTGCCTTAACACTCTGTGAAATATGGAAGTAGGATTGCCAAAAGCTCGAGCAATGTCGTGAATCACTGTGATCTCCTTGTGGTGCATGTTGAGGGATGATGAATGAGAGAATGCCCTCCGAATCATGAAACGAAAGAGTTGTAGCATTTTCACAATATTTATAATTTTTCCCATCCTCAATTTGGGACACATTCACATATTTCAGTTTCTCTGAAGACATAATTATGAGCAAATTAATTTGCTTCATTTCGGCACAAAAAGCAACACTCATTGTTTGGTGTAATGCAACGTTTTTTGAATTCCACGCAGCATTGGAAAACATAGCTGTAAATAGTTTTGTTGCCGTAACGTTATGTTTCCGTTTATATATCGCGGAGGTGCGTCAGCTTCCCGTTCCCTGCAATCTATTGCTACCTTGTTCTTTGGTCGTAAGCCCTGTTGAACCATTCACAGAAGCCAACTGGTAAACTGGTCCCTGGGCATTTCTTTCAAAAACATACACTCCACATTGTTTTGCAGCATCCGAGTGCTTGAAACATCGTGTCCCGTGAGACATGCTAAAAGCAAATGGAGGAATGCTTACTCTAGGCCATAAGGTCTTGTTCAGTTTTTTCTATTCTTTAATGAAGTAAAATGTCCCCTTAAACCTACTAGGCTTCAGGATAATGTTCTAACATTTGTAGATTTGATCTTGTGCTTTTATCGTTTTTATTGAAAACGAAGTCCTCTTTGTCAACGATCTTTTAATGGGATTATTTTAAGCTAAATTTTCAATAGCCAAGGCAAAGAAAACAAGGAAAGATACTCTAAATTCTCGAATGTAATAAACATGTCATTTAAAGAAATATACAAATTTTCGGCGCTAAATTACTATCTAGAAATTTATTATTCCTAAGTCATTGTCTGGTAACTTAACATTTCCTATATCTATTTTTGTTCTTTATTTCTTTTTTCGAATCTGGTTGTTATGTCTTGTTAAATGCATATAAAACTTTTATGAAGAAAGAAAATTGAGGGAAATAAGTACGTCATGTTACCCATGGTGACAGCTATATGACGATTTCAATTGTGGATCCTATTAGTTGAGGTGTCGTGCGAAATGCAAATATACAACGGCCGGTCAAAATAATGGAAACTCCTGCTATAAAACTATAACTTCTTGTAATGACTCATTTACTTATTTATGAACATGTGTGATGAAATTGTTTTGTGTTTCTCGCTAGTACGTATTATTGTCAAGGACCAAGGATACGAACCGTAGCTTCTTTGGAGGTGGAAAACAAATTGTTCATGAGATAAAATGGAGCACCTATTTGAATTCCAAAGAAGGCAATTTGTTGGAACCCGTTTAGCCGGAGCATCTGCGACTGAAACTGCGCATCTGGTGAATGTATCCTAAGCAACAGTATGGAAAGTTCTAATTGAAATCACCAAGTCTGGGGAAAAAACATCCGATTGGACAAATCTGACTGAAAGAGGGGTTCCGAAAATTAAACAGATTACAGCTTGAATACATAAAACTAAAATAAGTGCAAAATTTTAGGTGGCATTAGGAATCCAGTATCTTGGAAAACCTTTTGCTGTGAGCTTCTCAAAACTGAAATTAATTGCAGAGCTGCTATTGTCAATCCACTTGTTACTAATTCTAACGGAAAACTGAGGATGATAAGATACTGTGACCATACACCCTGAACACTGGATGACTGGAAACACGTGTTTTGATTCTTCGAATCACCATTAACGCTTCTCCCAACTTGGAGGAAAGTTTATGTTCGGCGAATGCCAAAACAAAGTGCATAATCTCGACTGTCTTCCTCCAACCATATAACATAGTGTGGGTTTATTAGTAGTGTTGTAATGCCCTAGGGGACTTTTTCGATTTATTTATGGAGCACTGACTCACAAGCTCAATGCTCTAAGGTGCAACAAACAACATGAATTGTAGCAATCGAATCTTGTAGAATTCTGTTTCCCGCTAAAGACTGAAATTGAGAGTGCTTGCAGTCAGCTAAAAACATTACTGACATCCAAATAATTGCGTGGATTTATAGTACCAAAAAGTGACATTTTTAATTTCTGAAACAAATATTTACGTAATTTATGAAATTTATTGAAGATGGGTTTGTTGAATTTCATAGGTCGTTCCGGCCATTATATTTCCAATAAACGACTGGTCGAATGTGGTGTTCTGCCAAGCAAACTGTGTGTTCACTGTTGAACCCACATTTGTCGCCCTCCTGATTAAATGGTAGTCATATGGATGTATACAAGACGTAGGAGAAACTTAAAATACTTATAGTTATGTCTCAGTTACGTGCTGTAATTCAATTCTTTATGGAACAACCGCATAATACAGAGAAGTGTTTAGCTTTTCGGCCTCCTGTTATCTACGTACACAATGTCTTTTGTCTGCGCCGCATACTCACCACGAGCCTTTCGTGGGTTTGGCGTGTGGGCTCTTCCGTAACGTTTTCACGCCCTTCGACGAACACACGTTGCTGCTCCTTGCGGATGGTCAGGATGCTAAAGGGGACGTGTAGTACAGCAGACTCCCAAACACTGCTTTCCTCTTCCTTGGAAATGCGATGGCGGTCAAAGGTGAATGATCTACGCTGTCGGTACTCTTCGAGGCTCCGATGAAACGCGGCGATCACTTGCGGAGCTATTATCCAAAGATTCTACAGTGGTCTTTTCAGTAGATATTCTTGCTAAAGTCAGGGTGTGTCTTACACACCCCGTATTACAAGTTATTACGAGGTGAGAATCTTTCGGTCTATGTTCACTGAGCTTGATGATGCAACCACAGACCAGACGCTTCCTTCATGAGTCTCCAGGATGCAACAGATTTTCTTCCAATTCTCTCCTTCTGTTGTGCGTCTCAATAACTTTTTATTTATGGGCACACACAAGATCAAGAGTGAGTGCATGAGATCCCTCCCAAAAACAACAAATTTATGAGCATTAGCGATCTTGGTGCCTATTTTCCCATAAATCGTCTGCAAGCTGTGGATTTTGTCGCCCACCCATGTTTATCTAAACCTGAAACCACGGCTCTGTTTAGTCTACGCAACGTCACGTGGCTATCCCACGAAGGAATCGCTCCTGATTTACGGCTGTGCTTTCGACTTCTAGGTCCACACGAAATGTATTATGTTTCTTTTGTTCCATAAATCCAATTACTGGGTGACACTTCCCTTCCTTCTCCACCCTAATCGGCGCCCGCCGATAAATTATCATTTAATTAATTCGGCCTGATTGTCCATACCCATTCGATCTGAATTGCCGCCCCGGTGGCGCAGTGGTCTAAGGCGCTGGCCTCTGATAATTCGTCCGTAAGGGGTCCGGGTTCGAATCCCGGTCAGGCATGGATGTTGTGTTTGTCTTTCGGCACTGGCTCTCTTTCTTCCCTGGAACCAGTGACCCTAAATTAGGGACGGGCGCCTGCTTATAGCCCATTGAGTTGCTCACGGTGGTCGTTAAACCTCCAATCAAAAACATCGATCTGAAATAATGGGACTTCGATCGTAACGATAATTTGAGAAGATATCTCTTGGAACTCCTTAGATTCTGCCATAACCCTGAGTGAACAACTTACAGCCACTGCATACTTTCATGTACTCATAGACCAGGTTCATTCCATGGGACAAAATTAGTTCCCGCCGTCTTTCAAGATGATAATGCACTAATACAAACAGTCAAACGTGTCGAATCGTTGGAAAACATGAACTGAAAGTCAAAGAGACCTCATGACCTGCATAATCACAAGACTTGATCATCACTCATCTCCTGTGGACAGAATTGGAGAAACAAGAATGAAGCAGGTTTCGTCCATCAGCGTCACTCACCGAGCTTGAAAATTACTTTTATAAGAAATGGCCCAATATTACACTGCAGGCTTCGCGATTTATTTGAGCTTATTCCACGTAGAAGACAAACATTAAAATCAAAGGGCGGCCAACGCTTTATTAAAGCATACTTGTATCTCTTTACACAGGTGTTTTTAATATTTTATTTACGCTGCTTACATTCACGTTGCATACCACAAATATTCTTTCATATAATTTTACGTGAAAACACTGCTTTAAGCAAGTTGAGAAGTGCGCAAAAAATTTTGGCATGATCTAATTTGTGCAATAAGAGTTTCTTCCAATTTGATTTCTGAAAGGCGTGCATGATTTTTTACAGTCCAAATTATAAGCACTGAAATGCAATGTACTGACAGATGGACATGCCAAATAAACGAAAATGGTCTTATATTAAGTGTAAACCACAATTTTTCATGCTTAAGCATGTGAAGAGGTAAAAAGCAACTACCCACAACTGAGTTCACAACATGACACTGGTAGCGTGTTTCTAAATGGATAGAGCTCACGATCTTAAGCCAGAGAGTTCCCGGTTCCTGTTCTGCTGCTTCCAATCACCAGACGTTCAGAAATGATGCCAGTTCGCCGGTCTCAGGATAGCGAGTTCTCGTCATAAACAAGAATGTCACCGTTCTCTTAGGATTTGTTCCCACACATGTTAACCCGTTATGTAGCAAAACTAGTATCCGGCCATGATTTACAAAACTTACGGACTCTAAAGAAGGAAAGCTATCAAAGTCACACTTTTTCTTTCTTTCATTTATTTACTCCTTCTGCTGGAACAGTCTCCTTAAAGAGAAGTTCCATACATCATTTCTCTTATACGTATTTCTTATTGTTACCGGGAGATTTATATATTATCTGAAACTAACAATTTCGGAGTCTCGAAATTATACCAGAGATTTTCATGAGTTTGAGGATATTACACTGTTTTGAAGTCGCATCAGAAATTTTCAGAAAACGCACTGCAGTAGCACTGCAAACGTTTGGCCATCACTTTCATGAATCACATGGACAGCAGCAAGAAGGGCAAACCTTTGTCACGTTAGAGCTGGATGACGGACCCATGGATTTGGCTGTCGAAGCACCAAAGGACCACCATTCTTGAAACCTCTCGGATAAAAATCTCAAAGTAATGTGCGCACACTACATGGGTACGAGGCGTTCACTGTACAATAGTTACACAGAAAACTTTCAAAATTAAAGGGAAATGTAAGTGTGTCAGATAATTAATTCCACTAAATATATAAAGGATAATACATGTGTACTTCTGAAACGATTGAAAAAATATCAGTTGAATGTTCTGAAAATCTGTAGGTTTGAAATACCGAAATCAACAGCTTTCATTGACGTACTAAACATTAAACATTTTTTTTAAATTAGCAGATAACCATACAATCCAAAATACTAATAGTTTCTATTAACCCATTTATGCCTAAAGTGGTAATGTTGAATTTTTTGTAGAAATCACCATGAATTATACTTATTGCACCTTCTTGAAGGTAACAAAAAATTGATATTTATTTTTTCATAATTTTGGACATTAGGGGGTGTCTTGTATGTAGAACGCCAGGTATTCATAACATGTTTTCTACTACGTTTATGCAATGTGATAATCTTTGAAACATTTCACGTGGAGTCCTTTGTCACACTTTTCGCATCTAGTTGTGGCTTTCTGATGACAATTGGTACATCTGGTTTGCTTCTACTGGGGAATAACCGTATGGTTATATCCGGCGCCATCTATTTTTGATGTCTGGTGTTTAAATTGGCTAGCATTGTGAAAACGTCCTACGTATAAGACGCCAGGCATAAATAGTTTAAGGAAGCCAAGGGTAAAACTTTTCATGTTAAAAAATAAAATAAAATTACAAGAAAAATCTTGATGTGGAACATTTGAAAAACATAAAGCTAAAAAATAAAGCTGTAAATAAAAGATGAAAATTTAGTGCCGTAGCTTGCCCATGAGATTTGTCTTGGTCATGCAACGATACAGAATAAGATATCACTTCCCGCTGAAATATTATTAGAGTAATGAATTAATATAGCCAATGGATTTGGAGAGGTTGAATATTGCTGCAACTGTTCAAAATTGTTCCTTCTACACAAACTCTGGGAAAGTGTTTGCCCACTAACATTTAGGCTCAGATGTCACCAGGAATACGCGCTGCGATTCGCTTCGTTAACATTTACATCGAGAGGACATTAAAATGCAGTAAGCAAGATGTCACGGGCACAGAATACAATGAGCTCTATCTTAGGATCTATAGTATGTGATCGACGCAAGGCGTTTATCTCTTGCAAATACCATATCTTTTAAAATAAGAAGGATAGAGAAATGTCTTGTGATTTCGAGTGAATGAAGTGAAAATTGGAAAAACACGGCGAGAAGACAAAAGAACTCCAAACTCTAAGTCGGTTATGGAAACACCTGAAACACTGAATGCGACGAGTTTATTTGGCATAATTCAAGCAAATGCATTATTTATAACAATGAACATTGCCTGAACAAGTGATTAAAAATTTTACCAAAGTTTAATTAAATGGAAGGGGCAGTTTTACAGATGTAAATGGCCAAATGTTCAGTTTTATAGATGTGAATATTGAATTAAGTTCCACAAATTGTGGACTATATACATAATATAAAAAAACAGTGTTAGTTCACAATTATTTTATTTTTTAGTGTCGACCAATGTTCCGCTTGGCTGAGGCTCAGCTTCTTCGGGACAAAGCGCCATTCGTCTTGAAGAAGCTGAACTGAAGCACAGCGAAACTTAGGTTGACGCGAAAAAAATAAAATAATCGTGAACTAATGTTGTCTTCGTTATGTTATTGAATTAAGTTTTTTTTAATCTTACAAACGCGCACGAAGTTATTATTCTTCCCAGAAAGACTACAGACTAAAACTTGACAAAATATATTAACTGAAAAATATATAGACAGACTATGAACAACTGAAAGAAGCCTGGAGAAGCATGCTTGGTGAATCCAAAAATATAGGAAAAGAATCTCATGGATCCTGACAAGATTTGATCACATACTAGTCCAATTAAGGACCTTCAAATGTACATGTGGCTAGAAAAAGTGACCACCATCGGGAAAATGGAATATTAGACTGAATAACAAACGACTGGATCACGTCAGTGATGATTGGATGAAATTCGGAATCATGCCCGAATGGCATGAAAGAGAACAGTTATGGATAGAATTCTGAAAGGGACTTGGGGAGACCTTCATACCGCAGTTAAGTAAGAATAGTGGATAAAAATGACTCTACCTGAGAAGCAAATTTACAGAACATCTTGATTCTGTATATCAAAGTTCCCCAGCATATTATAACAACCTGGTAATCCCAAATTATCTCATAACTACCAAATAATCCGTCTAATAATCATGCATTGCTAATATTTCATTTCGTAAAGCACTCAAAATTATTGAGTTAATAGGAGGGTTGTACTGAAAGTAATGCAATGGTGGGCATAACTTTTTTATTAACTGACAGAGGTTGTTCGAATTGCACATGTTGGTAGAGTAACTCTTCCTCTATAGTAACTCTTCTTCTTCATTGCAGGAAAATAATGGATTCCGAGCAGAAGCAACACGTCATCATTGACTTCTTGAAGAAGGAAGGGTGCAGGTTGTCCGACATTCACAGAAGGCTACAGAATGTTTACGGAGATGACAGCATTGACAAGAGCAATGTGCACAGAAGGATGAAGAGGCTTAAAGAAGGGGAGACTTGTATTGAAGATAAACCACGCAGTGGGAGACCATCACCTCGACCACTGAAACGAATCCTCAGCGAGTGGATGAATTGATTCGCGCGGACATACAAGTCACAATCCGTAAACTTGTTTCACAACTGGATTGGGGTGGCAATGCCATACAGAAAATGGCGGAAGAATTAGGGTGGAAGAAAGTGTCTGCAAAGTGGGTACCTCGACAGTTGATACCCGATTTGAAGGAGAGGAAGGTGGAAGTCTGCTCTGATCTGCTGGAAGCGTTTGGAGCCAATGACGACACGTTGTTTTCTGATCTGGTGACAGGGGATGAAACGAGGGCGTATCATTACGATCCTGAAATGAAGAATCAGTCCATGGAATGGCGTCACACCCCTTTACTAAGTCCTAAAAAGTTCAAAAGCCAGCGATCAGCACAGAAAGTCATGATGAGTGTTTTTTGGGATGACAGGGATGTCATTTTCCTTGATTTTCTAGAACGTGGCCGTACTGTGACTAGCGAGTTTTACATTGAGACACTAAAGAAGCTTAGAGAAGCCATGAGGAGAAAGACCGAACAAGAAACTGAAAAGGATCCGCATTCACCATGACAATGCGAGACCACACACATCTGTGGCAACAAATTAGGCGATGAGCAAATTAGGCTGGTCGGTGTTCCCCCATCCACCGTACATCCCAGATCTGGCGCCCTCCGACTTCCACCTGTTCGGTCCAATGAAGGAAAGTCTGAGGGGACAATGATTTGATGACACAGACGACGTGAAGGTGGCTGTGAAGAAGTGGGTAAAATGGTCTATACCTGCAATTTTTTAAAAGACGATTCGATAGTTAGGTTCAACGATGGTGCAAATGAATCGCTTGTGATGATGACTATGTTGAGAAGTACCTTTGTATAGAGAAAGTTACTCTACCAACGTGTGCAATTTGAACGACCTCTGTTAGTCAATAAAAACGTTATGCCCATTTTTGCATTACTTTCGGTACAACTCTCGTACATCGATTTTAAGAATAATTTTCCCTTTTACACTGACAATATTTTGTTTTATATCCAGATGATATTTCAGTGCATTAATGAGTTATTCTGGTAACTCCATTGTTGTAACATCACTAAACGTACGAAGAAGAATTAGAAAATAGAAATTTGTTTATTTGGTGTAACGAATATACATAACTAGGCAAAAAATACTAGCTAGCTGCCAGCTTGATGAAGCCAACCGTGATGGTGAAAGCTAGCATTTTTTGCCTAGTTATGTATATTCGTTACACCAAATAAACAGATATCTATTTTCTAATTCTTCGTGGATTAATTATTGGTGTAAACTACCCAACTTCATCCCTTACACTAAACGTACGTTCAGTGGAAAAATCTTTTGAATTATGAAATGTTCCAATCATCGTGTTTTGTGGAAATTAAAATATAGTATCCAACTATGTCGCGAACTTACCAAGTGATCTTTTAAATCCAACACATCTACCTTTCACTGGCAGTGCTTTCAGAAACAGCGAGCACATTGCTCGCTTTATAAATGTGATATTTCGTTCCAGTCGAGGCATGTTTATTTTAAGGGGTACTGCATAGTTGATGAGAAAGGAAATTCGCCACAGTTCGAGAATTTCTTACAACGCTGAGCTCATCTTTCTTCTCACGTGGAGATAGTGTCATCTCCAGGGCCGCGCTTTAAAAGAAAATGTGCAAATAAAAGATTCTGCTTGATCAGCCCGTACCGAGGCAGTTTCAAATTGACACTGAATAACCGACCGGCAGCATCCGTGTGTCTGTGTCAGCAGTTATTTTTGCTGTTCATTTTGGAACTTGGAAGTGGAGGAATTCATTTCGCGAGAATAACGAAAAGTGACGTGTCTGTTTTACTTTTACCTGCAGAGTTCAAAAGATAAAAGGACGGAGTAGCCATGCACAAGGACATCAGAAACAGTAAATTCGTTCGTCAATTTAATGCAGTACTTCGTTTCTTTTGTTTCGCTGAAAAATTCCAGAGAGCTAGATCAGGCGCATGTGTTTGGTATTAATATAAGACTAATGTGCTTCTACTGATTTCCAATGAAATTCAAATATTCAGTTTTGGGAAGCACGAATGTCGAATTTTGAACAAAATGAACATTTTCAATTTTCTCTTCCTGGGTGTACTATGGAGTCGGATTGAGTTAACAAAAAAACTTCAAAAGAAAGCTTTCCCCCTCGATGTTGCACTGACTTTGAGAATCTCGTGATAACGTGCTAGGCATAAATGTTACATTGTTTCTGACTGCCTTTGTTCTTTCCTGTTGCAAGAGCTAGTTGTTTTAAATTCAAGACGAGAGACTGCTTCCAAAACTGGATACTCTTGAGGGTCGGTAAAATCAAAGAAATTATTTTGAAAACAGCACTTTCTTTTACAAAATTACAGTCTCATATTGTGAACTTTTTCTCTCAAAAGCGCTAATTTACGACTTATTTTGTGTAAATGAATCCACACGCGTGGCCACGAACAAATTAAAAATGCCTACAGAACTTCCAGCTATTCTTCGTGAAAAGATGAAATCAACAAATCTCTGTCCTGTATGTAGCACTGACTATTGTGTCTAAGAAATGTCTCTGACAGCAGTAAAGTACGTTGATCATCAAAGCTTCATTTTTTTCTTTCGAGTAATCAGTCTGTGGGGTTGTTTAATGAGTGAAAGTGTGTATGTCACCAGTCAATCAAATTTCTTTGCCAAATTAAATATTCGAAATACCGCAATACTATTTAAAAGCATATGGATAAAGAAACAGACGAAATTCACATTGTCTGTACAATACATATTTTCTATACGGTTGCTGATCGCGTTGCATGCGACCATTTCCTGCTGCTGTAAAAAGATCAAATGCTACGATGCGACTTTCTCTCATGCTCGACTTGATCACTCTAATGTGTTGAACTATAGGGTGTTTCACTCGTAGGAGGCCCCAAGTTATTGTTTACTGTAGACATAATATACAAACAAGACGACTGTAGCTACGGGAGTACCGACATGGATAGAGACATGTTTAAATGCGACATGACTCCGGCATGTCTCTCCTGCGTGGCGCCGCTGTAGGAACCGTCGCCAACTTCCAACGTTGCATTCCCCATACCCTGATCAGCTCAGTTCATGGAAGAGTGTTGTGATCACTCTTGAATGAGTTATCATTCTTCAGGATGGAGAAATGTTGTTTTACGATACAGACATCAAACAGAAGTAATCGCTCTCTCCACGTTTATAAGTGAGTCTCGGAAAAATTCTCATTGGCCGCCACCGGGAATCGAACCCAGGGTGTTCCAGTTACGCTGGACATGCTTCTACTTTCGATTCCCGGTGGTGGTCGATGATAATTTTATCGAGACTCACTTATAAACGTGGAAAGAGCGATCACTTCTGTTTGATGTTCCTAATCCACGTCAATTGTGTGTGTTAATTGCGATACAGAATTGGATCTCCTCGGTTGTGATCACAAGGGATAATTTTTATTGTTTGTTTTTCATTGGTGAACTTGGTCTGCAATGATGTTCAGATACCTGGCAGCTGTCAGGATTGTGCTATTGGGGTAATGGTGTCTAAACTGTCTTAAAAACATCACCCACAGCATAGCACCACCGCCGCCGGCCTGTATCCACCCAAGAGTGCATCCAGATGCCATAGCTTCCATTGGTAATCGGCATATACGCGCTTGGCTGTCTACGTGATGGACCAAGAAACCTGATTCGTCAGACCAGGCCACTTCCAATTATCCACCGTCCAATCTCGATGATCTTGGGCCCATTTCATGCGTTGTTGGCGATGACGTGCACTGAGCATGGGAAACCGGCTGGGTCTTCGGCTACGCAGGCCCATGTGTAGAAGGCTGCGAAGAACTGTGTGCTGTGGCACATTGTCCTGATCAGCACTGTTGTAGCTGAAGGTAATTTGTCGCATTGTGGCCCTGCGGTCGCTGTGAACAATGCGCGACAGTCTCCGCTCCCCTCTGGTATCAGTGAGCTGCGGACGACAAACGGCTAGGCGACGGTTCGTCGTTTGGCCAACTCTGCATCACTTTTGATACATACCCAACCACAGCGGCACGTGAACAACCCACAAGCCGCGCCGTTTCAGAGATTGTAGTTCGGATGCGCCGTGCCATCACAATTTGTCCTTTATCGAACTCCGATAATTCGGCAGCTTTTCCCATTCTGACTACAAACACTCTACTAACCGAAAGCCGGTCCTTGGATTGTATATATACTGCTCTGTGAACTTCACCTTCGCCACCATTCTGTCTCCAGGCGCGTTCATTTCTCTAGGCTGCGGGTGGTCATAGTGTACTGGCTCATCGTTGTATGCCTGCATAGTAGCTTTATTCTGCTATCCTCTGTCAAGGAATATGGAAAATACGCCTCGCAAAATTTCTTACAATCTGATGACGAATTTTTCCTTTACGTGTCCAACTATTTTTAATGGCCAGCTTCGGGAACACGTCTTACATAAAACAGAATGAGGAATGTTCAGCAATATCTATCAACAAAAATTAGGTACTTAATACTTTTTTGTGTCTTTTTATGGGTAGGCTAAATTTGTAATAGTGTTTACAGAAGTACTGTGTATAGGCGGGTCTTCGAATCTCCAATAATTGAGAGACAATCTGTTTTCCAAACATTGACGGCGTTTAAAAATATAATACTGTAAAAATCAGTAAACCAAATGCCTAACAATTACCACCACAAAATAATTTTTTTTTGTACAATTAGTTTTGACGTGAACGCCATTAGCAGCCTGCACCAGATCTCTCCAGTAATAAAATGTACTGAGGGTATTGGCACAAATCGCGCAAGCGATTCCCTCCGCTTCACGTACGACACGTTCTTTCAGATCTTTTAGGTTTGATTTATAGAGTGCCGTGCTAGGGAGAACTCCCAAAGTTCTGGTTTATACCGATCATTCAATGCAGCTCCTTCATGCGTGTGCGCAGTGAATGACGCAGCGAGCTTAGTGAGTTTTCAGTCGTGATAAAAAGAGGAAACCGTTCAACAAAAATCTGCGTGTGTTTTGTATGTGGCGGAAACAAAATCAGTTGCGTGTGCTTAAAGGAAAGTTGCGGAAGACCTATGATGAAACACCTGCTCGAAGAAGCATTTTGCGATGAATGAAACCATTGAAAGTAATCGGCGACGTAAAGAGAGAAAAAACTAACAGCCATCTACCTTTAGATAACATGAAAAGTGGAAGCTATAAGGCCGAATTTCTTTCAAAAGGACAAGAACGTCATTGAGAAGAACGAACTTAAAGTCTAACAGATCAAAATGCATTACACGAGCGTTTAACATTTCTTTCGTAGTATTTCAATTTGCACCGCACGTGGAAGAAATATATTTTGAAGTAATGAGTGTGTCACAAATTTCGAACAATTCGACGATTGGATTTCTGGTCTCTGAATGGCGCCTACTTCAAAATGTCTAAGGAATGTTGAAATGAAACGTGTACAAATTGGAAACAACGATTGATTATTTATTTATCAATAGATATGATCCATACTTGTTCAGACACTTGCAGCAGAGTAAAGTTGTGGTGGAATATTCCTGTCAGTATAACAGTGTTGGCTGCTGTTTGAGAACTTCTACTTCTGTGAGTTTCGTCCGAATACTTCTTTCACATAGCTTTAGAGGAAAACAGTGAGTATGTTTCACTACTACAAAAATACTAATTTGAGGCTTCACACAAGAATTTAAGTATTAAATCTAGAAGCTTGGTAAACTTTTGAACACAAACTGTACTGACGCAAAATTGTTCAGAGAATTTTACTGCTGACGTTGATTAATAGTGACCGTGTTTGTTTCACAGAACATGTTTACTAATCAGAAATCAAGTGAAGATGTATGATATAACACGTAGATTTCGATAAATACCAATTTCTGGTCACATGGTCAGTATATTGTTAGTGTAATAAAAGAATTTGCAATTGACTTGTAAATATATCAAGAAATTCTACATTAACAAGGAACACTAAAAAATGTTCTTCAGTACCTGATATAGACTTTTAAACACAGACAAATTTACAGCTAAGATATACGAAATTGACGCCACCCAAAGTTCGAAATTCATGTACAGGTAAATCAGTGGATCTTTACATAATGTAGATTTAGCTTTGACCGGCCCGGTATCAGAGTGTCAGAGGCAAGCGTGTCCGACCAGTCGTCCGAGTGGGGCCCGGGTTCGAATCCTGGTTGAGTCATCGGTGTTGCTCTTGTCTTACGGCACTGACCTCTCCTGTCCCTGGAACTATTATACAAAAATTAGGACATGCGGCTGCTGATAGCAGCTCGAGTACTCATGGTGGTCATTAAGCCTCGAAACAAATAAAAAAAAAGATTTGGTTTTGAATATGGCTCTGCCAAGTTGTTAGACATAGACACCGTAGTTTTAGAGAAATGATGAAGCTTCGCCCTTCCCGTTCTACACACACACACACACACACACACACACACACACACACAATACCGGTAGTAATTTTCTCTAAGCTGTTTTTGAAGAAAAACCCATCACTCTTGATATTCCCTAGAACTGTTTCATCGAACAACCAAATAAACTTGTGTGGATGTTTTCTTCCGAAATGAATGATCACAAAGTCTGTTCCAACAATCCAGAATTTTTATTGTCTTTGCCTCACGGACGTTGATGGTCGCAGCCCCACAATATTTTCTCATGTTGTTGTTTTGAGGGATTTAACGACCATCGTGAGCAACTCGATGGGTTATAAGCAGACGCCAGTCTTTTATTTAGGACCACTGTTTCTAGCGAAGGAACAAAGATCGTAACGCAAACACAACATCGATGTCTCACCGGTATTCGAGCCTTTATCCATCTCTGATGGATGGTCAGAAGCCAGACCACTATGCCACCGGGGGGGCAGCTTCTCATGTTTGCGATTGCTAGTATCTGCTTCTTGTAAAGACCATTTTAGCTTTGCCGTTACATTTCTTTCTGACGAATAACTGTGGCAATCACAAAGCTCCTCTGTGCAGTAGTATTTTGAGAAAGGATCAGATTACATCATGAAAAAGAAGTTAATGAGGGTATTTGTCCATCAAGTTCCTGATCTACCCACAGCCTTTTCCTTCTCTATATTTCGTCCCATTATTGTTTTTTTTGACATAACAGTTTTGAATATGCCCAAAAAATAAATTCGTGCATCTTTTCTTATGTCGATTACCGAAACGGAATTTTCATTTTCCAATCTTTTCAGTACTTCAAGTTCCAGATAAAAAGAATGCGCTTCATTCTATGGTAGTACCTCGTTTTAAATGTATTCACTTTCATCTTCCCCCCTCTTCTTTAACAGTCCATTTTTGCACTTGGAAGGAAGTCTTTTATTACCAGGGAGATTTCTCCATTTCCCTATTTCGTCCAAATCAGGAACTAGAGTTTTGACATTAGCTTGTTTATTCTTTACTCCACTTGAGCAACTGGGTTTTTTATTATTCGTCAAATATAAGGTCATATTGTGCTTTACATCTCATTCAGGAATTTTACAATAACATAGGTCTGCAACAATTTCATTGTTTGATTTGTTGCCTGTTTCTTTTTATTTTTGATGTGCTGATTTTAAAAGTAATGCTCAAATCTGTGTGCAAAGTACAGATTTCCAACAAATGAAAATAATTTTAAATCATCGAGATAAGCAAAACATGAAGGTTTTCTAAGTTGTTGATTGTGTCTGCTGTTTAAAAAACGCTGCCGCTTAAACTTGTTGTTTAACAGATCTAAATATGAATCTGGTGCCACTTTGAAACGGACCAAAGAGGGACTAAAAGGGAAATAAAGCACATGCAAATAGGTTTTAAACATGTCTGAACTTGCACTTGATCTAATCTCCACCTCTTTAAAAGATTGAAAACTGCTGTTGTATTTGTGCACAAAACACTTTTCTGTTGTTTTTGTGTTTAGTTTTAATGTTTTAAGTGATAATTTCTGTGATAATGGCTACACAAGGTGTTCTAATTCCCCAACAGTTTCTGTTATACAGAGTGATTCACTCGGAACTTTACCCAAAAAAGCCCTATAATTTTGAAAAGGGAAAACATTTCAAGCTGAAATTTGAAGACGAAGTGCCTTCACTTTTCACAATCACATCGATATCAGAGAAGATGTTGAAAATGTCCGCCATTTGCATCCAAACAGAGATCAACTCGTCGCTGCTTATTGTCAAATGTACGTCTTAGCATGTTGGTATTCATTGCTTCAATTCCCTATGTGATGTTGTTTTTTAGCTGCCAAATAGTCCTAGGCGTATTGCTATATGCAGTGTCTTTCAGATGACCCCATAAGAAGTAATCGATTGGATTTAAATCTGACAACCTGGGAGGCCACAAACCTTTGGAGATAACCCGATCGCCAAAGAAACTTTGACTTTCAGTCATGCTGACATTGGAAGTGAGACAAGTGGCACTATCCTGTTGGAAGAAGCCATTCTGCAGTCGAATATCATCCAGTTGGTTCATGAACTGCGTGAAGATATTGAGATACACTTCTGTGTTGACAGACTGTTCAAAAAAACGGGACCGATTATCCGGTCCCGTGAAATGGCACACCACACGCCAATCTTTATGGGATGCATTCTTTCCTCGTGAATGACATGGGGATTCTCACTCGCTCATACCCGTGAATTCTGCGAGTTCACATAGCCTGAATGATGGATCCAGGCTTCGTCCGTGAACCATGTAATGTCTAATACGCCTGAATTTGACTGACAAATTCCTTAAACCACCGGCACTTATGTATTCGTTTCGGCATGTCAACTGATAATAGCTCAGGAACAACTAAAACACGATATGGCTTCAGTTTAGCCATTTTTGCAGCTTTCTGGCAGGTGCAATATGACAGTCCTGTTTCTTGCGGCTTCATGCGTAACGATTTCTTTGGAGACTGTAACAACCTCTTTGTCACACACTGCACCGTGTTTTCGGACATTGCGGGTAGACCTCCTGAATGCGTATTAACAAGGCTTCTTGTCGTCTCAAAATTCTTTGCAAGATTTGAAATCGTTGGCTTCGTAGGTGGTTCCCGACTGGGAAATTTCTTCTTAAACTCTTTCTGATAAACTTTGAAAGAGCCGGAATTCCAATAGCTCCGAACAATAAACACGCGCTCAGCAATCGCGAACACCATCGTACTCGACGCTAGCCGACGGGCAAAGACAATGGGGCGAAACCGTTCCCACCAGATGCCGTGTATTTTGGCGCCATCTGGGCATACGAGCCAAACGGCGCAGATATTGATGTGAATGTCAGAATGTACGGCACTTCGTCATCAAATTTCAGCTTGAAATGTTTTGCCTTTTCAAAATTATAGCACTTTTTTCGTATAAAGTCCCGAGTGAATCATTCTGTATTTGTGGAAAGTCTGTCATTAAAAAGCAACAAAGAGGCATTACAGGCATTTTTAAAAGCTTACTCTGCATACTTTAGAGTGAAACGTATGAAGCAGGACAAACCATGTGCTTCGCACAGAGTCTTCGCGGTTTGTTAAGAAATTGCAATGCAATTTGATCCTAAAAAGTACATTTTCTTTATGCTCGGTCGGACTACACTCTCAAATATTTTGTAGTATGGTGTACCAAAAAGTCGTGCTTCACCATCTGCAGTACTTTTGGGGCAAAAGTGAATCATTGTGTGATGAATTAAACGTACACAAACATGGGTCAATTGGTGCAACTTGGCACCAATCAGACTGAAAACCGTACCGTGGTTCATCATTGCATACCGTGAAACCGTACCGTGGTTCATCATTGCATACCGTAAAACCGTACAGTGGTTCATCATTGCATACTGTAAAACCGTACCGGGTTTATCGCAGCATCGAAACGAAAAGTCCCTGGATGGTATCTTGATGTATCGCTGACGTATGATTAAATATAAGTCAAGTAAATCTTAGTTACTTGGCTTGGCCAACCGGCGGGACGAAGAAGTCAGCAAGGCTCCCACACATGGCGCTGTGCATGAACTGCGCAATGAGGTATAGAGGTTCGTTCCTGATGCGCTGATGTTCAAGTATTGCATATCATTCAGACACAAAATATTACTTCTATGATCTTTACGGAGGAGTTGGCACCTCTGAACCCTTTTATCCACTGATGAAGGCATAATATGTGCTGAAACATGTATGGATACTCGTAAGAAGAGTAGAATTGATATGGGTCCTGTGGTTTTTTTATTCGTTTTTATCTTTGTTGGACTTTACAACTCCCGAGATTTTAAGTCAATTTGAAGTTCGTTCTTTTATATTTGGTTTCACACCTTTTATTCACTTTTCTCTTCAATTTGTCATTTTTACCTTCTGCTGTATTATATGGCTTATCAACTGATTGTATGGTTCTTGTATGGATAATACCGAACCGCAATTGAAATAAGACTACTTTTAAAGTTGGGGTAAATTATTTGTATTTTGCCACTTGTAATTTGCTCCTTGTTGATATTGCCGGGGACCTATCGACCTCTGCTTAATTTGCTATTTGTATAAACACGTAATGAACAGTATTTATGCTATTACAATTGGTAGCTACATGTATATTTTGTAGCCACGTATTATCCATTGTATGCTTTTGTGCACTTAGGACTTCCTAGTTCGGTTTAGTGATTTTTGCAGGGTGTAGGCAGACATTATTTAGTTGAAACTGGACATCAGGGGTGCAACGGAGATATGACAACAAAACAGGCTGCAGCAGCTCATCGACGAATCGTCGTGCTGTCATTGTACCACGGTGGACAAAAGCTGTGAAGGACTGTTGAAACTCATATCGCCCCAAACCATATACCATGCTGAAGAGCCATACGAGGGGCGTGGATGGCAGGGAAATCAGCCCAGTGACCACGTCGTCTCTACATTGTCAATCTGTGATCATCCGCGCTGAGACAGAAGAGGGACTTGTTGCTGAATAAGACGTTCTTCTCTCCATACATATCTAGTACAGAACCACCGAAATCTATCTTGACGATGTTCTGCGGTGGGTGGCAGTCGTCGCAATGACTGACGAGAGCGCAAACCTGCTTAAGCCAATCTGAAATTCACGGTCTGTATTGTTACGGCAATGTGCATAGCTATCTGTTCACCTCGTCGAATGTTGTTCACTGTGGACCGTGAGCCTGCTGCTATGGCTTCCAGTCAAATGTGGCGATTAAGTATTTCGGACGCCATCGTACGTGCACAAGTCCAACCACGGCGACCCACATTGCCTCGCTCCAACCATTTTCTCAACATTCGGCCGACAACTATTGCATTTCGATGCGATGCAGCGACCAACCAGCCGTACGTTTCTCTATGCTGAAGCCGCTAATAGAGTTGTCCTTCTGATGATAGGATCACAGATTGTGTCGCCCAAGCATTCTCATTCCTTACACGTGCTTTCACCAATGAGATCACTCCAATGCAGTGGTCCAGGGTGCCCAGGTTAAGCGAACAAACATAGCTACGCCTAGGCATTTTCCCTTTTTATCTCCATCATCTATCACTTGATTGGTTAGCAGCTGCTCTTATTTACAAAACCCAACTGTCGACACATACTAACCAATTTGCATGGAGCTCCGATAAATACTTCCGGGTGTGATATTTTCTATGGCGAGCAGTGTATTTTGGGAGTGACAAGTTATATGCCTGGTGAAGGTCACAATTCAGAAAAGCACTCTGTTATTTTGATTCGTGGTGGAAGGCTAAAAGATTTGCCATGATGGCGTCATCACATAATAAGAGGTGCTCTTGAATTGCATGATGCGCAAAACCGAAAGAGAGTTCATTTAAAAAAATTAGGGTAGACAAATGATGTAAATATTTTTATACATCATGCAGGGCATTTTCAAATCGTTCAAAATCTGTTTAAATTTTAGGCTACTGGCAGTGGCGTCCAACTTAATCATGAGAAATGCGCCGGCTTATGGTTTAGTCTTTGGCGGAGCAGGTCTGACTCCAAATAGGGAGAACAGTGGTTTTCCCATAGCCAAAACTATCTGAGATTCCACGTTGGCACCACTACGTACATGGAGGAAAAACAACTGGAACCGTCTCTGCTGTACATTGCAGAAAACTTTGAACTACGGACCAGATTTCAAACCTCAGATTTCAATTAGAAGTCGAATGATTATTGCCAATACCTTTGCTGCAACGATCATTTGGCCTACATTAAAGGCCTTGAGCCCACCTCGAGATTTCATTAATGAAATCCAAAGAGCGCTGATGTCCTTCATTTGATGCAGAGTACGCTAAGTTGGTGTAATTATTATCACCTTATTCTTATATTATGGAGGCCAAAGTCTAGTGTTTATTCGATCGAGAAACAGGGCTTTCAGACTACACAACCTAACACCGACCATCCAAAATCTGTGCGACACTTGCGGTCTTTTAGCAGGATAGTGCTTTTCATTTTCTGAAAAACGTATTACAACAGTACTGTAGAATTAATGCTTATGAGATCATTCCTGCACACCTTCCTGTTTTTTTATAAACCCTGCTTAGTTGAATAGTATACCTCATTTATATGAAGCTCCGTCGGGCCTCTGCATTGGGCTCCCGTTCTTCATATTCCTTTACTTTATTGCACACAGCTTTATACTCCTGGTAAAAGATACTTTTATTTCACTGATTGGATACAACAACGAATCGTAGAAATTCAGCACTTACTCCTTACCAATGATACATGAAAACCCGAGGACGGGATTTTAACAAATCCTTCACATTCATCACGAGCAGAAGCTCAGTTCAAACTCGCAAAACGAGCCATTCAACATGAGTTTCCTGGACGGTTAAACGACCAAGATGTAATTCACACTACTGTTGCAGTACATGATCCTTAAAATTTTCCTACAGAAAAAATTACAAACTGCTGCAAATCATGTCCGGTACTAAAGATTAAGTCTTAAGCTTACAACCTCTTCTTACCACACATGACGCAACTCCACTCCCAATATTTCCAGTTTCACCCTTCTACCCTGAAATCATATGGAAGGCATGCTACAAGAGCCTCAACTCCTTTAAGGAAATATATATCCGTTAGAGGCATTTATATAGCAAACTACTGCCTACAACTTCACGTACGTTTCATCTAATCTTTTCTCAGTTATGCTGGTACTACACAGTCGATTCACATTATTGTGACCACCAGTTAATATCCATAGTAACCGCCGGGCGCAGCGGGCAGCAGCTAGACGGGCTGGGAGTGACTCAATAAGGTGATGGATGGTGTTCACAGGTATGAGGAGCCATGCTGACTGCTGTGTATCTGACAGCTGCTGGAGGATGCATGGTGGAGGGAGGATCCATAGAGCGAACAACACGATCGAGGTGGTGCTACAGATGCTCAATTGGGTCTTGGGAATTAGGGGGCTAGGAAAGTAGTTTGAAGTCTTCATCCTGCTCTTCCAACCACTCTCGGACATTTCTAGCTGTGTGACACGTCGCATGGTCGTTCTGGAACATCCTATCCACCCCAGGGAAGACAATCAGCATGTGTGGGTGTTCGTAGACTGCAAGGATGGATCCATAACGAATTCTGTCCATAGTGCCTTCCACAGGTATGAGTGGTCCCAGGGAATGCCACGAAAATACTTTCCAGACCATAACGCTTCCCCCATTAGCTTGTGTTCTTCCAGCAATGGTTGAAGAGGGTCTGTTCTCTGATGTTTCTCGCCTTATACCCAAACGTCCATCCGTTCGATGAAGCACAAAACGTGACTGATCGGAGAAGGCAATCCTTTGCCAATCAGCGGAGGTCCAATTCCGATACTGCCTTAAAATGTAAGCCTTTTCGGCAGATGCACCTTCCTTAGCATAGGTACAGTGACCATCCGTCTCCGTTGGAGCTCCATACGCAGCAGGGTTCGCTGAACTGTCGTTTTAGACACACTTCCGGTAGTCCCTGGTTCATTCGATCAGTGAGTTGCTCTACTGTAGAGTGACGATCAGCCCTACGCACCTTCGAAGCCGACGTTCACCTCTCACATCAATGGCACGTAGTGGTCCGCAGTTTTTGCGTCGCTTATTCGCAATGGCACGTAGTGTTCCGCCGTTTTTGCGTCGCTTATTTGCAATGGCACGTAGTGCTCTGCAGTTTTTACGTCGCTTATTCGCAATGGCACGTAGTGCTCCGCAGTTTTTGCGTCGCTTATTCGCAATGGCACGTAGTGGTCCGCAGTTTTTGCATCGCTTATTCGCAATGGTGCCATTTCTCCAATCACGATGCACTTTAACCGCAGCAGCACGCGAACAGTTCACATATTGCATTGTTTCAGAAATACTGCCACTCTTGTCCCGAAAGCCCATAATCATGTCTTTTTGCAAATCTGATAAATAGCTCCTTTTATCCATGACAGCAACGAGTGATATGTTTTCAGATTGCCTACAGCACACGTTATATACCCTCCAAGCTAGCTCACGACACGTGCCTTCTTTCATTGGCTACGCCCTGTTGACGCCAAAAGTAGGAGGTATTCACAATAATGTGACTCGACTGTGTAGAATGACTCATAATTTTTGGAGACTTTTATGTCGTATGTTCTCTCATCGTGCTTTTTGTAATCGTGGGCTCGAACCTCTAATAATTGTGGGTTAGAAATCATACACACATTTTAAATATGAAACTGACACCCGATACCAGTTCTCTCGATCAACACCATCAATTCTGCAACTATCTCTTCATATACTTCTAAAATGTGTCATTCATACTCATTATACATGTATTTCTGAGAAAGAGCGATCCCTTTCTTGGGACATCCGCGTCACTCAGTTTGCCAGCGCAGTTTTGAACAAAGACTATGTGCCATGGTTTAAATAGAATACAAATCTTGTTATACATATGCCAACTAGTGCTTCCCACTCTGAATGCCACCCTTTTTCAAACTTTTGCATTGTCACCAAAAGTTCCGATGTCAAATTGATTTTTTTGAAGATCTAATGTCTCTTCTCTCATGTAGTTTTTACACAATTTTATTCACTTTCATTACAAAAGGTATACAATAAATTCTTGTTTCCGCTCTTTGAATACCTTATTCGAACTATTATCTTAAAAAGCTGCACCGTTATTGCAATGTCTTTAATATTGTTTACGCTACATTTTGTTTTGTTAGCACCACAGGAATTTACTGCGTATACCTTCTTGTATTGTATTCGTTGTGCTATCAGCTTAGTACCAACAAAGGTTTATTGTACTGGATAGAATGCCGTCCGCGAATTCGGAGATCGAACAAGGCACTGGCGTGAACTGGCCAATTCTTCTCTGAACAGCAGCCCACAGATTCTCGATGGGACTCAAGTCAGGCTTTGTCTTTCCGAAAATGCCAGTTCGATAGGACTCATACGAGGCTTTGTGTTTCTGAAATTGCCCTCTGCCATCCGTATACGCGGTGACATTGTAGGGCAGTACTTAGTCCGAAGCCATGCGTTGGTGGGATCTAGTGGTGAGTTTATGCACAGTAGAGATGGCAGGATCCAGTAAGGGATGACGGGACCAACCCTGTGCAGACACTTGTGCAGACCTTCGTGTACGGCGGGCAAATGATGGCTACTACTGATCAACTTTTGCGTTCGTATGGTCGTTCTGCAAAGCGACTAAGAGCACACACAACCTAGCGTTCCACGCCGCTAAGGCAATGGTAAATAAGAAAGGGTGTTGCAGTATCTTTATTGAAGTGTGTATCAGCATGTGTTTCATAAAATTGTGCATTTTGGATGCTGTAAATTGTGAGTAGATAAATAGAGATAGATACATTTATTTAGGTCAAGTAATCAGTTTTAAGGAAAGACAAGAAATGGAAATCAATGGAAGAATTATCCAAGGTAATAGAGTCTTTTGGAGACTTAAAGACTGTTTAACCGGCTATTTTCCATTGTGTATAAAAAATGTTCTATGCATGAATTAATCCCGTATTTATTTATGGAAATGAAACGTGGAGTATCACAGAACCACAATGTGAAAAAATAAGAGTACCGGTACTAAAGTTAGAAAGAAACACGTTGGGAATAACAAGAACAGGCAGAGTTAGAAATGTACTTATAACAGAAAGAACAGGAATAATAGATATTATAATAATAAATAAAAGAGTCAAAGTGGAGAAGTGCTGGTCGTGTTGGAAGACTGAAAGATGGACATGTTGGAAGACTGAAAGATAGACATATTGGAAGACTGAAAGATGGACATGTTGGAAGACTGAAAGATGGACATGTTGGAAGACTGAAAGATGGACATGTTGGAAGACTGAAAGATGGACATATTGGAAGACTGAAAGATGGACATATTGGAAGACTGAAAGATGGACATATTGGAAGACTGAAAGATGGACATGTTGGAAGACTGAAAGATGGACATGTTGGAAGACTGAAAGATGGACATGTTGGAAGACTGAAAGATGGACATGTTGGAAGACTGAAAGATGGACATGTTGGAAAACTGAAAGATGGACATCTTGGAAGACTGAAAGATGGACATGTTGGAAGACTGAAAGATGGACATGTTGGAAGACTTAAAGATGGACATGATTAATAACACAATGGCAACCGACATTAGGGAAGAGACGAAGGAAGCGCCAGAGAACAAGATGGAGAGATGACCTTCAGAAATTTAGAGTTGATACATGGTGGACTGAGGCTAAGGATCGAAGAAGTTGGAAAAGACTAGGGGAGCATTACACCCTGTATTGGGTGCCAGCAGGCTGAGAAGAAGAAGAAATACCGCAAACGCACTGTACTTACGAAATTTAAGAAATTACTACAGATAAAATCTGCGTATTTCAAACCTAAATTTTAAATTAGGTCCACACTGTAGGATTTCTTTATCTCAGAATACAGATATGATTGATCCTCCAGCCACGTGGTTATGCAGCTAGCTTCTTGAGCATAAGAGTTAGGTTCGAATCCCGGATAAGGAATGAGTTACGGTTTCTTCCTCTCTGTGTGGTTCTGTTTCTATCCCCTTCCTTGAACTACTCAAAATGATGAATGGCAACTTCTTCCCATTCAGTTTCATAGAAATTATTAAATATATGGAAAACAATATCTCCATATATTCAATAATAACAGTTGATTAAAATGAAAAAATAAGAAATACACCAGCGTCCAAATAATGCTGTTTGAAATCCGCAGAGGGTAGGAGATTAATTAAGTATGACATCTATATGGCAGAGTTAAAGAAAATATGAAGCTGAGATTATTTCTTCAGTTATCAATTTATAGTTATGCTGTGTTTGTGTTTCCCAAATCTAAAAGCCTGCGTATACTTTTCTTATTTTCCAATAAAAAAGTGGAAATGGACAGACCTATGACGGCAATGCTTTTCATCGGTCAGTAAACTTTCAATTACTCCTATTTTTACTAGAAAGATCACATCAGGTGTAAACTAAGAGCGTACAAGATTACCACTTTAACAAGTAGCCCAAATCATTACACTTGGAAATACCTTTAGGCATCGATTTTTCATGGTAATTGTCCGAGACTCTAAATCAAGTAGTTAACCTGAGAATGGTACATTTGCAAACTTTCAAATACTTGTCTGTTAGGGCTCATCCTATAAAATGTTTCTTTCAGAGAAAAATTCGGAGAAATGCAAGTTTCTATGACTACTACTAAGAATTGTTGCGAAAAAGCATCTGCAAGTACAGCTCAAATAAACAACCATTTGGGGGATGGAGAAAAGACGATGCGAGGGCCACGGTTAAGAAAACTCCTTCTTCCCTGCTTCACGTGACTTCAACAGATGGATGAATCATCATTGCCTTGAACGGCGAAATTGCCATAATTACATAATGAATCCGACAAATGCATTCCGACGTGACGTCCTGCACAAGCGGCCTTCGAATTTCTCCGCTGGAATGCGTCATGTCAGATGTCGTTTAGGAAACTCCTCCCAAAGTAATGACCGCTGAGAGGAAAATAGGTGATCCAAGGAACTGTCTAACCTCTTGAATTCTTGATGTAGTAATAACTGTGACGATGGTAACATTAATTGCAAAATTTCTTCAATATCTGTTGCTTGCTGCTAATAGCAAACACTTGGCAGCATTGAACGGATTGCTCGAACAACATTTGCTTCAGAGAAGTACAAGGTTCCTCAGAGAAAATATTTGAATTGCCATACTTTTCGGCATAACGAATAAAACTGAAACGAAGAATTCTTTATCGCTTCAATAAAAAGTTCTTCCAAAATAATAGTGGTTTGTAGGTAACCACAGAATGAAAACTTATAAAAACAGAGATAAAAAAAGTGATATTTAGTATTGATGCAAACTTCCCTCATATTTATCATCTAAGAATTCTGTCTTCTATATTTTTGCACAGAAGCTTTCTGTGTCACCAACAGTCTTTTTACGATATGTTTTCCCAAAAGAACAAAAATCTTTGCAAGTTTTGGGAGTAATAACATTCCATCTCTCTAATATAAATGATTTATCTCAGGCACATTCTCTAAGAAACGAGCACATGAAACAACACAGAAACGCAATAAGAAAAGAAAAGATGGAAAAAAGAGAGAATCACCTGATGAATTTATGTTTTCGAAAGATATTTATTATGAACGAGTAAATATACAAACTTTAGAAAAAAGTTGAGGAGAGTAAATAAATATAGCAATACTTCATAACGAGGAACAGTACACCAATTAAGTAGTAAATAGTAATACTATACTAGTGATCCGATTTATTGGCGTAGGAAATAATTTCTACGCCAATTAATGTACAGGGTGTCCGAAAAGTATTTCCCTGATTGCAAACGTCATTCATATTTGCTGTATGTACGTTGCAGATGTGAAACTGGTGCCAAAATGTTGGAAAACTAACCAAGTTAGTAAATAGTAACACTGTACTAGTGATCCGATTAATTGGTGTAGAAAGTAGACACATTAGCGTTTTCAAGCTTTCGCACATCAACCAGATGGCTTTTTCAAGGAAGTTAGACAGAAAATGCAACTGAAAAATAGAACGCATTAACAATTTGAATGCGGAAACTTGACTTGACAACAATAGATACGACGTTATATTCATTTAAAGATATGACGCATCACGTTGGTTGCACGCGCGGTATCCTGGTAGGCAGAGGCTTTACTTGAAGAATTGGTCCCAAATTCCTGGCAACTCGAGTGAGGCACAATCATTGCAAGTATCGCCGTTGGTAATGATTTCCAAGGTTTCCCGAATGGCTGTGCCTTTAGGGGTAGAGTAGGTAGCTAATTTCTTTATATCGTCCCACATAGGAGTAGCGGACTTGAATTTCACTTCTCTGAATACAGCCGTGGCTACTTTACCGTTTTTTGTGTCTCTTTTATGTTCGTTGACTCTGATTCCAAATGAACGCTTGGTCATTCGAATGTAGTAACGTTTAGAGCCGTCCGGATACTGTAGGGGGATCGCATAAGCACCTGCTTGCAGGAGACAACACGAAATTGAAAGCGTCATCAAGTTAGCCACTGATGCAGGATATTTGTTGAATCAGATACGTAACTTTATCCAAAAAGCCAGGGTCAAACATTCTGATCTTCCTGTGCCGCAGATAAGTTATTTAGGCTCAATTCTCTACATACCAAATGTGTCTTACAAACTCAAACACGCCCTGAAGAAGATGAACTACGGCGTCGGCATTAGGTCGTCGGCATTAGGTCTCCTGCATCTTTATGTACTATGCTAAAGGGAAGTAGTGAAAAACCACCTCTCTCCTGCGAAGCAGGTGTTTACGCAATCCCCCTACAGTATCCGGACGGCTCTAAACAATACTAGATTGGAATGACCAAGCGTTCATTTGGAATCAGAGTCAACGAACATAAAAGAGACACAAAATACGGTAAAGTAGCCACGGCTCTATCCAGAGAAGTGAAATTCATGTCCGCTACTCCTATGTGGGACGATATAAAGAAATTAGCTACCTACTCTACCCCTGAGGTACAGCCATTCGGGAAACCTTGGAAATCATTACCAACGGCGATACTTGCCATGATTGCGACTCATTCGAGTTGCCACGAATTCGGAACCAGTTCTTCAAGTAAAGCCTCTGCCTACCAGGATACCGCGCGTGCAACGAACGTGATGCGTCATATCTTTAAATGAATATAACGTCGTGTCTATTGTTGTTAAGTCAAGTTTCCGCATTCAAATTGTTAATGCGTTCTATTTTTCAGTTGCAGTTTCTGTCTAACTTCTTTGAAAAAGCCATCTCGTTGATGTGCGAAAGCTTGGAAATGCTAATGTGTCTACTTTCTACACCAATAAATCGGATCACTAGTACAGTGTTACTATTTACTACTTAATTGGTGTACTGTTCCTTGTTATCAACTAACCAAGTTTTTTTGTTGCAGGTTTCCGCAACGTGGCTGTAGTGTAGCAGTGTCAGTGTCCAGGAAACCAGAAATGTTCACAAATCATGAACAGAACTTTTTATCATGAACAGAACTTTTTATCATGAACAGAACTTTTTGGCATCTATAATTCACGTGAGGCACTACGCGCTGATTTCTTGGGACTTCGCACAAAAGACTGTCTCACTGTTTCCACCCTTTCAGCTGAGGTTGATGGTTGGCCAGTTCTCGGTAAGTCAGCAACAGATCCTGTGGTCTTCAACTTGTCGTACCACGACTTAATGCTCTTGACATCGGGCGGCTTCTTTACATACGTTGTTTGGAAGTTCCTCTGCACTGTTATTGGTGACCGGGTGTCGTGATACCAGAGGACACACTGAGCTTTTTCCTGATTTGTGAACATTTCCGGTTTCCTGGACACTGGCACTGCTACACTACAGCCACGATACGGAAACCTGCAACAAAAAAACTTGGTTAGTTTTCCAAAATGTTGGCACCATTTTCACATCTGTAACGTACATACGGCGGATATGAATGACGTTTGTAATCAAGGAAAGACTTTTCGGACACCCTGTATTTCTATTTCCTCCGCCAATAAATTGGATCACTAGTATAGTGTTATTATTTACTATGTAATACTGTTCCTGATATGTGTGCATTCGATTTCCATATGCTACCTATGTATTTCGTTTATTAAAGCGAAGTGCATAAAACCCAAATCATAGGTATTCAAAAATTCCGGTATGAAAATAACCAACGGATTCTGTAAAATGATTGTCTATATCAAACTTTAAATCGGTGATTTATCATATTGAAATCATATGTACAATTAGGCATAAAGCATTATTACCTTCAAAGCAAAGAACTGTTTTCTAAATTTTAGTGAAATTCATATCGCTACACTCATTTTCTCAATGCATTCATGGAGGCATCCTCCCTCTTCTCTCTCATCTTAATGAAAAACCGAGATGCAGTTTACATTATGAATAAGACGAATATGTTTTTAAATCTCTTATCAACGAAGCTTTCATATTCTTACAAGCGTGTATACAAATGATTCGAAAATTCATTGATTTGTATTAATATTAAGAACACATTTGCCGTCTTTACACGATTTTAAAAAAATTACGGTTAAAATGATATATACATTAGAACATGAGCACTTTCAAGTCCACTGTGGACCCGTCATCAGATGGTGTTTTTGCATTATGCCCTGGGGGTATATATTATATAGGATAGTATGCACACTGACGCAACATTATGTTTTGTCATACGCATGCTCACTACACAATCATGTCGTTTCATTAGAGCAGCCGGTATTGTCTCCTTTCGTTGTAATAGTTACAAAGTAGTTTCCATGGCAACGGTATAATAATAGGGGGATCGTCGTTACAGCATTCTGCCCTATGTTTATGTATCAAAAGGCTTTCTAACACGAGGATAGATGAACAGGTAGTCGGCGTATGTAACAAAGTGACATCGTCCCAGATAGGTTGGTGTTGACTCTTCAGGCATAGTCTTGAAAGGGCGGTGGAGGTGGAGCATGCCCTAACATTATATCTATGTTCAGAGACACGTAAATTAATATTGCGACGGGTCGAACCTATGTATATCTCGTCGGTTACATCAGCATTCATAGCTTTTAGTGGGATTGCGTACACACCGAATTTGGAACCATGGGGAATCTGATCCCTGTCATTTTTAATATGGACGAGAATGTTGCTCGTTTTTATGCCAAAATCAAAATTAAATGAACGACATGCGTTTTTTAGGGTATTTGTGACAGCAGGCATGTATGGTAGTTTGCCGACGTATGAAGTGCTTGGTCTCGTTCTTGGTAATGTTGAGTATGATGCATTAAAGACACGGCGCATTATGGAATTAACTGTGGTAGATGGATAATTATATAATGCTGCAATATCCATAATTTTCGCAACTTCTAGGTCTCTTTGATCAGTTGAGGATGAATGTGTAACTGCTCGGTGAAACATAAAGTGAAGGGCTGAGAGTTTTTGCCTGAGTGGGTGGTAGGAGTTATAGGGAATCACAGATATTGTTGCAGTTGGTTTTCTATAAACAGAGTGTGTTACTTCGCTCGTATTAGGGTTTCTTTCCAACAAGATGTCCAGATAGGGTAATGCATAATTGGTCTCGAATTCTGTAGAAAATTTTATGGAACTGTATTTTGTAGACAACAAGCTGGTGAACTCGGTAAGGCTTTCAATTGTGGACTGCCAAAACAAAAGCACATCATCCACGTATCTCAGGTATAAAATAGGTTTCACATGAAAGTTTGCGAGGACTTCGTTTTCCAGGTCTTGTAACAACAACTCAGATAGAACAGCTGAGAGGGGTGACCCCATAGGGGCCCCTTCCCGTTGACGGTAAATAGTTTCATTAAATCGAAAAAATGTTCTGTTGTACACTAGTCTTAAGGCATTAACAATGCCTTGAATTTCATTATGAGTATAAGTTCCGTGGGCTGACAACATTTCTTCGATGATACGGTGGACAGCAGGTACAGGTACATTAGGGTATAGGGAAATGATATCGAGTGAGGCCATTATAAACTGCGAGCTAGTTGGTGTAACAGAATGTATTTTATTTAACGCCTGAGCGGAACTGGACACCGAGAATATGGATGAAGTGGTTAATGGAACTAGACATTTTGCCAATGCTCCCTCGAGGGGCCTAGTTGGACTTGCATAGGCCGAAACGAGGGGGCGTACGGGATTACCTGTTTTATGGGTTTTAAGTTTTCCAAATAATTCGGGAACACGGGGTCCAGGTGGTGGGTGCATAGCTTTAGTGATATTTGTAGGAAGTAGACCTGAAGATTTTAACCTGGAGAGTACCGAAACGGTAGCATTAGTGGGATCGCGGGTGCAGATGGTATGTGGAATGTTTGCAATTGCCTGGTTCATTTTATCAATGTAATCAGTTCTGTTCATTATAATAACTTGGGAGGTCTTGTCCGCACTGATTATGGAGATATCGGGGTTTTGACGCAGCTGTCTAAGTTGGTTCAATTCATATTTGAGTTTCTTATGCGCAGGATTATTACTAGATTGGTTATGAATAGTCTTGATGGCTCCAGCAACTTAATGTCTAGCGGAGTCTTGAATAGTATAAGGGAGCGCTTTAACAATTTGTTCAATCTGTGGAATAAGCTGAATATCATTGACAACATTCATAGGGTAGGCGTACTTAAGTCCTCTATCGGGCGCACTTTGCTGAACTGGGTGCAGTTGGATATCACTGAGGTTGATGTAGGATGTTGAGTTCAGGCACTGCAGATTAGATAGTGTTCCACGTTTCACAACTCTATTGTCAACTTCTTGTGCGACCAGTTGTCAGAGCTTTTTAATATGTGTTTCCCGTGTTTTAGCGTCCTCAGATAGGCTAATAGCATTGGTAATTGTCATGATTCTGTCCAGGACAACAGGGTGTGTCCATTTAGCTAAGTTCAAGTGGGCATCATATGTTCGTCGTTGTAAATAGTCCAAATATCCTCTTTTTTGCCGAATAGTACTGGCGAGTCTTTTTGTTTCGGCCGTACGAAGGATAGCCGCATCACGGGGGGAGATTGGCTTTTGTCGAAGTATCAGGAACTTTGGCATGATCCTCAGATCCCGACAATTAAGTAGGAAGTCCAAATGCGTCTTCTGAAGAGTCAATGTGTGCTTCCATTTTCTATACACTCTCACCAGGTTGTCCATAATGCAAGAATAAAATGACAGGAAAAGATTCTACATAACAAAAAGCGGCTAGGTACCATAGGAAGTCAATTTTTCGTGCAGTGAGCATGCGCATGACAAAACATAATGTTGCGTCAGTGTGCATACTATCCTATATAATATATACCCCCCAGGGCATAATGCAACCACACCATCTGATGACGGGTCCACAGTATACTTGAAAGTGCTCATGTTCTAATGTATATATCATTTTAACCGTAATTTTTTTAAAATCGTGTAAAGACGGCAAATGTGTTCTTAATATCCTTCAGCACGAAAAATTGACTTCCTATTGTATTAATATTCTCGAGTTCCGCTTTGTTCCCTAGTATTTTTGTTTTGGAACTGTTGACTGAAAATTAGTATTTATCTCTAAAAGTTCAAATGAAGCAAAGCACAATAGCAAAACTTCGCTGAATAAGCAAAACTAAAATCAAGTGAACAAAATAAAATAATTTAGAGAAGCAGCCAAAGAATCCAGTGGATTCTTACGAAATACTAGGGCATCGCAGAAGACCATAGTACGAATTATGAAGTTTAATCAAACGACAATGAAACAACTAAAAAGACAGACACTATTATTTCTAAATTGAAAGTAAGGTCCGTGTAAGAAACTGAGAAAATTATATTTTTTTTTTGTTTTATAACAATTCCTTATAATATCAGTTAGCCCTATAATAGTAACATCAGGCTGAAATTGAAAGCATAGAATAAGATAATAAAAATATTTATGAAAGATTATTTAATTGCATTGCTCGTCATTGAAAATGCCACACCATGAAGAAATGCATTAAATTAGACGAAACTTACCACACAAATAGACAAGTAGATGGAAATGGAGTTAATTTATGAGGGATTACATGTATGGAATGAGCGAGGAGACAGTACAATGTGACCTCAGTCTGTAGGTCGTATGACATCTATGATGCACTACACGTACATTCGGCAACACTGCGTACCATCCAGTGGAAAAGTCACCGGATATGGTCTTGCGGTATCACTGACCATGCGTTGTTGTCCTCTTTCCACAATTTATCAACATTGCAAGTTGTCGTGCAGAGACGTAAAATCGTCTTCCAATGATGCCCCACGCATTTTCTATGTCAGTGTTTCTCAAAGTGTGGTCCACGGTGGCTTATCAAGTGGTCCGCAGGATCTTCAGGAAATGTCAGATAAAATATTAATGAAAGAATGTATTTCACTCCAACTTGAGAAAGTGCCCGTCCGAGACAGGTAAAAATTCTATGTGAACCATAAAATTTCTAAAAGTGACATCTGTGCGAATAAAAAACATGCTGTTGTTTGCACGATATTATACTTGCAGTTAACGTAATCCAAAGGTGGTGAAATACCTTTAATCATCATAAACATAAAAGTTAAAATATATATATATATATAACTTTCGACCCTCTCACAGGGGCCATCATCAGATGTAAGACGTAGTGTCCAACAGCGGAAGTCTCATATACCGTAAAACATGATGCCACAGATGAAACCGAAAAACTAAATGAATTTAACAGTACATACCCAAGTTCAATGGGGGGCAATGCATATGGTAAGGCAAAAGAGGAGACTGGCAAAACACCAATACAGTACTAAACCCATGTTACGTAGAATTAGAGTTCAATGCGATCTTCAAAAATACTATCCGACAATGAAGTTTCAACGACGAACCTCCTTGCCTTATATCTCCAGCTTGGAAGATGGTACTGAACTCTAATTCTACGTAACATGGGTTTATTAGTGTATTGGTGTTTGACCAGTCTACTTTTTTGCCTTACCATATGCATCGCCCCCTGGAGCTTGGGTATTTACTGTTCAATTTATTTAGTTTTTCGGTTTTATCTGTGGCATCATGTTTTACGGTATATGAGACTTTCGCTATTGGGTACTACGTCTTACATCTGATGATGACCCCTGTGAGATGGTCGAAAGATCTTATGTGGACGCTATATATATTTTTTAACTTGTATGTTTATAATGATTAAAGGCATTTCACCACCTTTGGATTACATTAACTGCAAGTATAATATCGTGCAAAAAACAGCATGTTTTGTATGTATTTTGACTTCTGTGCACGACGATTTTAACCTCATCGAATGTCTAACAAATTTAAGAAACCTACAGTATATTGGTGTGTAAAAACGTGGCGCCGGATGCTTTTGATAATCGAATAATGCTGCGCAGAACAAAATTATTTAACTTGCAACTGATTAAAAATTCAAAGAATCAAGCAGACGGAAGTGCTTCTTATACACTGTTGGTCATGAAAAGTGCAACACCACAAAAGACAAGAGATATCAAAAGTATATTTATTATACAGCAAGCATATGATACAAGGATGAATCGGTTACAAATACAGTACGGTCAGACGAGGGGAAAACATAACAATCAGTATCTGGTGTAGCTATTACGGGCGGCAATTACAGCTGCTACACGTCCCAGCATCGAGAGGGAGAGGCGTTAGATGCGTGTTTGGGTAATGTCCATCCACGCAGTTTCGATACGATGCCACAGTTCTTCCGTTGTAGCCGGAGGTGGTCGCTGGCATGCCAGTCTTCCGGCGATCATGGACCACACGTGTTCAATAGGCGACATATCCGGGGACCACGCGGGCCAAGGAAGACGTGGCACATGGTGGCGATCCAGAATATCATGGACGTTGCGTGCCACATGCGGTCGCTCATTATGCTATTGGTAAATGACCCCAGACAGTCTCTGAAGATATGGTAAAACAACCGGCTCCATCACCTCAATGATGTAATGAGGGCTGTTCAACGTATCGGTAATGTGGACAAGGAGCTTGCAGGAGTGGAATCCAATTGCATCCCATACCATAACGCCGGGTACCGGACCGATATGGCGCAGCATAATGCAGGACTCACACAGCCGGTCGCAGCGCTACCGCTAGATACGGATTCGCCCATCATGGTGCTGCCAACTGATGCAGGATTCGTCGGAAAACACGATTCCTCACCATTCACTCTTCCATGCGCGACGTTGCTGGCGCCGTTGCAGACGCCGATGTTGTACAGTCAAAGGTAGCCGAAGCAATGGGCGCCATGCAAAAATGCTCCGTTGCTGCAGACAACGTCGAACCGACCGTGCGGAGATTGGGTGTTGTGCCACACACTCGAACTGTTGGTCGATGTACCTGTGAGATCCGTCAGAGCGGTGCGCCCCAGATGTCGGTCCTCTCGTTTGGTTGTGTGACAGACCGTCAGGAACCCGCACGTCGGTTCGAACATCCTCCGCTACCCACTGACGCCATATTCTCCCCACCGTCACCGTGTGCCGTCCCACTGGAGGGCCTATGTCACGGAGTGATTATCCGCAATCCCGATATAAAGCCATCGAAGCTCTTACTTTTAAGTAATGCTTTCCAGTACAAAATTAATGAACTATGTTGCTAAAGTCGAAGATCGCACCGAAGTCTCATTCAGAGTGTCACTCGTTGTAGCCAAACAAGGAAGAAGTTACACTGTTGCTGAGAAGCTTGTAAAACCAGCAGCAAACTTTGTGGTGAATATTATGCTCGGAGAGAAAGCAGAACGTGTTATTGATAACACTACTTTGTCAAATGAGAGTGTTGCTCGTCGCATGACATAAATGGCACACACCGTGGTAGAGCAACTGCTACCACGTGTAAGTGCCAGCAGATATTTTACTTTACAATTGGATGAAACTACTGCTGTGCAGAGCTTGAATCAGCTATTGGCATATGTGCGATACATATGTATATGAGTGAGTAATGTTCGACGACTTTTAATTCTGTTTGTCATTGAAAACAGGTGCGACAAGAGAAGAGATTTTTCATTTAGTTAAAGATTATTTTGTTAGCTGTGATGTGAAACTGGAAAACATGCGTTGGGGTCAGTATTAATGGAGCACCAGCTATATGTGCAGTAAGGAAGGACGTTGCTACACGCATTAAAGAATTTACATCTTAATGAAAATCAACACACTGTTTTATTCACAAAGAATAGTTGGTGGTCAAAATTATGCGTCCTGAACTTGATTTAATATTGAAAAAGGTAATTAAACTTCTGAATGCGATCAAATTGCGTTCACTAAGTGAACGCCTGTTCAGTGTGTTGCCAAAGAAATGGAGAGTGATTATTAGACTTCTTAGGAGACTGCTTTTTCACTCTGAAATACATTGGTTGTCGAGGGAAAAGGTGCTCACGCCAGTTTTTCAATTGAGGGATGCGATAAAACGGATTCTTCGTGATACCAGTAACGTCAGTAACGATCATTTCCATGATTTCAAGTGGTTTGCCCATGTGGCGTATCACAGCGAAATTTTCTGTATCTTGATTATCCTACAACTATCAATTCAAGAGCAAAATATTATATTTTTGAATGTTGAAGACAAGATACCAGTATTTTCAAAGAATACTGAACTATGCTGCAAGCTACTCTATCGATGAGAGTTTGACTCTTTCCCAACATTTGATGATCTTGTACAATCGTCAGGAGGGAAAAATGATGAATCATAATTGAACATATTCAGAAATCACATAAAAATGCTGCAGCTGAACATGAAGAAATACTCTCCACAACCGAATACAAGGAAAGAGTTGATTAGGAATCCATTCGCCTCACTCTCCCTTTGAAATAGTCAACCTCCCAGTTTATGAATGCGATATGCTGATCGACTTGGTATTAGATGGAGCGCTGAAAGTTATCTTTAGTGAGAAATTCCTTCTTAACTTTTGGCTGCATATCCAGAGCAATCAGATACAGCCATTAATCATCTATTACAGTTTCCGATGACTTACAACTGTGAGTTTAGATTTTCAAATTTAATTGAAATTAAGAGCAAGAAACGAAACTAATTAGATGGGAAAGCTACTCTGCGCCTCAAACTATCGGTTTATGTAGCCGGATATTGACAACTTGTTAAAAGATTGCCGCGACATCCCTCTGATTGATGCTGTGATTCTTCTTGTAGTTATAATGTTTGCTATTAGTTACTGAGTCTTTATACATGGACTTTCCGAAAATTATTAAAAATCAAAAAGAAAAATCAAAGTATAATTATCCATATAATATTCTGCATATGATGTAACTTTAATTCTACGGATGAATTTTTTGCTGTGGCTCTTGGGCGTAGCTAGAATTTAGGTTGTGAGGTGGAGTTTTTCGGAGAAGTTTCAAGTAATTTTCTATGAATATTGCCTGTTATAAACCTTAATTTTGGCGTTTTGGGGAGGGTTTGAATCCAAATGCCCTGATGAGGTGAACAAACAAACGTACACTACGCCTTGACGTGCATTTTCCTCTTTTATCTGCCTTACCTCTCACTTGATTGATTAGCAACTGCAATCATTTACATAATCTAACTGTCAGCCCATTCCCATTAATATTCATGGCACTCCAACAAATACTTTCTG
Organism: Macrothele yani; assembly: GCA_039090855.1. NCBI lineage: Eukaryota > Metazoa > Arthropoda > Arachnida > Araneae > Macrothelidae > Macrothele > Macrothele yani. The sequence goes on from CM076994.1 coordinate 146,082,032, forward strand.
GTGTAGCATTTTCTATGGCAAGCATTGTAGTATTGTAATAAATCATTTGATTCATTGGAAACTTATAGACTGTCTGAATTAATTTTGAAAATAAAGATGCAATGTTTCTTATTCAAAAAGTATTTAGACGACAGTGTCGTAGTTCACACAGATTTTTTTTTTTATTAGAAGTTCAACGACCACCATGAGCAACTCAATGGGCTATAAGCAGTCACCCGTTCCTAATTTAGGGTCACGGGTTCCAGAGAAGGGAGAGAGCCAGTGCTGTAAGACAAACACAACATCCATGCCTCGCCGGGAATCGAACCCGCACCCCCTTTCGGACGAATGATCAGAGGCCATCGCTTAGACCACTGCGCCACCGGGACGGCCACAAGATTTTATTATATTAAGTACAATATATTGCTTTGAATTATTATGGTAGACACAATTTTCGAAATGCGATCATCTCCGCATTCACTGATTCGATGATAATTATTTGAATTTACATATGGAATTCCCTTTCTCTGAAAAAGTAAATCAGGAAAGCGTTTCAAGTGATACATTTTGCAGCAGGCAAGGTTATAACGAAGTAAATTTCTCCGTCATTTTTGGTCTACGCCGGGATTCGAACCTGAGGTCGCTTATTCCGGAACAAGTCGCTCTACCAACTGAGCTACGCAGACGTTTTATTCTGATTCCTATCCGCCTTTATGTCGTGTGCGTCCTTCGGTACGTCACATCCCCCCGAAAGAGGGCCGGGGGTATGGCCCACGGGTCAGCCGTGACCATGAATCGTTGCAGGCAGCCATCCACTGTAGAACGTGCACTTGAGAACTCCCAGTCAATCTGCTGTGTGGAATGCAACATCACACATTTTTATTTTTCGAAGCGCTGGAGAAGGAATTCTCTGATTTTTCCTATCTCGCGGTGTGGAAAGAACATCACACCAATGCGAGATTTTGAACGGCCGGGTCATCCGGATAGTTCGGGCGCCATTATAACGAAGTAAATTTCTCCGTCATTTTTTGGTCTACGCCGGGATTCGAACCCGAGGCCGCTTATTCCGGAACAAGTCGCTCTACCAACTGAGCTACGCAGACGTTTTATTCTGATTCCTATCTGCCTTTATGTCGTGTGCGTCCTTCTGGCAGGTACGTCACAAGGTGGCCTATCCATTTTGGAGTATTGTCAATCCCATGTTTTAAATTATTGTCAATTCTACCATAGTTGGAGTAACGAAGCAACCATTGTATAAATCTAAACGAGTCGATTTTGATTTATTGGAATTAATAATTTACTTACCCTTTAAAATCGTATGGCTGTTTTACTAATATTTCCGTTGATTTTTCAATGAGAGCACAGTTATTAATCTCTTCAGAAAATGAAAAAATAGCAATCGCAAAATGGTGTGCAGCCATATTCAGTTTCGAAACGCGAGATCACTAAATTTCACTTACCGAGAAGAACATGAGAGAAAAGGACAAAAACTGATGTTTACGGCTGTACCATTTTAATTTCGTCACGTGACTAATACAATTTTTGATTGATTACTATCAATTTACACTGGAGACACTAAATTTAGTATATGTTTTGCAGAAGGAACGGATTTAGATGGTTAAAGCGTTCTCATCACTTTTCTCTCACATACAAGTATATTTTTTTATCTCGGAAGGAAATTTAAAACCCGAACACAGCACGCTGGTTAAAAACAACAGAACAGGAAAGATTTGCAACTCTGTTGCCCGTTAGAAGTGCCGGCGATACATCATTCTTGATGTCAACACCAAGTCGTGTGAAAAAAATTTGAAAATTCAGTATGTGAAGTTTCATTGAAGAAATAAAGGGGACTTTATAACTGTTTGGCCGTGAGTTTATTCGGTTTAGTATAAAGTGGATCGATAAGAGGAAAAAAGAAAGAAAAACTTATTTTGCATGGAACTACATTAATGATCAGTAGAAAAACAGGAACCTTCAGGTTGTTCATTAGTTTTCTGGCCTAAAAGCAAGTATATTTTTAATACCCTTGTTAATTGTATAAAACACTTTGGATTGAGCACTACGATCTAGAAATTTCCTACGTTTTTAATAAGGTTTAAAATTTGGCATTTTTCCCAGGCTTCTTTACTAACTCTTTGGAAAAATTGATATTTCTCAGTGACATTGACTTTTCAAGTCCTTTTTCTCAGTTATTCCTTTCCTGTAGCAGTTAATAACGACAGATCGATTTTTTTATCTTTAATGCTGATGCTCTTCACGGATCATTTATTTCGCTTGTCGTTTCCTTTTCGCCGCATTAATGGCCTTTCTTTCTTCTTCCTCTATTCAATACTTAGTTTTCATTGTCACATTATTCTTTCTTATTCTCACATTATAAATCATACAAGATGGTACAAGCGCAGTTTGCAAATTTCAGATTTGTTCCGATCTATCCACTTGCGTAACAGCTTCGCCCTTCAATATTACGCTAAAATAAGAAAGAGGGAGAAGTGCCTTAACGTATTTGCATATCATTTTTAGTGAGCAATTTAGGATGGTAAGAATTATAACACTCTTCATCTGCCGTACGGAACTTCTTCATGGATCATTAATGAATTTCTGAAATTCCTTGGGCGTTAATATTAGCACGGATATGTTTATGCTCTGAATTTTTAAATACGTAGTGTAGTTGTAAGGCATAGTAATACAGCGTATTGATGAATACTTAGAGAGGGCTGTCGTTCTTTCTGTATGTTACATATTTATTTGGGATCTGTGATTAAGAATTTGTCTTGCTGTTTTCTGATTTTGAGAGTTCATTTTACAATGTTCAAAAACTTTACAGTTGCTTTAGAAAGTAGCACAGAGTATCATGAACCTCTTATGTTCGGGATAGTTCACGTCTGACGGCATACATAGAACGTATGCAACTGCAATGCCATGGAAGAATGACCCTTTAATAATTCACTCAAATAATTAGAAATTATTTAACACTCTAAGGGGCCGATGTATCTTAACCAAATCGTGCTCAAAATTTTCTGCGCTCCCTAAACAGAAATGTTCATATAGCGGAGGGTTTTTTCTTTCTGAACGGCAGATCCAATGTTTTCTTTGTTTTGCCAAAATCTACAACTAAGCAATTTATATGTCCTTCTCATCTCCTCAGTACCGATAATAAACCTGCCATAAGTGAAAAACCATCCCTTCTAGTTCTTCATTCTCTGCTCCATTACAGAGGTTATAAAGGGGAAGGTCCTACCCAGTGGCATGGTGTCCCTCCTGACTAGGACACCATGCCACTGGGTAGAAACAAGTGACTCAGACATCTCTTCTCTCTCTTCTTAGATTCGTCGCCATTGTTATGGCCCATTTTGAAAGTAATCAGTCAGTAAGGATTAGTGTTAATCATCCCCCTGAATGATCACTTTGAAAAATAAAACTAAAGGAAACGCATCGCCTTCTGAAGAGGAAGCTCGCTCGTTCAACCCGCGTTCGATCAGTTTCTCAGACAGCGACTATATTCGACTGAGCTGATTTCCACCCATTTTGTTGATCCCGAGTAAATTCGTTCCAGCCGGTTAAAGGGTTAAAAGGATAACGTTTTCGTTGTTTTCGTTAGTAAATGTAAACTTTCAAGAAAGAAAAACTTTTTCGCATTTCAACGTAGAAACTAGCATTCGAATTCTGCACAAAAAAGGTTCAATTTTTGGGCATGGAGATGCAAAGAGAAAACTTACGTAAAACGTCTGGTTAATAACGAGGTACTATACAAAACTTACATATAACGTCTGGTTAATAACGAGGTACTATACAAGACTTACATATAGCGTCTGGTTAATAAGGAAGAACTTATTTGAAGGTAATCACGGCCCTATCCAGAGAAGTCCAATTCAAGTCAGCTACTCCTATGTGGAATTTCATTAAGAAATTATAGCTGCCTACTCTACAAGTAAATGTACAGCCATTGGAGAAAACTTGGCGATTAGTACCGACAGTGGCGTTTGAAATGATAGCTTCTTCCTGGAGTTGCCATGAAATTTGGAGCCAGTTCTTCAAGTATAATGGCTTGACTTCAAGTAACTCCTTCTGCCTACCAGGATACCGCGTGCACAAACAACTTGATGTCTCGTGTATTTAAACGAATATTACGACGTATCTATTTAGTGTCAAGTTAAGTCACCGCATTCAAATTCCTTAAGCGTTCTACTATTCAGATTGCAGTTTCGGTCAATCTTCCTTGCAAAAGCCACCTGGTTCCTGTGCAAAAGCTTGGAAACGTTTATTTATACACTTAGTGGCCACTTTATTATGACCACCCCCTCAGCTCGTTGTTGGGCCACCTTTTGCCTTTAATACTGCGTCGATTCTTCGTGGCATGGACTCCACGAGATGTTGATACGTGGTTTGTGGAATCTGAGACCATGCTTGATGAATAGCACTTTCCAGAAGTGTGAGATTGCAGGGTTGTGGATCCAGCTGTCTGATGGCTCGTTCAACTTCATCCCACAAATTCTCAATGGGGTTGAGATCTGGAGATTGTGGGGACCACCTGAGCAAAGTAATCTCACCGGCGTGTTCCTGAAACCAGTCCTGTACAATACGAGCACTATGGAAGGATGCATTATCTTGTTGAAAGTAGCCATCGCCATTGGGATAAACCATCCACATGACAGGATGCACTTGGTCCGCAACGATGTTTAGAAATGATGTGCCAGTCAGACGTTGATCAGCACGAATTAAAGGGCCCAACGTATGTCAGGAAAACATTCCCCAAACCATAACGTTGCCTCCACCAGCTTGAAGGGTTGTAGCAATGCATTTGGAGTCCATGCTTTCGTGCTGTTTCCGCCAAATTCTCACTCGGCCATCGGCAAACGTAATTCATCGGACCACATAATTTGATTCCAATTATCGACTGTCCAATCCTTGTGCTCCTGTGCGAACTGGAAACGTTTTCTCTTGTTAACTGCAGACAGCAAAGGTATTCGAACAGGCCTTCGGCTGCCATATCCCATCCGATACAGTGTACGGCGAACAGTGCGTGCAGAGATCAGTTGAGGGGATCCTTGATTAAGATGTGCTGTAATTTACTGCACTGTTGCCCTCCTGTTGTCTGTTACCAGTCTGGACACTCTCCGTTCCGCCCGAGTGGTCACTAATTGATGACGACCACACGTGCATGTAGAGACCCAGTTTTTTAGCTGACAGTCCAGTCTTTAAAAACTTTAACAATAGCTGCTTTGGAACATTTCACGAATGCGGCGGTTTCGGTGATACTCGCTCCATGGCTCCGAGCTTCTACAATCATCCCACGTTGAAAGTCGGTCAAATCGCATTTTTTACCCATCTCGTCACCCAAAAATCACTTCTACTACTGTCGCAAGCACTACGCTTTCCCTCTTTATACTAGCCTCGCTCTTTGGTGGCAACAGCGTGAAGCCATAGCTCATTTGCTTAAAACTGTCAGGTGGTCATAATAAAGTGGCTACTCAGTATATATATTCTTATGCCAATAAACCGGATTAATTTTACAGTTTTACTATTTTCTACGTCTGAATATTTTTCTTTGTTTCCAAGAAGATGTTTTCAACAAGCACGTTATTGCCGAAGCTTTACAGAAATGGAAACTTCCGAGGTTTTGTGTAAAACTAAACCAAAAGCCGAATAGAAGAAATCTTTAGTGCTGACTGATATTCAGCTAAATGATTAATGAATCGAATTCTGGAAGGTTTGAAGCATTTTCTTGACAAAGATGAAATGTTCATTAATATCTAAAAAAATAAATATTTTCAGTATTAATCCGAAAATCCTAGACGAACAAAACAGTTCTGGCAGAAATTATTATCCGTTAACTTTCACTCATGTCATGATTCTTCTATTCAGAATAACTCTTGATATTCGCAAAGGTTTTCATTTCTGAGTGTTTTCTTGTTTGAAAGAAATAAAGTGTTTACCCCATTTCAGTTGATCTGCATTTCTTCAAAACGGAAAAGGGGAATTCACGAAATGAAAAAGAAAATCACTGGGAAACTTTCCCAAATTTCAGGAATGAATCACTGCAGCAATGAAAGCAGCAAACAAGAGAAGGACTAACATGCTATGCACTACACAATAAAGAGTGACTGATACTCGAAGTAACAAAAGTAGACAAGGAGACTGATGAATGAATAAGGAAAGATGGGATGGGGAAAGAGGAATAATGGAGTTGATTGAAGACTGCAAATAGAGACGTGCAGGCCATATGGCAACACTCTGCAGAGAGCGACAGGCCGCGTGATGAACACAATGGCCTTGAGGAGCGATACTCGTAATAGAAGGGTGCTCAGGATTCGTTACATTTACAAACAAAGCGAGGATGATCTCCTCTTAAGAAACACCGGAAACAGAAATCACGAATAAAATATGAACCTGGGTAGCCGTTTTCCCATTTCGACAAGGTGGCCATTAACACAACAGCAGTTAAAACCCATTCGTCAGAGGAGGGAAGAACGACTGCGCAGTTAATACTTCAGGTAAAAATATTAAGATTTGACTTTGTTTCTCTTTCTGCTCATAAGGCCGAAATCTAAAGTCAAAAATATCTTCTCGTGATATTTGTTTGAGCGAACAAAGAGAGCATTCATTTTAATCCAAGCAACCGGAATCTAAAAAGGACGAACATAGCACCATGGTGCCACGTTCAATCTCGGACAGGTGGTCTAAGATCATAATTCTGACCATCCGTCCGAGATGAGTCCTTGTTCGAATCCCGTGAGGCGTAATTTCTGTGTTTATCTTACAGCACTGGCTCTCTGCCTTTCCTGGAATCAGCGACCCTAGGAACAGGCGACAGCTTATAGACCACCGAGTTGCTCACGGTGGTTGTTAAACACCCAAATAAAAACTGTACTGGTACGTGATTCATCTAAGCGAATGCAGAATTAAGTAACCGTGGTAAGAAAACCAAGAGAGAGTAAAGCAAATTATACGCAGGCTTTGTGTTAATCTAAAACTGCAGTTTCGTGTATAATGATCGGCGTAAACAGGGCTGCAGTTTTAAATATGCTAAGATAAATTAGATTCTAAAATCAAAATTAAGGTATCGATTTCGTAAAGAAGATTTGCTACCGTACTTTATGTATTAAATTTCTATACACTCCTACAAACAGCTTGAATACACTCCTACAAACAGCTTGAATACATTCCTGCAAACAGCTTGAATACACTCCTACAAACAGCTTGAATACACTCCTACAAACAGCTTGAACAGTTAAATTTCTATACACTCGTTCAAACATCTTGAATTGTGACAAACATTTCAACGTCACAATGAATATTCTATTCCGTGTTGCAATAAGAAAAATCATGAAATTTTTAATCCACCTTTAACATTTTTATTTCAGTCAATATGGGCCACGAGCAAGAAGTTTTAGGGTTCAAAAAAGTTTTTTGATTTCTGTATGCAAATTAACTTTCATGATGCCAACAACAAAGTTGGGGTTTCGGAACGGTTTAAACATCAAAATGACGGAAATGACGCATTGTCAACTGCTGGGAAATGTATCAATCGATGACAAATGAATAAATGATCTTTCAATCGAGTTTTTTACATTCTGGATACAAAGTCTGTTGACATCTTCTCTCTTTTTCTCAAGCAGACTTAATGAACAATTTTCTGAAAGAATTCCAAGTGTGCTGTTTTTCATGATTTAAAAATTTTGAAATTCGAAATATATTTCGATACTCATCAGGAGACAAAGCTGTCATTCAGTTGAATGGTTCAAGACATCAGCGTTGGAGTCCTAAAACACTTAAAGATCTTTTTTCATTTGAAATGAGAGTCTCTACTTCTAGAAACAGCTTCACAAATTCGTACGAAGAAACTATTTAGCAGAATCTGTCAGCTTCCAATCATTCTTAAATTCCCTATGACTCTCAACGAATCATATCGCGAAATATCCAATTGCGTGTTGCTTTTGAAGAAGACAGTTTCGTACAATCAGCTGTGTATAGCTTTGTCAGGTCAGAAAATCTTCATGGAAGTGGTTTTTCAGTCATGTAGGCAGCAAGGGAAACTACTAAACGTCATTTAGAATTTGAATAAGCACACCGGATAAAATATTAGTCATCTCTACCGAAATGACAGTAGGAAGTTACCGGTTACACACAGGGCGCCGTGATAGCATTGTTGAGAGATAAATAGCACTGACGTGGTCTACAGGATCATTTCTGCCTCCTGCAGTGGTGGATTGCAACGTGCGTGTTGAATTGAGTCTGTAATGTGGGTTGTAAGACAAACGTTACTGAATGGCAAAGAGGACCCATCGTGTTTGGCCGTGCGAACGGACACAAAGTGAATAAAGTCACCCAATTGGTTAGTGTGTCGAAGAGTACTGCCCAGAGGGTCTACAGACACTGGTGTAGTTCACAGTCAACTGAAAATGCGTTTCCTGGAACCAGCTACCCTCTACCTTCCCTGGAATCAGCAACCGGGGACGTAACTCTGGCCGGAAAACGATTCTCACCAAGAGGGACCGCAGCCATGTTTCAACGCCTAGTAACTGCAAATCGGTTTCAAACCAGACAACAATTGCTTCAAACAGTCAATGAAAGTCCAGTCCAACCAATTTCCGAATAGGCATTGCGACGAGAAATGCATGCGATGGACATCTGTCTGGATCAGAATATCCCGGAAGAGGCCTCTTTTAACAGCAAGTCACAAGGTCGTACGTTATCAATGGGCTCTGATGCACCAAACCTTTACTGTGGAGGTCTGGAAACAAATAATTTGGTTTGATGAGTCTCGTTTTTGTTTGTACTCTAATGATGGTAGGCGACGAGTGTATCGCCGACCCGATGAATCCTTTAATCCTGATTGTGTGGAAAGTGTTATTCAATCTGGAAGGCGTTCTGTTACGTTTTGGGGATGTCTTTCGCACAACGAAATGGGCCCTCTCGTTGCAGTGACGATGAATTTGAACCAGCATGCGTATCTCCGCATTCTGAATGACGAAGTGTTTGGGGTTTGCCCAACATCTCCAGAAGCATGAATCACATTGCCACTCCTGCCTTCTCAGATGACAACTGCCATGTGCACAGGGCTAAAACTGAATGGCACGACGATAAATCAGAAACACTGTCTCACCTCGGCTGGTCCGCTAAATGCCCAGATTTAAATCCTATTGAAAATCTGTGGTATCATTTGGAACTGAAGGTGAAACATCCGCTTCAGCAGTATCTGCAACATCAAGGTCGTACATAGCTAAAGCTATAAAAACCTTGCTAGTCCACTCAGGGTACTCAACATCTTCGTTGGTTAAAACTGATTCTCCAGAACCTCACCTAGGGATTTGATCTTTGCGCCATCTCAAGTACGAATGGTTTGTTACCTCTGCAACTTCTGATTTTTTACCGTCTATACCAGCTTCATGGAAATGCGTTTTCCATTGAAATTTCGAGAAGGCTCTGATCACGGCCCTGTCAATGTCCCGTAACCTGCCATATCAGAAATTGTTCTTGTTAATTCCAGAGTGCTGCAAGTGGTTCTCCGGAACTTGTTCTTCTACCTGATCAGATTGCGTATCCTAAGCGGTTACCGTGTGGGGGACTGGACCCCTTGCACTCGTTGACAACCTGTTGAACGCAGCTGGTGAAGCTTTCTACTGCTTCATTAGCATGAGTTTGAGAGTAGATTTCCACGTCCGGCAGATTGATTTCAGTTATTTTTGCTGTAATAACTTCTTTCTGATGACTTGTCTTTCTAATACGTTAGCCGAGATATATTCAAGTTTCAATGTGACTGGGCCATTGACAGAGCCCGGTGCAGAAACCATTGAAACTTCATGGAGGTGCTTCATGCTTTTGAGGACGTCAAATTCAATGATATAAGTGGCTCTTCCTCCGCAGATAAAATGTGTGCAGTCGACAAACACAACTTCAATTTCAATTTAATTTCAATTTAATTTATTAGTTTAGCTGTTATTATACACATACAAAACGCTCATAAGAAGTAACAGATTATTAGACATATAACAGCTAGTGAGATCAGAAAAAAGTCCAAAATGACCTGACAAGTCCTGATCTCCCTTCGTAGAAAGCACAAGTCAAGAAATAAAATAGATTACATCAATTGATCATATTGTTAGTTATATTAGTAGTTACTGGTAAATGCATGGTAACGATGTCCAGTGTGTTGAGAGCAATATTTATAGGGAACAGTTAGTTATGTGAAATTATATTAAAAAAATCATACATTTGTATTTCATATTTTTTAAATAATGTGGACATCTTTACCAACTTTTAATTCGATAAAACCTTAGCGTGCGCAGTCCAAATAATATGGCCATATTTCATCCATTCTATCTTATGGGTAATTTCTCCTCCATCCCCTCTTACTTTTATTTCGGACTCACTGGTCCAACCGATTCCTTGTTGTTTTTAATAAAATGTTAGTGAGTAAGTAAGTAAATAATGATTATTTTCTTTAATAAGCTGTAGTTATTAATATTATGAATTTCCTTAGGCAAGTCATTCCAAAATTTTGGCCCTTGATGGCGACGCTCAGTTCTTTGCCTCCCCACACTTTGGCCCACAACTGGCGACACTCTGTTCCTTTTCTTCGCCACAATGTGTCAATGCCTGCCCTGCACTATTAATAGATATCCTGTTCCATTTATGATGCTTATCATTCCAATTGCTAGCAACAACTTTGGAGACCTTTTCCCCGTGTGGACGTCAAGTTCACGAGAATACGGAATGTTACAAAGACTAATATGCGTAGAAGCTTTTTTGATAAAGGTGGTGCTTGATCTTAGCTTCACAGCGAGTCCCTTATTTTAATTGAGTTCACTGAAGAAGGGTAAATAAGTAGCCATCCCCTGTTTAATTATAATGACAATACCACCTGACCCAATGCTGTTCCCAGAGAGGTATAAGTCCTACGGGCACACTTAGTAGTTTTCAACATCAAGCTTCGGAGCTATTAGGTTGTCCGAAAAGTCATGACGTATTTTAGCCATGTTTTTCAAAGGGCAATTATTGATAGAAAGAACAAAGATCAATCGATGATAAAATGCCCGTTTTGTTCGATAACCTTTTGCCATCTTTCAGTGAGCTGCAGAATGCCTCGTTCATAAAAGAACCTGTCTTTCGTGGCGAAAACCTATCAAAGGTGCTGATTTACAGCCTCATCTGAATTGAACGTTATACTCCGCAAGGACTGTTGAAGAAAGCGAAACAAGTGGAAGTCTGACGGCGCAAGGTCAGGCTAGTATGCCGGGTGTGGCAACACATCCCACCCAATTTCCAATAATTTTTGGCGGGTGATCAAACTTGTGTGTGGTCTCGCGTTGTCATGATGGAACACAACACCTTTACGATTAACGAGCTCTGGACGTTTCTGGATGATGGATTCGTTCAAACTGTCTAACTGCCGACAATACACATTCGAATTGATTGTTTGGTTCCGTGGTAGGAGCTCGAAAAACACGACACCTTTAAAATCCCACCACACTGAGACCAGAACCTTCCGCTGATGAATGTCTGCCTTGTATGTCGTTTGAGGCGAAGCAGCACGTTGGGACCAAGACCATTTGCGCAGCACATTGTTGTACACAATCCACTTTTCGTCACCAGACGCTTCAAAAAAGGATCGTTTTCCTCACGTTTAATGAGAATATCGCAGATGTTTATACATGCCGTCAATTGAGCTTCTTTGAGTTCATGAGGAACCCACACATCGAGCTTGCTTACGTGTCCCAGCTTCTTCCTGTGGTCTTGAACGCTTGAATGATGGATGTGAAATGTTTCTGCAATCTCTCGTGTCGTGTAACATAGGTTTGGCTCGATCAATGCCTTGATTTAGTCGTCATGAACATCGGTGTGCCTTCCGGACCGAGGAGCACCGTTGAGGTCAAAATCACTGGCACGGAATTTTGCGAACCACCGCTGGCACTGACGTTCTTGTAGAGCATTATCACCATACACTTTACGCAACTTTTCACAAGCTTGACGTGCGTTCTTCCCTTTACGGAGGTAAAAGAGTAAAATATGGCAAAAATGCACAGTTTGGTCTTCCATTTTCAACTTGATGTCAAATCTACGCAAATCAACCAAATCGCTCACTATTCCTTTTAGACTGCAGCTAAAACTGGCACCTGTCGAATGCCATAGCGATAACAGAGCTGCGCATGCCTCTAGTACTTCCAAAACCGCCCAACCGCCATAAGGTGCCAAAATACGTCATGACTTTTCCGACAACCCTATAGATCTGAGGTCGACTCACAAATCAACGCCTCTTCGAGGCAACGATCTTTCAGGAAACTTGTGAGCCCTGTACGTTTAGAAATTTTCTCTGTATTCCAGATCATTACATTAATTGCTACGTAATCTCTAAATTAACATTCCTTTTTGAGGGAAATACGGGATTGCACCATAGTACAATGCAAATTTGGAAGATGTGAATCCATTTATTGGCATAAATATTACATGGATGTTAAGCCAGCGTATTCCGGGAGACGCTGACTCGATTCCCCCTTCAGCACGACGACATTTTCAAGTTTTCGGATATTTTCTGACTTAACATCCATGTCATATTTACACCAATAAACGGATTCACATCTTCCAAATTTGCATTCCTTTTTGAGTTGCTGTCCTTCTGTAAGCTTTGTTACTTCTTCGTTATATTTCTTCCTGATTGGTACGTCAAAAACTATAAGTTTCTTTGTACCATTCGACAACTGCTGACAGTGAGTCAGAAATAAATAAAAGGCCATTCCCAGTGTAAAGTGTGTGTGTGTGTGTGTGTGTGTGTGTGCGTGTATGCACGCAAATTCAAATACTGTTTCAAGTAGTAGAGCACGTTATCTTCAATATTACTATAATCAATGTATATAGATCTAGTATAGGCCGAATAAATGTTAAAGTGCTATCTCGTAATAACAGATACTTTGTTGGTGTTACCGTGATTGTGTACACAAGCTGTATTTTGACAAAGAAAAAGAATAAAAAGAAAGAATTGGATTCTCTGAATAAGTGGTTTCTTAGTCGAATGAACTCTAGTTGATTCATTATTTGTCCAATTGCTTAGTATTTAACTGACTTTGTTACAACGAACATTATAAGCCATTACATAATCTTTTCCATAATGAGAAAGAGAAAGCTCTTTTTCTTTCAGGCTTTGATCTTCAAGCAAGCCATCGACCCCTTTTGAGAGCAACTTAATCAATCTTCTGAGCAAGCCCTTGGAGGAATTTTCTATCTGCCATCTCCCTGGTTACAGGAGCATGCACTCTTTTTACGAGGAGACTACTGTGTTAGATGGAGTACCCTCCGGATCAGTTAAACATCTAATTCGTCGGCTTTTTTACTTTCGTTGCACTTCTGCTTTTCGTTATGCTTGTAGCAGAGAAGACCCTGAACTTTTTTCTGCCTGGAAAGTTTAGAAGGCTGCTTCCTGGAGTCATTACCCTTTATTTTAGCACAACCAGTTACCTTGGTTTAGTCAGGGGAACCTTGGTCTCCAGAGCCTTCAGCTTACCTTCTCAATGATCGTTTTATACTCTGGGCAAACTTTCCGGTTTGCTCCGTGCTTCGCACTGCAATTAATTCCGTGGCAATGTGCCTTCTTGTCAAGTGCATAATCTCTGCTGAGGTGGCTTTTCCCACTTGGAATGTACCATAGAAATCCTTCGACTTTTTTGTGCTTTTGTCGACCACTTCTCGCAGAGCCACTCCCTTGATGACAATCTAAGTGTTTTGTCGTATGGCAGGATATGAATGAAAACTGTGCCTTCATCTCTTCCGGTAGTGCTGTCAGCAGCCGATAATTGGCTACTGTTTTTTGATGGTGGCCCTGTTTTCACTCATCTTCCCAATGGGTCCATTCCCGAGTCGACGGTATAGCTATTCATGTATGAGATGGCAACTGGTAAATCCAAGGGGCAATCACAGGCGACAGTCGCTAGGAAACGTTGCTGGCAAATTGAAAAACCAAAACTATTCTTAAGACAACTTTCAAAGAAATCAAAGAAACTCCAAGTTTTGAAGAAATATTAATGAAACTCTGTTGTCAAAATAACTTTAAGATCGAAATACGATTGATACACTAAAATTTCACCGGGAATACAAAATCATAAAATTTTAATGGACAATATTTTATAATTTCCGGCGATATGAAAGGTATCACTTCAGACACTGTTAAATAATTTATCTTTACAAAGAAAAACTCAAAGTGCTTGGCAAGAACAAGAAAGAATGAAAAATATGGCGATGGTTTCACAATATAAGACCATAATAAGCAATGTTTCAAAACCTCACAGCTGAGGAAAAACGTTACAAGCTGAACGAGAAACAGAAAGTATATTTACATGAAAAATTACTACAGTTTATAGCTGAAACATGTGTTAGCCCTAACTAGGTATTAATCATTTTCATAAGATAGTATAACTATACCAGTTATCCGAATTCATTAGCGTAGATAAAATTATTTAATCATGGTGAAAATCTTTCAAGTACGTGGAGACAATATAAATAGACAAAGTTGTCGCTCTTTCCACGTTTTCTTTTAATTAACACACGGCAACCGAAAATTTTTATCCGGATACCGCTGGAATCGAACCCTAGATCTCTCGATAACTAGTCGAGTGCGTTCGTCTTACGCTACGGTGGCCAGCAATCTACGGCGCTGTGTATGCCTATCTGTCAGCATTTGACTTCACAGTTCAGTAGGGATTTTTCGGTTGCTGTGTGTTAATTAAAGATAAACGTGGAAAGAGCGATGACTTTGTCTATTCACAATGTCTCCACGTATTTAGAAGATTTTCGTCCATTGGGTTTATTAGCTGTAATTAAATAGCTTGTGCTGTTAAGCCCCACCAGATGGAGACGTCTCAGTTTCTGAGCCCATCCCTACGGATTTGTGAAATCAGATGCTGACAGATAAACACACACAGCGCCGTGGATTGTTGGCCACCGTAGCATGAGGCGAACGCACTCGGTTAGTTATCGAGAAATCTCGGATTCGATTCCAGTGGTGTCCGGATAATAATTTTTCGGTTACTGGGTGTTAATTAAAGATAAACGTAGAAAGTGTGATGACTTTGTCTATTTTTATTTAATCATCTTGTGTTATTATTTAATCATTTTCCTTTTTCTTTCTTTTTTTATTTATAAGAATCATTCGCGAAAAAGTGTTTATAAAATGTACTCATAACAAAAACCGTTCCTAGGAAGAATAGCTTGACGGCAGCGTTCAAACAGTAAGAAAAATGTTTTTCTAAGGCTAGCTACTTTTGGATGTGTGGAAAAAATGTTTTAGAAGTGAAGCTGCAGTGAACGATGTTCAGAATTCTAAAGAGAAGAGTTCTTCTGTAAAAACATAAATGTTTCACAAATAATAACTTTTGATTATTGACCGTTCATATTTAGAGGGCCGATATTGAGCGCTTTATTTTGGAGTTGAATCTACAGTAAGTATTCAGGACTGAATCGAATCCAATGGCACTAAATAAAGATCAGTTCCCACTTCCCTTCTTCTCGATGAAACTTTTACCACAGGCGGCAGTCGTGGTAAAAGTTTTAAAGAGAAGGAGGAAGGGAAGAACAAAATATTGATATATGAGTACCAGTGCCTTAACTGGGAGGAGTTAAAAGATACGTATGAGAAACATTGGAGTTGTCCGTTAAGAAATGAAGTTATGAGCTACCTACGTACTTACCTACGTAGAATTGTATTAACAAAATGAACCAGAAAAGAAGAAAGCAGAATCAGTCTCCATGGCACAATATGTGTCCCATCCATAACATTATTCTTCCCTTTAACATATTGGTCGGATTCCTGGGTTCTCCCACTCTCTCCAGAACCGTCTCTTCAGTCTTTCTGTCGAGCCAACTTATTCTCTCCATTCTGTTAGTATGACTATACATCTGAAATGCCTCCAGCCTTTTCACTTCCTTCTTGGTCAATGTTCATGTCTCAGAGCAAAAAAGATGAGAGCTTTATTTGCATGAAGTACTTTCCTCTCTCCTTGTTTTGGCTTCGCGATATACAAAGAGTTCTTCCTAAAACAGCTGTGACGTATATTCTAAATTAACTTTCCTTTTTAGTTTCTTTCCTTATGTAAATCTTGAGTTTATTCTCAGTTACTCTTCACTCTTAACGTGATATCTTTTCTCTCAAACGAATACTGTTGGCAACATAATTGAGGTTGAATGAACGTGACGTATGCCTGAATTGATAAGAACGAGAGATAAAAGCGACGACTAAACTGTTGTTTGAGAGCGATTAAAAGGAGCGATTATTGCGAGCGTTGAAAGAGTGCGTTGTAAAGCGAGCGTTGTGTTAAGAGATGTAAAGCTGTGTGGTGTGTTTAAATATTGATATCGTTCTGTTATGGACGTGCTACAACCTTCAATAAAGCATCTTTTCCCTAAGTTTGACTTCTGTTATTTACATGTTTCGTCTGGCCGTTAAGGTTTCTTTAATTTAGGAACTATTTCTTAGTATGTTGATGTTTTAAATTAACGTAGAAGTACGAAAAGACTTCCACGTCGTACAGCCTTATCTAGTATCCCAAGTCCATGATCTAAAATTTGAATTTTCATTGACTTCCCAGCATTCCCTGAGATGATTGTCTTAGGCACTAAAACTGAGCATGGCAATTGAAATATTTGCAAGAATTGCAATTATTTGCTTGCTTGCTTAAGAATAATTTCACTAACAGAAAAGCTAATCAGGAAATCTGGACAACAGGACGTTCAGAGCAACCAGAATGGAAAGAAAGTATTAGAACAGCAAAGGAGGAAAGAAAAGAAATAGGTTCAATATAGGATCAGGAAGTTATACGAATAATTCCGGAATTTGTTCACTTCGTATTAAGTTTTTTTTCGCTTATTGTTTTCCTATTGTTTTGCAATTTAGAACATTTATTCTCTTTTTTTCCAGTAGTATCGTAATTAATTACTTCATAAACTAGCGGGTTTGAGTGATTTTCAGCTGTTTCGTATTTTTTCTCCAGCGCATAAGTAATACAGCTCAGTGAATTTTCGTTAAAAGTATCTGATTTCGTGATTTAGGATTTTAATCTCAGCGCAACAGAATGAAACTTCAGTAGGTAAATTCGGTCACGGCAACAGAAACCAGCGTGGAAATACTCTCGTTGAGTTTGCAGAGGCAGAAGGGTTTTTCATCTTGAACTCCTTCTTCAAGAAAAAGCCACACAGGAAATGGACATGAAGACATCCAAATGGGACGACAAGTGAAATTGATTTTATTGTGTGTAACAAAAAATTCGTCATCGAAGACTGCAGTGTGCTAAACAAGTTCAACACAGGTAGTGACCATAGATTGGTGAGATGTAAGATGCACCTCAACACTAAACTTGAACGTGGCAAGCTCATAAGACAAACAAAATCTATTGACATAACCAACCTTAAAAAACACCATAATACCTTCAAGTTGGAACTGAAGAACAGGTTCTCTGCTTTAGAAGGCCTAACATCGGAAGAAGTGGACATCTCTGAAGTTAACAGAAAAGTAACCAAAGCTCTTATGGAAACAGCAACAAAATTAGCTGGGTCTAAGAACAAGTTGCATGTAAACAAATTATCAGGAAAAACGAAAATGTTGATGCAAAAAGGAAGAGAGATGAGGACAACTAAAGAAGATGTGACTTCCAAAGTGGAATATATAGAGCTATGCAAGACAGTAAGAAACGTAAGAAAATTCAACTGTGAACTAGTGAGGAAAGCAATTGAAAACAACCAAAGCCTAAAGATAGCAAAGGGACATCTCAGTAAGGGAAGAAAACAGATTATGGCACTGAGAAAAGAAGATGGTTCTGTAACAAGAAATAGAGGCGAAATTTTGACCAGAGTGAAAGATTTCTACTCCAAATTATATGAAAGGGATGATACATGTACTCCAGACATCATGAAAGGTACCAGTACCAGAGTTCTTCCAGTCCTTCCAGCAGAAGTTGCACATGCAATCAAGAACATGAAGCGGGGAAAAGCTCCAGGAGAAGATGGAATTACTGTAGACATCATACAAGAAGCATCATACAAGAATCGAAACAGTACTCGCCCAAATTTTCACTCGATGCCTTAATGAAGGAAAGATTCCTGAGGATTGGAACACCGCTACAATGATCCTGCTACATAAGAAAGGTGACATTGAGGATCTCGGAAACTACAGACCTATCAGCCTCCTATCAGTAGTTTATAAAATCTTCACTAAAGTTCTTTCACACCGCTTGAAGGTAACACTGGACATGGCTCAACCGAAAGAACAAGCTGGATTCAGGAGTGGCTACAGCACAATAGATCATATCCACGCACTGAGAGAACTAATTGAAAGAGCGAGGGAATATGAACTTCCATTGTGCATGGCTTTTATCGATTATGAAAAAGCCTTTGATTCGGTGAAACCATCAGCAGTTACAATGGCTCTGAAAACCTGCGGTATTGAAGATGCATACATTAATATTATTAATAACATCTATGAAAATGCAAGTGCAAAGATTCGGCTGTTTGAAAATACAACACACGTAAAAATTGGAAAGGGAGTGAGACAAGGTGACACCATATCTCCGAAGCTCTTTAATGCCACATTGGAGGGTGTTTTTCAGTCGCTGAGCTGGGAAAACAAGGGGATAAAGATTAATGGAGATTATCTAACCCACCTTCGTTTTGCTGATGACGTAGTCATTTTTGCAACTACCCGATCAGAGCTGCAGAGTATGATCCAGGAACTTGCTGACAACAGTAAAGAAGTTGGATTAAAAATGAACTTTCAGAAGACAAAAGTGATGTTCAATGCTTTTACAGGAAATGAAGATTTATCGATTGATGGAGAAAAGCTGGAGATAACAGACACGTACGTTTATCTTGGACACCAGATATCAAGTGAGGGTCACATTGATGAAGAAATTAATCGGCGTACAAAACTTGCCTGGAGAGCTTTTGGAAGAAACAGCATAATTTTCAAGAGCAATATGCCATTATGTCTTAAAAGAAAAGTGTTTGATCAATGCATCCTTCCAGTGCTTACGTATGGTGCGGAGACGTGGACCTTAACTAAAAGAGACATACAAAGGCTGCAGACAACTCAAAGCAGCATGGAGAGGTGCATACTTGGTGTAACCAGGAGAGATAAGAAGAGGAACTCGTGGATCCGAAAAATGACAAGAGTGGAAGACATCATGATCAGAGTTAAATCCCTGAAATGGCAATGGGCTGGACATACTGCCAGAAGGACAGATCATCCATGGACAGCCGAAATTTTAGATTGGATTCCAAGGGACAGGAAAAGACCCAGAAGAAGACCACATGGGAGATGGGTGGATGAAATTCGAAAGTATGCGGGGGTGACATGGAGGAGACTGGCACAAGACAGACCGTTGTGGAGGAAACTTGTGGAGACCTTCGTCCAGCAGTGGATTGATAATGGTTGACAATGATGATGATGATGAAAGTGCCGAAGAATATAGTTTTTTTTCTCCACAGTATTAGATGTATGCGCTATAAGAGTATCATCTTTCTCTCTCTCTCTCTCTCTCTCTCTCTCTCTCTCTTCGTATGACGCCACCAAATTTACAAATTTCTCTAAGTTTCTGTATGAAAATCCCATGGGAAAGTTGAGTACACGGTTTATTCTTGAACACGTTCTTGGCAAGCTGTCTGTGTGTTCCTTAAAGTTTATTTTTTATTATTTATTTTTACATAGAGTTTTCTATTTTTCATACGGATATATTACTTACTAATATTGATAAATCTATGGTAGGGGGGATCATATCTTTCAAGTTTATATAAAAAATGGTCTTCGTGGCAAATAATGTCGAACGTCTTGGCAATGTCAAGAAGTATTGCTGCAGTATGGCTCTCTAAATTAAATCCTGCATGCTTTTCCCCCGCCCCTGGAGTCAAGAGCTGTTGAGCGGGGTACTTTTCTCTACAACCATCCTGTTCGTTACGCTTGACGCGATGTTCCTCACAAAGTTAAACTACTCAATTAAATTTTTTTCTCTGAAATATTTAATTCATTAGATAGTAGAGAAATGAGACTACGATCTTCTTAGAGTACTTGATTGCTATTAAGCTTAGGAAGCAGAATTAGACCCACTATCTTTCAAGCACCCCCAACATAACAGTTTTCATCTGCTTGGTTATAAATTTATAAATAACCTTTAATGCATGAATATACTCAAGGCAAAGTTTCTTCTTAATTGTTTTAATATTTCTCCCCCCTTCCCACACACACAGACGCGTGAGCTCTCCTCCGGGATTTTTTAAGTTTTTATAATACGAAATATAGTTTTTCCCCAACTTTAATTAGCAGTAGGTTTTCGTAATTAACCAAGGTATAAATTGGGTAGGCTTTTTCCAGCCTTTTTTTCTTTTGCTTTTTTTCCATTCGTTTTGTTTTCGCCCCCACTGCAAGCGTTGGTTCTTTTTAACCATCTCAACACATATATCTTTTTGCTTGTAAATTTCCCGAAAACAGTTATACGTTCATGCGGCATTCTCTCAAAATGCGATTGACTGTTAACACATATCTTTTCCAAAAAACGTTTAAAGCATAATTTTAACTTCGTTCAAATGTTCTTAATTTTCGTTAAATCATTTGGCATCAACGATTTCTCAAGAAAGTTAAAAAAAACAAATTTCCTTTTTCGTTGCCTGACATGGCGAAGGTTTAATACGGCTTCTGAAGCGGGCGATGGCCCCAAATATGTTCATTTAATGACGTTTTAGTGAGCTGCAAGAATGCCATTCTTTATTTTTCGCGTAATCAATGTGAGCTTCTTGCAATACAATTCCGTAAGACTTCTGGTGGCCATTACATCATAATGACAGAAGATTTCATCTTCAACGAATTCGTAAAGAACGAAACGTTTCATACTGTCGTCATCAATAGGCTTCTGATGGTTTGGGTTACGGGAAAGAAACCTTAATAAAAACAACGCAGAAGAAAGCCGTCAAAATGCATGGGACACTATTTTAATTTTTCTGTACCCGGTGCAGATAGAATCCTTAGCTTTCTATATATGTATAATGTGACGATAAAGCAAGGAACGATGCAACAAATTGATTCTAGTGAGTTAAGGTTTTAAATTATAGTTTTACTGGAACAACCATTTGTATGTCAGAACCCTTAATTTGTATTTTTGTGCCTCTAGGTTTAACAGAAGCTATTAATCTACACTTCTGGAACTGATAGCGGATATACATTTTTGAATTGACAGCGACGTGACAAACATCTCTTTTGGAACGTTGAGAATGAAAGAGTTTTGAACTTTAAACTTTTAGCACATCTTCTGAACAAAATTGCGTGCTGATAATATCACTTCGTTCGTTCGTCTGTCTGTGAATGCCATACCCCTACACCTATTTGACCAATAACAAAAATTATCTTAATCTTGGAAGGCGCTCCACGAACAAAAATCCATACGCTGTGTGTGTGTGTGTGTGTGTGTGTGGTAGTATTGATCACAACTGGAAAAACAAAGGATGTCTCTTTTGCAGTTCGATAAAGGGCTGATTGTAGGTCCAGTCAGCTGGAGCAAAGATTTTGAAAACAGCATAACTGATTGGTTTTTCAAAAGGTGAGATATCCCGGGTCTTTTTTTTTTTTTTTTTGATTGGAGGTTTAACGACCACCGTGAGCAACTCAATGGGCTATAAGCAGTCGCCCGTCCCTAATTTAGGGTCACTGGTTCCAGAGAAGGGAGATAGCCAGTGCCGTAAGACAAACAGAACATCCATGCCTCACCGGGATTCGAACCCGGACCCCTTACGGACGAATGATCAGAGGCCAGCGCCTTAGACCACTGCTCCACCGGGGCGGCCCTATGTCTTTGATCATAGGAAAACTAATCTACATTGCTTGTCTAAGAGGCGTAACTGTGGAGCGACAACAATCTGTCAGGAACAAGGTGGCCTTCGTCTGAGAAGGCTTGCACCGAGAAATAGAACTTCTTGTGTGCAGCAATGGACAGAAGCATTCAATGAATGCTTTTCCCGACCCGTATCGCAGCGCTCTATACACAGGGAATTAAAGAGAATCGGTATTGGAAGTCGCCTGCCTATACGGAAATCGCTGATTCCTGGGACGAACTGGAAATTTCGTCTACAGTGGTATCAGGAACACCGTGACTGGACACTAGAAAACTAAAAAAAAGTCATGTAGTCGGACAAATCGCGCTTCGATCTCCGTCAACAAAAAACTTGTGTTTCCACACAGTTTATAACTTCTAAGAGTCCAAATATGCTTTTAACTTACCATCTGGAGCAACCCAGTCGTACGAAGTACATCGTGGGAATGTATACATCTATATTGAATTTTCTTCGGAGATTAAGATTATTCCTTTTGTTTTTCCCACGTTTAAAGTCTGTCTTGATGGACCGACGGAGGTTATGATACGTATCGTTGCTTACTGATTTTTTACCCTTTTCTGACGCTGCGCTGTTGCAACCAACATTTTGATTTGCCGACAATTTCAGTTGTGGAAAACCCACCTCCTGGTGCTTAGTCTGACTTAACTATCCTTTGTACAGCAAACATTGTTCTTCCTAAAACCTTAAAGTAGGAGTACGAGGTTGGATGAATATATAAGCACACCGGACTAACAATTAGTCAATCCTAACAAAAATGACAGTAGGATGTTACCGGTTGCACGGGCGGCGTCGTGATAGCATTGTTAAGAGATAAGGGAGATAAATAGCGGTAGACACTATAATTCGTTCATGAATACGAGATAAATAGCATTGACGTGATGTACAGAATCATTTCTGTCTCGTGCAGTGGTGAAGAATAGCGTGTGTGTTGAATTTAGTCTGCAATACGAGTTGTAATACTGACGTTACTGACAAAGGGACTTTACAGCTGACAATCCGCGGATTTCGGTTAATTTTTTTTTATGAAAGTAGAGGCAAAATGAGGATATATATGTCCCAGCATTTGATCTAATGCCTCTTATTTTCGGAATAAAAAATCATAACGATATGAGGACAGAAAAATGAACGAAATTGGAAATTGCCTGTAAATGATACCTTACTGTAATGTCACGAGGCCCTGCAACAGTGTGTTACAGCATACATTTCTTGTTCTGGTGGCTAATGTCGAAAAGCGGGAAATATACAGTGAACTTTCAGTAGCAGTAAAGAACGGAATGCCTGCATTTTCCCATCCTCCCTTAATGCCCTCTCGTTCCCACTTTTCAGAATTCAGTAAGAAACTACAAAAGCAATGTGTTAGGTAGATATTTAATGAAACATATGTATTTCTGTCCAAATTTTCATTCAATGCCTTAATGAACGGAAGATTCCTGATGATTGGAACACCGCTACAATGATCCTGCTACATACAAAAGGTGACATTGAGGATCTCGGGAACTACAGACCTATCAGCCTCCTATCAGTGGTTTATAAAATCTTCACTAAAGTTCTTTCACACCGTTTGAAGATAACACTGGACATGGCTCAACCGAGAGAACAAGCTGGATTCAGGAGTGGCTACAGCACAATAGATCATATTCACGTACTGAGAGAACTAACTGAAAGAGCGAAGGAATATGAACTTCCATTGTGCATGGCTTTTATCGATTATGAAAAAGCCTTTGATTCTGTAAAACCATCAGAAGTTACAATGACTCTGAAATCCTGCGGTATTGAAGATGCATACATTAATATTATTAATAACATCTATGAAAATGCAAGTGCAAAGATTCGGCTGTTTGAAAATACAACACACATAAAAATTGGAAAGGGAGTGAGTCAAGGTGACACCATATCTCCCAAGCTCTTTAATGCCACATTGGAGGGTGTCTTTCAGTCGCTGAGCTGGGAAAACAAGGGGATAAAGATTAATGGAGATTATCTAACCCACCTTCGTTTTGCTGATGACGTACTCATTTTTGCAACTACCCCATCAGAGCTGCAGAGTATGATCCAGGAACTTGCTGACAAGAGTAAAGAAGTGGGATTAAAAATGAACTTTCAGAAGACAAAAGTGATGTTCAATGCTTTTACAAGAAATGAAGATTTATCGATTGATGGAGAAAAACTGGAGATAACAGATACGTATGTTTATCTTGGACAGCAGATATCAAGTGAGGGTCACATTGATGAAGAAATTAATCGGCGTACAAAACTTGCCTGGAGAGCTTTTGGAAGAAACAGCATAATTTTCAAGAGCAATATGCCATTATGTCTTAAAAGAAAAGTGTTTGATCAATGCATCCTTCCAGTGCTTACGTATGGTGCAGAGACGTGGACCTTAACTAAAAGAGACATACAAAGGCTGCAGACAACTCAAAGCAGCATGGAGAGGTGCATACTTGGTGTAACCAGGAGAGATAAGAAAAGGAACTCGTGGATCCAAAAAATGACAAGAGTGGAAGACATCATGATCAGAGTTAAATCCCTGAAATGGCAATGGGCTGGACATACTGCCAGAAGGACAGATCATCGATGGACAGCCGAAATTTTAGATTGGATTCCAAGGGACAGGAAAAGACCCAGAAGAAGACCACATGGGAGATGGGTGGATGAAGTTCGAAAGTATGCAGGAGTGACATGGAGGAGACTGGCACAAGACAGACCGTTGTGGAGGAAACTTGGGGAGACCTTCGTCCAGCAGTGGATTGATAATGGTTGACAATGATGATGTTGATGATGTATTTCTGTGCATCACATTTTAGCTTATAAAGCATAATTACGTAATTGTTTTTGAAGACCTAACATATATGTTGCTAGGTATCACTATCTGAGGTTTCGCTATCCTTTATTGGTACACAAAGTTGCAGATGATGAAAACATAACACTTCTCTACAACGCGAGCATTTGATAAAAGAACTGTTCGAGCACTTACATTTCGTTTGTCGAACGTCGTCCAGAAAACATATTTCGTTCACTTTTCCAAAAACCTTTCTTTCATTTATTAACTTCGCAGCAAACCAAGCGTACTGCAACATATTCTTGAACATCGGCGCCGAATGATGATGATGTATAAGTGAATGGATATTTAGGGCATCTTCTCGCTTGCTTAAATGCCTATTTTCTTTTAAAAGTTCCACAGAGTTTTGTAACTTTTTAATAAAATTTTTTACTTGACTGAAAAGGTACACATCACAAGGTTGACAGTATGCGGCAAAATGAGGCGCAATGAGGTGGAATGATTTCAACAGTAGAAGATAAGGTGACGTCATCCTTTGTGAAGACACTATTAAAGTGTGTTGGATCTGTGTGTCCTCCCCGTGAATCCAAGATCAAGAGAAACTTCTCTTCTTTGCAAAATGGTTGGATAATATTTTTCACGAAACTGATGAAATTCTCTTTCGTTCATCTCCCTGATTTCGACGATGTTAGGAATACATTTCCAAATTCTGCCGTTAGTCCTTCCACAATCTTGAAAACATGAGGTCCAAATTGTCCATGAGGTTCTTACATACACAGGAAACTTTTAAAAGCAATGCTCTAGAAGCGGTCAGTGCATACTGCGCGATGTAACTATGTGTTACTTTGTTAAAATCTCGCAATAACACCTCTGTTGTTTTTTCGCCATCTACAGAAAGTGTTCTGTGCACATCGATACTATACTCACATCCTGTTTGATCAGTATTAATGACGTAATCCAATGGAAATTTTTTGATCAGTCGTGAAAGGCGTTTTTGGAATTTCTCTGCTTCCGCGATAACAGTTGACAAATTCAATTAATTTTGTGACCTGATGTAGTGTGTCACTTTTCGCTGGCGGATGCCATGAACTAGTTTGAATTTTTCAACCCATCTTTGTGATGCTGTAAAACGAAAATCGTCCGATTTGATATTCCACCGCTGCAGCAGAAGCCCATTATTGTATCATTCGGGTTGTTACCGGCTGCTTTTTCTCTCTAGCTTCACGAAACAGATGGAAGGTTCATTTGTTGATTATGTCATATTTTCCCGTTAATCCACCTTCCCGTTCAATTTCTTGCTCCCATTTTTTTAGGTCTGTCTTCCGTTGTAAAACAGTACATCGTCTTTTTAGTAGAGCCTTTAAACTCCATTTTGGATGCTGTTTAGCAAGCTGTACGATTTTGATTTTCGTGTCAGGTGAAATGAATCATTTCTTTGATTTTGTTTTCCTCGGATTCATAATCGTTCACACTCTCCGGAGTCAAAGAAGAAGTGGAAGAGAAACTGACTTCTTGTATGATGTGTGTGGTTGACACACCAGAAAATATTTCCGGTGTCTCTGGTAAAGGTTCCTCAGTTCCTCCCCTATGCACCACTTCAAAGTACTTCAACACGTAAATGATGGTTTCAGCCATAGATTTGCCCATCAACACTGCTTTTTCGGACACATACTCTGTTTTGTTCGTTTGCAGAACGTTCATGTCTTTTAAAATTTGCTTGCACATTGTCAGAGCATTTGCAATGTCTTGCGGCTCATATCAGGCTATGAAGTTCAGAATGTCTACGCCAGGATTTATGCTACTTTTTGACGCCATCGAAACACTGCTACTTACCATACTTATTTCACACAATACATCTGAAAGATTTAGTGATGTTTCTAGATTTTTTTGCACAGATATTTCCCAAAGCACAACGTAGTTGGAAACTCAAAGGATACTGACGCGTTATTGCACAAATATTTACGACGACTCCTTCAACCTTCAACAACGTAAGTTAGTGTGTCGCATTCGTTTATTACACTGGCATTCGTTGCGGGGGAGCGGGTAAAAGAGAACGCTCATAGGGCCAGGTGACTGGACCTTTTGTACAGCTGCGACGTGCACTCATTTGCATACCTGCGCGTGCTCACCTTTCAGCCTGTATAACTTTAGCGAGTGTTAGAATTTTTAAAACCTCCAAAAAGAATTTATTCGTGACACCTGACAGAAAGGAAAAATGTCACAAAATATCAACTCATGCAAATTATCAAAGCCCGGTAATTTCACCCCATGCACAGATTGAGTACGTCCTCTCTTCCATGAACGTTATATTTATATGACAATGTAACTTCATAGCTAATCCAACTTGTTCTGTATGTTCAGTTAAAAATTACACGTTCACCTCGAAAATATTACTCCTAAAATACAGTACCACACAAATAACTACATAAATACAAATTTTATTCATTTCAATATCTTTACAAAGTACGGTTGTTAGCAAGGTATTTTTACTAACTTTACCACGTGACCACCACGTAGCTTACGGCTTGTTTGCCGTTTTCAGTTTCTCGGTGCAACGGTGCGCAGTAGATCGTTATCATTTTTTACTCCGAAAATAAGACGCATTAGATCGAATGCCGGAACACATATTTCTTCTTTTTGCTTCTACTTTCATTTTAAAAAATAACACCGAAATTCGCGGGTGGTCAGCTGTAAGGTCCCGCACAGGTATGCTAATGAGTGCACGTCGCAGCTGTACAAAACAAAAAGGGCCGCCCCGGTGGCGCAGTGGTCTAAGCGATGGCCTCTGATCATTCGTCCAAAAGGGATCCGGGTTCGAATCCCGGTGAGGCATGGATGTTGTGTCTGTCTTACGGTACTGGCTCTCTCCCTTTCCTGGAACCAGTGACCCTAAATTAGGGACGGGCGACTGCTTATAGCCCATTGAGTTGCTCACGGTGGTCCTTAAACCTCCAATCAAAAAAAAAAAAAAAGAACAAGTTACCTGGCTCTATGAGCGTTCTCTTTCACCCGCGCCCCCGCAACGAAATGTCAGTGTAATAAACGAATGCGACACGATAACGTACGCTGTCGAAGGTTGAAGAAGTCGTTGAAAATATTTGTGGAATAACGCGTCATTATCCTTCGATTTTCCAACTACTTGGTTGTGCTTTGGGAAATATCTGTGCAAAAAAAAACTAGAAACATCACTAAATCTTTCAGATGTATTTTGTGAAATAGGTATGGAAAGTAGCAGTGCTTCGATGGCTTCAACAAGTTGAATAAATCCTTACGTAGACATTCCGAATTTCGTAGCCTCATATGAGCCTCAAGACATTGCAAATTCTCTGACAATGTGCAAGCAAATTTTAAAAGACATGAACGTTCTGCAAACGAACAAAACAGAGTATGTGTCTGAAAAAGCAGTGTTGATGGGCAAATCTATGGCTGAAGCCATCATTTACGTGTTGAAGTACTTTGAAGTGGTGCATAGGGAGGAGCTGCTTTTAAGTGAGGAACCTTTACCAGAGACACCGGAAATATTTTCTGGCGCGTCAACAACACACGTCATACAAGAAGACAGTTTCTCTTCCACTTCTTCTTCGACTCCGGAGAGTGTGAACAACTATGAATCCGAGGACAAAAAATCAAAAAAAGCATTCATTTCACCCGACACGAAAATCAAAATCGTACAGCTTGCTAAACAGCATCCAAAATGGAGTTTAAAGGCTCTACTAAAAAGACGATGTACTGTTTTACAACGGAAGGCAGACCTAAAAAAATGGGAGCAAGAAATTGAACGGGAAGGTGGATTAACGGGAAAATATGACATAATCAACAAATGAACCTTCCATCTGTTTCGTGAAGCTACAGAGAAAAAGCAGCCGGTAACAACCCGAATGATACAATAATGGGCTTCTGCTGCAGCGGTGCAACATCAAATCGGACGATTTTCGTTTTACAGCATCACAAAGATGGGTTGAAAAATTCAAACTGGTTCATGGCATCCGCCAGCGAAAGGTAACACGCTACATGAGGTCACAAATTGAATTGAATTTGTCAACTGTTATCGCGGAAGCAGAGAAATTCCAAAAACGTCTTTTACGACTGATCAAAGAATTTCCATTGGATTACGTCATTAACACTGATCAAACAGGATGTGAGTATAGTATCGATGTGCACAGAACACTTTCTGTCCATGACGAAAAAACAACAGAGGTGTTATTGGGAGATTTTAACAAAGTAACACATAGTTGTACACTTCTAGAACATTGCTTCCAAACGTTTTCCTATGTATGCAAGAACCGCATGGACAATTTGGACCTCTTGTTTAAATACTGACTGCGGAATATGGAAATGTATTCGTAACATCTCGGAATCAGGGAAATGAACGAAAGAACATTTCATCAGTTTCGTGAAAAACATTTTTGCGACCATTTTGCAAAGAAGAGAAGTTTCTCTTGATCTTGGATTCACGGGGAGGACACACAGATCCAACACACTTTAATAGTGTCTTCACAAAGGATGACGTCACCTGTTCTTCTACTGTTGAAATCATTCCACCTCATTCCCCCTCATTTTACCCCATACTGTCAACCTTATGATGTGTACCTTTTCCGTCAAGTAAAAAATTTTATTAAAAAGTTACAAAACTCTGTGGAACTTTTAAAAGAAAATAGGCCTTTAAACAAGCGAGAAGATGCCCTAAATATCTATTCACTTATACATCGTCGTCATTCTGCGCCAATTTTTAAGAATATGTTGCAGTACGCTTGGTTTGCTGCGAAGTTACTAAATGAAAGAATGGTTTTGGGAAATGTGAACGAAATATGTTTTTCGGACGACGTTCGACAAACGAAATGAAAATGCTCGAACAGCTCTTTTATCAAATGCTCGCGTTGTAGAAAAGGGTTATGTTTTCATTGTTTTTATGACAATTATCATCCGCAACTTTGTGCACCAGTAAACGATAGCGAAACCTCAGATAGTGATACCAGCAACATATATGTTAGGTCTTTAAATAAAGTACGTAATTATACTTTATAAGCTAAACTGAGATGCACAGAAATACATATGTTTAATTAAGTATCTACTTATATCACACAATGTTTTTGTAATTTCTTTCTGAATTCTGAAAAGTGGGAACGAGAGGGCATTAAGGGAGGATGGGAAAATGCAGGCATTCCGTTCTTTACTGCTACTGAAAGTTCACTGTTTATTCCCCACTTTTCGACATTAGCCACCAGAACAGGAAATGTATGCTATAACACACTGTTGCAGGGCCTCGTGACATTACAGTAAGGTATCATTTACAGGCAATTTCCAATTTCGTTATTTTTCCGTCTTCATATTGTTATGATCTTTTATTCCAAAAATAAGAGGCATTAGATCAAATGGCGGGATATATATATCCTCATTTTGCCTCTACTTTCATTAAAAATATTTTTACCAAACTCCGTGGGTGGTCAGCTGTAAGGTCCCCTTGTGAGTGGCAAAAATGAACTATCGTGTTTGGCCGTGCCCACGGACACAAATTGAACGAAGTCGCCGAATTTGTTGGTGTGTCGAAGCGTACTGCCCAGTGGGTCTATAAACAGTAGTGTAGTTCGCAGTCAACTGAAAATTAATGACGTAACTATGGCCGGAAAACGGTTCTCACCAACAGTGAGTCCGCCATGTTTCACGCCTAGTAACTGCAAATCGGTTTCAAACCAGAAAACAATTGCTTCCAACAGTCAATGAAAGTCCACTCCTACCATTTTCCGAAAGGTCATTGCGATGAGAACTGCGTGTGATGGACATCTGGATCAGAATACCCCGGAAGAGGCCTCTTTTAACAGCAAGTCACAAAGTCGCACGTTAATGGGCTCTGATACACCAAACCTTTATTGTGGAGGATTGGAAACGAGTAAATTGGTCTGATTAGTCCCGTTTTTTTTTTTTTTTTTTTTTTTTTTTACTCCAATGATGGGAGGCGACGAGTGCATCACAGGCCCAATGAAACCTTTAATCCTGATTGTGTCGAAGGTGTTCAAGTTGGAGGGGTTCTGTAACGTTTCGGTGTTGTATTTCGTACCACAAAAGTAGCCCTCTTGTTGCAGTGACATACAAACACATAGGTTATTTTCCTTAATCAAAACGGATCGTGATATAATTACCCCACTACAAAAACATGGGGTTTACTCTCTCCTGTTAAAATCGATTGACTCCTACGTTGGGGACTCTAGGTACATAGGACCTACGCTTCGGACAATAGCGACCCGTATGTCCAAACATACATATAACGTCCGGACGGGATCGAAGGCCACCGCTTTGTCCAGACTAATAAATCAAGGTCTACACACTCCGGATTAAAATAATACCACTTGCTGTAAACAACAAACTGGGTTTTAACGACTACGTCAAAACCCAGTTTGTTGTTTACAGAAAGCATGCATATTACTATGCTTTCTATCAATGTTGTAATGACGACACACCATGTGCATTGCCTTCATCTTGGAAACACTAAGTTTTAAACCATTGTATACATCATTGTAATCCATAACCGTCTTTATTTGTAGTTTCATATTACTTGCATATTATGTATATTATGTCGAGTGCGCATGCGTGAATTGGGAACAGCGCCTTCATGCTGATGCATTGTGGTATGGATCTCCGAGTTTAAAAGAATGGAATCCTACACACGCGATGCCCGATGATGGACCCATAGTGGGTCCGAAAGATGTCGCATGTTTTTAACTTGGTTTTAGCTGTAAATAAAGTTCATATTTTAGTTTGCAACTGTCTCTGTTTTTTAATATCGTGTCTAGACAACAGTGAATCGATTAATGCATATCAGTTGGCACGAATACCACGGACGTTTGAAATCCCTAGATTCAAGTCCTGTTGAAAATCTGTTGAATCATTTGGAACAGAAGGTGAACCGCCGGAATAGACACCCACGTACTCTGGCGGAACTTTGGGACCTGTCGATATACAAGTGGCTTCAAGTCGATGTTCAATATATCCATAACCTCGTGGAGTCTATGCGACACAGGATTGATGCTGTTATCAAGGCAAGATGCGCCGTCACTCGTTATTACGTAAGTTCCGCCAGAGGTGACTAATTTTTTGTCCGGCGTACCTATTCAGTCTCACAATTTGAGATCTTCAGCATGGTTATGGTTTTATCTTACGCAAACGAGTTTGAATTTATAGCTTTGTGCGCTGTCGTATACTAGTGTTGCATTCCATTAATTTCAATTCTTGTATTTCTCTCTTAAATACATTTTCTTGCGTATTACTTTCGTAAATCTGAAATAAAGCTAGCATATACATGTATATCAAAACTTCCGTAGGTCTATTAAGACAGCATTCAAAGGTTGGAAAATTAAAAAGGAATAATCTTCATCTCCGAAGGAAATTCAGTATAGGTGCAGACATTTCCCTGATGAACTTCGTGCGACTGTGTTGCACATGAAGTTGAATAAAAGGCATGTATGGACTCTTGGGAATTATAAACTACAACCAAAAGCACTCAGAAGGAAACTTAAAATAAGGTAAATACACGCGAGGGACAGCAACTTGATCTTTTTATATCGTTAAAATGTTAAAAAATAAGAAATGTTCGTCGATTCTTGTGTCAGCTATTATCTCATTAAATGCCATTTCAGGATATCACATTGCGCACTGCCGTTCATCAATATTTATTCATTGTGAAATAAATTGCAACTATTATCTAATAACCTCTTTTCATATTCCTTGTTTGAAGGAATTTACGTTCACCTCATTTCCAAGTTAATTTTCTTAACTAGTAATTATCTTGCAAAGAAAACAAACCACAAGACTGATGTGTCATCCGGATCCCCCTTGTCAGGAGTTGGTCATTAAGTGTATAACACGCTGCAGAAAATCCAATTATGTAATTTCCTTAGTTCTGTCAACGTCCTTATCTGATTAACTAATTAGTGTTGTCTCATAGAGCATATTCTGTTTAGCTGTTTGCATTGAATGTTGTCTTTTTTGTTCCTTCAGTTCAGCAAACTTCGCTGAAACTGCAGGATATCTGTAGGGCAGAAAAACAAAGAAAGGTTGAATTACTGAGGAAAGGACTCGGGACTCTGCCCTCTCACTTCCTTATTACGTCTTTTCCGGGTTTTTTTTTTTTTTTGGTTTTTTTACAGTTCTGCAAGAAATGACTTTTGGGAACATTTAAGTGCTTAGCTACATGCGCCCAAAGAGGTAGCTTCTTTGACAGCTTTTCTAATTCTAGTCGTCCATTTTGACCACTTTCATGAATGAATCTGAAACGAAAGATCATCGTAAATTCCTTGGTGATCACTGTTTGAATAAAAATCTCCGTAAATCCTAGATAATGAAATGCGGAATGTATAAACTAAACTCAGTTCAAAATGAATTCAGAATATTGCAAAATATTACTTATTCAGTTTCAAATTTTGAAGAACCTGCCTAAGTTACAAGAAACAACTGTACACTTTCAGACATAAGTAGTAAAAAATAAATTTATTATTCAACCCACAGCGTGTAATAATTAAAATTGTGTTAACCTAAAAACATGACTAAAAAAACAAAAGCGTTTTGAATAATCATGTTCTAGATTTTCAAATTTATTAAGGAGTTTTGCTGTACATAATGTACTTTACCTTAAAATTAATTTGAATCATTATCAAATCAAGTAATTTATCACTAAACAAATTTGGTGATACAAAATTTAAACTGACGCACGATGTTGGACCCGATATTAAATTGTTCTGAAAGTACACGAACACTTTCATTAGCTGACATTTCGAAAACCTGAAGTGTTTTTTTTTTTTTTTTTTGATTGGAGGTTTAACGACCACCGTGAGCAACTCAATGGGCTAGAAGCAGTCGCCCGTCCCTAATTTAGGGTCACTGGTTCCAGGGAAGGGATAGAGCCAGTGCCGTAAGACAAACACAATATCCATGCCTGGCCGGGATTCGAATCCGGACCCCTTACGACGAATGATCAGAGGCCAGTGCCTTAGACCACTGCGCCACCGGGGCGGCAAACCTGAAGTGGTAACATAGGCGATGTTTGTCGGTTGCGTACTACATACCTTGAATTCAATTCGTGCTTACAGATCGTCTAGTGAAAGCTGTAATAACGATGGAGCAGCTGTAGCGATCGTTGACAGTGGAAAGGCAGCTAAAACGATCGTTGACAGTGGAAGAGCAGCATGGTTTTTTTTTGGTTTTTTTTTAAGGTTCGTGTCTAATTGCAGTATTCAGAGAGCCTGGCACGAAGTCTTCTGCAGACAGCAATACGTTAGAATGCCCTTAAGACAGTGGCGGTTCACATCTGTGTGAAAAGGATATAAAGAAGACAAGACAGCACCCAAAGATTCCCTAAGAGGGGAGCAACTGATTTCAACTGTCAGACAAGAATCCAAACAAAACATCCTCGAGGCCTTACAGAAGTCTTGTATTGTGATTATCAATGACCTTTCTACAGAACTGTGTAATCTTCACACAACAGCTAATACCTTGCTGGTGGAAAATTAAGGCCTAATGAGAAAACTAGTGACGTGGGTACCACGCACACTAACCACGATACACAAAGAATTCCACTACGAAATTGCACAAAGTAATCTTGCTTGGTACCGTCGCAATAGGGGGCGCTCACAAGGTTTCTCTACTTAGAGGGAAGTTGGGTAGAATTTATATACCGACGTCACTCACGGTCGTGAGTTGAACTTGGTAGTTCCGAACCATCTTTACCTCGCGCAGATTTGCATGAGTGTAAAATTTTATTGGTCGTTGGCATAGATGTTCGCCGCGTGGCTCTTTGGAATACGCATGATAAGAACATGTCCATGACATCGGAGAGATATAAGTCACTTCTAAAAGAGAATATCCTGTCATGGGCACTGCGACATCAAGTACAGCGACCTGTCCTCGCATACGACATCGCACCGCTGCACAAGGCCCGGGTTGTTCTGCTGTTCATTGAGCAGAACGGTTGGGTGGAACTGCACTATTTATACTGTAGTCACCGGAAATAAACCTCTGTGAATTCAAATATTTTGCCATTTTGCAAAGAGAGATATCCTCTCCAACAAACAATATCCGAATCGCAGATATTCTCCACAGACATAAGTACACAAGTATTTTTAATGATGTTTGTGAACTTACTACAGTTTGAGAACATATTATTGATGATGAGGAGAATTACTCATAATTACCCTCAGAAATTGTAATCATTACTTGGCTATTACAGGAATTACATATATATATATTTGATTGGGGGTTTAACTATACGTTACGGTGGTCACAGTTCAAGGGGCTATAAGCAGTCGCCCGTCCCTAATTTAGGGTAGCTAGTTCCAGGGAAGGGGAAGAACCAGACCGGAAGACAAACGCAACATCCATGCCTCACTGGGATTCGAATCCGGACCATTCACAGACAAATGGTCATAAGCCTGCGCTTAGATCACTGCGCCACCGGGGCGGCCAGGAACTATACACTGGCGTGCAAAAATTAAGGACGAGACGGTTTTTCGAATGTAACGTCGTGCAGAAGTGCTCCACATCGACTCAAATCATACCATAAGATCCCCAAGATGCAAGAATATGGGACAAGTGAGCAAACCCGTCCAAACAAGGAATCCAAAGGATACAAAGGCACTTTATTGAAAAGGTAGCTTCGAGCATAACTGGAAAGAAGACAGAAACGTCCATGTGATAGACGGCTGCAATGAAAAATCCAGTCTTTAGTAGGGGATATGATCACCCCTGACTGCGTTGCAGGATTTACAACGTCTGTCCATGTTGAGCACATGGTTGTCAAGGAGCTGTTGAGGCATCGCGGCCCATTCCTCTTGAAGCGCCAATCGCAGCTGCGGAATCGTTGCTGGCTGCTGGTAACGTGCTGCCAAGCGTCTCCCGAGAAGGTCCCACACGTGTTCGATAGGATTTAGGTCCGGGGACCTTTCAGGCCAATCCATGTGTGTTGAATATCTTCACTCTCCAACAGCTTTGCGACAACCACTGTACGATGAGGTGTAGCATTGTCGTCCATGAAGAGGAACTCAGAACCCACAACACCTCTAAACAGACGCACGTGAGGCAGGAGAACCTTGGTACAATAGCGGACACTAGTGACTGAACGTCCATAGAAATTGTGGAGGTCAGTACGGCTACCAAGCATGATACCGCCCCAAACCAGAACTCCGCCAACTCCAAACCGGTCCTTTTCGATGATGTTGGAAGTGTGATTGCGTGTCCCCTGCTCTATCCAGATGTGTATACGTCCAGAATCACTCGTCAGACTAAATCGGCTCTCATCCGTAAAGAGAACTCGACCCCATTGCTGATGTGTCTAGTTCTTGTGTCCCTGGCACCACAAAAACCGCCGTCTCCGATGAGCAGGCGTAAAGGGCACACACCGTACTGGTCGTCGTGCAAATAGACCACCTTTGTGCAGCCTCCTGGCTACGGTAAAACGCGATAAGGGATGTCCAGTTGTCTGTAACGGACGTCCAGTTGTCTGTTTCATGTGCCTTGCGATTTCTCCCGCTGTCTGCCGTCTGTCTCTTCTCGCCTGTAGGACAATATACCGGTCGTCCGCCGCCGTGGTTGCTCGTGGACGATCACTGCTAAACTCTCGGACAGTTGTTCCTGTCGTTTGAAATGCTCTCCAAGCTCGTGAAACGATGCTGTGATAGATCCCGAACTCCTCGGCCACAGTAGTCACACTTCGGCCTTCTTCCAACTTCCCAATTAAGCGACGTCGGGTAACGTCATCCAGATGTCGTCTACTGGACTGCCTGTTGGCCATATCACACGGTGGCAGCAACTCGACGTCGTTCGAACCGATGTACACCGTGCAATAGCTTTCACCGAATTGCTGAGCGTACACCGCCAGTGTGCTTTATACCCTTCCGAACCCCGATCCCTTGTCATGCTGCATGTATGCGCATGCCCTACCGTACCGGTCCCTAGTCTATCTCCTGAGTGGTCTTTCGGTTCTTTCTGCCTGCTCGTTCCGCTGTTATGCTAATTTCTCCTCTTCCTCCTTAATTTTTGCACACGAGTGTAGTAAGCTCAAGGTGTTCACTTACTTCCCGAACGACCAATTAATTGGAACAGCCATATTTGTCAATTAATATGCGGTTGCATTATATGTTTCTTGCAGTGAAACTTGCGCTATGTGCAGAATGGATGCAAGTAAATCCTGAACATTGCCGGGTAGATTTAGACAAAGAGTTATCAACAAGTGGATCTCTGATAAAAGATATGTCTCCATTATTGGCCGATCGCCTGGCATATTTTTCCTGGAACGGGAAAGCACGGTATACAGCGCCCAAATTTTTTTGAATGGGAGTGAGATGAATTGAATGGGAGTAAGGATATAGAGCGTGTTCGAGATGACATGAAATTGTTGTCCTTGACTTTCTCACATGCTAAGTTTGAACCGTACTGTCTGGGGCTCACGCTGTGCTATTCAAGGTCGGAAAAAACTGAGAGGAAGTAATTGTGACAAGCCGTTAGACCGTTTCCTAAGCTATTTAAAATAGGTAAGGGGTTCACCCCAGTACAGAAAAGAATCTCATCTCTCTCTCTCTCTCTCTCTATCTCTCTCTCTGTCTCTCTCTCTCTCTCTATCTCTCTCTGTCTCTCTCTCTCTATCTCTCTCTGTCTCTCTCTCTCTCTATCCTTCACTCAATCACTGACTCACTATCTCTCACTCACTCACAAACTGACTCTCTTTCTCTCTCACCCGCTCTCTCTCTCTCTCTCGCTCACTCACTGACTCGCTCACTCTATCTTACTAATTCATTCTCTCTCACTCACTCATAAACTGACTCGCTCTCTCTCTCTATCTCACTAATTCATTCTCTCTCACTCACTTATAAACTGACTCTCTCTCACACTCATTCACTGACTCGTGCTCTCTCTCTCTCTCTCTCTCTCACCCACTCACTCACTGTGTCTCAACACTCGCTCTCTCACTCATTCACTGATTCGCTCTCTCTCTCCCTCTCTCAATCACTCTCTGTTTCACACATCTTCACACTAACTCACTCACTGACTCTCTCTCTCACTCACTCACTCACTCTCACTCTCTCTCTCACTCACTAACTCACTCACTCTCTCTCACTCACTCTCTCTCACTCACTCACTCACTCACTCTCTCACTCATTCACTCACTCTCTCACTAACTAACTCCCTCACTCCCTGACTTTCTCACTCCCGCTCATTCACTCAATGTCTCTCTGAACACCACTCGCTCTCTCACTAACTAACCCACTCACTCCCTGACTTTCTCACACCCGCTCATTCACTCAATGTCTCTCTGAACACCACTCGCTCTCTCACTCACTCACTGTCTCTCTGAACACCACTCGCTCTCTCACTCACTCACAAACTGACTCTCTCTCTCTCTTTCTCTCTCTCATTCTCTCTCACACACTCTCTCTTACTCACTCACTGACTCGTTTTCTCTCTAACTCACGCACTCTCCCTTTCTCATTCACTCACTCATTCACTGACTCGCTGTCCCTCTCACTCATTTACAAACTGGCTCTCTCGCACTCACTCACTGACTCTCTCACACTCATACTCACCCACTGACTCACTGTATCTCTCTCCCTCACTCACTCTCTCTCTCTTTCTCATTCACTCACTGACTCGCTCTCCCTCACACTTTATCACTCTTTTTCTTTCTCTCTCTCACTCACTCCCTCCCTGACTCTCTGTCACTCACGCACTCACTGTCTCTCTCAACCCTAGCTCTCACTCACTCACTCACTGACTCGCCCTTTCTTTCTCTCACCCGCTTCCTCTCTCCCACTCATTCACTCATTGACTCGCTCTCTCTCCCTCCCCTCCCACTGAATCGCACTCTTTCTCATTCACTCACTCACTCATTCACTCACTCTCACTCACTCACTTACTCACTGATTGACTCGCTCTCTCTCTCTCTGGCTCACTCACTCACTGACTCTCTGGCTCACTCATTCACTGACTCTCTGGCTCACTCACTCACTGACTCTCTGGCTCACTCACTCACTGACTCTCTGACTCACTCACTCACTGACTCTCTGTCTCAGTCACTCATTCACCGACTTGCTCTGTTTCTCACAAACTCACTGACTCTCTCACTCTCTCTCATACACACTCACTGACTCTCTATCACACTAACTCCCTCTCTCTTTCTCTCACTCCTACTCTCCCTAACACACTCACTAACTCGTTCTCTCTCTCACACACACACTCACTCTCTCTCACACAGACACACTCACTCTCTCTCACTCACTCACTGACTCTCTCTCTCTTTCTGTCTCACTCACTCTCTCACTCATTCTCTCTCTCACTCACTCTCTTTCTCATTCACTCGCTCTCCCTCTCACTCACTCACTCACTCTTTTTCTCTCGCTCACTCACTGTCTCTCTCTCACACACACACTCAGTCACTGACTCTCTCTCACTCATTTATTCACTCTCTCACTCACTCACTCCCTGACTCTGTGTCACTCACTCACTCTCATCCACTCACGCACTCCCTGTCTCTCTCAACACTAGCTCTCACTCTCTCACACACTCCCTCTCTCACCCACTTAATCGCACTCTTTCTCCCTCACTCACTCTTTCTCTCTCACTCACTGACTCGCTCTCTCTCTCTCACTCACTCACTGACTTGCTCTGCCTCTCTTTCACTCACTCACTCTGTCTCTCACTAACTCACTTACTCTCTCTCTCTCTCTCTTACTCTCTCTCTCTCACACACACTTACTGACTCTCTCTCACTAACTCCCTCTCTCTTTCTCTCATTCTCACTCAGTTACTCTCGCTCTCTCTCTCTCTTACTCTCTCTCTCACACACACTTACTGACTCTCTCTCACTAACTCCCTCTCTCTTTCTCTCATTCTCACTCAGTTACTCTCGCTCTCTCTTTCACACACACACACTGTCACTCACTCACAGACTCGCCCTCTCTCACTCGCTCACTCACTCACACGCACTCTCTCTCTCTCTCTCCTTCACTCACTCTCCCTCCCTCCCTCTCACTCACTCTCCCTCTCACTGACTCTCTCACTCACTCAACACTCACACACTCATTCTCTCACTCTTTCACACACTCATTCACTAACTCTCTCTCATTCACTCACTGATTCTCTCTCCCTCTGTCTCTCTCATTCTCTCACTCACTCTCTCTCACTCACTCCCTCGCTGACTCGTTCTCTCCCTCATCCACTCACTGACTGGCTGTCTCCCTCACTCACTCGTGGTATCTTTCTGTCACACTCACTCTTTCACGCACTCACTCACCCTCTTTCTATCTCATTCACTCATTCACTCTCTGTTTCTCTCTCTCACTCATTCACTCTTTCTCACCTACTGACTCGCTCTCGCTTTCACTCACTGACTCGCTGTCTCCCTCACACTTACTCACTCATTGACTCTCTCTCTCTCTCTCACTCACTGTCTCTCTCACACTCACTCTCTCTCTCTCTCACTTACTCACTCTCTCTCGCTCTTTCACTCACTCTCTCTCTCTTTTACTCACTCACTCTCTTCCACTCACTCAATGACCCGCTCTCTCTTACTCTCTCTCTCCCTCACTCACTGACTCTCTCTCTCTCACTCACTGACTCACTGACTTTCTCTCTCTCTCACTCACTCACTGACTCACTGACTCTCTCTCTCTCTCACTCACTCACTGACTCTCTCTCTCACTCTCTCTCACTCACTCACTCATTGACTCACTCGCTCACTATCTCTCTCTCACTCACTGACTGCCTCGCTGTCTGTCTCTCGCTCTCTCTCACTCTCTCTCTCCCTCACTTACTCACGCACCCACTGACTATCTCTCTCACTTACTCTCTCTCATTCACTCGTTCCTGACTCGATCTATCTCTCACTCACTCATTCACCCACTGACTCGCTCTCTCTCTCTCTCTCTCACTACTCGCTCTCTCTCTCTCTCTCTCTCTCTCACTCGCTCACTGATTCGATCGCTCTCTCACTTATTCTCTCTCATTCATTCATTCACTGACTCGATCTATCTTTCACTCACTCATTCACCCACTGACTCACTCTCTATCACTCACTCACTCTCTCACTCACTCTCGCTCTCTCACTCACTAAGTCACTGACTCTCTCTCTCTCACACTCTCTGTCCCTCTCACTCACTGTTTTTCATTCACTCTCTCTCTCTCTCTCTCTCTCTCTCTCTCTCTCTCTCTCTCTCTCTGTCTCACTCACTCTCTGTCTCTCTCACTCCCTCACACTCACTTGCAGACTCGTTCTCTCTTTCTTTCATCAAAATAAACGACCTTCACTCCCTCGGTCAAATTAAGTAATGAAGTTATCCTAGTTGAGTTGACCGTGTCATGCGTGGAAACGGGTCGCCGGTCAAGGGTCAATGAGCCGACAATTTCTTGCGGGTCAAGATGTTCCTGACCTGATTTTGACCCGGTTTTATTTCCGCTTTATTTTTGCAAAGAAAAAAAAAACATTTTCCAAGAACCCTTCAGAGGTCTTTTGAAATAATACTTCAGAGCTGCAGACTATGATCCAGGAACTTGTTGAAAAAGGTAAAGAAATGGGATTAAAAATGAACTTTCAGAAAACAAAACTGAAGTGCAATGCTTTTACAAGAAATAAAAAGTTATCCATTAATGCAAAAAACTGGAGATAACCGATACCTACATTTACCTTAGACGGCAGATATCGAGCAAGGGTCACATTGATGAAGAAAATAATCGACGTGTAAAACTTGGTTAGAGAGCTTTTGGAAGAAACAGTACAATTTTTAAAATCAGTATGCCACTATGTCTCAAAAGAATAGTGTTTATTCAATGCATTCTTCCTGTGCTTACCTACGGAACAGAGACTGGAACCTTAACTAGAAAAGATATACAAAGACTGCAGACACCTGAAATCATAGTACTTTATTATGCTAATAAGCAAAAATATACATAAAGCATTGGCAGCTTAAAAGATTAAATAAATGGTAGTAAAGAAGAGAGATGAGGTCAACTAAACAAGATGTGACTTCCAAAGTGGAATATATAGAGCTATGCAAGACAGTACGAAAAAGTATCACTGAAAACGTAAGGAAATTCAACTGTGAACTAGTGAGGAAAGCAACTGAAAACAACCAAAGCCTAAAGGTAGCAAAGGGACATCTCAGTAAGGGAAGAAAACAGATTATGGCACTGAGAAAAGAAGATGGGTCTGTAACAAGAAATAGAGGCGAAATTTAGACAAGAGTGAAAGATTTCTACTCCAAATTATATGAAAGGGAAGATACATGTACTCCAGACATCATGAAAGGCACCAGTACCAGAGTTCTTCCAGTCCTCCCAGCAGAAGTTGCACATGCAATCAAGAACATGAAGCGGGGAAAAGCTCCAGGAGAAGATGGAATTACTGTAGACATCATACAAGAAGCAAGTGGAGAAATCGAAGCAGTACTCGCCCAAATTTTCACTCGATGCCTTAATGAACGGAAGATTCCTGAGGATTGGAACAACGCTACAATGATCCTGCTACATAACAAAGGTGACATTGAGGATCTCGGGAACTACAGACCTATCAGGCTCCTCTCAGTGGTTTATAAAATCTTCACTAAAGTTCTTTCACACCGCTTGAAGGTAACACTGGACATGGCTCAAACGAGAGAACAAGCTGGATTCAGGAGTGGCTACAGCACAATAGATCATATCCACGTACTAAGAGAACTACTTGAAAGAGCGAGGGAATATGAACTTCCATTGTGCATGGCTTTTATCGATTATGAAAAGGCCTTTGATTCGATGAAACCATCAGCAGTTACAATGGCTTTGAAATCCTGCGGTATTGAAGATGCATGCATTAATATTATTAATAACATCTATGAAAATGCAAGTGCAAAGATTCGGCTATTTTAAAATACAACACACATAAAAATTGGAAAGGGAGTGAGACAAGGTGATACCATATCTCCCAAGCTCTTTAATGCCACATTGGAAAATGTCTTTCAATCGCTGAACTGGGAAAACACATGGATAAAGATTAATGGAGATTATCTAACCCACCTTCGTTTTGTTGGTGACGTGGTCATTTTTGCGACTACTCCATCAGAGCTGCAGAGTATGACCCAGGAACTTTCTGACAAGAGTAAAGAAGTGGGATTAAAAATGAACTTTCAGAAGACAAAAGTGATGTACAATGCTTTTACAAGAAATAAAGATTTATAGATTGATGGAGAAAAGCTGGAGATAACAGATACGTAAGTTTACCTTGGACAGCAGATGTCAAGTGAGGGTCACATTGATGAAGAAATTAATCGGCGTACAAAACTTGCCTGGAGAGCTTTTGGAAGAAACCGCATAATTTTCAAGAGCAATATGCCATTATGTCTTAAAAGAAACGTTTTTTATCAATGCATCCTTCCAGGGCTTACGTATGGGGCAGAGACGTGGACCTTAACTAAAAGAAACATACAAAGGCTGCAGACAACTCAAAGCAGCATGGAGAGGTGCATGCTTGGTGTAACCAGAAGAGATAAGAAGAGGAACTCGTGGATCCAAAAAATGACAAGAGTGGAAGACATCATGATCAGAGTTAAATCCCTGAATAGCCAATGGGCTGGACATATTTCCAGAAGAACGGACGACCGATGAACAACCAAAAGTTTTGATTGGATTCCAAGGGACGAGAAAAGACCCAGAATACCACGTGGGAGATGGGTGGATGGAGGTGACTGGCCAAAGACAGTCGTCCGTTGTTGAAGAAACTTGGGGAGACCTTCATCCGGCAGTGGATTGATAATGATGACATATTCGAATTTATAGTTCAAAGCAGATTTTTCCGGGTCAAGGTGCCTTCTTATCTAAAGACTAACGAAATCCTTTCTTCGAATTATGTGCACTAAATCGTGGAAACTTCTGTTGTCGCTCCCTCAAATCTTCCCCTTTCCGCTTCATTGCTTTAACGAAAAGCTTTATCAGCCCAAACTTAGTGTGCAATTGAAATCAGAATATTTTCAGTAGATCTACAAGTGGTTCCTTTGGAACTTTCTCTTCTTCTGGATTAAACTGCTCGCGATGTGGCCATACTTTTACATCACAACGATTACTTCACTTGTAAAGTAAAACAGCTTTTAATTTTCGATGAATCGATAATCAGTCACCACTTCTCCGATTTATGTTCATATTCATGACCCAATTTTTTCAAGACTTCATCAAAACCATTACGATAGGATATATCACCATAAGAGAGGTGAACGTAAAAGGTCGTTTTCATGGTTACGATGAGTCCCCAGAAAATTCCATTCATGTAGTTTAGAAGAAATTAGTTTCGCTTTACTCACAGAAAGATTTCAGTCCTATACCCCAGATTATTAAATTTCATCTGTGTGATTAAATAGGAAATTTCGAAATCTGGTGGTATATGTTCTTTATCGTGATCCGTGTTTTCTGTATTTCTTTGACCTTCATTCGAACCTGTCCATTCATCACTCTCTTAGACACCGAATTCCTGTCACTAAGGTACAGGACAATTTCTCAGTATGTGAGACAGGTATTAAATCCGATGGTTAATTTGGTCACATAATAGCACGGTTCGTCTTAGAAGTGTGGCCAGAAACTCGAGTCAAGCAAAAGTAGCAATTGAGGGTTTGCTTTTTTCGGTTTCCTCAAAACAAATCTATCGTGTCTTGAACCAAAAGCAGCATCTTTCGGCCTCTGAACCGCTATCCCAGCAAATGGTAGATTTGTTTTTTTCCCATCAAGCCATGTTCTAGGATTTACAAGATATCTTGAACAACAAATATGAGTTGTTCATTATTTGTGTCAGTCACCTAGCTAGCGTGCAAAATAGAAGAAATACAAAACATTTGAAATTAAT
The DNA here is from genome assembly GCA_039090855.1 of Macrothele yani. Taxonomy (NCBI): domain Eukaryota; kingdom Metazoa; phylum Arthropoda; class Arachnida; order Araneae; family Macrothelidae; genus Macrothele; species Macrothele yani. The sequence goes on from CM076994.1 coordinate 146,126,479, forward strand.
CATCTTAACACAATACATTTTTTCGCTTTAGCACTATCATATATAACCGTAAATAGTTTGTAACGTATACTCTATATTCACTTTCCTTTTGATTTTTACTATCTCTGGTTATTTTATTTTACTATGTAAATTATCTTCTTACTGAACGAGATGTTATTTCTCCCGCTGAATGAGATCTGGCAATGAGTGTAAGTCATGACGTGGTGGTAGCCAGTATAAATAGGCGCGTTCAACGATACGTACAGAGAGCTGTTGTTGTACGGAGAGAGCGTTTGTTTATGTGGAAGAGAGCTGTTGTTGTACGAAGTGAGCTGTTGTTTATGTGTCAGTGAGCTGTTGTTTATGTGTCAGAGAGCTGTTGTTGTATAGAGAGAGCGGTTGTTTATGTGCGTGAGAGCTTTGTTTCGTGTGTAAAGAGATCTTCGTTTATGTGAGAGCCAGAAGTTTACCAAATAAAAGATTGTCTTAGTAAGTATGTCTTTCTCAGTTCATAGTTTTGTCAGATCTCTGTCTGGCTGTTAGGTTAATTTCATTAGTTGATTATTATTAACAACCAGCATAAGACTTTATTCATCTTAATTACTACTACAACATTACTAGCAGTTAAAAGCTTGTTCATTATTATTACTACACTACTAGCAGGAAAGTTTATTCGTGATATAATTAACAAACAACAAGCATTAGAAGAAGCATTAGCTTAGAAGAAGCTGAATTCAGTATAATTCAGTAGCAGAAGATATATTCATTATAAGTTGTCTAAATGTTAAAAGTTTTCGGAACTGTTATTTTTTATTCGGCTTTCGGGAACTGTTTCACGCCTAAGGAAAATATTCACTCACGGCATCCAGCGAGAATATTGCACATTCATGTAAAAAACGAAAACGAAAATGCGTGGATTGTCTTAAACTTAGTGACAGCTAGACAACGCATTTTTTTTCAAATGGGATTTCTCAGAACTAAGGTATTGTGCCAGAAACAAATACACTTTTATGCTTATTAGCCATCACCGAAATACCTCACAAAAACTGAAAATATAAGCAGTATTTTGATCATGATCATAGTTTTTTTCCATTGCAAAACATTTTTCTCAGTCGGACTTGTAAAGTAGCACATGTGCCAAAAACATAATTGTTTACACCAACGGAAAGGAACACTGTATATTAGGTAAAGCGGAAAATGCGTGAATCGTTTTCTCGGGTTTTATTTATCAGGCTTGAAAAGAAAATGAAAGCAGGGTGTGAGATGTGCGGTTTTTGGTGTTAACAAATATACTGAGGGAAGGGCAAAATGATTCTATGAGCATAATACTTTATGACGTTCAAAAATGTCTGCATTCTAGAAATGTACAATGAAAGTAATTCGAGTTATTAACTTGGTACTTTCTCACTTGCTGACTGCCTCGTTTTTCCTTAAACCTGCACTATGGAATTATCCACAGTGTCTTCTGCGCGCACCAAAGTCTGTTTTCAGCTAAGGCAAATAAATCTGACTGGGAGAAAAAATATGTGATTTGACACCCAACACGGGGAATCGGAAAATGTTTCTTATATCTTTTCCAAATGCTACATAACATATACCAAACACTTTAACGCAATAAACCGCGTTAAGGCTGTGGTTTCGGCTTTCATCAGAAGTTTTATACCCTTAAAATGGAGGGAAATCAATTCTTCAAACAAAATGTTCACAACAGCATTTGAATCTCTCTCTCTCTCTCTCTCTCTCTCTCTCTCTATCTTTTCTTTTTTTTTTTTTTCTTCTTTCTTCTTTATTTTCTATTTTCTTTTTCTTCTTTCTTCTTTATTTTCCCTTTTCTTTTTCTTCTTTACCTGTCAGAGTACGTTGCAATAAGTATTCTGTAATTTCCTCTTTGATATCTAAATAACAATATTTTCGCTCTTTTTCCAGAATTTATAATGATGTTAGAAATATTATGTTTAACATATTTAAGTACGTAGAACATACGAAACAAATAATAAGAACTGTATTCATGTCATCATAGTTCATCGAAGAAAAGTATCTAGTTTTGTTTTTTAGTATCCCACGCAAAACAGAAACTTCAAACTTAATAAAAAGCATATGAAAACATGACATTAAGGAAAAGATTTGTATGCTATTTGGATCTTTGTAAGATCAGAAGCATGTTGTTGGACAAAAACGGGTTCCAGTATTATTTGGTGCAATTTATTGAGTTTTTTCTGTTTCTTTGCCACCTTCAGCTTTCTTCCTTAAAAAGAGCAACCTGCTTTGTTTGGCATGGCCATGCTGCGAAGAATAAAAATATGCACTGTAAAAATGAAATTGTTACTTCGCTTTGTTGCACGGAAAACACATGTTTTCGTTCGATTTTTACCGATCTCAGTACCTCCTTATTTTCAGTAAGAATCGATTCTGTGTCTGCATTTTTCGGTATTGTATATGCTTGTTCTACATCGCTTCATTCCAAAACCTCCTAATGGAGAAGAGTGTCAGTTATAGTCTTTTACCACCCACAAACACAGCAACCGATAAACGTGATGGCTTATTTTCATATGTGGACTCAATCTGTATTTTGTATAAAATTTTTTTAGCAAAAATTGCGACGTATTATTTTGTATAAAAGTTTGTTAACAAAAATATCACGTGTCAATACGACAAAGCAACATCGATACATTCCGTCGGTGTAGTTTAGACGGTTAGAGCAACTGGCTCCGGAGCGAGGAGGGGATGATGCGATCTCCATTTCCGACAAATATGTGATTTTCCCATTGGTGCCCGATTGTGGAAAATGGATTTACTGGTCGTTAGGTTCTTTGAAAAATGTGTGATGTTTGTTCCACACATCGCCTGCAATTAATGAAAATGCTTTCTTCGCTTCAAAACCAAAAATTAAGAAAGAGATGATCTGACGTACTGCAGAAGTGAAGCACGTATCAGGGTGATATATCGCATCCATACATACCGTAGTTTAATCGGTTAGAACTGGCATTCGATCCCCATTACCGACAAATATGTGAGTTACGCAAAATGTTCTGAGTTTAATTTTATGCTAGAGTATATATTAAAAATAAATTCTTTAATTGGGCCTACAACTTTCTACGACTGTTAGGCAAAGAGCTTTCAAGGTTTGATTTGTTTTGTTCCTGGCGTAAAATTCCGTTCATTTATTCGTACGGAAACACTTGTAAGAGTTATTCAAAATAACTGATATTTTATTGCGTTAATTTGCATCATTATGCAAGTTGAACTCCGTAATTTCGTAAGAAAGTTTACGATTCAAAGGATTTCCTTTAATATGAACAAATTTATTTATATTTTATCAAACCAGAAATTTATGTGCATTTTATAATAATGCAGAAATTAATATCCTCGTGAATTTTAATGGTGTTCTATGCATAAATAACAGAACATTCATATAAACTCTGCGGTAAATCAAAGTAAATTTGTCGAGCTTCATTAATTCGGGGATACTTTTAGACACAAAATTTCGCTCATTCGAGAAAAACATATGAACTTATTACAAAGAAATTCCAAAGATACAAAGCTGCTGCCTGAGAGTAGGTGTGTGTGTGTGTGTGTTACATATAAAAATCACCTGAGAGCAGGGGGTGTGGTTTTTACACATAAAAGTACGTATGTTGCTGCCATGGTAATTGAAAAGTTTGGTGCAAAAGTGAAATGCGATTAAAAAGAATCTATGGGTCAGAGAGACATGCGGTTTGCAGATTAATATTCATCGAGGTAGGTAAGAGATTTTGTATGGCATCAAGAAGCAAATAGTTCAAAATCTCGACAATAGAGAGCGCTGCTGCTGAGAAAACAACGAGAGGTGAGAATTGTGAAATGAAATCTACGTTATATTGGTGAAACTTACTTTATTTCAGTATGATCTACAAATGCAAGTGCTCAATGTGTCCACCACCACGTTCCAGTACTGCGTATAGTCATGGTATTATGCCTGATACAACATTGAACAACATGTCAATGGGAACGGCTGATACCTCCTACCGTATGGCGTTTTTCAGGGATGGTAAGGTCTGGGGATTACCTATATAGACACGGGATTTCAAATAGCCACACAACCATAAATCAGCGGGTCTGAGATCTAAGAGGCCATTCCTGTGCACTATGCCTGCTCAATAGACGATCGGCGCTAAACCTGCACGCCTGATTCCACGTTATATGCAAATTATTAGCTTAATAGAAACGTTTGGTTTTGCAATCAGAATGACCGCACGAACTTTTATTATTTTTGCACATTGAAAATATGACTGCATTTCTCCGTAATGGTTTTTATGTCTCACCCTAACGTTGCTTTTTTGCGAGTAATGTTCAAACGTCACTTATGTGGCATTCTCTGCAGCAGTGCCCTCTATTGTCGAGATTTTGAACTATTTTTTTCTTGATGCCTTACAAAATCTCGTACATCAGTGAATATTAATCTGCAAGCACCATGTCTCTCCGAGCCGTAGATCTTTTTTAATCGCATTTTACTTTTGCACCGAATTTTTGAATCACCCTGTATATGTGCATAGACCCAAATTATTTTTTGCATTCCACCACAAGAAATTTGTGTTGCCACGCTGTGAAATTTTTATTGTTGGAAAAGAAGCAGCTGAAGTGCCTGAAAAGGGGACTCTGTCTAGTATCTTTTTGCGGTAATAATCCAGTGTGGCAATACCTATGGCATTCATTCATGTTACTTGTACTTTTCCAAAGTAAATCTATTTTTTGCTTTGAATGAATGCTGATTGAAATCATATTAATCTGAATACAATTATTTCTTAATGACGATTATGAATTTTTCTTTTTTAGCGAATGGATGACTCACCGTGAGGACGAAAGCAATTGAGGTGTTGTCAGTATTTTGAAGAAACCATTTTTTATGGCAAGGTTATTTACATGTCAACATCATACTTTCGCAGTGGAAACAGTTTTGCCGCCGTTGGACAAGAAGTGAGCTTTCAGTGGTGGTAACCTTCTCCGTCTAAGTGATGCCATTTACATTTTACTCAGGGTATACATACGTAAAACATAGCGTTGCATACGATTATGGTTTCACTGATCCATCTTGCGTGCTTTGTTTCCATTTATTGCTGTTGTATGCTCGGTAGTTTTCCTGAGGTTAACGCAACATACATATCTTGGGCTGCGTCGGGTTTCTTTTGCTCCAATTTATTTATATTCCAGTGTGCGCTAAGATCAGATTTTTACTGATTATCAAGACAGGCATAATACCAAGTCTACATTCGCGTAGGGTTACTTCAACTTGCCGTGCAAGTTTTTCTGTGATAACGCATGTGACTCGTTTATCGCACTACTGTTTTCATCTATGTCATACAGTGTTTACGTGTTATGATTTAATAATTAGGTGACTATTAATTTGAGGAAATTCAAGTCTTACCGAGGAAATGTTATCTAATAGAGTTGAACAGCAATAATCCCCATTGCAATTTGATGAGCTCATCGGCGAAATGGAAGGCATTTCACGTCATCTTGGATATCATACAGTATTTCAACAACTAATTTTCAACTTTGCAGTATTTTTAAGGTTAAAATCTTTCCTCATAACCGCAAAATTTTTAGCATTGATAAGTCAGGTGATATTCTGACGCAAGGGTTGTGGACTGAGCTAATAAACAAATCTAATGTATCAAATCCAATTGGGTACAGAATTTTGAAAATCTATCTCTTGTGCTTTAGCGTTCAAGGAAAGGTTGGTATCGAAATTTAAAAATCTAGTAGTACCAGACGAATTTTTAAACGCAAACAAACAAAAAAACATTAAAATAGTTTACACATGTTAAGTGTAGTGAAATGCTACAAGTACTTAAAAACAGTGTTACAGAAGACATGATGTCGCATTTGAATTAAACAGAAAAATAAAAGTCTAGGAAATTATCAGGTCGTATGTCAGGAGGCATATTCCTGCACATGCGTTTTGGCGATCTATTTCTCTAAAATTCAGGAAAGTTTTGTAAAAAAAATATTTTTTTGATTGAAAGTTTAACGACCACCGTGAGCTACTCAATCAGATAAAAGAAGTCGCCCGTCCCTAATTTAGGGTCACTGGTTCCAGAGAAAGGGGAGCCAGTGTCGTAAGACAAATATAGCATCCATGCCTCACTGGGATTCGAACCCGGACCGTTCTAGGACGAACAGTCATAAACCCGTGCTTAGACCACTGCGCCACCGGAGGGTCGTAAGAAATTTAGAGAGAAGAAATTTGATGGAATCTACAAATAAATTTTCTAGGAGCTTCGTAGAACTGGAGAATATGCTAAATTTCATCAGAATGGAAATATGACATAGCGATATACACTGTTTCCACAAATTAAGAGAAGAAAAAGAGGAAAAGTGCGATAACTCAGACAATCATTATGAAATGTTACTGAATTTGTTTAAAGCCTGTACCATATCGTACGTTAGAGAAAGACCCGAAACATTTCGTTTGAAACACTTCATTCAGACAAAAATGACCACATACAGAAGTAAGTAAAACATAAGGTGTTTAAATAAGTTAGCCATAACACATTAATAGGGAGTGTGCTCATTCCTCACAGTATTGCAGGCCTCACAGCGATGTTTCGTGCTGTTGGAGATGGTGTTTAGGATTTCAGTAGGTAAGCACGACTATTGTACGTGCAAGTCTTGTCTAAATCTCTTAAGAAGGCCTTGCGGAGGAATGTAGAAGGCAGCCACACGTCTCCCTTAAAGATCCCAGACATGCTTAGTCGGATTAAGAACTTTGCTGGCCAATTCATACAGACAATGGTTTCCTTTTGAAGATAAGGTTCTACCAGCCTCGCTCGGTAGGGACGAGCGTTATCGTCTTGTAGAAGAAACGTCTCTCCATTGGCACCTGCATAAGGGCGAACATAGAAGTCTAGGATGCCATCCCCGTACCATTGAGCATCCATGGTTCCTCCTGGAAGCACATAGAGGTCAATGCGTACACCAAACGAGATGCACCCCAAACCTGCACGCTACCACCACCATAAGTGTCCCTTTTCCGGGTCATAAAGGGATGATAGCGTACCCCTCATTATTTCCCGATTAGAACATGCCTGGAATTGCTCGTCAAAGTAAATCTGGACTCATTTGTAAAGAGTACTGGCCTTCATTGGTTTTCAGTCCAATTGACGTGAAGTCTTGCCCAATTCCAGCGTACTGCCCGTGCAGCGGTTGCAACCATACAATATCTTCACTTCGAACCACTCAAAGTTGCGATGGGAGGAAAGACTTTTAGGTCCGATGAAGAGATGCAGCAGATTGTGCATGAGTGGCTTCAGACGGGACGGAGAGAATTCTTTTTTGCAGAAATCTATGCACTTCGTAAGCACTGGAGGACTTGCATTACACAAAATGGAGATTACGTTGAAAAATGATACAGGTGTGTACCAATTTTGTTCAATAAGTTGTGAAAAAAATATTTAAAATTTTCATTTGACTCTCCCTTTAATAATTCATCCATTCCGTGCAATTGCAAACAACAATGCATTCTTCCGTCATCTAGCTTTAGAACTGTGCACTATAAAAAATCAGAAAGTATATGCAAAATATTACCCGAAGTAAAGAGTTTCAAGCTCAGAAATAACTTTCCAGATGGGATTTTTTGAAGCAAATATACCGCGGAAGATATAATTATGCGTTAACGCCCTCTAACGGGAAAATTGTGCATTGTTTTAGGCTCGAAATGGGAATAAAATATTTCACGTTGTATTCAGTATCACACAGAAAAAAATGTAATCGGTATTTCAGGTTCGTAAACACGGGTGTAAATATTTTGTCAATAAAAACATGTGCCAACGACCTTTAGTGGAAAAGCTGTGCGTTATCAAACGTTGGAAATTATATGAAAAATATTCTTCACCGTGAACGCTATCCGTCGCAAAGGGAAGTTTTCCAATCGGAATTTTAGAACCAGAGTTATTGCGGGAACTAGAGTATACATTTACACTCTATAGTCCGAAAACTGTTCACTACTTGAAAATTAAAATGCATGCAAAATCAAGGGCGCCCATAAAAGGGGGGGTCCAGCCCCCCACCCTCGTTGGTATAGCCAAATATTTGATAAATTTAAAACATTAAAATAGATGAAGCCTTGTTTTAAAGCATTTTTTAAAATAATAAGATATTAGTGATTGATTGTAACAATTATTTTTGTTGTATTTCAGCATCTTGTACATTTACTAAAATTTTTGACAGCCTTGAAGGAGTTAAGGATTTTTTTAGCCCCCCCCCTCCCCTCCCGTAAAAGTACTCATATGGGCGCCACTGTGCAGAATGATCTTTGTGGTAAAAAGAATCGAGTTAAAAGAATTCTTTCAACTGGGTTTGTAAACGAAAGTATATAGATTCTTAATTTCAGAGCATGTTCCTTAACTTCCCGTAGCAGCGAAGAAATGCGTCGGAAAAGGAACAAAACAAAATTCAAGAATTATCGTTCTCATGGTTCAGGCTTTTCAATGCAAAGGAATGTTTTAAATTGAATTGATATGCGGATTAATATGGTGTGCACAGATCAAAGTACAGATGGACATAAATAAGCACGTACTTTTTTTCAAAAGAACGCTCTAGAAAGCTAAACTAAACAAAATAGCTGTATTTGTGGGGAAAAAATATTCATAGATGTACTTTTGTATGCTGCTCCTTCCCCTATTTGATGGATAAACCATCGGGCCCTGAGACCTATCAAAGGCCATGAAAAAAATACAAAATTATTTCCATCTTTCTCTGTACCCAAATTTCCATTTAGGTGGCACAAAAAGTCCTTTCCATTTGTCACAATATCTGTGTTTCTAGAAGAGGAACGGAAACAGTTTGTGGAGGGCTGTTTTCTTGTAAGCATGTCCACTATTTCCCCCTTATCTTACAAATCAATGGGAAACGAATCTCCTTGAAGAAATTTTTCTTCACAAATACATAGATGGCAATACAAATGTCATTGTTAGCACAAATGTGCTGTATTTCCATTGTTTCCAAGTAGTTTCTTCCTTAAAAAACTTCAAAATCGACCCCGCATCATCTTAAACTACATCTTCTTAGCTTCAGTTGCTTGAAGCTTCGCTGTTCTAGGTGGTGTAACGGGTAACATGCTCGAATCGAGAGATGAAGTTTCGATTCCAGGACGATGTAATGTTCAAGTTTTCTAAGGAAGTGGCTACATGAAAGCAGTAAAAATATATTAGGTGTGCAACTTGATTCTCTGCCACAGGCACGACACGTTGACAGCAAATTATAGCAAATCGAATACATACCTAATCAGGGAAATAATCCCCGCCGTGTTGGGTACATTCGCGCCATCGTTCAGTGAGCTGCCGAATGCCACTGCGGAAAACAGAAAGCTGTTTCGAGTTGACAAAGTCATGAATAATTGTGTTGATCTCCTCGACAGAAGTGAAGTGCATATCACCCAGGTGATGTTGCAGGGAGCGAAAGAAGTGATAATCCGACGGGGCGAAGTCTGCAGAATACGCCGGCTGGAACAAAATCTCCCATCCCAGGTCGGTGATCGTGTTTAAAGTTGTTTTCGCGGTGTTAGAAAGCGCGTTATCCTGATGCAACAGCACCTACCTTTTGTCATTGCCGGTGTATGACCTTTTTGCCTCCATTGCGTCACTCACACGAATGAGTTGCTGACAATAACGTTCAGCATTGACCGTTTCACCAGGTTTGAGCAACTCATAATGTACGACACGGCGCTGATCCCACCATATGCACAGCAGTAACATCCTGGCATGGATATTCGGTTTGGCGGTAGTGGTAAGCTAACCTGGATAAACCCACGATTTGCGCCGCTTAGGATTATCGTAGAGAATCCACTTCTCATCACAGGTCAAAATCTTCAGGAGGAAATCCTTCTTCTTGAATCTGAAGAGCAAGGACACAGCAACATCGCAGCACCTAGACTTGTTTGCAGCTGTGAGTTGGTGGGGCACCCAACAGTCCTCCTTGTGAATCCGTCCAGGCTTGGGCAGGCGCTTTACAATGACTTTCTGTGTTAATTCAAGTTCCTAGGCGAGCTCTTACTGTGTGCGACAGGAATCCGCGTCCAAAAGTTGTTTCAGTTCCTCATCGTCAACTTTCTATGGCTCTCCCGGACGTTCTCCATCACGGAGATCAAAATTTCCCTGCTTAAACCGCTGGAACCACTTCTTACACGTACTGTAGGACCCAGAAGTCTCACCCAAAGCAGCACAGATCATTTGCTGACCTTCCGCGGCACTTTTGTTCAGCTGAAACGCGAACAGGAGACAGTGCCTCAAATGTTGCTTCTTGAACTACATTGCTTTCACCGTCAACTTTCGTCCCTTCTTTCACTACAGCCGTGAGTGGTTACGGTTGCTTGGAAAGCTGTTGGATGGCGCTGCAATCAGCTATTATCGCACACAGCTATTTGCATTTGCCGACGTTCTACGATCGCTTGCGGTTAGGGGCCGAGAATTAAGTTGCACACCTAATAACACATTTATGCCAACAATGACATTTCCCTTTTAAGTAGTTTTATTTAGCAAAAGTGAAAAAGAAAATGCCCATATATAATGCTTCTCATATCATTTTGTCTTCTTTGCCTTGGTACCAGGACAGTAGCAAGGTTTTCTTATCTGGGAAGGCGGGATTTGAAATTGCGCCCCTTCGAGTTCCACTCAAATAATAGATGGTTTTTACTTTCTCACACACCGCCGTTATAGGAAAATATTACGATTGCTCAAAAATCGCACTTCAGGCTTTTGACATTATTTTATTGAAAATGCAAAAACTAGGTAAATACCAAAGAACCACAGATTGTAAATACACTGGCGTGCACAAATTAAGGACGAGGAGGTATTTCGAATGTAACGTCGTGCATAAGAGCTCCACATCGACTCAAATCATACCATAAGATCCCCAAGACGTAAGAATATGGGACAAGTGAGCAAATCCGTCCAAATAAGGAATCCAAAGGATGCAAAGGCATTTTATTGAAAAGGTAGCTTCGAGCACAACTGGACAGAAGACAGAAACCTCCATGTGACAGGTGGCTGCAAAGAAAAATCCAGTCTTCAGTAGGGGATATGATCACCCCTGACTGCGTTGCAGGATTTACAACGTCTATCCATGTTGACGACGAGGTTGTCAAGAAGCTGTTGATTCATCGCGGCCCATTCCTCTTGCTGCGCCAATCGCAGCTGCGGAATCGTTGCTGGCGGCTGGTGACGTGCTGCCAAACGTCTCGCGAGAAGGTCCCACACGTGTTCGATTGGATTTAAGTCCGGGGACCTTGCGGACTAATCCATGGGTTGAATATCTTCACTCTCCAACAGCTCTGCGACAGCCACTGTACGATGAGGTGTAGCGTTGTCGTCCATGAAGAGGAACTCAAGACCCACAGCACCTCTAAACAGACGCACGTGAGACAGGAGAATCTCAGTACAATAGCGGACACCAGTGACTGAACCTCCTTGGAAGATGTGGAGGTCAGTACGGCTACCAAGTATGATACCGCTCCAAACGAGAACTCCGCCACCTCCAAACCGGCCCCTTTTGATGATGTTGGAGGTGTGATTGCGTGTTCCCTGCTCTCTCCAGATGTGTATACATCCAGAATCGCTCGTCAGACTAAATCGGCTCTCCTCCGTAAAGAGAACTCGACCCCATTGCTGATGTGTCCAGTTCTTGTGTTCCTGGCACCACAGAAACCGCCGTCTCCGATGAGCAGGCGTAAATAGCACACACCGTACTGGTCGTCGTGCAAATAGATCACCTTTGTGCAGCCTCCTGGCCTCGTTAAAACGCGATAACGGACGTCCAGTTGTCTGTTGCATGTGCCTTGCGATTTCTCCTGCTGTCTGCCGTCTGTCTCTTCTCGCCTGTAGGACAATATACCGGTCGTCCGCCGCCGTGGTTGCTCGTGGACGGCCACTGCTAAACTCTTGGACATCTGTTCCTGTCGTTTTAAATGCTCTCTAAGCTCGTGAAACGATGCTGTGAGCGATCCCAAACTCCTCGGCCACAGTAGTCACACTTCGGCCTTCTTCCAACTTCCCAATTAAGCGACGTCGGGTAAAGTCATCCAGATGTCGTCTACTGGATTGCCTGTTGGCCATATCACACGGTGGCAGCAACTCGACGTCGCTCAAACCGATGTACACCGTGCAATAGCTTTCACCGAATTGCTGAGCGTACACCGCTCGTGTGCTTTATACCCTTCAGACCCCCTCCCCCTCTACGTCATGCTGCATATATGCGCATGCCCTACCGTACCGGACCCTAGTCTATCTCCTGAGTGGTTTTTTGGTCCGTTCTTCCTGCTCGTTCCGCTGTTATGCTAATTTCTCCTCTTCGTCCTTAATATTTGCACACCAGTGTACTAAATAAAGCGTAAACGTTCTGTGAACAACGACAACACAACACTCCACAGAAACGCAGAACGAAAAACAAACCAGCGCAGAACGATTGAGTATCGGATAGTGCACGTAACAATAGGAAGAAACTTTCGGGGTGGCACTTGGAAAAATTCAGTTCAGGGTTAAACGTTTGGAGAACTTTCTGCGACATAGCGCAAATGTTTAATTAGCTGTTCATCCAGAGGACATGTTAGGAAAGGTGATGCAGGTGAGGCATATCTGCATATTATTTTGTATGGCTTCATTCACTGTTTTGCAAAATTATCTTTATGGTTATGAGATGTTCATACCTCATAGTGTATGTTATTCTGTACCCTGGTTAACTGCATGGAATACTGTAAGAGACTAAGTAAAGTCTTGAAAAAGAATATACCGAAGGGTGTAACATTCTTTTTTAGTTACAATTTTTATTTTATTTTTCATCCCCCAGAGCATGAATTTACGCTCCAGGAGTGACCATTCTGGAAGGGCAGACGCCCTCCTGGTAGCTACGGCCGTGTTTGGTACTTTGCACAAGACTTCATCCCAATAAGAAGAATTAATGTTTTTATAGGTCTAACACTTTGATTGTAATACACTGTCAGTGCATGTGAGTCTTGTTTTATAAACTTAAACTAGCGACGTATTCTGTTACTTTGTATCCCGCGGCGATGCAAGGAAAATGCATTATAGACTTTTGGGCGAAATTTCTGCATGCTACTAATAGCCTAGAGCATTCTTTGTGTTGAATAGGAAGTTCCGTCGGGGAGCACTTTGAGGCAATGTAATAGATTTATTGTACGTCCGAAAGAGCTTTGAAACAACATGAGGTAATATTTTATCCGGGCAGAGAGCTCTCCGAAGTGATAACAAAGGTGAAAATAGCAGGGATAATGAGTGCCTGCGCGGAGCAGTGTTAATATTCCCCGTGCACATGCAGTTCTAATTTACTCGGGGCGTTAAAGTCCTGAGAAAAGCCACCTACCCCTTAACCTCGTGAATCTTTCTTGATGAGATAATGAAAATGGGCTGGTCGCGTGTAAAATAACAATTTTTAGAAAACTGCTTCGCTCAAGAACTAATGATATGACGTGTGCTGCGTCTAGGACGAGGAGTTGGGCAAGTAATTGTTGGAATACATGGGAAAGATGGTACAGTAAATCGCACGTATCACGTGATGTGCACCCCAAGAGGGATTTACTTTCTCGGTACACCGCCTTTGCGAACACAAACACTCGCAATTTTTTCTCCATCGCTCCGTAAAAAGCATGGTTTTCGCCTTTGTGACATGGTTCAATAAACTACTTTAGTCGATGAGGGACAGAATTATGTTTAAAGAAACCTTCTAGTTATCGGGAAATTATATATAAATAAATTGCACCGCCATTAATTAAAGATACCGAAATAATACCTTTAAGAGCGTACACACTCTGCTACTCCAAAATTCATTAAGTAAAGTTGTACACTGCAATGTGGTTAAAACACACGCAACAATTGTGTATTCTTTCCATCTCATAAGTTTTTGAGATATATGAGGATGGCGACTGCCCTTCACAAGTTAAAAACAAATGTTTTTTTTTACATTTATTAAAGTAAAAAGACTCTACGAACAGACATGTTACTAAACTTTTTTGCATTTTCAGCTGTTTTTGCCCCTTTCGTTTCTTACAGGAAATATATTCAAGAATTTTATAATACCTATTAGCAGCAGCGAGACATACCGTAAGGAAATTACTGTTTGATGTATATCGTTATTTCTATTTATGTGCGTGTCTAAAGGGATATACTTTCTTGAATGCATAGTCCAAAATCATCAGATCAGGTGAGTCTTTAACATTTCTTGAAATACACATATAACACTGCCAATTTTTTCCCTTCGGCATTTAACAACGTCCATGCTCAACTTTAAGAGTTATTGCCCTTTTTCATGCCTATTTTGAGACCACTGGTTCTAGGGAGAGGGAAGGGCCAACGCCGTAAAGCAGGATCACTGCCCATGGCTTATCACTTAATCTGTCCCTGACCCAGCTGCGCCAACTAATCACAACCCTACGCCACTGACCACTCGGCCAGCAGGGTGCCTCATAGAAGTGCAAATTTGACTGATAGTACATTCAACAAACATTTATCCGAAGGCGTCTGTGGACTGGGCTTCAAAGTAATTAAAATTTATTCATGGGGTTCTATTTGCTTCTTCTCGATAACGACCGCAAGAATTTATGGTTATCATTTCCAAACGGAAAATTAACACCAGTGTCATACATTCGTAAATCTGAGTAGCACGGCTGACGGGGATACGAAGAGAAGCATAATAACTTTCACTTTACATGTATTGTTTAGCTTAGAGTATAGTGGCAAACGCGTTTCAAAGATGCGTTTTCTCTTGTTTTCTTTTTCTCCTCTACACCAGGCCAGAAGGTTACAGCCGCTAATCCACAAGAAGTAGTTCAGTACAATTGGCACGGGTCGAAGCTCACTCGTCCTTTATAATGATTGTTATTGTTTCTTTAACCAAGGGCGAATTTTTGGCAGAACATGCGTAAAAATATTTCAGAGTAATTTGCGGAAGTTGATTGTTCAGAATCCATGACAAAATTTAGCCTTAAAGAAAAATAAATAGTTACTCAACGTCTTTGCAATATAATCTCAGTCATTAGTCAGCTGTAGCCGCTTACTCATCACTACATTATTCCCAGGCTCACCCAATTGTACGTATTGACAAACCATTAGAAGCCTAGATTCCACTTTGCCAAAGACTTCATCGACTAGCTATTCCTAGCCGTCCGTTTAAGGTGAAGTATTTGACAAAGTGCAGCTAGTCGCAACTTCACCCTGTCCCCTAAAAAATGTAGCCTTTGCCATCCCCTTTTCCACCTTACGGGTTATCGGACAAGGCAAACATGCTGGGACGACCAACTAACCAAGCTTGGAAAAACGAAAGACAAAAATAAAAAGTGGAATAAAAGAAATAGAATAAGGAACTAAACTCCGGTGCTTACGCATAATCAGAACATCAGCGTCCCACAACTGAAACGAGTGCATATCATGTTAGGGAACAAAACCTTAAAATGCAACAGCATAATGGAGCAAGTTGGCTCTGGCCATGGATGTACTCCCCAAATATCTGAAAAGAATGTTATCTCCGAGTAGGGTACTTACGCTATCATCATCATCATCATCATTGTCAACCATTATCAATCCACTGCTGGACGAAGGTCTCCCCAAGTTTCCTCCACAACGGTCTGTCTTGTGCCAGTCTCCTCCATGTCACCCGTGCATACTTTCGAATTTCATCCACCCATCTCCCATGTGGTCTTCTTCTGGGTCTTTTCCTGTCCCTTGGAATCCAATCTAAAATTTCGGCTGTCCATCGATGATCTGTCGTTCTGGCAGTATGTCCAGCCCATTGCCATTTCAGGGATTTAACTCTGATCAGGATGTCTTCCACTCTTGTCATTTTTCGGATCCACGAGTTCCTCTTCTTATCTCTCCTGGTTACACCAAGCATGCACCTCTCCATGCTTCTTTGAGTTGTCTGCAGCCTTTGTATGTCTCTTTTAGTTAAGGTCCACGTCTCCGCACCATACGTAAGCACTGGAAGGATGCATTGATCAAACACTTTTCTTTTAAGACATAATGGCATATTGCTCTTGAAAATTATGCTGTTTCTTCCAAAAGCTCTCCAGGCAAGTTTTGTACGCCGATTAATTTCTTCATCAATGTGACCCTCACTTGATATCTGCTGTCCAAGATAAACGTACGTGTCTGTTATCTCCAGCTTTTCTCCATCAATCGATAAATCTTCATTTCTTGTAAAAGCATTGAACATCACTTTTGTCTTCTGAAAGTTCATTTTTAATCCCACTTCTTTACTCTTGTCAGCAAGTTCCTGGATCATACTCTGCAGCTCTGATGGGGTAGTTGCAAAAATGACTACGTCATCAGCAAAACGAAGGTGGGTTAGATAATCTCCATTAATCTTTATCCCCTTGTTTTCCCAGCTCAGTGACTGAAAAACACCTCCAATGTGGCATTAAAGAGCTTCGGAGATATGGTGTCACCTTGTCTGACTCCCTTTCCAATTTTTATGTGTGTTGTATTTTCAAACAGCTGAATCTTTGCACTTGCATTTTCATAGATGTTATTAATAATATTAATGTATGCATCTTCAATACCGCAGGTTTTCAGAGCCATTGTAACTGCTGATGGTTTCACCGAATCAAAGGCTTTTTCATAATCGATAAAAGCCATGCACAAAGGAAGTTCATATTCCCTCGCTCTTTCAATTAGTTCTCTCAGCACGTGGATATGATCTATTGTGCTGTAGCCACTCCTGAATCCAGCTTGTTCTCTCGGTTGAGCCATGTCCAGTGTTACCTTCAAGCGGTGTGAAAGAACTTTAGTGAAGATTTTATAAACTACTGATAGGAGGCTGATAGGTCTGTAGTTTCCGAGATCCTCAATGTCACCTTTCTTATGTAGCAGGATCATTGTAGCGGTGTTCCAATCCTCAGGAATCTTTCCTTCATTAAGGCATCGAGTGAAAATTTGGGCGTGTACTGTTTCGATTTCTCCACTTGCTTCTTGTATGATGTCTACAGTAATTCCATCTTCTCCTGGAGCTTTTCCTCGCTTCATGTTCTTGATTGCATGTGCAACTTCTGCTGGAAGGACTGGAGGAACTCTGGTACTGGTATCTTTCATGATGTCTGGAGTGCATATATCATCCCTTTCATATAATTTGGAGTAGAAATCTTTCACTCTTGTCAAAATTTCGCCTCTATTTCTTGTTACAGAACCATCTTCTTTTCTCAGTGCCATAATCTGTTTTCTTCCCTTACTGAGATGTCCCTTTGCTATCTTTAGGCTTTGGTTGTTTTCAATTGCTTTCCTCACTAGTTCACAGTTGAATTTCCTTACGTCTTCAGTGATACTTTTTCTTACTGTCTTGCATAGCTCTATATATTCCACTTTGGAAGTCACATCTTCTTTAGTTGTCCTCATCTCTCTTCTTTTTTGCATCAACATTTTGGTTTTTCCTGATAATTTGTTCACATGCAACTTGTTCTTAGACCCAGCTAATTTTGTTGCTGTTTCCATAAGAGCTTTGGTTACTTTTCTGTTAACTTCAGAGATGTCCACTTCTTCCGATGTTAGGCCTTCTAAAGCAGAGAACCTGTTCTTCAGTTCTAACTTGAAGGTATTATGGTGTTTTTTAAGGTTGGTTATGTCAATAGATTTTGTTTGTCCTATGAGCTTGCCACGTTCAAGTTTAGTGTTGAGGTTCATCTTACATCTCACCAATCTATGGTCACTACCTGTGTTGAACTTGTTTAGCACACTGCAGTCTTCTATGACGAATTTTTTGTTACACATAATAAAATCAATTTCACTTGTCGTCCCATTTGGATGTCTCCATGTCCATTTCCTGTGTGGCTTTTTCTTGAAGAAGGAGTTCAAGATGAAAAACCCTTCTGCCTCTGCAAACTCAACGAGAGTATTTCCACGCTGGTTTCTGTTGCCATGACCGAATTTACCTACTGAAGTTTCATTCTGTTGCCGTTGCCCTATTTTTGCATTGAAATCTCCCATAATTATCTTCAAATGCTGCTTACCTTTATTATTTAGATGACAAATTTCCTCATAAAATTCTTCAATTTCTTCTTCAGGATGACTTGTGGTGGGTGCATAAGTTTGAATAATCTGAGCCTGGTATCTTTTCGAGAGTTGGATAACAAGTCGTGCAGCTCTGTCAGAGGAACTTTCAACTTCTACAACTTTGTCCTTCAGTTTCTTGTTTATTATAAATCCAACACCACTAGTTCTGCCAGTATCTGTCCCACGATAGTAGAAGAGATGTCCACTTTTCAGTTCGATGAGATCTTCTCCTTTTCTCCTTACCTCACTTAGCCCCACGATGTCCCACTTGATCCTTTGTAGTTCCTCTTCCAATTCAATAAGCCTTGAATCAGAAGATAGGGAGCGTCCATTGTAAGTAGCCATGGTCAGCATCAGATGGCAGCCTAGTCTGGTCCTCCGGGGATTCTTAGCACCCTGTGCCTTCATGTCGCACTGGCCGCTGCCTTGGCCAGGTACATTCCAGCTGCCGGAGACTGAGGGCCAAGATTTAAGTTGTGGAATCATTTTGGAGGGGTTTGGCCATAACTCACCACGCTGGCCAAGCGGGTTGGTGAGTGTGGGATAGCATTTCCTCTGATCCCGATGGTATAGTTATACCGCTATGGGCGGTCGTCAGAGCCCCTTTAGTGGGAACAGGATGCACCACGAGAAGGCGGGGTTGACATTTGTCAAGGAGAGGCTGTGATGTTACGCATCACCTGACCTTACATCCCCTATACCTATCCCGAAAACTTTGCTTATCGGCATGGGTTGCTACTGTTTCAACAGTACAAATAAAATCTTTGTGTTTTGCCTCTGAAGTACTAAAATCCTGCAATGGGTATCTGATCTCCATTACGAATACACCAAGCTTTTCCTTCGTAGAAACGGTCACGCAAAAAAATGTTTATGAAGCTGAAATAATAGTGGTATAAAGCTACTTGCCGCAGCACCAGGGAAACAAATCTTCGAAACCAAATACTTCCTCACGGACAGCGACGTCATTGCTTATGGGTTGTGATTAAAACCGAAAAATATTTATACGAGAGATACACAGATCAAATCCTCGAGTGGTTCAAATTCAGCATAATTTAGTGTTATATTTACATGCTCTACAGGACACGTTATCTTGATGCCTTAGAATTATACAAGGTCATTTCGAATTAATTCTAAATAGTGCATAACATTCTTTTTTATAACGAGGTTTAACAAACAGCATGACCAACGCAATAGGGCTATAGGCAGTCCCCGGTTCCAAATTCTGGAGCCACTGTTTATAGAAAGGGGAAGAGCCACTGCATTAAAACAAGCACACTTCCCATTTCTCGTCTGGGACTAGAATCCGATCTTGGCTCTGACGAACATCCAGAAACTTGCGCCTATGTCAATCGGCCACAGGGGCGACACAACACAGTCTCACGACATAGCCAGGTACTTCTTGATGAATTACATGATCACTAATTTTGCATAAATCTGTGTTAAGCATTCATGGAATTTGCAAAGCTCCAACGCTCTAGCCCGGATGAAGCTCACAGTATTGCCGATCACAAATATTACATGATCGGATTCGATAAGTTTGGAACACCAAGGTCCTTAGCATACAAAACAATGCTGCTGTTTAATATCAGAGCCTTAGCAGAAGTAATTTTACAATAGTGTGATCGCTCCTTGTTTTCTCTATTGTGCATTCACCGCTGCAAAAACCATATAATTGCTAGTTTCGAAAAGTTCAGTTTTCAAGATTGCAATTAATTCTTTTGTGATAAAGCAGTCACAGTCGAAAGGTTTCAGTGGAATTGAAGGCCGAGTTGCAAGTCACTAAGTAATTTCAAAATTCTTCTTATCCTCATTTACATTCTCCAAAGCTAAGCTGAGACTTTGATGATTCAGTTCACATCTCATGCAATGAAACAATAGACAAAATAAGTACATACAAATTTTGAAGATGACAATCCGTTTTTTGGTGTAAATATGACTAGGATGGTGAGTGGGATAGAAAGAAATAAGTAAAAGTGTAATAAAGTTAAAGAAAGAAATAAGTAAACTCCTACTAAAATATTATAGTAAAATATTATCCTACTTACCATGCAAGTCATATTTACACCAAAAAAGGATTGTCATCTTCAAATGTTGTATTGTATGGTGTAATCCCGTATTCCATTCATGACAAAATTCAGTACATCTTTTAACATAACTTGTCCTGATGTCCGAAATTCTATGCTCTATGTCATTTTCGATAAGATTAACTCTTGAAAATGCAACTTCTTTTCTGTACATACTTTCTTTCAAAACAATAGCATACATTTCTGTCTTTAAACGGACGCAGGCAGCTAAAGCAGTAGGTCGCCGCCCCGGTGACTCAGTGGTCAAAGCGCTGACCTCTGGTCATTCACCCTTGGTGGGCCCCGGTGAGGCATGGATGGTGTGCTTGTCTAATGGCACAGGCTTTCTTCCTTCCGTGAAACCAGGGCCCTAAATTAGGGACGGGCAAGTGCTTATAGCCCATTGAATTGCTCATGGTGGTTGTTAAACAATCAAAAAAAACGCCTTGTCTTCAACAAATAAAACAAAAACTGTTATTTCGCAGTGTGACATATTTTGAAGGCAAGAGTGATAAAAAGTGATATGTAGAGTAGATGCGTGCTTAGATTCATAAATTCCGAAGCCACAGCACAACCACGTCATATCACGACATGGTATTAGACCTTCAAGATTTATGTATTACACTTTTACTTATTTCTTTCTTTAGAGTTACTGTACTGATGCAGTGTATTGCACTGTACGGTAGCATTATTTATTATAAACTGCTGTCCGAAACTTAAGGACGTACATAGAATCTCACGATTACAGAGCGTCATGCGGCAAAAAAGCTTGCTAACATATGCACACGAGTGCGGTACGACGTATGAAGACATTCTATGATGTTCATCAGGTATGCAAATTTGCTATGTATACGTGACGGCTGCGAAGTGTGTGTATAAAGGCTGGAGGCAGAGTTGTTTCTCATATGAACTCATTCTGCTTTTTTATGTTTCAGCGACGGTGCGAAAAACTGCGTATGTGTGGTAACAAAAGAATATCTCACAGACATCATATGGATGATTTTACCCAAGACCGAATTATCGGCAATATCGAAGAAGGACGGACTCTGACCGATGTTGCCAAGGAATTTGAAGTAGCAGACAGCAGAGTGTCACTACTTTGGTTAGCATTCAAGAGACACAGATCCTCTTCCAGATGTTTTGCTGGTGGTCGTTCCCGCTGTAGGAGCCTGAGGGTTGACTGTTTTCCTGCCATAATGGCAAAACAGAGTAGGGGAAAATACTGAGGGCCTGTTGATTAATCATCTTCAAGCAAGCAAATGTGTGTAAATTTCGTACTAAACCGTGTTAAGAAGTCTAAATACAGGATTGTGCGTTGTATACCATTATCCAGGGCGCATCATACAGCCTATCATCGGTGGTGTATGTCTCACGTTGAGTGATCTTCACATGAGGGGTCCAAGATGATTTTCTTAGAAGAAAGCCGCTTTAGTCGTTCGTCGGATTCCTAATGGCAACTGATCTAGGGAGAACGTGAGACTGCGCTTGATGCCAGGAACATTGTTGTTTGGTGACAAATATGGCGCTCTCAGCTTTATGGTGTGTATGAGTATTATGGTCAGACGACAAATTGAATTGTGGGTAACGGATTAAGGGTCAATCACAGAGTAAGGGTACTGCAGTAATGTGATTCTTCACTACGTTAATCTATTCCGTGATTCTGTTGGCGTAGATCTCATTTCTACGGACGATAACTCCCGTTCTCACTGTACAGCAGCTGAGTAGGAAGTATTGGCTAATAAAGATACCCGTCGCATCCACCGGGTCCTTGATCTCAGTATAATCGAACATGCCTTAAACGACTTTCGGAGACCTGTTGTTCAAAGGAATTCCCCACCAGAACTTATTCGAATTTTTTTATCAGGACTCACCAGCAGGAGTAGGGAAATTTTCGGCAAGTGCTTCTAAACCATTTGGGTCAAATCATGACACATCCAGTGCCAAACATGAATTGCTGTACAGGATGGACATATATCCTACTCAGGACTTCTCCCTGTAGTCTGTTTATGCAGTTCTGACGGAAAAGTGTCACTGGATAGCAGGTGAGCCTGTACCTCCTAGTAACATTTTATTCTATTTCGGTTTCTATTACATATTAATCATTGTTTTTGTTGTGGCGCATTTCATTTTGTTGTTGCAATTACCATTGATACTACTTACATCTTTAAAATCTCTTTTTTTCTGATTTTGACTGACAAAAATGCACCTCAACCTGAAGTTTTGGGCAACTGTGTAGCATATTGGAGTTTTCTTCACGTAATTTAGCTTTACAACCAAGACTGGCAGCTGCTATTACGTTGTATACCTTTGATTCACCATGTGGTAGCGGGTCGTCAATTAGTTTGCGGCACAAAGGTAATAATTGAAATTTATTACAATTTTATGAGGTCCGTTATTCGTCGTTGATTTCATTGGATGGCTAGAGAAAGAGAGACCATGCACAGTCTTATTGCTCTTTTATTGATCCAGTACCACGAGCCATCTGTATGAAAGATGAATACCGGCCTGTACCACCTAGCCTCGGCTATGCCGTGAAGGTTTCGTTTCGCTCAAGCTACGGACCCATACGCACGCACACGTACACTGGCGTGCAAAACTTAAGTACCGTTCGGTTTTGTCGCCGTAGCTTCGCAATGAAGCCGCCTGCATAGATGAATATTATACCACAGAGACCTTAGTATGTACCAAACGGG
The DNA here is from genome assembly GCA_039090855.1 of Macrothele yani. Classification (NCBI taxonomy): domain Eukaryota; kingdom Metazoa; phylum Arthropoda; class Arachnida; order Araneae; family Macrothelidae; genus Macrothele; species Macrothele yani. Next base: position 146,149,237 of record CM076994.1, read on the forward strand.
GGAATGAACAAACACATGTGCACAAATGAATACAAAAGTGTACAATGCGACTTTATTAAGAAATGACCGTAAAGCAGTGCACACCATGGTACGAAGCCATCGTTTCCACAGATGGATTACAGCAAATAGGTTGTCGTCAGTAAGGAATATCATGTCCCCTAGCAGCAATTTACGCAATATCTCCACGAATACACAATGGCACCTCGGAATAGGAGTACATGGGGAAGGAGCACCTCATCGCAGTAGCGGTTTGCGGTTACGGAACCTCCTTCGAAAATGTGGAGCTCAGTACGATCATTCAGAGTAATGCCACCCCAGACGATCACACCAACACCGCCATACCGATCTCTTTCGGTAATGTTAGCCGGTCGATAATGTGTTCCCACCTCTCTCCAGATCAGCTGACGTCCAGAATAGCTCGTGGTACTAAAACGACTTTCATCCGTGAAGAGGACCGCACCCCATTGCTCTATGGTCCAATCCTTGTGGTCCTTACATCATTGTAATCGATGTCTCCGATGGGTAGGCTTTAATAGGATGCAACGTTCAGGTCGTCGGGCAAATAGTCCATCTTTTTGTAGACGTCTGGCAACAGTGAGCCGCTGTACGGCTTGTCCTGTGGTCACCGGCAGTTGTTTCGCGATATTTCCCACTGTCTGGCGTCGATCACTTTTGGCCTGTAGGATCATATATCGGTCATCTCTTTCTGTTGTTTACCAGCGACCTTTCTAACAGCTGTTCCTGTTGTTTGGAAAGTCTTTTACGCACGTGGAAAAATGCTATGGATCACGTCGAACTCATCGGCGATACCCATTACGATTCGCCTCTCCTTCCGCTTTCCCATTATTCGACCACGTGTAAAGTCATCTAAAGGCGCAGTGGTCTAAGCGATGACCACTGATCATTCGTCCGAAAGGTGTCCGGGTTCGAATCCCGTTGAGGCATGGATGTTGTGTTTGTCATACGGCACTGGCTCTCTCCCTTCCCTGGAACCAGTGACCCTAAATTAGGGACGGGCGTCTGCTTATAGCCCATTGAGTTGCCCACGGTGGTTGTTCAACCTCCAATCAAAAAAAAAAAGTCATCTAAATGTCTCCGCGTGGACATTTTCTCGTCTGCGACACACCAACCACTCAAACGTCTTTACAACGCCGCACACTTTCGCTTTCCGTTTCCTGCCTTGCTGAGAGATGCTCTTAATATCCATTTCAGCATTGTCATGTGGCCTGCGACATCACATTTCGGAAATTTCCATACGTATCATCTTTCTACTGATCCACTTGCGTTATGCAAATCGCCTGAAGCTTGTGTGTTTCACTGTGTGGTTATAATCTGCGGCACAAGTGCCCGTCCTTAAGTTTTGCACGCCAGCGTAATTTGTCCCACTAGTTTTGTCCCAGGTCCAGGTCAATGAGATGGGGGTTTGAAACAGCTATCCCTCTGAGCTTCGCACTGAGGTGAACGTTACTTTGCCTCCGCTCTTTGGTCTTCTTCTCTTGTTCTCGCTGGGAAGTTTTCCGCTTGGAGTGATTGGCTTACGAGACCATCATCTTAAGATAGCTTTTATTTTGCCTTTAAAAATTTTCTATTGTGACTTTTAAAAGAAGCTTTTGACACCATCGTGCACGTCAAACCTTTCGATTATGAAACTTATTCACCGGTTGGCATTCAAGATGCTCTCCTCGAAGGTTTATTGCTTTGTGGTCATGCTAAGCTACTGTTGTGTGCTGTTCCGTTCATTACGTAGGAAGACTGACTCCCAGCCTACAGAAACTTGTCTATCGTGATGTCCACTCGATCTTCATCAGCTGTCCGTTGTTGGAAGTTGTTCCTTTTCGAACTTCAGCAGCCCTATGTTGCAACGTCTTGGGAGGCCTCCCTGGCTGCTTTCTTTTGCCAGCCACGTCAGTTACTACCATCACACCTTAACATTAAATACAACTGCAGGACTTCTCTCTTTTTTCTTTTGCTGTTTGGCCTTCTGTGTTGCTAGGTGTCTGGTGCTTCTCATTTTATCAGAAACTGCCTTTCGTGCAGGACACAAATGTCAGTTCTAAGCTCAGAACTTCCGGCTCTAACATTCACGACATGACCCTGGAAACCCTTCTTCCTCTTCCTGAAACACTATTTCCCCTTAAAAATCTAGATTTCCTTTACAGCTATCACTCACCACCCTCGGATTGCCATAAATTTTTGCTCGGCACATATCCGAGCACACACGCTCGACAATTTAATGGTTTTTCACATCTGCAAAAGTTGAGGCTCCGGACGTATGGCTGTTGGGCTCCAGAATTTCAATGGGTCCCCTTTTCCTACCTATTTAAAACTTCTTTTTCTCCGCCGACACATTTATCGCCTGAAAATGGGAGGTCTCTGTTTTTGTGGCAATACCCGCGCGTCGGCTACCTCACAGCAACAAGCTTACGAAACCTCTATTTGTTGACAAAATTAAGTAATGTGCCTGCTTCTTGCTAATTTATTTAATTACGACTCACAAAATCCGTTACAATAGACTTTTTGATATTGCGCCTCTCCGGAAAATCTAAATTAAAGTTCTGAAAGCAAGTCTAAACTCAAAATTGTTTTTATAAAAACAAGTGCTGTGGACACACACACACACACGCGCAGAGAGAAAGAGAGAGAGAGAACGTGAAACGTGCTTTATCTGTGTTTTTGTGTTTTTTATTCTGTCTTATAAATCACTACTCAAATCATGCGCAGCGTCGTGGGCGCTAGAGTTTACGAAGGTAGAGTGCTTTGGGAACAATTCCACTTAATCTGTTTAGCACTCTCAAGCAATTCCAGTATGAGCATATGCATTTCTTTTTATCCTACTATAATAATTTTCTTTTCCTTTTCTTTGTGAGTCAACGTAGTGAATGTGCCTCTCTGACGTAGACGAAAAAGAGGTATTTCTTTTAATAGAACTGTTTGACCTTTTCTAATTTAAAGAGCTAAATAAAGCCATGTTAAGTGAATCAATGCTTTGTATTCTCTGAAATGTGTAGAAGCCAAAAAAGGAAATTTAAAAGCTCCACGCATAGTGTAAAACAAATTTTAGTAACGCACTTTTGACGTCAAATGTAAAATACCAAAGGGCCGCATAAGCTTTCTAACGCAAGCTTTAGAAGATTTATTGAAAAAACCGGATAAAAGTTGTTTTTCTTATCTTTAAGATTTGTAAGGAAAGCACATTTCCTCAAGGTGGTCAAAGGTGTCATATAAAATTCTCTTGTGAGAGCTTGTCGCTGCTGTTTCGGAATCTGTTTTACTAGAATTTCAAGAAATTGGTTTCTCATGCGCCATTTTTCTCGAGTTCTTAAGACTCCTTCTGAGAAGTTTCCTGCCTTCTCGAGGCAAAATCCATCGCTTGAAACCATAGACTGTAGAAAGGATTATACAAAACAAAGAAGGTAACGCAAGATACAAAACTCTAAAGAAGATTTGATTTTTCTGGTGTCGAATGTTTTAATTAAAGTATTTAAGTTTTAGTTACATAACCAGATTTTTAGAATATGTATCATCAATGATCGGGTACAAGAAATTTTTTAATACGTTTAAAACCCTCTTTGAAATTTCGATGAAAGTGAAGTGGCCTCCCCAGTGGCGCAGTGGTCTAAGCAATGGCTTCTGATCATTCGTCCGAGATGGGTCCGGGTCCGAAACCCGCTGAGGTATGGCTGTTGTGTTTGTCTTACGGCTCTGGCTTTCTCCATTCCCTGGAGTTAGTGGCACTAAATTAGGGACGAGCGACTGCGTTAGCCCATTGAGTTGTTCACGGTTGTCGTTAAACCTCCAATAAAAAAAAGTGAAATGAAATGAAATGGCTTAATATCTGTGCTCAATTCTGTTCCGGTGGGAAATTACTCAGTAAATCTCCGACGTTTGGTACATCCGCAAAAGACGAAACGCTTGATGTGTAAATAATGATGTACAAAGTTCTACGTTTTAACGTAGCTTCAATAAAAACCAAAGTAACTGGTACATAAATGAAATGTTGTAGTGAAAATCTGTTAATAACAAAACAAAATGAAGCGTTTTTCAATTAAAAACGCTTCATTTTTGCTTTTCGTACTACATCTTTATGTACTTGTATAAAACAAGAGCTTTGTTTTTATATAATGCGGAAGAAATTTCCTCTCATAATACGTGGAAAATACGTCATGATAATTAACACAGCAATCAGATATCTCTGAATTGATTGTATTTACTGTTCTTCACGTAATATCAATCACATCAGAAAACTTGAAAATTTCATCTCCGTGGAGTGGAAATCAAACCCGCATCTCCCGATTGCCGTTCGAGTATGCTATCCGTTACACCACCCAGAACGAGAAAGTCACAAGTATCTGAGTGTTAAGAGCATCGGAAAGTAGTCTGACCGCATTCTCAATCGAAGCAACTGTGCTGCCATTTGGTGTAACGGTTAGCACACTCGAACGGTAATCAGGAGATGCGGGTTGAATTTCAGCTCCAGGGCGATGAAATTTTGGAGTTTTCAAATGTGATTGATGTTACGTGAAGAACAGTAAATACAGTCAATTCAGAGATGTCTGATTGCTGTGTTAATTATCGTGATTTACCTTTAATCTAAATCGTCTTAGTACTTCCTAAATAATACTAAACAAGCATGTTTTTAAATATTTGTACAAATGGAACAAACAAAATCCATTTGATACTGCTACCATTCACGATCACAGGTTTCTGATGTACCGTTCGCCATTTACTACCTCCGAATCAACATAAAAGTTTCGTACTCACAGCTGCTGAGGAATAAGGTATTTATTTGTGGTCCCTCATGAATCGTCCAGTGACAATTGGTCTCATGCCGATTCTGTCAGTGGCAGGACGGGTACAAAGGTATCAACCGACCAAGGACCACTTTTCTATTTTTAAGAAATGAATAATAATTTAAGTTACTCTTCTCCTTATATTTTCTTCAGAAATGATTTCGATCCCCATAATTTATATTTTAACAAGATTTTAAGTTTACTGTACATAAATTAATATAATAAATATTCACTCTCTGATATCTATCACCTTGTAATTAATTTCATAGTTAAACCGTTCAAATTAGCAATGCTTCAAAAATACATAAATTTTGTAAAATATTAAGAGTTTATTTACGATAAACTTCTACCAAACGCGAAAGTAAATAAAAATAGCAAGAATTTTTCCACTTCAGAAACGTTTAGTGTTTTCTGCAATATTCAGGATTCATAATGAGAAAAAAATTCTTTCGCTGCTATTCGGAGCTTTCCCTGTTCTCTCTATCAGTCGCTAATCTCATCTACTGCTTTAAGGCTCTCGGTTTTTCATTCCTTTACCTCAGTAATCCCTTTCGTACGTAGTAAGCTTTCCGCATCAAATGTCAAAGATAATGTGGAGAGATGATGAAAAAAGGATTACATAACCTTTATCCGAATTATTTCTGTAGCTTGGTAGCCATGTTTTCTAACGATGCAGTTGTAACGGCTATACCTCATACATTAACGGATGTATTTAGAATGAAAGTTAAATACAAATTTATACACTTTAAATATGGCTTCATTGCTGTCGCTCATTTCCTTTATTTATTTTTTCCTCCGTTTTACCTCACTACTTCGAAAATGTTTGTCCTATTGAATAACAAATGTACCAAGACAAGGTGCACATACTAAAGAATAATAGAATGGAATTTTTCAGTAGAGTGAGGGTAACTGTTGTACTAAAGAAAGTGTCATAATGTAAAATGTCTCAAACATTTTTGGCCTGTGATATCTTGCAGTAAAATATTTATGATATCTTTTGAAATTTTACTTCTAAAGAATGACTTCCTCAACAGTGGAAAATGTCCAAACATTTCGTCTTAGTTAATTGTATCTGATACGAAACAGAATTTTTTGAAAGATTGAAAAATATCAGAGTTATTTTATGAAATGAATCGAGAAAGCATAGAAACGTAGATATACCGCAATTATTATTTTTCAGTGGAACTGTTATTTCTGTTCCTAATAAAAGTACGGTGACCTATCGCATACTTTTTTCCAGTGAACTGTGAAGCTGATTATTCCTCAGGATAACCCAACAGGAAAACAATTACAAACGAAAAAGCGTGAGTAGCCGCAAATACACTGACGGAAAAAAAATCCCAACACCACGAAAAAATAGTTGTAGAGAAATGAAATGGCGGCAATACATTTGTATAGGTAACATATTTAATCGATTAAGGTTTCAAGAATACAGCTTAATGTAAGCGCGAGAAGAGCTATTTTAAATGTGAAATGCTGGTACATTAATAACCGGTGTAACCGCCAGAATGTTGAATGCAAGCACGCAAACGTTCAGGCATTGTGTCGTACAGGTGCTGGATGTCAGTTTGTGGGATGAAGTTCCATGCCTCTTGCACTTGGTCGGTCAATACAGGGACGGTTAATGCTGGTTGGGGGTGACGCTGGAGTTGTCGTACAATGATGTCCCATACGTGCTCGATTGGTGAACGAGCTGGTGATCTAGCAGGTCACGGCAACATGTCGACACTCTGTAGAGCCTGTTGGGTTACAACAGCGGTATGCGGGCGAGCGTTATCCTGTTGGAAAACACACCCTGTAATGCTGTTCATGAATGGCAGCACAACAGGTTGAATCACCAGACCGACGCACAACTGTGACGTCAGAGTGCGTGGGATAACCACGAGAGTGCTCCTGCTGTCATAGGAAATTGCTCCCCAGACCATAACTCCAGGTGTAGGTCCAGTGTGTCTCGGCCGCAGACAGGTTGGTTGCAGGCGCTCACCTGGCCTCCTTCTAACCAACATACGGCCATCACTGGCATCCAGGCAGAACCGGCTTTTGTCAGAAAACACAACAGATCTCCACTCCGTCCTCCAATGAGCTCTAACTTGACACCACCTACGTCGCAAACGGCAGTGGTTTGGAGTAAGTGGATTGCACGCTACAGGGCGTCTGGCTCGGAGCTGTCCTTCAAGTAGCCGATTTGTAACAGTTCGTTGTGTCACTGTGGTGGCAACTGCAGCTCGAATTGCTTCCGCAGACGCGGTGCGATGCGCCACGGCCATACGCCGTACACGGCAGTCTTCCCTCTCAGTAGTGCCACGTGGCAGGCCGGAACCCGGTCTTCTTGAGGCAGCACCTTCGCTTGACCACCGCTGCCAACAATCATGCACCGTGGCAACATTCCTGCCAAGTCGTTCTGCAATATTGCGGAGCGAAAATCCTCCTTCTCATAGCCCTATTACACGACCTCGTTCAAACTCCGTGAGCTGTTGATAATGGCTTCTTCGTCTTCTTAAAGGCATTCTTGACTAACATCAACACACTACGTCGAATCTCGACGATAACTAACGCTCACAAACGTTACAGCGCGTATTTACAGCAAACCTGCTTTGCATGTTCCGAGGGGCGCTACTAGCGCCACACGTATGCGCCGAGCGCGAAATTTGCATAGACGTCATCTTACAGATGTACTCTCACCGCCTACCAACTGTCGTTTATCTAACACAACCCCTTCTTGGTGTTGGGATTTTTTTCCGTCAGTGTATATTCCAGATTCCATATCAATCGTAGCATACTCTGTTTTTTATCGGCACAGTGAACTGTATTATCTTGTAGAACTGAAAATAAATTCTACAAGATTTTTATTCTGTTCCACCACGTGCAATCTTTTATTCATTCATTTCTCTTGTATAGTATGCACTGCAACGGATATCCGAAACAGTTATTTGTAGATTCCCATTGTATACATTTTCGTAAACCTTATGAGAAAATGAAAAGCAATATCTTTGCAATAACAACAACAAAGGACGAAGGACAGGGATGGAAAAAGAAAAAGATTCCCATCTTCCGGGAAGAAGGAAAAAGGATATTTTTAAGTATTTTCATCGCAGTTATCCTAACTAAAGGTACAAGAGGTTTTTTTTAATGTGGAATTCCTTTCTCCCCCTTATCTCAGATATGAGAATGCAACAATATTTTTTCTACTCGGAGCAAAAGAAATGTTCTCATTAGTTCCAAATATAGTGCATGCACCGACAAAAGGAAATGGAAAACTAACCTTTTCCGTTATTCCATGCAAAAAGAAAACATCGAAGTTGATTGACATGAAAAACAAATCTGTAACCACAATATTACGCATGTGACATGTAATATTTTTAATACCTTTTATTTCTGACTATTGTTACTTTGATAGGACAACAAAGACAGCATCAAAACTGATTAATACAAATAAATACAAAAGGTCTTCTGTGAGACGTATGATGGATGTCGATGAAACTCGAGTTGTTTGCTAAGACCGCTGTAAATGGAGAAGTTTGATACATCGACGGTAAGTAAAATCTAGTTCCATCAGTTTTAAACCTTAATCTGGCAGATAACGTTTCTTTGAGGAGCTAACCTCTGAATCTCAGAGAATAGCTTAGTAATAAGTACGTATATACTGGATGAATCATACCATTGAACAAATAAGTATTGTATCAGTCATACCATTGAAAAAATACGAATTGGATTTGTCATACCATGTAATGAATTAGCACTGGACCAATCGTACCATTGGACCAATCGCACCATTGAACCAATCCTACGTTTGTGCGTTTGTGCCAATTATCCATTGGACAAATTATCCCTTCTGAACGAATCGGCTGTGAGCCAGTCGTCATCGAACGAATCATACCAGACCCATTTTTTGATTAATGTGCACACCCAAAACTTACAGAAATCTTGGCAGGATTTCTGTAAGAAAATTGCCGTCTAATGAATCTGTATTAATCACTGAGATGTGCTCCTCGAGCAAGAACATATGACACAACCTCATCCTTTCTAACCTACTTATCTCCTCCTTTACAGACACTTTGTATACAGGCAGTTATCGTTATCACTTGAATCCCCTGCACACCCTAATTCTTAATGATGCCAATCTTGAAAACGCACACTCACATTACTCAAATCATCACAATAGTCTGAATCGCAAATAATGCTTTAAAAGTTTCCTTTTTATGTAGGAATTTTCCCGTTACCGTGAAGTTATTTGTCTTTTTTTTAATTTATCCGTGGATTTTCTTTTGGACTAAACACGTTTATTTTTTTCTCTAACTGAACTTTACATTTCAAAACTTCCCAGCAGCTCTAAAGCAAACTCCTGGAACTTTCTCATATTTCTAAGACTTGTGTACATTTGTTTTGTCTAATATGACGTCTGTAGTAGTATGAAATCGACACCTATTGGATCTGCTCATGTGACCCAAAAATATTTTGCTGATTGCCGTTTCACTGAAGAATACACCTATGAGCCATTACATTATGACCACCTACCTAATAAGCTGTAGGACCCTCTTTAGCACTCAAAACAGCGGCCACTCGGCGAGACATCAATTCGATGAGGTAGCGATAGGTATCCTGGGGTATCTGGTACCAGAATGCTAACAGCAGGTCCTTCGGTGCCCTTACATTTCGGGCTGGTGGTAATTTAGAGCGAAACCCACTTTTCCAAGTCGAAGCAAAAATGTTCTATTGGGTTCAAGTCAGGTGAATTTGGAGGCCAGGGCATTAACAGAAAGTCACCAGCATATTCCTCGAGCCACTTCTTGACGTTTCTGGCAGTGTGACGTGGCGCATATCCTGTTGGTAATGGCCATCACCAGCAGGGAGCACAGTTGCCATGTATAAGTGAACTTGGTCCGCAACTATGTCCAGATACCTGACAGCTGTCAGTGATTGTGCTATTGGGATAATTGGACCTAAAGTGTCCCAAGAAAACCTCGCCCACATAACACCGCCGCCGTCGGCCTGTTTCAGCCCAACAGTGCATTCAGGTGCCATAGCCTTCGTTGGTAATCTGCGTATCTGCGCTCGCGTGTCTACATGATGAACCAAGAATCTTGATTCGTCAGCCCATGCCACTTTCTTCCTATCATCCACGGTCCAATCTCGATGATGTTGGGCCCATTTCATGCGTTGTTGGCGATGAGCTGTGACACATTGTCCTGATCACCACTGTTGTAGCTGCGGGTAACTTGTCGCACTATGGCCCTGTGGTTGTTGTGAACAATGCGCGACAGTCTCCGCTCCTCTCTGGCATCAATGAGCTGCGGACGACACACCGCTGCACCACGGTTCGTCGTTTTGCCATCTGTGCACCACTTTTGATACGAACTCCCTATAGCGGCACGTGAACAACCCACAAGCCGCGCCGTTTCCGAGATCGTAGTTCCAAGGCGCCGTGCTATTACAATTTGTCCTTTATCGAACTCCGATAAATCGGCGGCTTTTCCCATTCTGACTCCGAACACTCTACTAACCAAAAGCCGGTCCTCGGGTTGTATATATATTGCTCTGTGAACTTCACTTGCGCCACCGTTCGGTCTCCGAGCGCGCGCATTTTTCTAGGCTGGGGGTGGTCATAATGTAACCGCTCATCGGTGTAAACTGGTAGCAAAAAAAATATTGCCTAGGATATTCGCTGGAAGATGACTTTTTGAAAGGAAAAATGACCTGAAGGATTTTTGCTTTAGGAAAAACTGAAACTCTTCCATTATCACAAGAGAGCGTGAAGACCAATGACTTGACAGTTCCCGCTATGGAACTTACCGTGTCATGCAAACAACAGGTGAAATAGCGGAAAGTGCGTTTCTGACCAAGGTGAAATGTTATTCAACATGGTCTTTGCTGTTTCTCGTAGGACCCTGTAATTTTTTTTGTTTCTTCGCTTTGTGTGACCAATGGAAATGCGATGTGTATTTTTTCCCTTTGAATGGAGTTAGCAATTTAAAAAGTCGTTCACTATCGACAAGAAAATCAAACTGCGAACTAGCTCATTGTTTTTTAATATTGCTCTTTCTGTTTTTAGCAATTCTATTATTCGACCTTTTTGGACGATCGACCTGAACTAATAACCTACCACCCGATCATTCGTCTTATGTCGTCAAACATTCACACTAAATTTTTTGCTGCAATCTCAAACATGTGTCGTATAACGGATCAATAAACATATTTCTTGTATTACAATTCAGATGTTATTCTTCAGTTGTACAAGATGAGTGTTTCTTTCATTTCAATTATTCTTTTTTCTATTCCAAGCCCTGTTTTCTGAGATCATTGTACCGCTGCGTAATGTGAATGGATTCATGCCATTTATGCATCATCGTGTATTCGATTATTATACCTTATATCCTTTTTAAGTTGAATCCATCAAAACAAAATATCAACCCAATACTGTTTCATATTTTTGTCTTCATTTAGTCAATAGGTTTGGTAGATCACAACTACGCAACACAAGGAATTATCGCCTCCCCTGTAGCCCAGTTGTCTATGAGCTGGCGTCTGATCTCTCGTACAAAATGAGTCCGGATTGGAATCATAGGTGTGACATGGAAGATATGTTTGTTTTATTGTACTGGCTCTCTCCCTTCACTGGAGTCAGAGCCCAAATTAGGGAAGGGCGACAGCTTATAGCCCATTGAATTTTTCATGATGACAGGTAAATCCCCCACCAAAAAACAAACATGTCCATTCCAAGCTTACAATGAAATAAATTGTAAATTCCTGGAATGCGTTTTGCCTGATGGTGGCACAAACCAAAATAAAGTGAAGCAAAACTTGTACAGAAGATAGTTCTGCTTGATAGGGCTATTATTCTCTAGACTCAAAGATGTCTTTTTAATGTGATTTAGTATATGAGACTTCTCTTACACTTTCAAGTTGGTAAAAGAATTCCTGGGCTATGGGGTGGGGATTGGGGATTTGGGAAGGCTGTTTATTAGGGCTAGGGTATCGGCGAAGGAAAAGCTTCTTCAAGAATTACAGATAAAAAACAGGAAATAGTACCCGGATGAAATTTTGCCTTCTACCTCCGCGCAAAATCTCCCAGCTAATTCTATTAAGAAACGAACTTAGATTGCAGCGCTGCCTAATCTTTTCAAAATTCTCGGCAGCCCAAAGCATTTCAGGAGGGTACGAATTATAAAAGAAAATTGTACTATTACACTATAGAAACTGATAGGTGTCCCTTTTCAACTCCTCAGTTGAGAAAAATATTGGTTAATTGCAGGAGGAAGGAGAATGAAAGTCTGTAAGAGGAGACTTTTTTTATTAATGCCAGACAAACAGATTGGTCATAGTTTTCGGGCTCGTTCGGGCCCGAACTCTGTCTTGTAGAATAAAAATCTGACACTGGCGGGCGCAGGCTCTTAAATTTGAGCTCAAACTCAGCACTGATCTCAGTCCTGTTGGGCAATTGGCCAGAGGGGCCGATTTCTGCTTAGTCGTCGGAGGTGGGCCCAGTTCAGAGCCCTTGATAAAACATGTTAAGTGCGCTTGTCTGGCTCTCTCTCCTACGTGGAACCAGCAACCTAAAATTAGATACCATGATGGTCATTAAACTTCGAAGCAAAAAAGAAGACCATTTAACGCAAAAATCATCTGCCACGTGTCTTCACAAACACTGTTCTCAAGCAAGATGAAGCTCATGTTACACCACGTTTCATTGAAATTTGAGAAAAGTATCGCAATTTTCCAGAGACGGGTGTTGCATTAACTCTCATTTTTCTTAGAATTCCGTATCTTGGGTAACTTAGTCCTATTTTCAGAAGTCGTGCAATTAAAGTAATAACGCTGATGTGTCTGTCGACAGACTTATATAAATTAAAATACTTAGGTTCAAAATCACACTTTAGATCTTTGATACTATTCCATTTCGGAGCTCCCTCAAGCTCATCAGTTCCACGTCTTTGAAAAATGATCGTAGCATGAAGTTACCTTTCAAGTACTTTTCAGTCGAAATGTACTTTTCATGTATTTTCAGTTATTTTCATTTTTGGTAGCTGTAATTCTTATTTGATATAGTAGCTTCATTCCTGTTTGTTAAAATAATATTAAAACCCGATAATTCGAAGATGTCAATTTTATCTCAAAGCATTTCATTTGTTTTAATGGATATAGTCTTTTTCCGGAAAAATGTTGATGTTCCTTGTTACTGTGTAATCTTTGGCCATTTCGGGGCTAGAAAAAATACTGATGTTGATTTTAACCTTGAACGTTTGATTAATTCTGTGCTAGAGGAAATGTTCACCATTATTGATGCTTTTAAACTTTTCCTACTTGCGTGTTATAAGAAACACTGATCTTCATGGGATCTGCATTTATTCCGATGATCTGAATAACCTATGCGATGAGTTCATTGAGGATCAGTGTTGCCATTTTATTTTCATTGGAGGTTTAACGACCACCGTGAGCAACTCAATGGGCTATAAGCAGTCGCCCGTCCTTAATTTAGGGTCACTGGTTCCAGGGAAGGGAGAGAGCCAGTGCCGTATGACAAACACAACATACATGCCTCACCGGGATTCGAACCCGGGCCCCTTTCGGGCGAATGATCAGAGGCCATCGCTTAGACCACTGCGCACCCGGGGCGGCGCCAAATTTTCAGACTGTCTCCTTGAAGCATATACAGTTCGAGACAGCTTTAATTGCTTTCAGTGACGAGAGTTATGAAAACCTGAGGACTAGGGAAAACCTAACTAGTTGTTCCAATTAAATTTTGAAATAAAGTAAAGCGTCGAAAATCCGAACATCAAAAAACCGATCAAGCTCCCCTCTTCTCTCTCTCTCTCTTTTTATTTTTAATATTTTTTTTTTTTTTTTTGTGTGGTCGTGGAAAGTTTAAGTATAGCCCGTTAATTTTAACTTTGCACTTGATGATAATGAAATCGCCTAATTTTGGGAGTGCAAGCATTTTGGGGGTGACATGTGCCGAAGGTGGAGGTGACTTCTGATACACAGAGGCAAAAGGCGAAAACTTCCCCCGTCACTTGTTCCCTGCGGGGCTAAGATTTTGCGCCCCATTATCACGGCAGTACCACTCCTTGTTTCATTCCTCAGCCCCATTGTTCACTGTGAGCCCAGAGGAAAGTCACTCCCCCTGTACTCAGCCTAATGCACATGTCCTACTCGTGCTGAAGCATTCAGTGTATTGGAGACTGTCATGGCTTGGTTTCAACAACATACTGAGTGATATTCAACTCAACATCTGTTATTGAAAAGAATGAAGGATTTAACGGCAAAAAAGCGAAGTTCGAAAATGGTGCTTAGTGATTGTTTTTCCTAAAAGAAAACAAAATTGCATGAACTTTTTTCCGCACTTATTTTTTAATAATGTGTAAATATGCTCTTCAAATGTGTTATGATTGGCTAGTTTTGGAATTTTGTACTTTTATGTTTAGAAATTTCACAGTAGTAATAAAAATGGCAAACTTGTTTCTTATTGCACAATAACAAAAAAATCTTTGTCTTATGTATTTTCTTGTGTATACAGTTGCATATTTTCGATACATATATTTGGATAATATAATGTAGAAATGTTAGCGTATTAGTATTTTTTTACATGTTCGATAATCCGAACACATCGAAAATCTGAACTACCAGTGATCTCAATTAGTTCAGATTTTCGACCTTCTGCTGTAATTAAATAATCTTTTTCATGGAAAATCATTTTTGCATTTCACACATCCATGCAGCATTTTTTTCTGAAAGTAATTTGGTGACATTTTGAACGTACATATCTAAAATCAGCACATGAACTTTAATCGTTAAAACTCTAGACTTAAACTGGTTGCCGACAATACTGGAACAAAGACTACCAGCCATCCAATCAAATTCGTTCTGATGTTTTGGAAGGAAGCTATTATGCTTAATCTTTTACTGGTTAGGTCGGAAAACGTATCTGCTATTTACTGCACTTTATTTTATATCGAGCTTTTCTAACGTAACACGTTTGGAGCGCGTCCTTCATGTTTGTAAATGGAAGGAAAGAAACCAGAAGTAGAGGCATAAATCTGAGTCATGGAAACGTGCAGTTGTCATGCGTAATTCGGTTTTTTATGTATGCCTTGATTTTAGAATGAAAGAAACGCATTTATATTCATCAAGTATGTTTGTAAGATGTGGTAAAATTAACCTTTTCGCCCGCAGATGGGGAAAATATGCTCTCCAAATAACTGCGGAGACATTGTTTTGTAGAAAAGTTAAAAAGTTTAAATATGTAATTGTTTGTAATACGGGTGTTAATACGAACCGAAAGTAGAAATGTTTCACTTGGCAATGACGACAGCATTTATCCTGAAGCATTTTCTCGTGCTTTTCATACATTCTTCAAATTTTCCAGGTTAATATGACAAACAAAAATGATTGAATCAAAATGTTCAATCCCCAGTTGCGGAAAATAAAATAACATTTTGTCAACGAACAGTTTCCCAAATCTGTACCTCGAAAAGGAAGACCCCAGAGGTACGGGGGGTTGCGGGCCATAATTGGTGATCTTTGTCAGTCTAGCTGTTGTTCTGAAACTCATTATATCTCGGCAGGAACGAAGAACAAGCCTCGACCTGGAACAAAAGTGCCAGATCATTAGCACATTTTTCTTTGCAGCTACTTTATGACAGATGGTTCTGCTATTAATCACACTAGCAGCGACGGGAACCAATCGGTGCAACTTTTAGTTTCACCATATAACTCATGCGACTCGGATTTCGAAAGCGGTCGATAAGACGAACCCATCATAAGTACAAAAGGAGCAAAAGAAGTATGGAAACTTCTCCAAGATAATGCAGGTTATCTCTCATGAAAACCATTACCTAGTTTTCTGATTTTTTGCTCAAAATAATTCAAAAGAAAATAGGAAACCCAGATTTCTTTATTTTTTAATAATAATTTTCTGAATTTTTTGTGAGATCTCTTTGTCCTGATCATGCTCCAATAATTTAAATCGCAAATAAGACGCAGGATGATAAAATGCACTCACAAAAAAATATGATAATCATTTTTTTAAGGTAATGAGTTCCAAGTGGTGTAGCACAAGTTGCCACTCCTTCAGTTTTCGACCTTTAAAATCCAAATCCAACAACGATTATCTTTCCTTCCTTAGCAGGAAAGAAAAAGGAAATTAATTGATAAACTTTCACAAATTTATAAATTTTATATTAAAAGGTATAGCAAAATATTGATGAATTTATGGCTATCGCCAGTACGGGTACAAATATTGAAGATCAGTGCGACTGTGCATAGACAGAGCCGGAGAATACTTGAGCAAGTAACAGCATAAGTTATTGTAAAAATGCTGTTATACCTGATATTAGGATCACATATAGAGATCGATACGACACACAAAGCACATTTTTTCTCGTAAGTGGCAATTTCACTAAGGAATTTTCCTATGGCGTCAAAGGGTCGCCTGTTGGACGATCAGTCATGAACTGAGACAATGATTTTGCTGTTTCATAAATGTTTTTTGCCCATTGTGATATTCGTAATTTAATGCATTCAGATTAATTATCTTGTATTTTTCGTAATATACTCCAAATATTTTAGAACAGCAGAGCAGTTACATCAAGCGATCTCCACGCGGTGGTAACAAACTTCTGCTGTCAGACTATTAATTTTACTTTTCATTTTAACCAGTAAGTTAGGGTTTATCAGGCATAATCACGCAATCAGATCTGAAATGTAATGGGACAGACTACATTGTTTACCGTGAGGAGCTGGACCCTGGCCTGTATTGCTTTCTTGAGTTTATCGCTACTGCTGCATAGGGGATACTCTTGTTTTTAGGAAATCTTGTAACAAAAGATATACCGCGAAGACAAAGTTATATTAATAGGCTTAAAAATATAAGTGTGGGAAACCTTTTGCGTAGAGATTCGAAAAGGATGACCAAGAGATGTCAGAAGTTTTTCAAAATGAGCGTCACCGAACTGAGCTTCAGGGGTTTTATGTCGGGAACCCTGAAGACAGAAATGTAAAGGCAATTATGACCAACATATGAATTAGGGTGGTTCAAAAAATGTATATTTACAAATTCCGTTCTCCTCATGGCTGTTCTTGCTCCATATGTAAAAACGATATTCTTTGCCAAATTTAGAATCATTCAGACTTTATTTAGGGGTCACAACTACATGCACTTTTATGTAAGTATAACGATAAAATGAAAAATGCTCAATGCTCATTTAAAAATGTCTGGATTCTAATTCTTTAAGTGAATCACAATAACAAATGTCATCTGGTTTCTCACTAACTTAAAGTTAACTACATAGCAACAAAATTTATGTACAACCAAAACAGTTATCTTTCATTTCTGTACTAAGACACCCTTTGAAGGTATGATACGCTTTTCGATGAAGATTCACCACACGCAGAAGGTATTGTTTCTGAGTCTCATCTTTTGTTAAAGTCTGATTATATTGATGGATCAGTGCGATTCCCCTCTCAGCCCAATCATTCACAACCTTCATTTTTCTTACTTTTTCTTGAAACAGCTTGTAAGTTGGATCCCCTAGCCACTCATTTGGTTCCATTTGCAGGAAACTTTCTGTAGCTATCTTCTTGCTATTCACCACTAGGACATCAAGGATATTAGATGTCTTCTCTGTAACATATGTATCAAGAGTGTTTGTGGCTACAAATTATTTATCTTCCAACCGTTTTAGTCCCTTGGGTTTGGCTGGCGGATTTAACTTTTCTTTCATCTTTATTTGAGTTTCAATTTCGAGACCTTCGTCAAAAAGTGCAAGACCTACGAAGTCCTCCGCAAAATACCACAGATGCCGCTTGAAAGCCTTGAGGGGCACATCAGTCACTGGTTCGTTTGGAAACTTTGTTAGGATAGTGAGGAATGCACGATCATTCTTTGGAGCCCTTACAGCGAGAGGTACTTCATGCCAGTACTTAGCATACATGAGCGTCACAAATTGACAGATGCTTTGCAGGTTATCCTGTTCTCGACTTGTGAGTTTCATCTAATCTCGAAACACGTAGATTTTCAGGAAATATATCGCTTTGGTCATCCATTTGGCATTGTGAAAGGCTCCAGGTGCTCTAAAACTGATGGATTTATTTGGAACCCCTCCAGGGAAAACAAGGCTCAATTGCAAAAGTTCAGCATAGTCGTCTCTTACAAAGTCATTCATCATGAGAGCAGTTTCGTAATATTCGATCATTTCGTCACGATGATCACCAAGGACTCCATGAAGAGATCATCTGATGCACCTGCAAAATTTGTTTGGTTGAGGAATGACCATTGAGTCCTCAAGCGTTTGAACAGTGGAATGTTTGTTTCCTAAAAGTCACCGAAGAGGAATGTAAAGACGTCGGCCAATATAATCTCGTAGATGTGATGGCGATAAGCCACCCACAGTAAGGGACGATTAATGGTCGTTTCTATCAGCGCGGCAGCCCCAGATAAGGGTCCAGTGTTTGACGTAGTGGTGTCGAAAACTACTCCACGCAGCTTACTCGGCAGAACCCATTCTTCAAGCGTCTTGATGCACACATCAGCTTAGGCCTCACCTCTGCCTTGTGGTATCATAGGAACTCCGGGGAGCTTATCAAGTCCTCCACTGGAGATCAGGATGGCGATGGGATCCAGTTTATATTTTCCATCTACTATGTTTGGTAGGAATTTGCCATCCCAATGCAAAAGGAATAGGTAATTCATGGAATTGGAGACGCTAGCCTTATCATCAGTTGTGACTGCTTCTCGACAGGCCCTCCGCGCTATCCGGACAGAACTCCGTGATAGAACAGTCTCCTTTTGATTCTGACCAAGAACCTTAGCCGTTGCTGTGATGATGAACATGGCTTTCCGGTCTCTGATGTTGACTCGGTCAAGCGACATCACTACTTCCTGTGTGAGTAGCTCCTTTTTTCCTTTGGACATTGCAACTGTAGACGATGGTTCTGATTGTCCTTTTGGAAGCTTTGATGGCTGTAATTCATCATCATCTTCATAATTGTCTTCTGATGTAAACTTACAGGAATCGTAGAGGTTTGTGACGTGCCTGCCAGCAGGACGCACACGACATAAAGGCAGATAGGAATCAGAATAATCGTCTGCGTAGCTCAGTTGGTAGAGAGACTTGTTCCGGAATAAGCGGCCTCGGGTTCGAATCCCGGCGTAGACCAAAAATGATGGAGAAATTTAATTCGTTATAATGGCGCCCGAACTATCCGGATGACCCGACCGTTCAAAATCTCGTAATGGTGTGATGTTATTTCCACACCGCGAGATAGGAAAAATCAGAGAATCCCTTCTCCAGCGCTTCGAAAAATAAAAATGTGTGATGTTGCATTCCACACAGCAGATTGACTGGGAGTTCTCAAGTGCACGTTCTACAGTGGATGGCTGCCTGCAACGATTCATGGTCACGGCTGACCCGTGGGCCATGCCCCCGGCCCTCTTTCGGGGGGGGAGATGTGACGTGCCTGCCAGCAGGACGCACACGACATAAAGGCAGATAGGAATCAGAATAATCGTCTGCGTAGCTCAGTTGGTAGAGCGACTTGTTCCGGAATAAGCGGCCTCGGGTTCGAATCCCGGCGTAGACCAAACATGACGGAGAAATTTACTTCGTTATAGGTTGCCTGCACTTGTTGTAGCGATCATTGTACAACGCTTCTGATTTTCAGCATCTGCTTTCTTCTTCCTGTCCTGTTCTCCCTCACAACGTTTTCTCCTTCGTTCTTCCTGAGCAATGAGATTATTATCCTAAGACCCAAAACTGGCACTCGATAGATCCTCTCTCTGCAGCTGTAGGAAACTTTTGTCCTCTTCACAAGTCATCGTCTCTAGGACAATTTTGGCAACGATTTCGAAGAGTTCTGTCAGATCTCCTTTAAGATGTCTTCATTCATTCGATAGCTTTCTTTTGGAATTGTCCTAGCTTTCTTCAGTTTCAAATATTCGTTGAAGAGTTTATTCAGCTTCCTCTGTGCGTTGTCTACCCGCTGATTGGGAATTTGCGCCTTGTTCTAATATTTGAGAACGTCAGTGATGGTCAACTTCATACTCTTGTTAACAGGAAGCTTTTCTTCCATATGGTGAAACAAGAATTTACTGAGGGCTTCACCTTTTAACGGTAGCCGTGAGCAACACAATTCCCCAGTTGGCTTTCCAATAAGCCATGCTTTTGCATATCTCCGTGTAGAAACCGCCATTACAGAAACAGTTTGAGGTGAATAGTTAAACGGCTCACCCTGTTGTACCTGTGAAAACATCGAAATTAATGTGAGATGTTAAAAATGTTAATTTCGTAAACAATAAAACATACTAACTTCTAATGCAATAATTAATTAATTATATTTGAAACACTTCTTAGTTAATTTTTTAAGCTGAATGATGCAAAAGTAGATATGAGACATGCACGATATTGTGTGTGGAAGGCACATGTGGTTGTGACCTTTAAACAATGTCCAATAGGGCTAAATATTTTTCTCAGCATGTTTTTCAGTCATTGTAACAAAGACAATGTTGAGGAAGAAGGGCATCTCACCTTTTGTTTTTCTCCATATTGGAAAAAACTAACCTAATATACATTGATAAAAGTTTTATCGTTAGAAGTTTTACATTGATAAAACTTCTAACGGTGAACAGAAGATAATTATTAAAAGAACTATCTCACAGTCTAAATGTGTGTCTTAAAAATGTTCGCCATCTGTTAAAGTGAAAAGGGATGCGAGTGTTTTAAGGTGGATTACGCGTGCCCTTAGTGAGAAGCAACAAAAATAATTGTGGAAATCTTCCAACCAAATACACTCTTCTTAAACAAAACAGTAACCTTTCATTGACCATCATCTGATGTCATGTGTTCGGAAAAAACCTTATGAAGCGGAATTAAAAGCAATCAATCACTACATCTGGAAATGCAAAAATTCACCTCATCAAAGGAAGCTCATATCGCTCCATCTTCAAAAAATGTGCTAATAATGTTTTATTTTGCAACAAAAGACACTGTTCATCAGCCCTGGATATGAAAAATATCTTTAAGAATGGTGATTGTTATGCATATACATAACGTGTGTTAAATAAATGATACTTAGAAAAAAAAAGGTCGCAGATTCTGGAATGTTCAAGATATTCGATTCATGTATGTTTCACGTCTAGCGAAAAAAAACATTAGTAAACATCAGTGAAACATTAGTAAACTATCCCAATCTATTTAATATGGATGCGTAGCGTTATGCGACTCGGGAGGACAGTAGTATGCGTAGTGTTATGCGACTTTGGAGCATTTTCAGCTCTTAAATGTAAACCCGACGGAGAGAAATTCGTCACTGACACAGAAATGAAGCGAGTTACAGTTAATACTGTATAAAATGTCCGAAAATGACTAACTACACATGTTGAAAAATGAGCTTTACTAAATGACATGCGATTGTTATTATTTTGAAGGAAAGGCAGAGTTTAAAACTCAGTAATCATCAATTATTAAAATAAATAAATGAACTCATAAATTACAGTTACTTTTCAAACTGCCTTCAAGTACTTTCAGAAACGGTCTCCGATCGTTACGCTATGCTGTTTGTAGCCTACGTAACATGTTTTATAGCTGCAGTGATGTCGTTCATAGCCTTGGTCTTACTGGTCATGACTTCAATGATTTGATTCCGAGCCTTGAGTATATTGTTCACAGTCTTGGTGATGTTGTTGCAGTGAGTAAAGATTATTTTCAGATGATCCCTTCTTCAAATATACACTCAGTAGACAAAACATTAGGGATAGGGGTGATGGGCTGTTGATATGGGTATCGCCCTCACAGAATGGAACAGATCCAAACCAAACGCAGGTGGAAAATAGGCAAATAGCAGTGCTTCACAACAGTGTATCGCAATCAACGCACATGGGTAAACGTGGCTATTTCAGCTACTTTGATCGTGGTCGCATTGTCGGTACAAAACAGATGGGCCATTCTATCGCCCAAGAGGTAAAAACCCTATGGTTCTCGAGGACAACCGTATTAAAGTTGTACCACGAATATGCCATCGACACACGTACCAGTGCCCAGAAAACAAGCGGTGGCCGACAACACGCCATTGATGACCGGTGTCGACGTAGAATATTCAGGATTGTACAGACCGACCGCTTTGCAACGGTGGCGTAAATCACATCCAGGTCAAATATCAGAGGCCCACGCAGTATCAGCGAGCAAACGGTACGACGTACGCTACATACCCTGAGCTACAGGAGCCAATGCCATGCTCGAGTGCCACTGTCGATTGCTCGTCATCAAAAATTACGCCTCGACTAGTGCTGGGAACATCAAAACTGGACTTTAGAGTGGCGCCGCGTCGTGTGGCCAGATGAATCCCGTTTTCAGTTATTCCGAGCTGACAGGGGGTGATAGTGTGGCGACAACAGCATAAAGCCAAGGCTCCGTTGTGCTAGGTCGACTCTATTCAAAGTGGTCGTGGCTTTGTGATGGTTTGGAGAGCCTTCTCGTGGGACACATTATGTTTCTTCGTGTGTCTCCAGAGGTCCTAAACGCTGCCCGCTACCAGCATGTGCTGGCTGATCACCTACACACGCCTTCACGGCCTTCGCCCATCCTGCGGCCGGTGGTTTGTTTCAGAGGAACAAAGCGCCGCCCCACCGAACCATAACCACCCAGACATGGCTAGAGGAACATTCATCTGAGTTTAGAACCATCCAGTGGACCCCACGTTCTCCCATTTAAACCCTGCGGAATCTCTTTGCGATGCCTTGGAGCGGAACAACAGATCCATGGATCCTGGACCGAAGTCTCGGGCGGAGTTGTGGACAATACTGCAACAGACATGGCTGGCATAATCTTCAGAAACGTTCCGGCATTTGGTGTGGTCTATGCCACACGTGTACATGCTTTTATTCGCGCTAAAGGAAGACCAACAGGCTATTAAGTCGGTATCTCTAATATTTTGTTCATTCAGTGTATTAACTCCAGATGAAAATTCCCAGCAACCCAGATCCGGCAATCCTAGTAGTCAGAGATCTTTCAATATCGCCTCAGAATGAAACATGGATTCCTCCAGTTGTGGAACGACATTAAAAGTGTGGATAGAGGTTTCGTCCCCTGAAATAAAAGCTGATCTCTAGTTCAAGGTCCTTAAGAAATTCTTCTGTGCTTCTTCATCTCCTACCATTTTAAATATTAGCTCAACCAACTCAACGCTGCAGTTACCAGCCACAACCTGGAGCAGTTCATCAATGCACCACGAGTTCAGAGAATTTTCACCTATCGTTTTTAGTACCAACTCTCTCCTCAGTTGAAATGCCCATGAACCGAAGGTGAAGCCAATAGATTCATGCAGTTGTGAATTACGGGCAACGAGGAGCCGATAGATTGCATCACACTTTTCGTTTTAATCCATTTCCTATTTATTTATTTGTTTTCTTAATCTTTCTAATTTTTAGCCACCTGAGTTACCATCAGTACCCACACAGGTCTTAGTGTAGTTTTCATTCTAAGTTCTTGTAAACTTTGAAATGTGCCTTTCATTTACTTTATTCCGATTGTTTACTGACGTACTACACAACTTCGTAGTGCAGTAAAGCTTCATGCCGAGTATGATGTGGCAGAACACGTTCTGCTGACCCTCGGAAACTTTCTGAAAACTTTGAAAATTCTTGTGAGTATCATTTTCTCAAACTTATTTGAGAAATAAAATAAAAAGAAGAAAAATGTTTCTATGTTTTTACCGGAGCTGCATCAGTTATCTTCAAAATACATAGCTGAGTAAATTCTGTTCCAAAAGGAAAAAAGTTCTCGTAAGCTAATAAAGATACTGAATCGCATCAGTTTTCCGCGTAGTGTTCTACCAACACACTCGATATTTCCTCGTCAAAAATTCTTCCTACCTGAAATTCCAATAAAAGAAGATAAACGGAACAACATCTTTGTGGGAGGTTATAGGTTTCTTCCGTATCAGCAAATTCAAAGGAAAGAGTATTTCCTTTCTTAAGATTCCCAGAAAAATGCTGCATTGCAGGCAAAACACAGCTTCACCTTTAAAAGTAGGCGCAGCCACAGAAAAAAGAATATATCGTATAAATTGATTTAAATCAGCACGTGCGGAAAGCATGTTAAACATTGACTGCAAATATTCTGCAATCGGGTTAGACCTTTTTCTGTTCTGAATCCACAGTTTTCCTCAGTAACAAGGTAGTTACGGATCATTCACAAAGTACGTCCTATACCGGGTCGAGGAAAAGCAGCAGAGGTAATGCTAGAAATATGTGATGTGCTTTCCAGGTCAGAAATTCAGACTTTTGAAAGAAAATGATTATTCGCTTCCATTTCAAATGAAAATGGTTAAAATAACAGTAATCTCTTTATGCCGATAGCCTATGAATCAAAAATAGTTCACTTTCCAAAGTTTCTATTCACAAAAAATTCTCTTTAGATCTAAATCAGTCAGGAAATTATGGTACGGTAGATCTTTTTGTTGTTGTTGTTGTTGTTGTTTAGGGGTTTCACGGCCACGGTAGCAACTCCATGGGATATAAACAGTCGCCCGTTCTTGATTTAGGGTCACTAGTTCCAGGGAAGATAGAGACCTAGTGCCGTAAGACAAACACAACATCCAGGCCTCACCGGGATTGGAGCTCACACCCAACTCGGAAGAAGGGTCAGAAACAGGTTTTAGACCACTGCGCCACAGGGGCGGCGGCAGATCCTAAACACAGTAAGTTTCAAATTCGAAAGCAGAAATTCAAAATTCACAACTGAAGAGTATAGACCAGATGATTACGAAAGATATAGGTAAACAATTTCCAATTATAATGATACTAGTCAAAACCGCAGACTATTAAGCGCGGCTCAGTTAGAGACGATGTTACTGAGAGGCACTCTGTAAAGTACGAGCAAGCTGTGAAATGTTGTTTAATATGAAGCTGTGACTGTTAAACAGCAGCTTTAAAAAGCACTTCGTTAAAAGCAGTTGTGTTTTAGATAGAATTATTCGAACAGGCTCGATAAAGGATTTTGATAAGATTTTGTTTTTTTTCGCTCTCAAGCAAGATCAGTTAGATGACAGTTGTTCACGTTGATTTCACTTTAATATGTCACCAATCAAATCGGTTGCACAACTGGCAATCAGGCAAGTGTTCTATTTAAGAAAATGAAAGTCAAGCATTCTAGATAAGAACAATTACACAACCTTTGTTTGCTTTAAAACAAAGATCTCTGGGTAGGGAACAAGTTCATGAAGTTTTCTGCAGGTTAAATCGATGACAGTCGAAGTAAAGAGCGGTTCCTTAAGTGTTCAGTTTAAATCTATGACAGTCAACTGAGTGTAATAAAAAGCAATTTATTAGAATTCCCTTTTGTTGTTGCACGTTTCAGTGTTCTGGCCGTCATGACCTTAATGCATGTTACACACACAAGTTCTTCTGTAATATAAAGAGGTAATAGGATTTGGATCTTTGTTGAAGGTTTGACTGCTCCTATTGTTTCAGAGTTTATCATTATTACAATATTGAAAATTCCCCTCGTGTTTCCGAGGCATTGCCTTTAAGCGCAATTCAACTTGTGGCTTTGAATATAAATTCCTTGTTTTGACCGCTGAGCCCGTCGCGACCATACCAGTCGTTGCTGAATGCGCTATGGTGAACATTCCAGGCTTCCAATACCCAGTGGCACTTCGCACGTTTCACCGTGCTGCTTAAAACGAACGATGCCTTCTGCAGCGTAACCAATCAGACGCACAGCCAGTGAATTCAAACCTTCGATATCACCAACAAATGCCTCCGGATGACAGAAAAGTCTGAAAAATAGCTGAGGAAATTCTCTTTGCGCTCGATAAAGATGTTCCATTTTGCATACGGAATTACGCAATTCGCTTCTGCTGCGAAGACGCCATTCTTCGCCTCCATTCTGGTTCAGGGCGCCCTCTGCTGTCCGTTATAGTGTTAAATACAAACTCACTTTGTACTGGTTTGTCTTCCCATCAGTAATACTTCCCTTACGAGCGTTTTTCTTGGTTTGACATACAAATGAGAAAAACGTACGCTTTCTGAAGTAATTGTGTTTCATTCTCTGAAATATACCCAAGAAAATCTTATACGAGATATCGAACCATACGTTACATGTGACCAATGGCTGCAGACAGCTTTGTTCTTTTTGTATTTTTTATTGGTTTTAACGACCACCATGAGCAACTCAATGGGAGTCTATAAGTAGACTCCCATCCCTAATTTAGGGCCACTGGTTCCAGGGAAGGGAGAGAGCCAGCACTGTAAGGCAAACACAATAACCATGCCTTACCGGGATCCGAACCCATCTCGGACGAATGATCAGAATTCAAATGGCATTTATTGAGAAAAAGATATATACAAGTATTTACAATCACCGGTTTCATCGCGCGTTGGCAATCCCATCATGCTTTTCACCTGACAAAGCAATTGACAGAAGTAACAAAAAAGTGACGCATATATAGGACTGTTCATAAAAGTCAGTGAAAGTCAGTCGGGGAATATTCAAATTTCGGAGGAACAAATCGCAAAGTGATCAATTGTTGAAGAAATGTAGGAAAATCACTGATGAAGAAGAGGGGAAGTCAGCTTGATGTTGAGTGCCGGATTTGCAGAAAACGTCCGTCGTGGAAAGAGCTTTGATTCACTGAGAAGGAAGGAACTCATCATACTGTAGGAAGACGCAAAATGTTCAGCGATGATTACGCACAACACGATGCGACACTGTTAACACAACATGCGGCATTCTCATCACGAGAAAGAAACACTAGACACACTTCCTGGTGCTGAGAAAAAAAACACGATGAGCACACAATACAAAAAAGAGGTTCTTAACAAAAAATACCTTGGTTCCCCCCAAAAAAAGAAAAAATTAGTGAGCCCTCCATTTGTATGGACAAAAGAAAAGCGTTTAAACGTTGCTACACGCTTATTTTTCCTGTAGTAGCTAAAAAAACTGATTTGTATAAAACGGAGCATCATTGGGGTGGTTGAAGATGGTCTGCAAGTTTAGGCATGAGAACCTTAAACATATATTTTGTCCTTTTACCATATTGGAGGGCCCAAGACGGCAGAGATACATTACTAAAGACCCTCGAGCGCTGAGAGTTGTTGAACCATTTCGCGAAGGCGCTGTAAATTCCTCCGCACACATGGTATTTGCATAATCTTGCTCTTTTTCGGACACTGATAGAGAGATATTAATTCAGGGAGAGTAAATGGCGAATTGGGGACAGTGCTGTCCTGGAAAACTTCTAGAAAGTCAAAAAGGGTGTGGGGAGGGGGCATTCCCCTTCTGAAGAAGCAGACTGCGATTCACTATCATAAGCAGTTTCCATGCTTGCTTCAGCCGAATCGGTAAGGATGCCATAGGTGTCGGATGTGGACACAGCGTATTGACTGTCCTGGCTAGGTGAAGCAGAAGAACGTCGAGGTGAAGCAGAAGAACGTCTGAAGCAGAAGAACGTCGTGAAGCAGAAGAACGTCGAGAAGTGCATATTTTTTTGTCGTAAACTGGAACGAGAAGACGCACGAGTACATCGTGGTGAAGCTGGGAAAATAGAGCGTTTATTAGCTGTCTAAGGCTGGGTGGCCTGTTGAGGTGGAAGCAGATGTGGAAAATTTGAAGTGTCCATATCAAAGGTATTATGTTAACCCACTGCAGTAGAGGTCAAAGTCGGACATAGTCGAACATTATCGAATTGACCAGATCCAGGATCTGAAGCAACAGGGTTACCAGTAGAAGGTATTACAGGTGGTTTTCCTGCAGTTCCTGGTTGAGCAGCAAATAAAGCCGATGAAGGTTCCTGTACGCTGGAAATAGAAGTAGCAGCGGCAACAGAACTGTCCTGTAGAACACGGTGGGGACATTCAGACACGACGTGCCCTTCAGCCTTGCACTTAAAGCACTGGACACCTGCAAACACATTAAAAACGAATGTGCGGGTGCCAATGCTGTGTTCCATGGATGTGGGACGTTCAACAATAGCCTCATCACTAGGAAATATGATACGGTACTGTCAACGTCCTCCTTGCACTGAACTGTAGTGCGAGTCGCGACTTAAAGCTGGAAGAACTTTCGTTTTACCAATCACTTGTCCTAAAGACTCTAGTGCTTTAATTGAATCCGGGATGGCTGTCGTCACCGGCGAGAGGGTAACAGTAATAGGCCTATGTGAAGCAGGAATAGGTTGTAAATGGAAATGTCTAATATCAATTCCTGACTGAAGAATTTTATGAACAGTAGTGGGGTCTGTAAATTGCTCTATTATCCCCCTCCCATGCGAATAATAGACACTATCTGTTTTTCGGGAACAACTTTATAAACAGCATCTAGATAAAATGGGAGGGTGTCGGGCAACGATTGAAAAAAGACGCTAAGAAGTAAACCAGAGTTATACTGCTTACCTCCATGAGATTCTTCAGGAACCAAAATCTTCAATACTTTATCCACTCTGGTTAGTTCAATGTTATCACAAAATGAATTCGTTATCCGCTGAGATGAGCCACCAACAACAGTCGCAAGCGAGGGTGGGGGTGGGCACATATCACTAGCCCTAACACTAGAGTTGGTTCTATCGGTATATGGGACGTTTCTTGCAGAAGACATAGTAGAGATATCAGAAAGCACAGGTGAAGATGCAGGCACGTTCTGTGCTGATGAATGCCATATTGTAGAAACTGGAGACGAAGAAGGAACATGTGAAGCGGTAGAGACGATAGCAGAGGTTGCGGTCAACTCGGCCACGAACCCTAACGTGAGCGAGTGCTGCACCTCGCAACACTCAAAAAGATAAAACCACAAACCTGTGGCTGTCCACAATCACTGCTTGCGAAGTGGAAAGGAGTGTACAACACAACAAAACGATACCAGGAACACTTAAACCAACACAAAAATATCCAAGGTCAAGCAAGAACCGACTATCACTCGGGAGCTCTACGAATATGCGACTTGTCTTTATCAGAAGCCATCGCTTAGACCACTGCGCCACCGGGGTGGCCAGCTTTGTTTCCAGATGGGAAAAACAAAAATCAGGTACAAATAGCCATGAAAGAGGAAGAGAACCATGGGCGTCAGAGCTTGCTATAGGAAACGGTGCTTTCCTGAATGAAAAAGGTATGAATGAGAGTTTTTAGATATTTAAAAATAAACATTCTGCCGGGTCATTCAGAGAAAATAAATATAGTCTCTCTTACTGCGTAGTTTTCACAGCTTTTTCACAGAAATCATGAAATTTGGACATTATGCTGATTGTTCCAGGTGATGCTTCCGTTGGACTGTTTTGTCTTTGTTCAGAACAAGTCCATTTTGATTCTTGGTTCTTTTGGGAGCATTGACCTAAAACATTTTTCTTTGGGGATACAAACTTTCAGCGCCGCTTATTAAAAGTGTGCTGGCAAAATTTAAAGTAATATATAACTCATAGGTTCCATGTGGGAATTTACCAAAACAGGGAAAACAATTATTAAATCCTAAACGTTTTAAGGAATGTATTTTCTGCTTTGAGTGGAAACCATCGTAATACACTGAAGAGCAATTGAATTAGAGACAGCTGGCGTTATGTAAATGTGGCGGTATGGACGGCCCTGTAAACGGAAACGACATGACGTATGCAGCAATCCGATAATATAAGGAGTGATGCGACGGGAATCAGTAAGAGTCGGACGCAGTATGGGTGAGACGAAGGATCTAAGCGCATTTGATCGTGGGCAAATTTTCGGGGCCCGACGAATGGGTCACTCCATCTCGGAAGTCGTGCAGGCACTGGGATTTTCACGAGCCACTGTGTTACGGATGCACCGTGAGTACATCAAATCCGGTAAAAACATCCCTGCGAGGACCAAATGCCGTGGACAACGGCGTGTGGATGAGCGGGGTCATCATCGGCTGGCTCGCATTGTAACAGCGGATAGACGGGCCACAGTGCAAGAAATCACTCGGCAATTTAACTCTGGTGCACAAAAACGTGTAAGCAGCCACACCATCCAGAACCATCTCCTCGCTATGGGGTACAGAAAAGGCATCGTCCCACGAGGGTACCGCTGCTGACCGCACATCACAGGGTTCAAAGATTAGCATGGGCGCGGGAACATCGCCCCTGGACCCTAGACATGTGGGAAAATGTTGCCTGGACTGATCAGTCGAGATTCACGTTGGTACATGCGGATGGCAGGATGCGAGTACGGCGCAAACCACATGAAGCGATGGATTCTTCTTGCCAGCAGATTACTCTTCAAGCTGGTAGGGGTGGCATTCTCGTCTGGGGACTGTTTACGTGGATTTAAATGGAACCCCTGGTACGTGTGACATCGTGCCTCACAGGTCAACGTTACCGGGATATCCTGGACGACCATTTGCTCCCGTTTGTGCGTCTTCAACATCCCACTGTGGACCTCATCCTGCAACAAACAATGCACCATGCCATCGCTCCCGAATTGCATCCGAATGGTTGGATAAACACTCCATCGACGTGACCTCGCTTCCTTGGCCAGCTAGGTCACCTGACCTCAATCCCATCGAGCACATCTGGGATGCCATCGAGAGAGATGTTCGAAACTCTGACCCCCTCCATCAAATCTTCGTGAACTGTGGGAGCTTGTTCAGGGGTCGTGGATCCGTATGGCTTCCCAACGCTTCCTGTGTCTTGTCGAGTCGATGCCGAGACGAATCACCGCCGCCATCAGGGCGAAAGGTGGTGCTACACGTTACTAGGCAGGTATATCTAATTCAATTGCTCTTCAGTGTATGTAGACATTCACTGTTCCAGTGGCGCAATGGTCTAATCGCTGGCTTCTGATCAATCGTCCGAGGTGCGTCCTGGTTCGAATTCCGGTGAGGCTTGGATGTTACTGCTTTTCGGACGACTGCTTCTAGCCTTTCCAGGTGGTCATTGAACTTCCAAATAAAAATGGGCAATATATATTTTTGTTTTATTTGGGAGTTTGAAAACCACCATGAGAAACTCAACTGGCTATACTCACCCAACGATCCCTAATTTAGGGCCACTTTTTCCAGCGAAGGAACAGGGTCAGAGCCGTAAGGCCAACACGGCATCCATTCCCCACCAGGATTCGAATCCGGGCCCATCTCAGACGAATGGTCAGCAGCCAGCACTTTGACGACTGAGCCACCGAGTTGACTTCTTTGTTATATTGACATTTTCGGTTCAATTGCAAATTTATTTTATCAGAACTTATCAAAACACTGTGCTCCTCTTAAACAATTCATTTGCTTCTACTACTGCAAATAAGACACACGCGCACTCATACGCAAGTATTCCCTTTAGTACATCGGTTATTTAAACGTTTTTACGGAAATACGCACGCAACAGAAAAAATTAACTGAATATCAGAAAACCCAAAATTTTACAAAGTAACTAAATGAAATGTTGGAACAATAAATAATTTACTCTTTCGTTTTGCTGTATGTGTTTTTTGTTTAAGTTTAGCTCGTTGTGACCATTCCTGTTCCTCATGCATGGAAACAATCGCTATCAATTAATCATTCAAAAATCAGAAAAAAACGCTCTCAAGCTAATATCCTGAAAGAAACCTAGGGAGATTTTAGTTATCAAGTGAATGTTAGCGAGACTTGTTGCTATAGGTAAGTGTACATTCTTCAATGAATAAAGCAAGCATTGCTATTGTAGACGAAGATAAATTGTTAGTTCTTCGTTCTTCATACGTTTTTAATACTGTGCACTTGTAAACTGTCCTTTAAAATGCACTCGAAAATTTCAGTAATTCTTTCTAATGTAAGCTATTGTCCAATAAGATTTTACTTAACACATACAAAGGCAACAGACAAAAAATCGTTGTGACTATTATCGAGAAAATCCTTCTTACCTACCCCAAAGAATCCCATGGGTATACTCAGATGCCTAGGAGGGATGTCAAGTGCCTCCCCCTTTTCTGGCTTCGGGATTTATCGACGACTATATGAGCAACTCTGAGGGTTGCTTGCAGTCATCTGCCCCTAATTTCGGACCTCTGGTTCCGGGAAGGAGACAGAGACAGCGACATCGGACAAGCGTGCTATCCATACCTCATCAGCGACTGGAACCCTGGCCCATCTTGGACGAATGGTCAGAAACCAGCGGCTCAAATCACTCGGCCACCGGGGTAGCCCCCTCTTCCCTTCCCCCTCCTCGTGTGAGAGTCTATGCATGAGAATCATATATGATATTTTCTGGTAGCAGCTTCATGTCTGCACCAGTTATAATCATTCCGGACCCAGGACCTCTCGTTTTTGGTCCTGTTTCTTGGTCTCAATAAACGTCATTCTATTAATCACAGATAAGCAATCGTGGCCAACAGTCTTGTACCAGTTGACGGAAAGTCAAAATTTTGATGTTTGAAGTCACCTTATACAGCGTAATGGTAAAGTCAGGAATACATATTGTACATCATTTTAACGGATATTTTATGCTGAATTCAAATATTTTTACAGAATGTTATTACCAGTAATAGAAATGAAGTTGCAAGCAAAAGTACAGCGTCTAGTCATAAAAAGCAACAAATAGTGGAATTTGTGCATTTAACGTAAAATTAGTGTACAGTACATTATTGAAACTTGCAGGACACTTGAAATAACTTACCAACAAGCAAAATACGCTTTAATACTTAATTGGATAACCACGGCTTCTTAATAACAAAGTGTACTTTCTTGGCATGGAACTAATGAGCTTCTCTAGTTGTCCATTGGTGATAACACGGGGACATACGGCCCTTACAGACTCAATTAGAGACTTTAATTAAGTCTACTTTTTATGACTAGACGCTGTACTTTTGCTTGTAACTTCACTTCTATTACTGGTAATAACATTCTGTAACAATATTTGAATTCAGCATAAAGTTTCCTTTAAAATGATGTAAAATATATATTCCTGACTTTACCATTACGCTGTATAAGTAGACTTCAATCATCAAATATTTTACTTTCGTTCTACGGGTGCAGGTCTTTTGGCCACGATTGTATATACTGTTTCATTAAAGCTCCTCTTAGAAACTCTCGGGGTGAACCCATTTTAATATCTATGTCTTATTGCACCAGAAAAGGTGCATAATATGATACCGCGAACACAGAATTTGTATGAATATGTCACCTGCATTGTCAAATTCTTTCTTACACTTCTTTTAGTGTCGCATTTTCTTTCCCCTATGCGTAAAACTGAAGAAAGAAAATCGTGGAAGGCCGTTTCTGTTTGATAAGCCGCTCCTTACATGTGGTGAATCTCTCTCAGTCCTAATAAATTTTGTACAAGCTTTCATGATTAAAAGGGTAACTAATACAACATTCGAAGACGTTATGATTTCAGCATATCACACAAGCTAACATATTTTTAGCACTTTCTCAATTTAACTGCTAAATTTCCTGTTGCTGGCTGGAGCACATTGCTAAAGAAGTAACTAAGAAAAAGGATTTTTCCTAAAACTCTTTGCTCCAGTAAAAGTCTTCCTTAACACATTACCAAATAAAGAAGCGGCAAAAGTTGAGATTTGGATTGTAGAATATATTTACAGGCACTGAGTCATCCTGTGTGTGTTCCTAGATTATGTTCATGTACCCATCATCGCTCATCATGTGGAAAACCAAGCTGTCCTCTGTCATGCGTGAAATAAAAATGCGTATTATCTCATTGAGAAATGACTAGCAAGCTCTGTCCCACAGCATTTCCAGATATCTTTCGACGTTCATTTTGTTGCGAATGATAAATGGTCCAGCATAGCTCAAAAGTTCCTTTCCAAAGCACTGTTGTACGTTAACTTCTTCTGAGTAAAGTACCTCAACTGTTAACAGAACACTCAACATGAGAAACCGAATGACTGTACAGTTCCAATTTTGGTTCAGAGTTTGACAGCACCATGAGTATCGATCGGGGTAAGGAGCTGTCCGTTCCAAATTATGGGCCACTTATTCAAGGAAAGTAGCACAAACAGCTCTTTGCGACAAGCAAAACACCTATGCATCATTCTGGAGTCCAACCCTTATATCGAAACAGAAATTTTCCGGTGGTTGAACTCGAATCCTTCTGCTCCGGAGCCGAATGTTTTCCCAATTAAGCTACACCGACAAGAGCTTATCACTGCAACTTGCTGTCTAGACATGTGCGTTACTTCTGTAGTACGTCACATATATCCTCCCCTTCCCCCTTGAGAAATGGATGGGACGGAATCGTTGGTTTCCGGGTCAGCCAGCAAACCCTGCTTGAAGTAACTCTCTCTAGAAGAAGGAATTGTAATTCCAGACGATGTGTGGAAAGAACATCTCACATTTTTCTAAGAACCTAAAGGCCAGTAGTCCATTTTTGCGTTCCGGCGCTAATATGAAAACACAAATTTGCTGAAGGCGAAGCTCGAATCAGCATCCTTCTGCTCCGGAGCCGAAAGCTTTCCCAAAGAAGCTACAGCGACGAGTGCTTAACACTCTTGCCGTCTTGACATGTCCATCTCTTCTGCAGTACGCAACGCCCTGTCCAAATTTGAACAGTTTTCCAGAAGACGGCGCTTTTGGCAATTGTACTGCCGGGGACAGTGGAGAATCTTTTGTCACAGACCTTCGCAGGGAGTCTTGTAATTAACTTAGTCTGTGTGGCTGAACACAAAATGTTTGTGAATAATTGCTTGGGCTGCACAGTCTCAAAAGATGATCGCAGCGCCGACTAATGAATATTCCGCTATCAAATCTGGTGTTATTGAACTCAACGGAGGAACGTTGCTCTTAGATTGACATGAGCAGAATGGTGGTTATTAATTTTTGCCTTCTGTTTGGGTAATTTTTACTTCAAATGTATGAATAACATTTTTCTTTTTTGCTCATTTAATACATGAATAGCATTTTTGTTCCTCCATCACCCTTGAACTTTCATGCCTGATCCCCAAACCTAATAACGCGTACTATTGATGATTTCTGCTGCACACTTAGAACTGGCTGAATTCTACGACTGGAAAATATTCAATGCTGGCCACTCAAAATACAACACCAAGAAGGACACGAGATAGCAAAGCCAGATTTACTGGACACATAACAAGAGGTACGAAGATGAAAAGATTGAGCTTACAGGCCCGTGCGACTTGCGGAACACGCAGACATCAATAGTTCGTGTGGCCCCCATGGCTGGCAATAACGGCCGCTACACGCCACGGCATCGAACGAAAGAAACCTCGGATGTGGGCTTCGGGTATGTCGGTCCAGGCTGCTTCCACACGTTGCCACAGTTCATCAAGGTCATGTACAGCGCGGGTGGTGCTTGCCGGGCCGCTCGGTTGACGATCAGCGAGCAGACGTGTTCGATGGGCTACATATCGGGAGAACATGCAAGCCATGGCAGCAGTGACACCTGGTGGGCCGTGAGGAATTGTTGCACGATGCGTGCCACGTGCGGGTGCGCATTGTCCTGTTGAAACGTGGCCGCTGGCAGGTCCTGCAGGTAAGGGAGGACTAAAGGCTCCAAAATGTCGGAGATGTAGCGGTGGCTGTTGAGTGTACCGGCGATGCGAACCAGAGGGGTGCAGGTGTCATATCCAATTGCGCCCCAAACCCTAACGCCAGCAGACAAACCGGTATGGCGATGCATAATGAAGGCGTCATACAGTATCTCGCCGCGGTGCCGCCACAAGCAGATCCGACCATCGTGGTGTTGCAGGCAGAAGCGAGATTCGTCGGAGAAAAAATTTCGTGCCATTCCATAGTCCAGGTGCGGCGTTCAAAGGCCCACTGCCGCCGCACTCGCTGGTGGTGTAACGTCAATGGTAATCAGAGCAATGGGCTCCGTGCGACAAGTCACCGCTCCTGCAGACGACGTCGAACGGTACGTGCTGACACAGGTTGTTGCTCAACACACCCTAATTCCTGCGCTAACGTTCGTGATGTGGCGGTGCGAGCCGTCAATGCCCGCCGCACAACATACCGGTCCTCTCGTTCGGTGGTGTGCCGTGGCTGTGACAATCGCTCACGTCGGTCCGTCCGTCCCTCCTGCACCCCCGAATCCATACTTGCCTCATTGTGGCTGGATGTCGTCCCACACGGGCGCCGATATGTCGGTACGATAAACTGCTATCGCGATAAGCCACTATTCGTCCTCAGTCGAACTCCGAAACGTGCTGGAATGACTGCCGTATTCTGCGACGAGGCATCAGGAAGCTTCCCACGCACAGGTACGGCAGCACAACACACTTCCACTATTTACCCACCGCCTGCTGTGCACCCTTCTTATAGTGCTTCTCTGTGGCGTGCCGGGCGCACATGATTTGCATACGCAGTGCAATGGTAATCGTTTGCATGTTCTCTCGTGGGCGACGCATGCTGCGAATTTCAGGCTAATCGGATGCTTCCTTCTTGGTGTTGCATTTTGGGTGGCCAGCAGTGTAGAACAGTCTTTAAATACTATTGCGACATAGCCTGGCTGAATAGAGGGCCGCTGATGGCCTAGTGGTTAACGTTCGTGACTGACACGGCGGAACCTCAGGTTCGATCCCAGGCAGGTACGAACGCTCGAACAACTAAATATTCGCCGTGCGTCGGATGGGCACGTTAAGCCGTCAAATCTCGTGTACTGGCCTCCTGGTATTAAATAAGGGTGTCTTCTTCCCCCTTTCTACCTCGCTTCCGTGTCACTTTCCTATCGGGCACTCTAGCCAAATTTCCTAGCTTCCTGTTCCTAAGGGATGTTTAAGACCTGGGGTCAGACACTTCCTTCCTAAAATTCTCTACATATGATCTGATCCGAACTGATCTAACTGAATAAACCATCCTTTTCAATGTATTTGTAAATATTATGCAATGCATAAAATCAAACAATTAATAGTATTTCACGATAGGAAGTTACTAAAATACACTTTGCACATATAGTGTGCGTTGTTTCGTGTAAAATACTGCATAAATCCTCAATCTGCAGATCATTCTTTTTTAAACTTTATACAATGCATTTCGTTTAGTTGGAATTGCCGGATCTGCAAATGAAGTGCGTGGTAGTATCAGAGCAGATGTTTTTTCAGAAGTAGTAGTAAGGATATGATTCCCCATCTTACATAATCACAAATCAGTAGCTTTGTAAATTTAGATCAACGGTATCGGAACATTTGGCACAGACAATGAAATAGTTTTTGCAAACAGACGAGTGACTGCTCATTAAATTTCTGCATCCTTCTGCATTAAGACGGATGTATTCTTTCATTTTGAAAACAAGGTTTATAAGGCGCCCTCAGATGTTTGCTGGATGGCCTTCCGAAACACTTAGAAAAAATCAAAATCTGATAGGGTACTTTTGTCTTGAGACTTTTTCTTTTTTGATTGGAGGTTTAACGACCACCGTGAACAACTCAGTGGGCTATAACACTGGTCAAAAACAAAAAAACAAAATTCTGCCCTGGACTTTTGCAGCTGTTTTAGACTAATTTCAGGGTGCTGATTACAAATCTGATCTCAGATTTGCTCTATCACATCTCATTTTCATGCTATCGGCATACCCCATTTTCATTGATTTTACCGAAATTAACTATTTGTCACTTATGATTGCAAGTTGTTGCGAGTCAGTGACTGCTTTAGTGCTAAAATATGGTGTTGTATTTTTTTGGATAGTGTGTTTATA
This sequence comes from Macrothele yani, assembly GCA_039090855.1. Classification (NCBI taxonomy): domain Eukaryota; kingdom Metazoa; phylum Arthropoda; class Arachnida; order Araneae; family Macrothelidae; genus Macrothele; species Macrothele yani. The sequence continues at coordinate 146,186,589 of CM076994.1, forward strand.
ATATCATTTTATGTAGATATCCACATTTATTTAATATTTTGCTTCTGCAGGTCGTGATCTAACAATGGCTACAACATCCGAAAGAAGGAAATGCAGTAATGACCCAGATATCTTCTGCTACATCTGTGGCAGCTTCACTTTGTAGGATCAAAGGCGCAACACCAATACCTTTGTCAAGAAGGTTTATCTTGCCTACTTTAAGCACGACTGGGAGACCAAGACAAAAATTGGGCTCCTCACAAAGTGTGTAAAACCTGTGTTGAAACTTTGAGATCATGGTCTAAAGGAAAGAATACAAAGCTGAAGTTTGGTGTGCCAATGGTTTGGAGAGAACCTACAAGTCATTTGGATAACTGCTACTACTGCCTTGTCAATGTAAAAGTTTCAATAAGAAAAACAAACAACACTTACAATACCCAGATATCCCATCTGCCAGACGACCAGTTGAGCACTGTGAGGAAATACCTGTGCCTGTATTTACTGAGCTACCAGAGATTGATGTTGAATCCCTCAGTTTACCTGCTTCTACAGATGATGATGATGACGCTCAGATCGAATATACGCCATCTGATGTAGATTGTGAAAACATTTCTCTGTTTTGTTTTCACAATTCAGCCTGAATTGAATGATCTTGTAAGAAATTTGTATTTGCCGAAGCAGTCTGCTGAATTGTTGGCTTCCAGGCTGCAAGAGGAAGAACTACTCAGATTGTGTTTCTGTGGAAACCCTGAAAATACCTTTCTTACCAAAACGACCTGTATCTGTACATGACGACGTCAAAATTTTTCTGCAACTTGCAGTGTGTTTTGATACAATTGAAATTCTATTTTCGTCAAGGGGACACTTAACTGCTAATAAAGCATCAATGTCTCAAGCAGAAAATTAAGCTCACTGCCTATTGAAAAAAGACTTGCCAGTTTACAGAGTAATTCAGTGCTGCTGTCTTTTGGAAGAAACTAGTAAGAACGATTGCTTATAATAAATTATCAATACTTCAGAATGTTGGCACCTGAACTTACAACTCACGACCTATAAATATAAATGCCTTTACCTGAACATTTCCAAGCAACAGCTGATATTTAGGTGGAAAATTCCGGCATCTTTGGATATAGATATGGCGTCTTTACGAATTAATAACGATCAGTTTATAATTTAGCTTTCGCTGATTTGTCCTAATATGCGGTACAACCGTTGTAGCTGGCTGATGTTAAATAAAACGAATTGCTTAATTTCTGGGTGTGTGAAGGTAATAAACTTTATCACAGCCCAGGAAGTTTATTGCACATTTACTGCAGTGTCATGTTTCAAAATTTCGATATCAGCCGCCTGCATAAACTCGTTTTTAGCCGCCTGCAGTCCTCTCGCCAGTAGGCGATGTAAAGTAAACTTGTATTGAAGAAGAAATTCAGTTCAGCCGAAGCATGTTGCCTTTTTAATACAGAAAGCTAATATATGGCATCGAATGGACTCAAAATAGGATTACCGTGTCACTTGAAACGAAACATTAGCTCTATATATTCCTTTCTTAAAGGTAAAAGTGGAACCATGAGGCTTTTTATTTAGTGCAGAAGTCAATAGCTATGGCCTCTATTCTTTTGAGTCTGTAAGGCAGCTCTTTCTTTTTTTAAGCAGTCGCCTGTCTCTAATTTAGCGCCACCGGTTCCAAGGAATGGGGAAGGCCAGTATTGTATACAAACACATCATCCATGCCTCACCGAAATTCGAACACGGACCCATCTCGGGCTAATGGTCAGAAGCCAGAGCTTTGGCCACTGCACCATCGGGGCTGAATGTATCTCTTCTAAAGTACTACCAGAGTTACTAACATAGTACTCCCGGAAAATATTACGACCATGTCTTCCAAAATATTTGAGCTCTACAGAAAAAAGTTGTTCGTGTTTGTGTTCTTCTATGCTTGCAGGTTATATTACCACACGGATATTCACTTAGAGTTGTTACGACCTAAAGCGAGGTGTTGAACTGATTCCTACTCTCCTTAATTTCCAGAACGTTCCTCTCAGATTTGAGTCAATTTCGAGCTACGTGCGATCACCCTCGAAGCCAGCAATTGAACAATTGTTTCAAGAAAGAAACATTTTCTCTTCGAAAGCCAAATAGTAAATGAAAAAAATATGTGTAAGTACATGCGATTAAAAAAACAACGTAATTCAAACTGAATCGGAATTAGCTCCTCAGAAATAAGTGCAACTTCCATGTTTAACCGGAAATTCGAACTAATATGCAACATAAGAAGCCTATATAGGCTACTATCTGTAACAGTGATCAACTTTCTACGAATTGTGTGGGGGAAAGTCTTTCTGCTTTGGACAAATGTAATCATACCTAACTTTTCTGCCCATTATTCGCTTCCCAACGAAAAATTTTCATTTTAGATAGCTTTTTTTTTTTTTTTTTTGATTGGAGGTTTAACGTCCACCGTGAGCAACTCAATGGGCTATATGTAGTCGCCCGTCCCTAATTTAGGGCTACTGGTTACAGGGAAGGGAAAGAGCCAGTGCCGTAAGACAAACACAACATCCATGCCTCACGGGATTCGAACCCGGACCTATTTCGGGCGAATGATTAAAAGTCAACACTAAGACCCCTGCGCCATCGGGGCGGCTTAGATAGCTTAAATGCAGATTGGTATTTAGCGCACCTCTGTTTATGCAAAATGAATTGCATAGTTATGAATGGAGAGCCTAACATAATTCTGTCATGTGCTTTGGCTATAATAGGCCGTGTAACGTCGGTGCACTTAACTCTTTCTGTTTTTTAAAATTCAAACATTTAAAAATTTGAAAGTTTTTTTCATTGTTACATCCCTTTCTAATGCAATAAATCAATTGCATCAAATCCAAGAATATTAAAAGTGTTGCCTCATAATTTTCATCTTACGTGTTTATTCTGTATTGAACAGAGGTCAAGATGAAACGATAATCAGGATTTTTTAATTCTTCTCAGAATTTTCGAGTTTTGCTCTAGGTGGCCACAGCTTATATTACAGTTGAAAGAAACAACACACAATATTTTCTATATGTTGTATACGCAATTTCAGTTGTTTTGAAATTTCCTGAAGGGTAGTACGTGACCTATTGATGTAGTCGAAATTAAAATTTCAGCCCTTTCGTTTCAAGATACATAACAGTTCAATTTCAACCTTTACTTCCCTTTCGTTAGTACAGCTTCATTGAAGTGCCTTTTTCCACGGCGATTACGTTTTCTTATAGAAAAAGGCAAGCATACTTGAAAGTGAACCGAATATTTTAAAAGCAAAAAATGATTTGACTATTAAGTATGTAACAGCGAGGTTATGTACATATTTACCATAGTAAGAAGGAAATGAAGAAATGTAAGACGGAAATGAAGACATGTAAGAAGGAAATGGAGAAATGTAAGAAGGAAATGAAAAAATGTAGGAAGGAAAGCTATCGTACTTTCTCACGCCGTGTTGTTTGGTTTCCACTGCTAAGAGTTAATTTCATTTATCAATAAAATTAAAACGTCATACTTTACAATCGTTTCATTATTCACTGAAGTTGCAAAGTACCTTTCTACTTTTGAACGCAAAATGCTGTAATGCAGCAACGCCTTCAGTGAAAAGTTTCGGAACATGAAACATTTCAGAGAGCATTGACAGGCAGACATCGCGTTCCTTTGTATCCTTTTAATTTTACGGTGTCATTTCTCCTTTTGAATGTTTCATCGGAAAGAAGCGTGTTGTTTATCACAAGACAAGAGTAAGACTTTCATGAAAGTTTACAATGAGAAGAGTTTTGTTCCGTCCTTTCACGGTATTCATACAGAAGCAAAGAACGGTTTCATTAAAGGCGACGTCTGCCCTCTCTCCACAGCGTAAGGAGGAGGAGGAGGAGGAAAAAGAAGGAGAAGACACCAGCTATATTTCATGCATTCCAGAATGTGTACCCTCCGTTCTGAAATAAAGAGAAGATCGATGGCTCCCTTTCAGTTTCTATATCTCCGGAGAAAAGAGCGAATTGTTCCTCTTCTGCCTTTATTCGTCCCTGAGCACTTTTCTTTGTATAGCCCCATGATTTAACGAGTATGTTAGTTCCGAGGAAGTCTTGCATGTTTTCGGTAACGACGGAAATAACGACCCTCGTTTATATTGTGAGTGATAAGCACCAAAATGCAGCTTCTCAAAGCGGGCACAGAAGTTTTAAGCTGAAGACATCGCCAGTGAATCGAAAGATGTTGTGCCAACCAAGATAATCTGCATCTGATACATTTCTTGTAACGCTCCGCACGCCACAGCTTCGTTAAAGATAGAAAGAAAATTAAGATTTCCCTGAATGTATGTTTCGCAATGAATTCGTGATGTCTTTCGTCTGGACTTCAAGGCATTTCGCATAGCATTCATTTCTTTGTTCAAATAACAAGATTAATTCATCAGTTTTATATACGTAACATACAGGGCAGATTTTATTGAAGGTCATCAATGAAGTCAATGTTGCTTTATTAATCTAGATAACCTCCAAGAGATACATTTATGGATTCTTTCATGCTGTAACACTGATGAATTCAGTTTTCAGTCCTTCTTTTGCAATATTAGATATTAAGTGTACTCAATAAATTCCGAAACAGCTTTAACCAGCATCCTAGAAAACTTCTCGCTGAAATAACTCCGAAATAGTACATTATTGTGGCATTCCTACAGTAGCACTCGTCTGTGTTAAGAACTTCGCATTAAACCTGAGAATTATATATTGCTAAGAGATTTCACAACTCCAAAGTTACGCTACTTAGGACAATGAACTTCCAAACAAGTGAAGCATTGTAAGCCGAATTATCTTTTAATTCAGAATGCTATTGCAATGTATTCTTGGTCATAACATTGTAGCTTCCATCAATCTTCATATAAACCATGAAGATCGGAAATAACCAGTTCTATGAGATGCAGCATTACAAGCAAATAAATTGGTTTTGAATTTTTGAAATATATGGAAATACAAAGAGAATTATTTGGGACGCAGAAATACTGTCGTAGGCAGTTTGTCATTCATACAAAAATTAAGAACACGTGGATTATATAATTTTTGTCCAGAGAAAAATAATTTTAATTCTTTATGTGGACGGCATGTATTTATGACATTTTTAAGTTGTTAAACAATTACTTTGGTTTATCGTGTTCTGAGGAAATGAAAGAAATAATTTTCATATTTTTCCACGACACATTTTTTACACCACATGTTTCTAGACCTAGTTGAACCGTTATAGAGATTCCGGTAACTGCTGTTCTCTATAACAACCGTTATACAGATTTCAGCAACTGCTGTTTGCTCCAGTTAAAATTCTAGACAGATTCGGAGTGAGCCCGTTTAGAAGGGACATCCAGTAAGGCTTTGTAGTTCTGTTACTCCAGGAAAAACATGCTGTATGCTGTATTATTTTTCGAAGGATTATGAACTAGTAAGGTGTACCATACGTCTATATGTCCTCACTGTATCCCCTGTCTGAAAATAAAAGTACAGAGGCCAAATTACCCCCAAGGAAGATCATAATGAGAAGGAAAAAAACAGATGAGTTTAATTATAACGAGGGTCCGGTACCCTGGGACGGCTTGCTTAACGTCCCCGTCCGAATCCCGTCAACCGTCACGCTGTTCAAAGCAGTCTGACTGGTATCGAACCTTCGACCAACCCAACAGCAGCAGACTGTTTTAAATACTAAGGTATTGGCATCCCAAACAGGCTACATGTGGATTTATTCCTTTAACCCGCAATCCTTGAAATATTTCGTGAAAAACGGTGTCAGCCCAGGTGGCGCAGTGGTCTAAACGGTGGCTTCTGATTGCTTGTCTAAGTAGTCCCGGATGCCTCATGGGTAATGTGCCTGCCTTAAGACACTTGTTCTGTATCCTTCCTGGAACCAGTGGCCCAGAATAAGGGACGGGAGACTGCTTATAGTCCTAAGAGTTGCTCGCCCTGGTCGTTGAACACCCAAACAAACAAAAAACGTAGTGCCGAGACAGTTTTGAGAAAAGATTTTCATGGCTGCGGTTTCAGCGGTTAATGTTGCTGTTATTTAAAGAAAAACATGATTATCACATTTTATATTTACGGTAATAATTAAGAATAATATTGATAACGCAATGCAGAAATATTTAGTTCGTAATTCAGTGAACACAAATGCTAGCTGGAGATTGTCTAGCTGGTGATATTGCTGGCTCAAAGAGACGAGACACTTTCTTTTATTCATTTGTTCAGTCCTTTCCTTTTTCATTTTACGAGGATTAAAGTACTGAGAAGAATAACTATCTCTATCTCTTTTGGTTTTCTTCTACCTGTACCAAGGAGACACGGGCGATGCATTTTAGAAACTAAGCATCTTTTTCAAGTGCATCTGCAGCGAGGAAAGCAAGGAAATACGAAAAGAGAAACCGGTTAATTTACAGAAATTTTGCATATCTCAAAAGACATCATTATTAACATATAATCAGAAACACTGCAATGTAAAAAAGCAAGAAAAAGATGTCTGTGTATCCCTTTCCCTGAGTAATTCACGTAGTCCTAGTGGACTTCAGCAGAGATTTCTGTGAAAAGAAATTCTTAGAGACTGGGAAAAGAAATTCTTGCGAATTTGCGCGTCAAACAGCATTTTTCCCTCCTTTTTGATTTCAGGGATTTTAAAGTTGAGGAAATCATTCGGATTATGCAAATTACCCGGAAAAACTGAAAAATGATAGAACTTTGTATGGAAAACATATCTCCGACGAAAGTTGTGTCCTGACGCTTAAAGCGTTTATACAGAAGATGCTAAGCAAAGAATTGCACTTCAAATTACAGTGTTCTAATTGCAGATTATTTATCCGAAGATCAGTTTGGCTGAACATCAGTCCATGAAAAAAGGCGTCGTTACTAAAACTGGTCAAATAGGGTCCTCCAGTCAGCAGTTGCCAACCAGAGAATTGAATCTTAAGCAGTCAAATTGCTTTTGAAGACTTTCGCCTATTAAAAAAATTGAACATCATCCTAAGAGCAACAGATTTTGATTTTGTTTTGTTTTTTATGACCAGTTACCTGAAAAAATAATTTAAGGTATCATGGATCATTGGCTTCAGAAGAACTCTCCAAACATCTGCACTTGGATTTTAATAACTCAAAATCTAAAACTGATTTTCCCATTTCTTACTCCTCTGTATTCTTTTCCTTGAGTTGTTCAGAAAAGCTGTTCTTCTTTTGATGCATTCTCTATTCCAAGTTTCCTTTTCGGACAATCCTGCTGTCAGTACACATGCGCCTTTCAGCCGAACAATTCGTCGTCTCGATTTCGAAGTTTTATCTCGCTTTAGAAAAATAACACACACAGCAACTGCCAAGAAAAGGTACCTCGCAGTTGTTTTGAGAATCATCCCGAGACCAGGTGCGAACTTCCTCTGGATAATTTATAAAGCTCATAAGGCTCAAGAGAGTTTATGAATCGTCCCAAGCGTATACATGGTGCATAGTCTCATGAGTATCGGCAGACAATGCGCTCTAGCAGCTGACACAGCGTTTGAAGACCAGTGGGTAAAGAAACTATAAAACAAAGATAAAACAAAGGAGAAACAACTTCTAAAAACGAATGCAGAAAGATGAAACAGATGGCTTTTATCACGGAACTATCTTTTTTTTTTGTTAGGAAAGTTTGTTCTAAAGTGCCAAAAATGTAACTGATAAAATGTTGACATCTGAGTAACTTGAAATATTTCACTTTACTTTCTTTTGTTTTGCTGCACTCCAGCTTACGGGAATTCTCATTGGACTGATTGTACATAAGGAACAATAAATAAGTAAGTGCTCCTTTTACGTGATAGCATTCACAATGCTGTTAGAAGTCACAGAACCTGTGACACCTTGGACGTGTTTGGGGTCGTTACTTACTGATTATTATGTCCCGAAATAATCAGCAATCCTTTTAGGCATAGGGAGGAAGTTCTGGAACTAATGAGATTTTTTTTATTATTTGAGAGCTTGACGACCACCTTGAGCAACTCGATGGACTATAAGCAGTCGCCCGTCCTTAAGTTAGGGCCAGTGGTACCGGGGAAGGTAGAGAGCCAGTGCCGTAAGACAAACACAACATCCATACCTCATTGAGATTCGAACCCGAACCAATCTTGGACAGATGATCAGAGGCCTGAGCCACCGGGGCAGCAGTAATGAGATTGCTCTTTTACGTTCAGTACCTGATAATTCTTGTGACTTGGCAAGTTTCTTTTGCAAAGTAACACCCCTGTAGATGATTTTCAGTTTTCGGCAGTGCTCCTCGTAATTGCCAAAACGAGCAATAGCTCATTTCCAGGCATCTCAAATACATTGGCCACGAAATAATTGTACATATATTAGTCAGCTCTTTCGGTTGCTAAGTGGTCTAAAGTGATGGATTCTGGCTGGTCAACCGAGTTGGGACCAGGTTTGAGTTTTGCAATATACATGAATAGTGCTCATGTCCTTCGGACCTGGATCTCTCCTCTCCTTGGAACTGGTGGCCCCAAATTAGGGACGGGCTTATACTCCTAAGAGTTGCTCAAAGCTGTTGTTAAACGCTGAAACATATAAAAAACATCTTCATCGCCTTTCTGTAAGCTTGAATGCAACATAAACGTGCATATACACTGCTGGCCACCCAAAATGCAACACCAAGAAGGACACGAGATAGCAAAGCCAGATTTACTGGACACATAACAACAGATACAAAGATGAAACGATTGAGCTTACAGTCCCGTGCGACTTGCGGAACACGCAGACATCAATAGTTCGTGTGGCCCCCATGGCTGGCAATAACGGACGCTACACGCCGCGGCATCGAACGAAAGAGGCTTTGGATGTGGGCTTGGGGTATGTCGGTCAAGGCTGCTTCCACACGTTGCCACAGTTCATCAAGCGTAGCCGCGGGTGGTGCTTGCTGGGCCACTCGGTTGCCGATCAGCGACCAGACGTGTTCGATAGGCGATATATCGGGAGACCAAGCAGGCAACGGCAGCAGTGACACCTGGTGGCCCTTGAAGAATTGTTGCACGATGCGTGCCACGTGCGGGCGCGCATTGTCCTGTTGAAACGAGGCTGCTGGCAGGTCCTGCAGGTAAGAGAGAACTACAGGCTCACAAACGTCGGAAATGTAAGGTTGGATGTTCAGTGTACCGGCGAATCGTACCAGAGTGGCGCGGGTGTCATATCCAATTGCACTCCAAACCATGACGCCAGGCGACGGACAGGTATTGCGGTGCATAATGCAGGCGTCATACAGCCTCTTGCCGCGGAGCCGCCACACGTGGATCCGACCATCGTGGTGTTGCAGGCAGAAGTGGGATTCGTCGGAGAAGACAAAATGGTGCCATTCCGTAGTCCAGGTGCGGCGTTCAACGGCCCACTACCGCCGCACTCGCCGGTGGTGTAAGATCATTGGTAATCGGAGCAATGGGCGCCGTGCGACAAGTCCCTGCTCCTGAAGACGACGTCGAACGGTACGTGCTGACAAGGTTGTTACGGAACACACCCTAATTCCTGCGGTAACGTTCGTGATGTAGCGGCGCGAGCCGTCAATGCCCGCCGCACAACATACCGGTCCTCTCGTTCGGTGGTGTGGCGCGGATGCGGTAATCGCTCACGTCGGTCTGTCCGTCCCTCCTGCACCCACCGAATCCATACTCGCCTCACTGTGGCTGGATGTCGTCCCACACGGCTGCCGATGTCTCGGTACGATAAACCGCTGTCACGATAAGCCACTATTCGTCCTCTGTCGAACTCCGAAACGTGCTGGAATGACTGCCGTATTCTGCGACGAGGCATCAGGAAGCTTCCCACGCACAGGTCCGGCAGCACAACAAACTTCCACTACTTACACCCCGCCTTCTGTACACCCTTTTTATAGTGCTTCTCTGTGGCGTGCCGGGCGCACATAATTTTCATATGCCCTGAAATGCTAATCGTTTGCATGTCCTCTCGCGGGCGACTCATACTGCGAATTCCATGCCAATCGGATGCCTCCTTTTTGGTGTTTGCATTTTGGGTGGCCAGCAGTGTATGTCAACATTCGTGGGTTTCTTTCTTTTTTTATGGTAATTTATCTGAAGACTTGTCCTGTCCCTTGGAATACAGTCTAAAATTTCGGCTGTCCATCGATGGTGTGTCCTTCTGGCAATATGTCCAGCCCATTGCCATTTCAGGGATTTAACTCTGATCATGATGTCTTCCACTCTTGTCATTTTTCGGATCCACGAGTTCCTCTTCTTATCTCTCCTGGTTACACCAAGTATGCACCTCTCCATGCTGCTTTGAGTTGTCTGCAGCCTTTGTATGTCTCTTTTAGTTAACGTCCACGTCTCCGCACCATACGTAAGCACTGGAAGGATGCATTGATCAAACACTTTTCTTTTAAGAAATAATGGCATATTGCTCTTGAAAATTATACTGTTTCTTCCAAAAGCTCTCCAGGCAAATTTTATACGCCAATTAATTTCTTCATCAATGTGACCCTCACTTGATATCTGTTGTCGAAGATAAATGTGGGTATTATTTATCTCCAGCTTTTCCCCATCAATCGATAAATCTTCATTTCTTGTAAAAGTATTGTACATCACTTTTGTCTTCTTCTTTACTCTTCACACTTCAATTTCTTTACTGTTGTCAGCAAGTTCCTGGGTCATAATCTGCAGCTCTGATGGGGTGGTTGCAAACATGGCTACGTCATCAGCAAAACAAAGATGAGATAGATAATCTCTATTAATATTTATCCCTTTGTTTAACCAGTTCAGTGACTGAAAGACATTTTCCAATGTGGCATTAAAGAATTTGGCGGATAAAGTGTCACCTTGTCTCACTCCCTTTCCAATTTTATGGATGCTGTATTCTCAAATAGCCGATTCTGCCTACTTGCATTTTTGATAGATGTTATTAATAATTTTAATGTATGCATCATCAATACCGCAGGACTTCAAAGCCATTGTAACTGCTGATGGTTTCACCGAATCAAAGACCTTTTCATAATCGAAAAAATCCATGCATCTTGGAAGTTCATATTCCCTCACTTTCAATTAGTTCTCTCAGTACGTGGATATGATCTATAGTTCTGTAGCCACTCCTAAATCCAGCTTGTTCTCTCGGTTGAGCCATGCCCAGTGTCACCTTCAAGCGGTGTGAAAGAACTTTAGTGAAGATTTTGTAAACCACTGATAGGAGGCTGATAGGTCTGTAGTTCCTGATATCCTCAATGCCACCTTTTTTATGTAGCAGGATCATTGTAGCATTGCTCCAATCCTCAGGAATCTTCCCTTCATTAAGGCATCGAGAGAAAACTTGGGCGAGAACTGTTTCAATTTCTCCACTTGCTCCTTGTATGATGTATACGGTAATTCCATCTTCTCCTGAAGCTTTTCCCAGTTTCATGTTCTTGATTGCATGTGCAACTTCTGCTATGAGGACTGGAAGAACTCTGGTACTGGTACCTTTCGTAATGTCTGGTGTACATGTATCATCCCTTGCATATAGTTTTGAGTAGAAATATTTCGCTCTTGTCAAAATTTTCCTTCTATTTCTTGTTACAGAACCATCTTCTTCTCTCAGAGCCATAATCTGTTTTCTTCTTTTACTCAGATGTCCCTTTGCTCACTTCAAGCTTTGGTTGTTTTCAGTTGCTTTCTTCACTAGTTCACAATTGAATTTCCTTACATCTTCAGTGATACTTTTTCGTACCGTCTTGCATAGCTCTATATATTCCACTTTGGAAGTCACATCTCCTTTAGTTGTCCTCATTTCTCTTCTTTTTTGCATCAGAATTTTGGTTTTTCCTGATAATTTGTTCTTATGCAACTTGTTCTTAGTACCAGCTATTTTTGTTGCTGTTTCCATAAAAGCCTTGGTTAGTTTTTGTTAACTTCAGAGATGACCACTTCTTCCGACGTTAGATCTTCTAGAGCAGAGAATGTGTTCCTCAGTTCCATTTTGAAGGCATTATGATGTTTTTGAGGTTGATCATGTCAATACACTTTGTTTGTTTTATGAGCTTGCCACGATGGATTTCAGCGTTGAGGTGTATGTTACATCGTACCATTCTGTCGTCACTACCTGTGTTGAACTTGTTTAGCACACTGCAGTCTTCCATGACAAATTTCTTGTTACACATAATAAAATCAATTTCACTTGTCAATCTATTGTAATGCCTCCATGTCCATTTCCTTCGCGGCTTTTTCTTGAAAAAGGAGTTCATGATGAGAAACCCTTCTACTTCAGCAAACTCTACGAGAGTATTTCCACGCTGGTTTCTGTTGCCGTGACCGAATTTGCCTACTGAAGTTTCGTTCTGTTGCCGTTGCCCTATTTTCGCGTTGAAATCTTCCATAATGATCTTCAAGTGCTGCTTGCCTTTGTTATTTAGATGACGAATTTCCTCAATCTCTTCTTTAGGATGACTTGTGGTGGGTACATAAGTTTGAATAATCTGAGCCTGGTATATTCTCGAGAGTTCGATAACAAGTCGTTCAGTTCTGTCAGAGGAACTTTCAACTATAACTTTTTCTTTCAGTTTCTTGTTTATTATAAATCCAACACCACTAGATCTGCCAGTATCTGTCCCACGATAATACAGAGATGTCCACTTTTAAGTTCAATGAGATCTTCTCCTTTTCTCCTTACCTCACTTAGCCCGACGATGTCCCACTTGATCCTTTGTAGTTCTTCTTCCAATTCAAGGAGCCTTGAATCAGGAGATAGGGCGCGTTCATTATATGTAGCCAAGGTCAGCATCAGATGGAAGCCTAGTCCGGTCCTCCGGGGATTCTTAGCACCCTTTGCCTTCATGCCGCACTGGCCGCTGCCTTGGCCAGGTACATTCCAGCTGCCGGAGACTGAGAGCCAAGATTGGTTCATTTTGGAGGGGTTTGCCCATAACTCACCACGCTGGCCAAGCGGGTTGGTGAGTGTGGGATAGCATTTCCTCTAATCCCGATGGTATAGTAATACCGCTATTGGCGGTCGTCAGAGCCCCTTTAGTGGGAGCAGGATGCATCACGAGAAGGCGGGGTTGACATTTGTCAAGGAGAGGCTGTATTATGTTGCGCATCACCTGACCTTACATCCCATATATCATCATCATCATCATTGTCAACCATTATCAATCCACTGCTGGACGAAGGTCTCCCCAAGTTTCCTCCACAACGGTCTGTCTTGTGCCAGTCTCCTCCATGTCACTCCCGCATATTTACGAATTTCATCCACCCATCTCCCATGTGGTCTTTTTCTGGGTCTTTTCCTGTCCCTTGGAATCCAATCTAAAATTTCGGCTGTCCATCTATGGTCTGTCCTTCTGGCAGTATGTCCAGCCCATTGCCATTTCAGGGATTTAACTCTGATCATGATGTCTTCCACTCTCGTCATTTTTCGGATCCACGAGTTCCTCTTTTTTATCTCTCCTGGTTATACCAAGCATGCACCTCTCCATGCTTTTTTGAGTTGTCTGCAGCCTTTGTATGTCTCTTTTAGTTAAGGTCCCACGTCTCTGCACCATACGTAAGCACTGGAAGGATGTACTGATCAAACACTTTTTCTTTAAGACATAATGGCATATTGCTCTTGAAAATTATGCTGTTTCTTCCAAAAGCTCTCCAGGCAAGTTTTGTACGCCGATTAATTTCTTCATCAATGTGACCCTCACTTGATATCTGCTGTCCAAGATAAACATACGTATCTGTTATCTCCAGTTTTTCCCCATCAATCGATAAATCTTCATTTCTTGTAAAAGCATTGAACATCACTTTTGTCTTCTGAAAGTTCATTTTTAATCCCACTTCTTTACTCTTGTCAGCAAGTTCCTGGATCATACTCTCTGCAGCTCTGATGGGGTAGTTGCAAAAATGACTACGTCATCAGCAAAACGAAGGTGGGTTAGATAATCTCCATTAATCTTTATCCCATTGTTTTCCCAGTTCAGTGATTGAAAGACATTTTCCAATGTGGCATTAAAGAGCTTCGGAGATATGGTGTCACCTTGTCTCACTCCCTTTCCAATTTTTATGTGTGTTGTATTTTCAAACAGCCGAATCTTTGCACTTGCATTTTCATAGATGTTATTAATAATATTAATGTATGCATCTTCAATACCGCAGGATTTCAGAGCCGTGGTAACTGCTGATGGTTTCACCGAATCAAAGGCTTTTTCATAATCGATAAAAGCCATGCACAATGGAAGTTCATATTCCCTCGCTCTTTCAATTAGTTCTCTCAGTACGTGGATATGATCTATTGTGCTGTAGCCACTCCTGAATCCAGCTTGTTCTCTCGGTTGAGCCATGTCCAGTGTTACCTTCAAGCGGTGTGAAAGAACTTTAGTGAAGATTTTATAAACCACTGATAGGAGGCTGATAGGTCTGTAGTTCCTGAGATCCTCAATGTCACCTTTTTTATGTAGCAGGATCATTGTAGCATTGTTCCAATCCTCAGGAATCTTCCCTTCATTAAGGCATCGAGTGAAAATTTGGGCGAGTACTGTTTCAATTTCTCCACTTGCTTCTTGTATGATGTCTATAGTAATTCCATCTTCTCCTGGAGCTTTCCCCGCTTCATGTTCTTGATTGCATGAGCAACTTCTGCTGGGAGGACTGGAAGAACTCTGGTACCTTTCATGATGTCTGGAGTACATGTATCATCCCTTTCATATAGTTTGGAGTAGAAATCTTTCACTCTTGTCAAAATTTCGCCTCTATTTCTTGTTATAGAACCATCTTCTTTTCTCAGAGCCATAATCTGTTTTCTTCCCTTACTGAGATGTCCCTTTGCTATCTTTAGGCTTTGGTTGTTTTCAATTGCTTTCCTTACTAGTTCACAGTTGAATTTTCTTACATCTTCAGTGATACTTTTTCTTACTGTCTTGCATAGCTCTATATATTCCACTTTGGAAGTCACATCTTCTTTAGTTGTCCTCATCTCTCTTCTTTTGCATCAACATTTTGGTTTTTCCTGATAATTTGTTTACATGCAACTTGTTCTTAGACCCAGCTAATTTTGTTGCTGTTTCCATAAGAGCTTTGGTTACTTTTCTGTTAACTTCAGAAATATCCACTTCTTCCGATGTTAGGCCTTCCAAAGCAGAGAATCTGTTCTTCAGTTCCAACTTGAAAGTATTATGGTGTTTTTTAAGGTTGGTTATGTCAATACATTTTGTTTGTCTTATGAGCTTGCCACGTTCCAGTTTAGTGTTGAGGTGCATCTTACATCTCACCAATCTATGGTCACTACCTGTGTTGAACTTGTTTAGCACACTGCAGTCTTCGATGACGAATTTTTTGTTACACATAATAAAATCAATTTCACTTGTCGTCCCAATTGGATGTCTCCATGTCCATTTCCTGTGTGGCTTTTTCTTGAAAAAGGAATTCAAGATGAAAAATCCTTCTGCCTCTGCAAACTCAACGAGAGTATTTCCACGCTGGTTTCTGTTGCCGTGACCGAATTTACCTACTGAAGTTTCATTCTGTTGCCGGTGCCCTATTTTTGCATTGAAATCTCCCATAATTATCTTCAAGTGCTGCTTACCTTTATTATTTAGATGACGAATTTCCTCATAAAATTCTTCAATTTCTTCTTCAGGATGACTTGTGGTGGGTGCATAAGTTTGAATAATCTGAACCTGGTATCTTCTCGATAGTTGGATAACGAGTCGTGCAGCTCTGTCAGAGGAACTTTCAACTTCTACCACTTTATCCTTCAGTTTCTTGTTTATTATAAATCCAACACCACTAGTTCTGCCAGTATCTGTCCCACGATAATAGAAGAGATGTCCACTTTTCAGTTCAATGAGATCTTCTCCTTTTCTCCTTACCTCACTCAGCCCGACGATGTCCCACTTGATCCTTTGTAGTTCCTCTTCCAATTCAAGAAGCCTTGAATCAGAAGATAGGAGCGTCCGTTGTAGGTAGCCAAGGTCAGCATCAAATGGCAGCCTAGTCCGGTCCTCCGGGGATTCTTAGCACCCTCTGCCTTCATGTCGCACTGGCCGCTGCCTTGGCCAGGTACATTCCAGCTGCCGGAGACTGAGGGCCAAGATTTAAGTTGTAGAGTCATTTTGGAGGTGTTTGGCCATAACTCACCACGCTGGCCAAGCGGGTTGGTGAGTGTGGGATAGCATTTCCTCTGATCCCGATGGTATAGTTATACCGCTATTTGCGGTCGTCAGAGCCCCTTTAGTGGGAACAGGATGCACCACGAGAAGGCGGGGTTGACATTTGTCAAGGAGAGGCTGTGATGTTACGCATCACCTGACCTTACATCCCACATCCCATATATATATATATATATATATATATATAGTTTCTGAAGTGTTGATATCAGTGTGATTAATTCAAGTTGGAATAGTAATCTTTTGCATGAACCGTAATCATGAGGTTTTCACAGAATAAAAGAAAAGGCCTTGAGTAAGTTATTTCTTCGTACTTATTTACGTGACTCCTGTTGTACTTTAAGTGAAGTACTTAAGAACAATTGATTGCATGCAGTGTCCAGTAAGCCATATATACACGAAGATTACAACCTTAGAAGAAAATCGTGCACAATGAATGTTAGAAAAGGTAAGGAATGTAGTCATCGCCCTTGTACCGTATATACTATGTATATATCATACGCATAAAGAATTTTCCAAACTTGTTATAAATTTCCCCATCTATTGGAATTGACGCCTATTTACAGGAAATTAGTTCATCATAAAAGCTGTAAAACGTATGACAAATGGTGATTACGGCAGTGTTATTTAACTTTAGGCAGAAAATACTTTAAAAAATAGACTTTCGGAATGTTAATATGCCACAACGCCCTTCATCTAAATATTGCTGGAACAATAAGGTAATATGTGTATTATCTTGAACGTAGGGAAAGCTGGCACATATCAAGAGAATTTTTCAAATTTGACATTTAGGAGGGGATATATCGCTGAACAGATAGAATGCTAGGCTTGGTGTAGCTAAGAAAGGTAGGAAAAGGGTCTCATATATCAGGAAAGTGTCATGAGTTCATGACATCATGATCAAAGTAAATACCTTCAAGTGGCAGTAAGCTGGATATATTGTAAGAACTAAACACCGTTGGGCAACTGAAATACTAGACTGAATACCAAGAAATAGGAAATAACGCAGAACAAGAAGAATCCAAAGATTGGCAGAAGAAACTCGAAAGCATGCCGGAGTGGTATGCAAAAGAACTTCTCAAGATAGAATGTTGTGGATGAGATTTGGGAAGACCTTCATCATGTAGATGATGTTATCGCGAAAATATTTTGAATAAAAATATGATTTAAAAGGTACATGAAATATTTATCTTGTAACTACAGCTATAGACGCAAAGAGAATTTTTGGAAAGTGACTTTCGGAAGCTGAAATCCATTGCTAAAAGCACAAAGATACCTACCACTTAGCCACCTAACTGTAAAACTGTGCATTGTAGATAAATCGCAACAATACATTGAATGTTTTACACATAGCTTCAGTTATCGACACGATTCTTATCAGTTCGATTTTTAGAGATGTAGATCATTTACAAAATATAAAGCATTTTAGCGTCATCTAGCAGAAACAATTTGCATAACAGATACACATAAGTGAATGAGTCGTCAATCTCATGTTGCCGTTGCAATATTTTTCAATCCGACTTCTGCATGCGAGAATAATATAGTATATCAATAAACGCTCAGACAGGTGGTCGGCTAAAGTAATACACCCTGCCCTATAGCGCAGTACTCTAAGCTCTGGCTTATGGCCTTTCATCCGCCGTGGACCCTCGCTCAAATTCGGCAAGAGGTGCTGGTGATGTGCTTGTGTTACGGCACTGGTTCTCTCCCCTCCCTGCGACAACTGAGGTCAAATCAGTGGTAGATGGCTGCTTATAGCCCATAGAATTGCTCGCAGTAGTCATTAAACCCGGAAATAACAAAAAGTGATAATATTGGAATATATTTTCTTTCTCAAAGAAACGTACTAAAAAGAGAAATACCATGGGAAATGCAAGAAGGTAGCAGTGTCACAAGACGGGAAATCTCCGTGCAAGAAGAAGAAGAAAATATGTAGAAAACCTTGGCTGAGCATGTGATAGCAGGACCCAAATACATGATCTCAAATATGGCTTCTACAAACAAAGACGACGTCTATTTGAGAGAATTTCCATGAACGTCTAAAGTTTAAAAGCATCGCACGTTGTTTATTTAAGGGCTGGGAGGTAACAGAGAGCACAAAACAAGTTCAGTATTCAAATACTGCACAGAATTTGGTCCCAGGCTAAAACTAACACAAATGTGCAGTGTAAATACTACGTCTTAGCAAAGAAGAAAATATACTGCCTGACAGAGAAAATTCCAAACCACGTAGACGTAAATGCAGTGCTATGCAAATTGCAAGGTCGCTGCACACGTGCAAGTCAAACGAACGGCGCGCGGGATATGAGCGGACAACCAGCCAGTGAGGACATCAGCCGAGACGTCGTCACGGCCGCGAGAAGTGAGTGGTTCTCCTGTAACCGTGTCTGGAGAACAACAAGGGGTGCCAATGCCGTTAAGATATCGTCGTACGCGATTTTGTCAAACGGATGAGTTCATGAGAGGTGTCATCGTAGGCCTTCGTACCGCCGGATGGTCCTTGCGTCGTATTGCGGAAGAAGCACAACATGATGCCACAACCGTCGATCACACTTGGAGACAATGGTCCCAGGAAGGATCTGTGCGCCGTCGTAGAGAGACCGGAGCACAGAGACGGACGTCCGAGCGCACCGATCGACGCATTCGACGTCATGCAGTAGCGGACCCACTGGCCCCAACGGGCGACATTTGGCGGGGTGTACGGGGAGGCTTGGATGCTCCGATATCGACGCGGACAGTGTCGCGCCGATTGGCTGCGTCTGGTTTGCTTTCCAAACGTCCGTTTCGAAAGTTACCCTTAACAGAGAGCCATCGTCTTCACTGCTTGGCGTGGTGTCGCTCCAGAGCTGCGTGGAATGACGAATAGAACAGTGTGGTGTTCAGCGACGAATCGCGATTCTGTCTCACCAAGGATGATCGCCGTGTGAGAGTCTGAAGGCGACGTGGACAACGGGCGGATTCGTCCGCCATTGTGGTGTACCACACGGCCCGGCAACGTGGAATCATGATGTGGCGTGCTATTAGCGCCAACAGCCGCTCACCGTTGGTAAGCACTACGGGCACACTGACGGCATGCCACTATGTTAACGAGGTGCTGCGGCCCGTGGTTCTACCGTATCCGCAGAGCATCCCAAACGCCGTTTTTCAACAGAATAACGCCAGGCTGCATACCGTTCGGATCAGCTCGAATGCTTTACACGATGTGCAGATGTTTCCGTGGCCCGCACGATCCCCTGACCTCTCGCCCATCGAGCATCTATGGGGTACGGTTGACGTCAGTTGATTACCCTCTCTCCCCCGCAAAATGAAGATGAACTCTGGACTGCGATCAACATCACATGGTCCACGATACCCCAATACTCTATTCGGACTCTCATTGCTTCGATGCCACATCGGACTCAAACCTGCATCGCCGAAAATAAGGGCCACACTCCTTATTGATCATCCTGTATATTCGGCCACTTGAGCATAGTCTGTATGTGACAATTAAATCATTTGTTTAGGACCTACTTGGCTATCTGTATGTACAGTTTGGTCTGTTTTCGAGCATTCCTTCATGGTGTGACATTTTCTCTGTCGGGCAGTGTATGTGATTCATTTTGATAGGTCTTTGGTCTAGCAGATCAAAAATGACATTTCAAATCTGTCCTCTAGAAACACAGATACCATAAGAACTGCTAATATACTCTGTGGAAAGTTCTGCATATGAATGGCGAACCACTTTAATTGTTATAGTCGCGCTTGTATACGAAGCTTAGATCAGGCTTGAAAAAAATATTTGGTTTTTGCCTTTTGTAAAACAGGAATCGTAATTGCAACAAACACAAATATGCGTTGATAACACCTAAGAAAAATACAAAAGTGTGACAACTAAGAAAACTGTAACCATCCGAAACAGAAAAATTAAAACACCTAGGAAAAGTATAACCATTAGGAATAGAAAAATTATGACACCTGAGAAAGGTATAACCATCAGAAACAGAAATATTATTAATAATCTTTTTCTGTACAAAACAAAGCAAGTCCAGTATGACTTTTAGAAGTTAAGACATACTCAACTACACTGCTGGGCACCCAAAATGCAACTCCAACAAAGACACGAGATAGCAAAGCCAGAATTACTGGACACATAACAACAGATTCAAAGATGAAGGATTGAGCTTACAGGCTCGTACGACTTGCGAAACACGCAGACAACAATAGTTTGTGTGTCCCCCATGGCTGGCAATAACGGCCGCTACACGCCACGGCATCGAACGAAAGAGGCTTTGGGTGTGGGCTTCGGGTATGTTGGTCCAGGCTGCTTCCACGCGTTGCCACAGTTCATCAGGCGTAGCCGCGGGTGGTGCTTGCCTGGCCACTCGGTTGCCTATCAGCGACTAGACGTGTTCGATGGGCGACATATCGGGAGAACCGGCAGGCCATGGCAGCAGTGACACCTGGCGGGTGGTGAAGAATTGTTGCACGATGCGTGCCGCGTGCGGGCGCGCATTGTCCTGTTTAAACGTGCCCGCTAGCAGGTCCTGCAGGTAAGGGAGGACTACAGGCTCCAAAACGTCGGAGATGTAGCGGTGGCTGTTGAGGTGATGCGTACCAGAGGGATGCGGGTGTCATATCCAATTGCGCCTAAGACCATAACGCCAGGCGACGGACCGGTATGGTGATGCATAATGCAGGCGTCATACTGTATCTCGCCACGGTGCCGCCACACGCGGATCCGACCATCGTGGTGTTGCAGGCAGAAGCGGGATTCGTCGAAGAAGACAATGTCGTGCCATTCCGTAGTCCAGGCGCGGCGTTCAACGGCCCACTGCCGTCGCACTCGCCGGTGGTGTAACGTCAATGGTAATTGGAGCAATGGGCGCCGTGCGACAAGTCCCTGCTCCTGCAGACGACGTCGAACGGTACGTGCTGACACAGGTTGTTGCGCAACACACCCTAATTCCTGCACAAACGTTCGTGATGTGGCGATGTGAGCCGTCAAAACCCGCCGCACAACATGTCGGTCCTCTCGTTTGGTGGTGTGCCGCGGCTGCGGCAATCGCTCACGTCGGTCCGTCCGTCCCTCCGGCACCCACCGAATCCATACTCGGCGACGCATGCGAATTTCAGGCCAATCGGATGCTTCCTTCTTGGTGTTTCATTTTGGGTGGCCAGCAGTGTATAAACGATAGAAGAAACGGCAACGTGAGGACGTACTTTTTAGTCATACATGTGTAAGAAAAACAACGCGAAAAAAGTGTGTGAAAGTATGAAGCAGAAACACGAATGGAGCATAAATATTAACACCCGAGTTCATTGTAATCAGCTATCAGTTTGTGATCAAAGCATTACTTCCTGAAGCAAGTTACTCCGACACATGGCGAAAATTTCTGAATGTTTAAACGTTCAATAAGAAGATGGAAATTTGTCAGTATCATGCGAAGGATATTTTTCGCGCCGAAAGTTGATGTTGAATACCAATCACAACCTTCGTGTTTTTCTATAGATGAGGACGCGTTCAAATCAATCAATGTCAGGAAGACGAGATCTTCTCTGCTTCCCAAGTTTCAATCGGAAATCCCCTTATACGTGAAACGCACATCAACCATTTCAAGTGCGCAAGTGAGGGCCCGATACAGTTAGCATTACTTTATCGGCTATGTTCCACAAGCTGCATAAGTGAGTTTTTGTTTGTTTTTTGTTTGTTTGTATTGTTTCATCTTATTTCTTCTAATAATGAACGCACACTGAATGCAAAACACATTGAAAAGTGTAGTGAAACTTTTCTGTTGAGTTTGTTAGTGAAATGTGGTAAAAATACGGAAGTATTCTCCATGTAGGAAGGTGCAGAAAGCCCTCGGGCACTATTTTGTTTCTTTTGTTTCAGTTAATGAGGTTATTCATAAATTAAAGAAATATTGGGTTGGTGCCATCAAATTTCCAGTTGTAAGGAACGTCTTTAGGCAGAAAGAAATATCACTCAGAACAGATAATGTTCGTTGTTTATCTGGGGAAGTGTTTGCACCAGCATGAACCGTTGGACGAAAACAAGCAGGTGGAGTAACTCTAATGCTTTATGCAATGTTCTGCTGGGAAATCCTGGGTCCAGTTATTCGTGTGCTGGAAACAATGACCAGATACAACAAGACACCTTTAGAAATCTTGCAGCGTCCACGCCTTGCCGGGTAACAGCTTTTTTTTCCGGCACGTGGATGGCCAACTTCAAATTAGTCAGGTGGTCATAATGAAAATGTTTTGGCCCTTCGGTGGATGATAGCATTTGTAGTAGTGTTTGTTTTTAAGAGACGGATTAGAAAAATTATTTTCCTCATCCTAACAGGCGAAAAACGTATCAAGAACTTCCACATACTTGTATTACTCTTAAATCACTTCTCTCTGATCAACGTAAATGAATATTTATGTTCTCTAAATTTTAATTTGTTTCTCTTTATGGTAGACCTATTGCGAAAAACGGTTTGGAATCTTATAAGGACAAGACAAAGGAATGTTTTTCAGTTTCCTTATTGTAAAATTTTTTCCATTGTGTGGCCTGCATTTGCATATACTTCTTATCTGTGGACGTATTATCTTAGTTGTAAGTTTCCAGTTGACTGTAATATTATGAAATATTCTAGATTTGAACCTTTTGTGTCAGTGAATGTGCTCACTGAACCTGACACTTTGTTTGACTGCCTTTTGTATTGCTGTGTGTATTTATTTGTCGAAATTTTAAAACTCAGGCAAGTCCCATTTTTCAAAGAATATTTCAGTTTCCTTTTCGTTTCCAAATCTGATCGGAAATAAACTCTTCTCTGCTGGCTGATTTCCTTAAATTTTGATTACTTTTAGTGGGAGCAGAAACGCTCAATTTAACTCACAGAAAAACGTCGTCGAACACAAATCACAAATTGTTGTAACATGGAAAAATCACTCGGTTTTACAAGGGAAAGGAAGACTGGCTGATAAACAGCAGCCCAAGAATTATTCCACTGAAATGGCTTTTCTTTATTTCAGTTCAGTACCTAGAAAACCTTTCCTTACCGTGTGATTCATAAAAGCAGCATCCTCAAACTTATTTTAGATAGTCGAAGATTGACTGCTTAGACCAAGGAATCAGTAATGCTCGAAATCCTACAATTTCGCGGAAAAGAAGTTATATTTTCGCTCGAATTTCGTTGTGCACGGAGAGGTGACACTTCCATTCACTACTGGATGATTTGTAACTCCATTAGTGTGACTGATTACGACATTCCCGAGGGAGACTTATCTAATACGAAGAAAACTCGGAGGAATCGATCAAATTTTGCAAGGGCTTCGCATCTCGCCCGAAAATTGGGAGAGATTGTTCCATGGTATGCAACGATTCCCTGAAACTTCAGTTTCATTCCCTCTCGAATGCCATCATAATAGATATGGCCCGGGGAGTAAAGTTGTGCTGATCTCTCTGAAATAAAAATTCGATTTCTTCTGATACCGGGAAGAAGGAGTTCTGTGATATCTGCGTGAATAATGATTCTCGATTTCGAATATCTTTGCCTAACGGGCGACGCAAACAAGGTGAGAATTGGGTAAACTGATTGCAATCAGCGGGCACAACAACAAATGATTTCTCATATTTTAATGGCTTTATTTATTAATTTCAAACGTATACGTATATCAACAAAACTTTCCTAGCAATAACACGTTGCGGCTACTCGTGTTGGAATTAACGTTTAGCAAGAATAGTTAGGACAGCGTTTGAGCACAGGTAAACGTTTGCGAATGTTGCTGTTTCAAAAGTTTCCAATCTTCACGAGAATAACGCTTATGCTATGTAATGTTACGCACGCGCCAACTCTGGGATAACAGGAATATAAATAAAGTGAGTCACAGTAAAAATAGTGTGTCAGGTGTTTCTGCAGCCCCTGATGTCTGCCCAACGGATTCGGTTGTTGCCTTGGATTCAGTTGTTGAATCCTTAGGTACCTGCAAGGTGAGAATCACATTACGCAACAGGTGCAACATAGACCTGCGCTGTGTATAACAGGAATCAATTTATTTCGTTAAGTCCCTATTTTTTGGGAGAAAGTAATGTCTGCAAATGCAAGGCAACAGAAAAGTGCTAATTGCTATATCATCATCATCATCATTGTCAACCATTATCAATCCACTGCTGGACGAAGGTCTCCCCAAGTTTCCTCCACAACGGTCTGTCTTGTGCCAGTCTCCTCCATGTCACTCCCGCATACTTTCGAATTTCATCCACCCATCTTCCATGTGGTCTTCTTCTGGGTCTTTTCCTGTCCCTTGGAATCCAATCTAAAATTTCGGCTGTCCATCGATGGTCTGTTCTTCTGGCAGTATGTCCAGCCCATTGCCATTTCAGGGATTTAACTCTGATCATGATGTCTTCCACTCTTGTCATTTTTCGGATCCACGTGTTCCTCTTCTTATCTCTCCTGGTTACACCAAGCATGCACCTCTCCCTGCTGCTTTGAGTTGTCTGCAGCCTTTGTATGTCTCTTTTAGCTAAGGTCCACGTCTCTGCACCATACGTAAGCACTGGAAGGATGCATTGATCAAACACTTTTCTTTTAAGACATAATGGCATATTGCTCTTGAAAATTATGCTGTTTCTTCCAAAAGCTCTCCAGGCAAGTTTTGTACGCCGATTAATTTCTTCACCAATGTGACCCTCACTTGATATCTGCTGTCCAAGATAAACGTACGTGTCTGTTATCTCCAGCTTTTCTCCATCAATCGATAAATCTTCATTTCTTGTAAAAGCATTGAACATCACTTTTGTCTTCTGAAAGTTCATTTTTAATCCCACTTCTTTACTCTTGTCAGCAAGTTCCTGGATCATACTCTGTAGCTCTGATGGGGTAGTTGCAAAAATTTCTATGTCATCAGCAAAACGAAGGTGGGTTAGATAATCTCCATTAATCTTTATCCCTTTGTTTTCCCAGTTCAGTGATTGAAAGACATTTTCCAATGTGGCATTAAAGAGCTTCGGAGATATGGTGTCACCTTGTCTCACTCCCTTTCCAATTTTTATGTGTGTTGTATTTTCAAACAGCCGAATCTTTGCACTTGCATTTTCATAGATGTTATTAATAATATTAATGTATGCATCTTCAATACTGCAGGATTTCAGAGCCATTGCAACTGCTGATGGTTTCACCGAATCAAAGGCTTTTTCATAATCGATAAAAGCCATGCACAATGGAAGCTCATATTCCCTCGCTCTTTCAATTAGTTCTCTCAGTACGTGGATATGATCTATTGTGCTGTAGCCACTCCTGAATCCAGCTTGTTCTCTCGCTTGAGCCATGTCCAGTGTCACCTTCAAGCGGTGTGAAAGAACTTTAGTGAAGATTTTATAAACCACTGATAGGAGGCTGATAGGTCTGTAGTTCCTGAGATCCTCAATGTTACCTTTTTTATGTAGCAAGATCATTGTTGTTCCAATCCTCAGGAATTTTCCCTTCATTAAGGCATCGAGTGAAAATTTGGGCGAGTACTGTTTCGATTTCTCCACTTGCTTCTTGTATGATGTCTACAGTAATTCCATCTTCTCCTGGAGCTTTTCCCCGCTTCATGTTCTTGATTGCATGTGCAACTTCTGCTGGAAGGACTGGAGGAACTCTGGTACTGGTATCTTTCATGATGTCTGGAGTGCATGTATCATCCCTTTCATATAATTTGGAGTAGAAATCTTTCACCCTTGTCAAAATTTCGCCTCTATTTCTTGTTACAGAACCATCTTCTTTTCTCAGTGCCATAATCTGTTTTCCCCTTACTGAGATGTCCCTTTGTTATCTTTAGGCTTTGGTTGTTTTCAATGTGCCAGCAGCTCCTAGCCCGGGTCCCTGATCTTGTGACAGATTACCCGTGCTGTGTGAGTTCTTACTCCATCCTGCTGTAGGGGACCCGTACAGTTCAGCAGTGCTGGTCGTTTCGACGTGAACGATGCGTGCAGATCGTTGAGCTGACGAAATACACATCGGCGGACATAGTGGTTTTGTACGGCAGTAGCTCAAAGCACACGACATCCCGCATATCCCAGCAAACAGCAGGACCTTACATGGGTGTACGCCGCCTTTGGGAGGTCGGTATGGGCCTTTGTTTTGGGTTCAGCCACTGTTTCCGGGCACTGACATTCTCATACAGGATCCATTTCTTGTCATCTGTCAAAATGCGGTCCAAGAACTGTTCAACTTGGTCATGTGCAAGCAGGGAAACGCATTTACTCATGCAATTTGCTTTCTGCTCAACTGTGAGTTGATGGGGTACTCAAACTCCCCTCTTGTGCACCTTCCCGATTTGACGCAGGTGTATGATAATGCTCGTGTGTGTTGTTCGGCCCACTTCCGCGTGGTCACACGTGGGTTTGTCTCCACTAATGTCTTTAGTATGTCCATACCCACTGTTGCGGGTCTTCCGGATTTGGGAAGAACTAACAGGTTAAAATTTCCCTCTCGAAACAGCTCGAACTAACGACAGCACTGATGATGTTATATAGCATTAAGGTACACACTCTTAATATTCCTAACAGAACTTACAGGGGTGCTACCGCGACGAAACTCATACAGCATGTAACTGCGGATGTGCTCCTTGTCCACTTCCATTTTGGCTGGCACTTGCACTATTCGCCTTCTGATGGCTAACTGCCACTGACTTAAGCCACCTACCTGCTGATGTTATTCCGGTGCGCTGCGTAATCTCAGTGGTTAATGTGTGCCATGGCCGGGGTTTCGACTTCGGGTACCTCGTCATCGGACATTACTTTCTTTCCAACCCAATGTAGTATGTTAACTTCATTATCCTCCAGTTCTATTAAATGAGCAACTTTGGCCTCTTTAATTCCCTGAGTTAAGTAAAGTAGCAGAATGTTTGAGTTTCAGGACAGAAACTAGACAGGAATATTTCAATCGACTATCGTCCAACAGGGTTTGCACGGGATTAATCCCCGCGCCTAGCAACGATAAGTCTTAGACCCTGGTGTGACGTGCCTGAACCGCAGGACGCACATGACATAAATGCAGATAGCAGTGAAAGCACGTGTCCGCGTAGCTCAGTTGGGAGAGCCACTTAATCCGGAGTGAGGGGGCGGCTTCGATGCTCGGCGCGGACAAACTTGTACGTTATATTGGAGCCCAGACTTTCAGAATGACCAGGCTGTTAAGTTTCTCGCAATGACGTGATGTTCATTCCACACGGCGAGACAGGAAAGATGAGAATCCCTTCTTCAAATGCACGTTCTTCATGGGATGACTGCCTACAGCGACACACGGTCCCGGCACACCCGTAGGCCATGCCCCCGGCCCTCTTTCCGGTTTTTTGGGGGGTGACGTGCCTGCACCGCAGAACGCACATGAGATAATGGCAGATAGTAGTGAGAGCACATCCCTGCGTAACTCAGTTGGGAGAGCGACTTACTCCGGAGTGAGGGGACTCGGTTTCGATGCCTCGCGCGGACAAACTTGTACGTTATACTGCCTTTTCCCTGTAGCTTCATAGGTCATTAGAAGCAACCATTTAAGACTGTGTTTATATACTTTCCAGTTATTCTTCCCGTCAAAGGAGCTTGTTGGCCTAACACTTTGACTATTGCCCATGGGGCTTGAGGTTCTGACGTCCCCGTCATTGTCTTAAAATTCAGCATTTTTTTTTCTCGAGATATCTACAAAATTTAGTTTGTCCTAATTGAGCTTTTAGAATTCCCCAGAAATTTGAATCAAATCTGACCATACAAATTTATTTCGATTCATTACTTTATTTAAAAATAAAACCGTTTATAATTGATTTTGATATTTTGAATTCCAAGACTTCCTCTTACGAAATAAATGCCAATTTAACTCAAAAGCATCGGTGTGCGTTGTAAAACTTTTGCAAATACCATTATAAGTCGCGAAAAGGGTTTCTGCAGATTAAATATTTAACGATAATAATGTGGAAATGGCTTTAACGATTCCATCAGGAAATGATTTCAAGAATGATATAGTTTTTGTAGTTGGAAAACAACATCAATGAAAAGGGCTTTTAAGCAAAAATTGGTCTGTCGGAAAATGAATTCGCGATACGATATTCTCGAGCAGCATGGTGAACTATTATGCAAGGTAAAATCCGATTTGTGAGTGAAATTCCCGCTTAATTACTTCGTTGAGGGTCCAAAGCACAGATTAATTAGACCGCGTCGTGGTGTGTCGCTTTCCGTGCATAGAATTCACGGCCGTTTCAACAGCACTCTCCACTGAAGATAAGCCCGCAGCTTAATTATCGACGTCTCGTATTCGGTTAAAATCCGCAAACATCTGATATCATCTTCCACATTCAAAGACCTCTTGATGCTGCTCGCATAAAATATCAGCTTCATGTGAAGAACGGGTGGCATCAGAAATCAGTCCAGTAGAACTTTATCATGTAGTATCTCACTGACGTGAAATTGTGTAAAGCGCAAGATTTGAATAAGGGAGAAGTCCTCAGCAAATGTGATTCGATTTGCTCAAGAGAAACAGATATATAGAGAGAGCCGCATGGGGCCTACATGGACTTAACTTACCTTACTGAGGCGAAGGGTTCGAACTACAAAATTCAGACAGACGAAAGATCTAAGTCCGGCTGTCTGAATCGGAATACCAAAATAATTCTGTGCTGCCAACACAATTAAAAAGACACTCAACGTAGGCTCGGTGTAATAGTTCTTTAGCGAAATACAGATTCCCTTACAGAGGAGCAAGGGCGAATTAATCTACAGTGCGATTATGATGAACAACAGGGGGTAAAGGACGAATGCTTTAAACGGATTTTAACCACTGCATTTTGAAGTATGTTCATTCTAGCCCAGGCAGATGTTCAGGGTCAGCCATGCAGATTACCTTATTAAAACTGCAGTTTCCGTTTGGGATGAAAACATGAAAATTCGCACACTCTTGAAAACGACTACAGAAATACAAGGTCTCGTAGAAAACACAATAAGTACTACCAGAACACTAAGAAATTATAATTAACATATGAGGTTGAAGTGTGTGTGTGTGTGTGTGTGTGTGTGTGTGTGACACCCTACAATTAATATCCAAAGAGCTGCATTTTTACATTCTTTATTTACAAAAAATTTCATATTGTGCGCTGATGCTTTTACCTCTTGTGACGGCCTCTAGTCTATGTGGAATACTCTCCACCAGTTTTTATAAATGTCGATCGATACATTCCGTCACTAGGTCTTCAAAGGAGTGACCAGTTCAGCTCTGCTAGTTAGATTACTTGTTGCACACAAGTGACTATTCAATTCGTCCCAGAGATTCTCTAAAGGGTTCAAGTCAAGAATCTGGACTGGCCAGTCGAACTTTTTGTATACCATGTCTTCAAACCAATCTATAACACCGCAAGTAGTGTTGCATAGTGCATTGTCCTGCTGATAAAAGTACGGGCCTTCTCCAAAGTACTGCCACAATGTTGGTAGTGCAAAATTGTCTCTTAATGGAGGTAGGTCCCAGCATTCATGGTTTTGTTCAAGCGCTTAATGGAGTCTAAGCCTAAACCCAAAACACAGCTTCATACCATCACGCTGCCTCTACCAAATTTGTAGAGGTGGGCTTAACACTGATTTTTCTGTCACAGTGACAATTGTGACAGTTTCACGGAGGAAACAGGTATTTTAAACGGTGACAAAATCACCGTTAACGGCTAGATGACGGAGCTACCATCGTTTTAATTGTAACAGTAACAAAATCACCGTTCATGTGAGGTACGATGCGAAGTAGGAACAAAGAGGAGGAAACACCGAGCATTTTATAAACGAAGAAAAAAAGAAACATGTATCGTTCCCCTATTAGATAAAAATTGACGAACTGTTTCATCACCCGATGCCCCTACCTTTACACAGACTTAGGGAGATAACGATCGGGCTCTGCTCGCCTTGAATGGTCAACAGTCCTCAGGAGAAAACTTCCCTGCAGAGGGAAGACTTATCTTACAACGCGACGATCACCAAGGCCCAAACTGTGACACTTAACTGTGATTTTGGAACTGTGTGCTTAGAGTAATAACGGTGAGAGTGAGTATTCAGTAACGATGACAAATTTTCGAACCGTGACGTGATGATTTCCGACTGTGTACCGTGACTCATCAGGCCAGAGCACAGTTTCGCATTGTTCTACAGTCCAAGATGGATTTGTCAGGCCAAAGCACAGTTTATATTGGTCCACAGTTCAAGATGAACGTTCCTTGCACCAGGCTAAGAGGCGTGTGCATTTGTGGAAGTGATTAGCTGTTTGTGGATGGTTGTTTGACAGAGATAACCCATGTCGTATAGCCTCCTGGACACTGAACTGGTGCTAACGTCAGTCTGAATAGTCTCCCAGAGGATTTGCGTGATTTGAGACAATGTTGAGTTACGTCCAGGGTAGACAGTACTTTGTACAGCTGTCCTATCACGTTCAGTTAGCTTTGAAAGTTTACCATTTTGTAACTTGGCAGATTCAGTCCCAATCCGCTTCCATTTGCATATTATATCCCCAACTGTAGACTTAGGTATATTCAGTTCTGCTGAAAATTCATGTACGGAACGATTGCCTTAGTAGCCCCTCATTATATATACTCGCTGGAAGCAGTTAACTCTGTCGATGGAGGCATCTTGCATTCACAGTCGTGCTATTGTTTCATCATAGCCCCTACGAGCATATTTATAGTAGTGTCTGTGACATGGTGCTTGCAACCTGATTCACTATAAATAGAAGAATGGCAGGTTCTTAATAGTAAGGCAGTGTAACTATGTATATAAAGGTCTGTTAGCTACGGCAGATATCTCTCATACGTTCTATGACAGGAGTTAAAAAGTAATGATATCGACAATAATGCTTCCCTTCATCGATCACGATTAAGATGGTGCATGCGCTATATTGCTTCCGCAATGTTTTAGTACTAAATCAAAGGTCGCTGTTTTTATAGCGACCTTTGCTTTAAGACTGCGACTTACATTGTATTACTATGCACTACATATACACTGGAGTGCAAAAATTACGGACGAGGCGGTTTTTCGAATGTAACGTCGTGCAGAAGTGCTCCACATCAACTCAAATCATACCAGTGAGCAAACCCGTCCAAACAAGGAATCCCAAGGGTACAAAGGCACCTGATTGAAAAGGTAACTTCGAGCACAACTGGACAGAAGACAGAAACGTCCATGTGACAGGTGCCAAGAAAAATCCAGCCTTTAGTAGGAGATATGATCACCCCTGACTGCGTTGCAGGATTTACAACGTCTGCTCATGCTGAGGACGAGGTTGTCAATAAGCTGTTGAGTCATCGCAGCACATTCCTCTTGTAGCGCCAATCGCAGCTGCGGAATCGTTGCTGGCGGCTGGTGACGTGCTGCCAAGAGTCTCCCGAGAAGGTCCCATACGTGTTCGATTGGATTTAGGTCCGGGGACCTTGCGGGCCAATCCATGTGTTGAATATCTTCACTCTCCAACAGCTCTGCGACAGCCACTGTACGATGAGGTGTAGCGTTGTCGTCCATGAAGAGGAACTCAGGATCCACAGCACCTCTAAACAGACGCACGTGAGACAGGAGAATCTCAGTACAATAGCGGACACCAGTGACTGAACCTCCTTGTAAGATGTGGAGGTCAGTACGGCTACCAAGCATGACACCGACCCAAACGAGAACTCCGCCACCTCCAAACCGGTCCCTTTCGATGATGTTGGAGGTGTGATTGCGTGTTCCCTGCTCTCTCCAGATGTGTATAAGTCCAGAATCGCTCGTCAGACTAAATCGGCTCTCATCCGTAAAGAGAACTCGACCCCATTGCTGATGTGTCCAGTTCTTATGTTCCTGGCACCACAAAAACCGCCGTCTCCGATGAGCAGGCGTTAATGGCACATACCGTACTGGTCGTCTTGCAAATATACCACATTTGTGCAGCCTCCTAGCCACGGTGAAATGCGATAACGGATGTCCAGTTGTCTCTAACTGACATCCAGTTGTCTGTAACTGACATCCAGTTGTCTGTAACTGACATCCAGTTGTCTGTTGCATGTGCCTTGCGATTTCTCCCGCTGTCTGCCGTCTGTCTCTTCTCGCCTGTAGGACAATATACCGTTCGTCCGCCGCCGTGGTTGCTCGTGGATGACGACTGCTAAACTCTCGGACAGCTGTTCCTGTCGTTTGAAATGCTCTCCAAAATCGTAAAACGATGCTGTGAGCGATCCCGAACTCCTCGGCCATACTAGTCACACTTCGACGTTCTTCCAACTTCCTAATGACGCTACCTCAGGTAAAGTAATCCAGATGTCGTCTACTGGATTGCCTGTTGGCCATATCACACGGTGGCAGTAACTCGACGTCGCTCAAACCGATGTACACCGTGCAATAGCTTTCACCGAATTGCTGAGTGTACACCGCCCGTGTGCTTTATACTCTTCCGACCCTTCGCCCCCCCTCATTCTGCATATATGCGCAGCGTGCGCTACCGTACCGGACCCTAGTCTATCTCCTCAGTGGTCTTTCGGTTCGCTATGCCTGCTCGTTTCGCTGTTATGCTGATTTCTCCTCTTCGTCCTTAATTTTTGCACACTAGTGTAATTCCAAGCTATTTCTACGGGAAGATTTTTGACTTAGTTTCTTCAACTAGCATTGCTCTGAATTTAGTAGATACAGCAGACTGCCCCGGTGGCGCAATATATAAGCGCTAGCTTCTGTTCATTCGTCCATGATGGATCTGGGTTAGAATCCCGGTAAGACATGGATGTTGTGTTTGTCTTATGGGACTGGAATTCTCTTTCCCTGGAAGCAGTGACCCTGAACTAGAAATGGGCGACTGCTTATAGCCGATCAAGTTGATCATAGTGGTCGTTGAACTCTCAAAGAAACAAAAAGAAAAATACAATATGCCACTCCATACCTATAAGAACACATCGGTGGAACATGTGTAGGTGTATGAGATAGAAAGAACGAGATATCAGCGACTTCACAAGAGTCAAGATCTAGTGCTGCTAGAGCATCCTTACATGCAACTGCGCAGTTATTCCGTGTGTCAACGAAGATAGTATTTTGCCGTAGTGCCAGTGGTTATAACAGCGTGTAACACAGGTGCGCCGAAACCACCGTATTCAACAACGAAAGTCACAAATGACTGGCTCGTACTGTTCACAGAAGTCTAAAAGGGACATTATAGACGACTACCAAAATATCTCTACTGAGCTGTATGACCATCCGTAAGTTCTCGTTTGTGCGTGCATTAGTCTCCATCTATAGAGGTATTGTGGACTGCAGCGGTGTCCTCTAGAGCAGTGCTATTCAGCCTGTGGTACGCGTATCCCCGGGGTACGTGAAACCAACCCAAGGGGTACGTGAAAAAATTTAATTTGGTTGTTTACATTCTTGATGTTATTTATAATTTGTTTATTTTAAGAAAAAATGTTCTCGAAACTAGAAAAAACGTTTTAGATGCAAAAAAGGGGCAGACATAAGGCATTAACGGCTGGATACGTGAAGTGTGGGATCCAGGTTTGTGTCCTGAAACTAATTAGTCATCACTGACTGGGTGTCGAATGCGTCGCTTTTTTACAAATAACGTTATTTAGGAAGTACCGGAAAGAATTGAAGAAAAGCAGGGGCCACATTTCCCGCCACCGCAAGGGAAGCTGACAGTGGAAGCAAGGCGATGACGGAGAGGGTCAAACAATCTAGTCACAACGATTGAGAAGTCAGCGACCGAATACTTTCTTTGATTCGAAAACAATAAAACTGGCACGTAGACTTCCGTGCATCCGCCCTTTTCACTCCATGCATTTTCTCACAAGTTTCTCCTTGAGGAACGAGATTAGAGCTGCTACCAGTTCTGAAATTTATTTCTTTTACTGTGTAAGTACATTTAGTGTTATTTTCGTTTGCCATGGATAAGTTCATTGTAAAAAGAAAGCGCGATGGGGAGGATAGCATTTAAATGTAAAGGGATAATGTTGAATCACAGAAACCCTCCAGTCTGTCAGTTTTTACGCTGACTTGTGTGCCGATACAAATAGTGCTAACGTGAGTTCCACACAACTAACTAAACCTAAAATCTCCAAAACGGTGAAAGTGGACAATAAGATGAAGTGTTGCTACTATGTGTAAATAATTAAACTTTGCAAACGATTTGCTATCCAAATTGATGGGCCAACGGACATTTCTAATGATGCCCAGCTGATTGTACACGTTCATTATTTTAATGTTCAGAAAAGTGTCATTGCTGGCAATGTACTCGGATATTAAGAACTACCACAGCATACGAAGGGAGAAGGTATTTTTCAAACTCTTGATGGTTTTATAAGGCTTACATTAGATTTACAGTGGGAATGGTACATCAGTACATCCACGGATGGAGCGGCTTCGGTGACAGGCCAAAAGAGTGGTCTTGTTGCGCGAATTCGCGCAGTTGACCCGGTATCAATTGGCAACACTTCATTATACAAATACAAAGTTTGGCAGCAAAAAACATGGCTCTTAAGTTGTATGAAGCACTGAACCGTGCTATAAAAGTATTCAATTTGATCAAACCCTTAGCAGCGTTCAATTCCCGTCTTTTTAAGAAAATGTGTGAGGAGATGGGATTTGCACATACACAAATGTTGCTAAACACAGAGGTGCGCTGGTTATCACGAGAACGAGTTTTAACCAGTCTGTGGGAATTGAGGGAAGAAGTGATGTGTTTTTTCTCAGAACTGAAATCTGAACTAGTCACATACTTTGAAAATAAAAACTGGCTTTGCCAATTAAATTACTTGGCGGACATTTTCAACAAACAAGATGAACTCAAGTACAGCTCAAAAGATTTGATCCAAATATTCTTCAGACACACAGCAAAATTAAGGGGTTTTACAACAAAGTTTTGTTTTGGTGAAATTGTATTAATGATGGAAATATTACGATTTTCCCAAGTTTTTAAGAATTAACTGAGCAAAATGGAGTCGCTGTTAGTGATACCTTATGGTGGGAATCATTAAATGCCGCTTAGTCCGTCTGAGTGAAACATTCTTGAAATACTTTCCGCATTTTCAAAATGAGGACAAAACACACGGTTGAGTTAAAAATTCCTTTAATAATATTGCATGCACTGCATCTGATGTTTCCATTAAATTCAAAGCAGACTTAATTTAAATGTCAGCTGACAGCACATTAAAAGTAACATTCGAGGACATGTGAATCTACGATTTTTGGACAACAGCATGAAAGGGTTCATCGAGTTAAGTGACCTTGCTATTTCAAAGTTTCTTCCATTTCCATGGACTTACTTTTGCAAACAAGGTTTCTCTGCACTAACATCAATCAAAACTAATTAGACGAATTGCTTTGATCTGGAACCGGGCCTCATTCTTGCACTCACTAACATTCATCCACGAACGGAATTTCTAGATTCGAAAAAAGAAGCCCAGCCACATCACTAAACGGATATTTCATAATAAAATTAATATTGACGTATTTTTGTGTGATTCATAATAATCATTGCCGTTTTTCAATTCATATAGAGTCGGGCCTCCATATATCGAAATCGATGGTTCCATAAAAAAATCGATATATAGAAACGATCTTTTTTATACATATCTATTGTGTAGTACATTGTATTTAGAAACACATTTCCTAATCAATGCACTTTTTCTTATAAATAACTCAAGTGAATATGAATCACATTATGTACAAGTTATGTTCATACAGTTAATTAAGAACAAGAATTAACAAGAAAAAATGTGTTGAACATACCTTGACAAACATCATTTATATTTATGTAGTATTCACACGCATTTACATTTGTGTAAAAAACTTTCTAATGTCTTGCTGCACAAAATATTTCAATGATGATTCGTCATAAAAGTGTTTAAACTTATTAAGTCCGTGAAGTACATTGGCGAATTGGAGACCACAACGTATTGTACCAACCGCAGCCAACATTTCTGTTTTAGAAGGCTTAGGGGTTCTTCTGCGTCATTCTTTTCAGCCTCTTTTATGTCATTCTGTTCTATCTGAAGTGAGCTTACTGTGTCGTCGTCTTTCGGGTATTCTGAAACAATTACGTCTTCGTCGATGTCAAGGAATTCATCAAGGGAAATTCCTTCCCTGGTGAGACATTTGGTCTGCAAGTCCTTCCAACATTGGCCGACATGTGGCAACACAATTTCTTTTTCGATTTGAGGTGATTCCATGAATCCAGCTTTATTAAAGCAATTTTTACTGTCGATTCTAAAACATCTTTTTGCCACACCTTAGCTAGTCCACAAAGCCTAGGACAATCACCTTATCTGTAGATTTCTTATTTTCTAAGTCCCAGATAAGTTTTCTGAGAATGCATTTCTGATAATGAATTTTCAGATCTTTTATAACTCCCTGGTCCATTGGCTGAAATTTCGAAGTCGTGTTTGAGGTGAGGAAAATCAAATTCACATTTGATAGTTTTAATGCTACATTGGGATGAGTCGGGCAATTGTTTCCAAAAAAGCAATTTTTCTTTTCCGCCTAATCATTTTTAAAGAAATTTAAAATCTACTCCTCAAAAATATCACTTGTCATCCTTGCTATTCTGTTATAGCGATAGTCAACTACCAAAGACTTGAAGTATCGCCTTTGAAGCATCTAGGTTGCTTACTTTTTCCTATCTCACCAATAATCTCAGTATTTTTTATTTTATTTTTTTTATTTGTTTGCCGTTCATGTTAGCGCCCACCAAAACTTCTATCCTCGCTTTGCTGTTTTTAATTCCATGACAATCGTCGTCTTTAAAAGCAAGTCTTGTTTGGCAAGCATTTAAAGAAAAGTCCTGTTTCATCGACATTAAAAATGTTACTCAGAGGTGTACTCTTCTAAACTCTTCTTAGAACCTGTGTTTTCCATCGCTTGCAGTCGGCGTCACACACGCTTCCACTTTCACCCAAAACAATCTTTTCTCTTATGCCATGTCTCTTCTTAAATTTTTCCAACCAACCGGAACTAGCGTGGAATTCCACTTGCCTCAAACGATTGGCAAACTCTGATGCCTTTTCTTTTATAAGAGGACCTGAGACTGCCAATTTTTTTTCACAAAACATTTTAATCCAGTTTAAAACAGAGTCATTCACTTTTCCAAATGGTCTTAAAATGTTTCCTGTCAGGTTTGACATCCTCAAAGATTGTTATAACGAACTTCCGGTTTTTTTTATAATTGTCGACAGTGTAGGCTACTTGTGGATCACCAAATTTAACCGCATAATCTTTTTAGCGCATTCTATAATCCACTTTCTTCAACAACAACACTTTTTCCACACCACTAAGAGGTTTTCTTTTTGACATCGCGAATACACACCATTTATAAAAGAGACTGAAAAAAACTGAACCTGTTTTACAGAGGAGGAAGGTCACTTGAGGAGGGGAGTGTGGAGACAATACCCACGCCCCGCCGCTAGGTGACCCGTCGGTGTCGCAATGATCTTGACTGCCCTTTCCTTCTTCCTCTCAAGACATCTCCGTTCTATTTTTTCTCACTTGTATTTCTTATAGCCTTATCATTACGGGTGGAAAAATCCCGATTTGTCTTGAAAAAAAAATCGATATCTAGAAATTGTTTTATATATAGAAACAACGATGTGATAAACACACACACTGCCGTCTTATACAGGATTTAAAATATGAATGCTATATACAGCTAAAACACAATGATGTTAAAACCATGAATACTTTCAAGTTCACACTGAATTCGTCTTCAGATGTAATGATTACTGCGCTCAGCACTAGAAGTGACAGTATATGTAAGGTAGCCCTGTTCGTTTTCCCATTTGCGTAAAAACTATTCGTCGTTGATAGTCTGAGGGGCCGGATTGTCGCATTGTAAATTCTAAGGTTACGGAATTACAATAGGTGAATCGTCGTTACAACAATTTGACCTGTGTCTATGTATCATTAGACTTTCAGTCAATAGCATGGAACTGACAATCGGAGTATTGAGGATTGTTGCA
This sequence comes from Macrothele yani, assembly GCA_039090855.1. Lineage (NCBI taxonomy): Eukaryota > Metazoa > Arthropoda > Arachnida > Araneae > Macrothelidae > Macrothele > Macrothele yani. Next base: position 146,224,626 of record CM076994.1, read on the forward strand.
TTCTGCCACATAGATTGTGTCTTAAAGACACAATCTTCTTACAACTTCTTTAGCAAGATTGTGCCTACAAGGTAACCATTTATCCATATGGCAGAATGCAACAATCCGCAACACTCCGATTGTCAGTTCCCTGCTATTGACTGAAAGTCTAATGATACATAGACACAGGTCTAAATTGTTGTAACGACGATTCACCCATTGCAATTCCGTTACCTTGGAGATTACTATGCAACAATCGGGCCCCTCAGACTATCAACAACGAATAGCTTTTACGCACATGCGAAAACGAATAGTGCTACCTTACAAACACTGTCACTTCTATTAGCGCAGTAATCTGAAGAGGAGTTCAGTGTGTACTTAAAAATACTCATGGTTTTAACGTCCTTGTGTTTTAGTTATATATAGTATTCATATTTTAAATCCTGTATAAGACGGCAGTGTGTGTCTTCATCACTACTTACCCGCACGAATAAATATATGTGTGTTTAGACGCATATAGAAACAATTTCTCTATGTAACGATCACGGGGATTGACAAAACTTTGATATATAGGGAATTTCGATATACGGAAGTTCGATATATGGAAGTCCGACTGTACAGTATATTTATAACATTAAGCAATGTTGTTTGGCAATACATATGTATTTTTAGTATTAAATAATTCCATTTGGCAATTCAAAAATTGTAAAAAATATTAAGGGTAAAAAGTTAAGAAAATCTGTATTATGGGGCATGCAAGCTAAAAAGGTTGAACAGCTGCTGTAGAGCATTTATTTCAAACGTGTAACGTGGCCAGATGAATCAACATGCGCATTGTTTACTACTGATGCCCATACAATGCTATAGAGGAAACTTTAGGGAACAATGGATATTGCTTGCGTTCTGCCACCCACACAAATTGCTTGTGACGCTGTACTGATTTGAATAATGTCTCCTTGCAACAGCAAAGCCCGCCTTATTCTTGTAGACGCTCCTGTCACCTCAAAGATGTATCTGAGCGTCGAGCCGAATGATGTTTATTTTGTAATGTTGCCACTCTTCCGAGTGGAACAAAACTGTGTCTGGTACGACACTAGAAGAGCAAGTATTCACGGTTCTCAGTACATTCCAGTGCACACAGCATCTTCCATCGGACACGTGAACTCCAGATATAAATCCTATTCAGAGCATGCTGAATCATCTGTAGTAACGAACTGTACCATTAAAGATGACTAATCTGATGGATCTAGAAGCAGTTCTCTTGAAAGAAAGAAACAGTCAACAGAATATTTCTAAACACTTAGTACAAACGTGCCATTTCAGTTGTAACTGTGAAAGTGCAGATTGAGAGGAAAATTAGTTGTTATTATGCTAGGGTAGTGCAACACACTGACAACAGTGTAAATCTTGCTTAAACCTTCTGCTACAGAACATTTACCTCATCTCCACTACTTTTCAACTCTTCAACACCCCATCTTCCGACTGATGACCCATGTGCGTAATTAAGCGGAACTGCTTATGAATTTGAAATCTGAATTTTAGTCAAAGCAAATGTTTTAATTGTTCGTGTCACCCAGAGGGAACATGCAAATTTACATTGAAATCCCCACGCTAAGTAACTGCTTTTCAGGCAATTTACAAAGTGGAAAATTAAACTCTCTTTTTCTCGTCTCGGCCATGGAAGTAAATAAAGGGCGTATTGTCGTAAGAGCAAACTCGTGTTTAATTTCAAAATGCTTCCAAGCAGTTGTCCCTGGGATGGGATCTTCTCTTTTAAGGGTTAATTGGTTTTCCTGCAGTGCGCTCCGAAAATTTACAAGCAAAGGTGGAGTTGATGGTTGTTTTAACTCCCCTGAGATTAGCTCACAACCAAAGGTCGCAAATTACCCGTGATGGCCATGTCGTGTTGTACGGCAGTCGCCAGTACTAGCCGGCTAAAAATAAAAACTTCACTGAAAACGAAATATATCTTACGGTTGGGTCCTTATGGACCGTTTTTCTCAGGCTGCGATGCGCGGACAATTCAGTGTAATTCAGCAAGCGAGAACGGGAGATGGATGTTTGCAGTCATTCACTCGCTTGCTTTCGCTCTCTCTCTCTCCCTCTCTCTGTCTATCTATCTATCTATTAACATTTCTGTCTCTTCATGTTCTGAACAATAGCACGAGGAACATGCAATAAATCCACCAGTACCTGTGCTCTTTGTTATTCTGGCGGTAGTGCACCATTACTTTTGAAGGTACACCACTATAACTTCTACAAATCTTAAAACATCTTTGTTTCAGTTGCTTTAGTGACTGATAGCAAAAATGCCCATCAAATCGTTGCCTTCCTAGAGATCATCGCCTCCCTCCCAAATTTATTTCACAGTTTCAGCCACTCCAGAATGGAATACAATAGCGCAAGGTTTAAATAAAATCTAATCATGTGATCGTGAATACTGACCAACGGTATTTCTACCTTCGCTGAAAACGCAATCACTTCCAGATGCTTCATACGATTTTTCTTGCCATTTTTTAAAATCCCAAAAAGCATCTACGGTTACAAGGAGTGTCCTTCCGTAATTTGGGGCCCATACACTATATTGACAAAAGTCACCGGACACCCTTCAAAAACAAATGAACGGTTCCGCTGCGTTGTTAAGATACTCGGTATAGCTGCAAATGGTATTAAAATAAGCCTGCAGCTGACCGTGATCGCATCGCCTTGTGAGGTTGAGTGAAAATGTGACAGCGGGAGAGAACTGACTTTGAGAAAGGAAAGATTGTTGAGTGTTGTATTAGTGGGTTGTCCATAAGAGAAATCGAGAGGCGTTTAAACATACCCGAGTCAACTGTTTTGGATTTACTGAATAAGTGAAAACACATGACGTGCCTGAAGCAGCAAAACGTACCGGCAAACCAAAGAAAATCCGTGATAAAGACGTCGAAGCCTCAGGAGAATCGTTACAGCTAATCAACGGATTACTGCGCAAGACCTTAGTGTAAAGGTGAGTAACAATGCTGGAACCTCGGTATGTACACGTGCCATTCGCAGAGAAATTCATTCCATGAGTTACCGTGGTCGTGCGGCTGCTCATAAGCCTTTCATCTGCACTCGTAATGCTGCTCGTCGTTTAGCATGGTGTAGGAGCATTTATCGTGGACCGTAGATAAACGGAAACAAGTCCTATGAACCTATGAATCCAGATACATGATCCATCAGTCTGATGGCCATGTGTGGGTATGGCACCAGCCGGGGAACGCTATTTACCACAGTGTACTGTTCCTACGGTGAAGTTTGGAGCTGGCAGTGTACTGGTGTGGGGTGTTTTTCGTGTTATGGTCCCGGCCCATTGGTTATCGTGGACAAACCTGATAACCAGCACGTCTACCTCAATATTCTGGATAATTATAGCCTACCAACTCTGTTGCAAAACTATGGAACCGAGCCTTGTTGGTACCAGCAGGATAATGCACCGAGCCATAAAGCAAGGACTGTTGCGGCCTGGTTTGACGATAATTCCGTATCGTGTGAGGACTGGTCAGCACAGAACCTTGATCTTAATCCCATATAGCACCTATGGGATGAATTAGAGCGCCGCATAAGAAGTTTGGAAATAAGGCCTACTACTAAGCAACAGTTAGCGGCAGCATTACGTATTGAATGGAAGCGCATACCTATCGCTGTGTTCCAAAACCTTGTCGAAAGCATGTCTCGAAGGGTCTGTGCATGCATTAAGGCTAAAGGTGGATAGACACCGTATTAATGTATGTCAAATAAATGCTATGTTGTGTTTCTCTTCTAGGTGTCCGGTGACGTTTGTCAATATAGTGTAGTTCTTGGGAGGATACAGAACCACAGACTCTGTGCTATTGGACAAACATAACACCCATGCATAACACCCATGCACACACAAACATAACACCTATGCCTCATCCGGGCTGAATACCGATGATTAGCCATAGGCCCGCGTTTCTAACCACTATGCCATCAGGTCAAAAAATTTTGTCATTACTAACTGACAAAAAATCAGTTTGCTGAACATCAACAATTAATGCTCAGTGGATACGTCGACGTTTTTCAGCTTCCAAAAGATGATGCAATACTCTGAAGCACATTGAAAATTTATGCGGTATTGCTTCGCACTCGGGATTAGAATTTGTTGAGTTACCTCTGTAAGCTTCAGGTGTCACCGATGATCAATGTTCTAGGAAAGATCTTCTGGTAGTTTGACTTATCTTGGAATCCCAAATGAGACAAGGATTTGAAATGATGAACTACAGATATTACACGAACACATTTTCTTTTTAATACGAAGAGCCCCGCGGTGTAGTCGAATTTTTAAAATGAAAAGCAACGCGGTGTACTCCTATTTTTGTGGGCTAAACGGAAAACTCTGACTGAAATTCACAAAGAAGTGGTCGAAGTGTATGATGGTGATTTCCTGGACCGCAGCAACATCTCTAGATGTTCCAGTTTCTTTGCAGAGGGCTGTGGCCACATTACTGATTCCCCACGTTCCGGTCGATCTGTAAGCGCGTCATCACCTGCCACTGTGAGAGGCATCGAACAGGCAATTCTGAGTGACCGCAGGATCCATCCTCGCACATTGGCACAGACGTTCAACATTTTGTAAGGTATAGCATACGATATTGTGCTTGACAAATTGCAATTTCGCAAGGTCAGCGCGCGATGGGTGCCCAAGAACTTGACAAACGACCAGAAGGGACAGAGAATTGTATTATCCTTGGAACACTTGATGCGTTTGGCAGCATGAATTTCTAGCAGTTGTAGTGACGGGCGATGTGTCCTGGACGTACCACTACACTCTCAAAACAAAGAAGGCCAGTATGGTGTGGTAACATTCAGACTTCGCGCCACAACAAAAAATTCAGAGGAACCCAATCTGCGCAAAAAGTCTTCATGGTGGTGTTCTGGGATATGCATGTCGTTCTCCTGGTGGGGTTACATTCAACGGGGACCACTGTGAATGCCAAAACGTACGCTAACACATTGACAAAGTGGCTTCGCTCCCTTCGTGACAAAAGATACAACAGAACCGCTGCAAATATCATACCGCTTCACGCCAATGGTCGCCCAAATGTTGCAGAACACGTTCGTGACAAAATTGCGCAGTTTGTTTGAGAAGTGCCCCCAGCACCCACCGTACATTCCGGACCTGTCTCCTTCGAACTTTCATCTGTTTGATCCCTTGAAAAGATTCCTGTGCGGCCAACGCTTTAATTTGGCTGACGAAGTCAAATTTGTTGTCCGCAGGCGGTTTTACCCTCAAAAAACGGACTTTTATGAACAAGTTATACTAAAACGGGTACCACGCTGGGATAAATGTCTCGAGCGTCTCGGTTCTTATGCTGAAAAATAGCTAAGAAATGTAGTTTCACTGTGTATACGTTTTGTTTTGCTTATTTATTAAACTGTTGCCAAAAAAAACAGTGTGCGTTACTTTTTGATCCACCATCCTAGTATAAAGAAACAACGTCTATAAATGCAATTACCGTACTTTGAGGAATATAAGACTCACTATTTTTCCAAACAATTTAGTGTCAAATCTCCCTAAGCGAGATTTTCAGTGAGAAATCTCCCTAAGTGAGATTTTGACTACTCTGAA